>FR989894.1:10079950-10702093 GCA_905404115.1 Pheosia gnoma | reverse complement strand
ACTGCAAACAAAATCTAAATTAACCGATAAGTAAAGATAAACGACCCCGATTTGATATTTCATTCTCTAACTGACAACTATTATAATGCATAATTTTTCTGTACTCTGCTAGAATTTTTTCCCGTTAGCCAGTAAATATCGACAAAATTAACCGGTAATCTTAAACCGTTACGGAAATGTTAATTCGTTTTGGAAATTAAAAAAAAGACCTGAGATAATGAAGGATTACCATCACTCCTGTTATGCAAAGGTGCACTCCTATTGCTGTTATACCCCGCACTCTTAAGTCCAAACCCCAATCATGATTTATAATATTATCCAAGACTTACACAAGTTATGAACACAAAATAACATTTTCATTCACATTTACTTAACCATTTTAACGACCAAATACGTAATAAGGACTGACGCTCCCCATGAAATATTCGACAAAGAAAAATATTACAAAAAGTTCGCGTGCCTAAAACATATTGAAAGGTGAAAAAACGTCTGATGATTCAGACACTATAAAGAATGCGCCTCGACAACCTTTATTATTAGAAATACGAATCTTAATCAAACGCGCGTAAAGTTTAAATTCAATTACACAAATGAAGTAAAAGCACATAATTATTGACGTGTTCGTAATATACGGAAACAATTGGTTTTTATAACGAGCAAAGCAGGGGCGAGGTAATAGGCAAATAAACTGACGGACGACGGCGTGATCAATTTGTATTGACTGGCGCTAAATTGTGGAAAAAATATGAGTTTGTTTGATCAAAATATACAGTTTTTGGTGGTAATTTTATAATGGACTAGCTGTTACCCGCGACTTCGTCCGCGTGGTATTTAACAAAAAGCGGACGAGCGGTCGCAGGTAACAGCTAGTCTAAAATAAAAGTAGCCTATGTTACTCTTTGTTACATCAGCTTGCTGCCAGTGAAAGTCCCGTCAAAATCGATCCAGCCATTTCAGAGATTAGCCGGAACAAACAGACAGACGAGACAGACAACAATTGTAAAAAAAATTGTTTTGTTATATGTACCGTGTATACATCCAAATGCACTTAGTAAAAAGCGGTTATTTTAATATTACAAACAGACACTCCAATTTTATTTATATGTATAGATTTTACACTACTCTTCTTACACCTTATATACAAAACCCTATTCTACTGTAACCATAAATTTATACATAAAATACGCAAACTCACTTATAGTAATTTTAATTTCACCCCACCAACACCCGGGGGACGGCAGAGCACGAGGGTGGCTCCTTTTTATGTTTCCATTCGGCTTGGATGCCCAGATTCTTGCGTTTTTAAGTAATTGCTTGCATATTATGTAGAACGCGAATATTATTGAACATTTAGAACTGGGCAGAATTAAAAAAAAATGCGACCGGATCTATCAGTCCGTCTAGCTAACCGAGCTAGCTAACCGGTTGCCGAGTTTGATTCCCGCCTGCGTTAAGGAAATAGATTTTTCGCACCTGTACGTCAAGTGCGAATTGAATTGAAAGTTTTAGATACCGTCCGCTAGAAGCGCTGTTCAATTCTCCATACAAAATACCTAAATACGTAGACTATGAAGTGTACGGCTAGCTTACGAATAATCTCACACTTGACGCACAGATTTCATATATACCTTTAAGTATGACATTAAAAGCATGCTTTCTCGATAACGTTACGATTACTGTGGGAGTTCCCGCTTACCTACGTACTGGTCTAGGTGTAATAAGTACGTATGGTATCGTTCAAGGGCTCTACCAGAGCATCATTAATTAAACGAAAAAAAAATTTTTGACGTGGCTCTACTAATAAAATTAACCTAGGAGAATGGTTCATAGAGCTGTCAATAGAACCTATGCATATGAACGTTGGGTTCAAATTAATATGCGTCGTTGACTATGTGGCTACTACTCAAGATATTGGATAGTAATTTAAAATAAAATCCTTTTATATAAATTTAAAAAACAAAAGCGCTTAAAACTTCACTTTTATCAGACCGGATTGTTGTTATTTTCTTTATTTTCCGATCAACTGTACAGCTGTTATTTATCACTCCAAATAAAAAGAGTGTTTGTCACGTACCCCTATCAATTATTGGGACGATTTAAGAGCTTCAGCTGCCAAAACAGTGGCTAAATACCACTTGATTTTGCCAAAATAATGCTGCCCAACACTAGGCCTCCCGGAGTGAGCCCGGAATATCGTAAACAGGATAAGTAAATTAGAAAAATAGGTGATAATATATTTAATAATTATTAAATAAATAAAGTTAACTTGAATGATATAGGAGTAGATGATTAAATACAACTTGAATCAACGAAGTAACTTATGCGCTATGCATTGCGAGACGAGCGAATATTAAAATGATAGCATGAATTATTTCGCGTACAATGAACAGCGAGTTCTTGCGTGCTTATATGAAAAAAATGGTATGAAAAGTTATTAATTGTTGTAAGAATTTATTGTTACCTACCTATAAAACTAAATACGAAAAAATACATAAACCAAAAATGTGTGAGAAACAACGTGTTTTCTATATTAAATTGAGTTTATTTTTAATAATCGCGTTTTACACTTATCAGTTTTGAGTTTGTATAAGTTTCATGCATCCAAGTATCGAAATCTTAGCTCAAATATATACCGGGACAAGATCGCTACTCAACTGAAAATATAAATTTAATTGTTATCGTATAAAAGTAGAGCAGAATATCTATTCCTGTATTCTCAATTCCACGGCCTCGACCCTCGCAAATGGCGCAAATAAAAACATTAGATATTTACACTTGATCAGTTCTGCGCCCTTTCGGCTAATGCGTTTAGTTAAATGACCCTAAAAATCGTTAAAAAGACCCCGCGGCGCTGCAGACGCGAAACGAACGGTATATTAATGTCTTTGTTTAAATTGAGGGAAATCCTTTTTTTAGGAAAAGTATTTTTTATTTTTAGTACCTAACGACATATTCAGGATGAACGCCATTATATGATCTTAACGATTGTGAAATACAATTAATTAATACCCAACATTATTATAATTTCACATCAAAATATTACATAAGTATGCAGGTGCCCACGTGAATTACAAAAAATCTGTGTCCCATATAAAAATTTTAAAATAATCCAGCAAAAATAAAGCAAACCTTTGATGTTTTTAAAACGATACTCTGGACTTACGACGACCAAAGGACCCATATTTCTAACTTTATTCCATTGCAAAGAATATAGAGTAGAATGTTTTACTGATATTATGCATATTTGATGCGAAACGCGTACCAATATTCAAATAGCAAATAGTACATAAAATATTATTGCTTTCAATTTTTGAGTTGGTACCCTTGTAAAGGTTTTTTTTCAGATATTGGCGTTATTCTCTACACAACATGTTGAATTGTGTTATGCGTACTTCTATTACAGCACTTGTTTATTATACGGAGTACTCCAAGAAAGATAAAGTATGTTAAAACTATTGTCACAATGTAGTAAATACCAATTTGGTGTGAACGAGCCTAAAGATTCTAGTTTACTAAACTGAGTATGTGAAGGGTAGCAGTTGCTAGGATCAAAGAAATTCGTTTCGTTTGAAACAATAGGAAATTATATAATAATAATAACATAGGGCTCGGTTCCTCCTTTCTCAATGATCGAGACAATGATAATCATTTACTGGATGTGAATTGTTAATTATTGAAAATTGTTTACTTATAATATTTTCTGCTAGACATTATTTTCAGCCATTTAAAATTAACTCTGCTATACAAAACAAAAAACAATTTAACCTTATTTTATTAGTCTGATTTTAGTTAATTTTCTTGAATAACTACACTAAGAAACGCTTGTATCATGAATACCGTACAATGGACTGAGGGCGAACTCAGTATATAATACTTATATAGATATTAAACATCCATGACTCGGATACAAACATTCATGCTCAGCACACAAAGCTTGTCCCTACCAGGATTCGAACCCGAGACCCTCGGCGCAGAATGTAGGGCTACTACTACTACCAACTGCGCTAATCAGGTCGTCTAACTGTTACAATCGCTAAATGCTTTCGAATCACAATCAAATTTCATCACTGTTCCAAACAAACGAAGATTCAAAAACGAAGCGCTTTTTGTAACTCCAGAAGTTTTCCAAGTCGTTTCCATATGTTTAATATCCACGTGGTATCCAGATATATTCCCCAAGGTAATTTGGATGCAGAGTACGATGAAGAAGTTTTGTGAATACTGTTAGGGGAACTATTTCAAATGTTGTGTACGCTCTTTGTGTACCTTCATAGCCACCTTGAGGGTACAAGAGCATGTTTGAGTAATACCGCGATATCGAGTGGCGTGGGGTGAAATGGAACGGCGGAATTAAAGATTTATGCAAAATTAGGGTATCGGATGGATGTAAATCTAAATTGGGGTTTTGAAAGCTCGGTCTTGTGAAGTCTGTGCACGTTTTAATTACAGGTTTAATTACAGGTTTAATTACAGGTTTAATTGTGCGGGTTTTGTTTAAATTATATCGTGAAGAGGAAAGGGCGTTATTGTTTAAACACTTACCCCCGAATTTATAGACGTTTTATAACTTTATTAAACGCGATATAGTAATGCGCAAAGCAAAACTCCTGTGTGCAGTACTATGTGACGTTTGATAAAGATATAAAACGTCTATAAATTCGGAGGTGAGAAGAAAGGCTCAATTTAACTAAGGGTCTCAATCAGAGCTATAACAATTTCAATGTTTTTTTAATGTTTAACAAAAGCTAGCTTTTCTTTCCACTTTACCCAATATAAACATGTTAAGTAGCAGCATAATAAGTTTTTTTTTTATTTATTTAAACTTTATTCATCGAATTTTATGGAAAATACTGAAATTTACAATGAAAGAACTATATTGTCAGCATCATATTAAACTATAAAAACAATTTAAGACAGTTTTTCAAACACAGTCAAATACCCTTTTTTAATTCGAAATACCGAAAAATAATAAAGCATCTAACCCACGAAACCATTTATCATATCCCGCAAAACTCCACATTACAGGGACCACAACAATTTAGACCAATTTAGCCTTAACACATGTCTTGAGGGGGAGGGGAACTACACATACCATTATAATATAATACCATATATTTATGGGAATTAATGGGAGCGCTATTAATCTTGAATGCCGATCCAAAAATGACGTAATTAAAAATGTAAGGCAGTTATAAGAGAATTGTTTTCTAACAGGAGACTTGTAACGTAGTATGGACAGATATTTTTTATAATATGTTCTATATTTCAAAAAACATATTGAAATACAGATTGTCAAAATTTCAATAGATGGTATAGGTTACTAAAAATAAAAATGGAATAGACACATTATTTATCATAAAAAAAAGTTTTTGAAGCAAATATGTAAAACTAGCACACTCGACAGCGAAAGGAGCCAATGTGTCAGAGATTTACTCCATATGAGATTATAGGGATAGAAAAACCATTTGTGAGCTTTACCAATTTGGTGCGAGCTCCTCGACGTGTCCACTGCAACTTATAGGGGGCAATTCGGGACAGATAACTCAATGTCAAAACGATTCGTAAAGGTTGACTCACACGAGTTTAAAAAAAACAGATCAAATGCGATGTTTGCCCTATTATTTAATCAAATATCCTAATGTCTTTGTATATACGTATTGGAGATAATTTGTCTCATAATAAATACACGGCGTTTGTAAAAAAAGAATTAAATAAATGATTGACATTTGTTCTTTTTGAACTTCAAAGGCCGAAAATTGTTTACAACGTATGAACTTAATAATTGATGTGTTTTATTTCTGCAATCCCATGTTCCCTAGTTACCAATTTCAGTAAACTTATTTTTAATATTTTAGCAAAACTTATGAAATGTAAAGTAAAGATGGCTATGGCTACAATGTTACCTACATTGTAACCGGTGGGCACAATAAAATTGTTTAATACTTATCATAAAATAAAAAAAAACATTATCATAAACAATTTACATTACTTTTTAATATTATACCACTACAACGACAACATTTGTCTATGTACTTTTAATTTTCATCTTAAATGAGATAGTGAGTAAAATAAATGTGCCATGTGAGTCTGCCCCATTCGCAGTAAAATACTTATCATCACTTAGTTTTGAGTCAACCATCAATACACTCCCCCACCAGATCGATCCTTTCCTGTTTTTAGTATATATAAATGACCTACCGCATATAATTCAAAATAAGATGAAGATAGTGTTATTTGCTGATGATACCTCCTTGATTTTTAAAGTGGGACGACATGTAAATAATTTTGACGACGTAAATGACGCTATTCTTCATGTACATAACTGGTTTACTATTAATAACTTAGCGTTAAATAGCAAGAAAACTAAATGTATAAGGTTTTCTTTACCAAATGTCAAAAGTAGTGATTGCGATGTAGTACTGAATAATGAGAAGCTTGAATTTGTTAACGACACGGTTTTCTTAGGGATAACGCTGGACTCTAAGTTACAGTGGGGTCCTCATATCAGAGTCTTAGTGGGACGACTTAGTTCCGCTGCCTACGCTGTTAGGAAAATTCGGCAACTAACCGATGTGAACACCGCAAGAATAGTTTATTTCAGCTACTTCCATAGTGTTATGTCCTATGGAATACTATTGTGGGGGAGAGCAGCTGACATAGAATCGGTTTTCATTTTACAAAAGCGGGCTATTAGGGCCATCTATAATTTGGGCAGTCGCGAATCCCTAAGAGAATTATTTAAGGAAACTAATATTTTGACGGTACCATGCCAATATATTTATGAAAACATTATGTATGTTAGGAAAAATTTATTTCTCTTTAAAACGCTCGGTGATCAACATCGTTATAATACAAGAAATAGAAACAAATTAGATCAACCACACTTTCGACTAGCAAGGATTCACACATCTTTCATGGGGTATTGTGTTAAATTTTATAATAAAATACACTCTGACATTACCGAACTTAGTGAAAATAAATTCAAAGCGTGCATAAAACGTACGCTATGTAAGAAGGCATACTATACACTAGATGCTTATCTTAAGGATAAAAATGCTTGGTTGGATGCTGGTCCGGCTCCTCAGGAATATAAATGACCTTGTTTGAGCAGACTATTAAGATTTTGTATTTCTCTTCTTCCTTCTTATTTTCATTTACATAAGTAATTTGTAAATGTGGGAACCATGTAGCCATTAACTGTAATTTTATACTTAGTTAGTACTTTTTGTTTTTTTTTTTTGACCTGCTGCTAAAGTTTGATTAGCCGTTCCTACATTGTTCTCACATACCTATAACAATGTATTGCTCAAAAATGTAAAAGATCTATTTTAAAAAAAGAGCAACCATGGAGTTTCTTGCCCGTTCTTCTCCATAGGAACGGCATTCCGAACGGGTGGTAAAGCAGTAGCATAATATTTTTGTAACTTGACGATTCATAAGTACTGTACAATAATGGTCTACGTGAATAAAAAATATTCTGATTCTGATTCTGATTCTGATCGGGTGAATTGATAGAAAACGAACCCAACGGTATAATTTCGTCATTCGATGACAATCGATCAAACAGAGATTGGGCAATCGACGGTTGTTTAGTTATCTATCAATTAAGTGGAGTTCAGTTGTTGATAAATAGAATATAAGTTATATTTTCTTTATTCAAACTTTTCAATTTAGTTTTTTATATTGTCATAGCCATAAAGCCAAACACGATAAACCTTATTGAAAATACTTGTAGTTAATTTCCTTTCCGTGTTCTCTATAGCCAAATAAAACTAAGAAGCAGAAATTACTAATAAAAATATAATAAAATAAATTTATGACTAAGCAGTATAAAGTTCGCGAGCCGAGCCCAATATTTCATGTGTAAAGATTTAAAAATATACGGCGGGTAGACGCATAGATGTCATAGAAGGTTTCTTTTTATGTATTTATAATTTTATTGTTAAAATTCACTATAAATGTTACCATTCTTTCATTTCGTCGCAATTGAAGTGAAAAGTAGAGTGTATATCTCGTTCATAAAATCAGCGATTTTATCCTCGACTTCAATATCTACCCTTGCCTTCGGCTCGGGCGGATAAACATCTCGGATAAAATAACATACTTTATATACTACTACTTACTTAATGTACAATCTGCTATTATAATATACGGCATAAATCAACCACGTTTGTTCCCACTTAATTCAGTCAGCCTACTCCACTATTTGTGAATATATAATAATAAAGAATACATTTATTATCATCATTCAAAGTGCGTTCACGGTCAAAACAAAAAATCCCTCCCCCCGGCACAAAGCAAACACAGACGTCTAGTATGCAAGACGACACAAGATGCATACACTACGGCTCCCACGGGGCAATACAAAGAGCTACCCTTCGTAAGATATTCTAGTGAAATTTTCGTACTGTAGGTATACATTGCCGAGTCTCCCCTCACCAAAATAAAAGTGCGCTTTAATCAAACTCTATCAGCTAATCTTAAAGTCCATTTTCGAAAATATAAGATTTTTTTAAATTTGATTTTCGGTTGTTCACAATGGGGGTAAGTAATTTAATTGATGACGTGTTCGATTTTGGAAAATGGATGGTGCGTTGCTGAATTAAAAATGCGTCGAGTGTCCCCCCAGTGAGACCCCGTTGACGCCATCTTGAGTTTTTCATGGTGCCTGCTACATTTTTATTTGCGATGGATGTTTTTAATGGTATTGAATGGGGTGCTTTTGTAGCAAACATAAGGGCCCTAAGTCTGCTAACACAATCGATTCGTAATCGAACAGCTACCGCATAGTTACTGTCACTTTTGACAGATATTGTATGGGATATCTGTCAAAAGTGACAGTTACTATGCGGTTGCTGTTCGATTATGAATCGATTGTGTTAGCAGACTTGGTGCCCAGTATTACCACCCTAGTACGAAATGAAGATATTACATGTATCTGGTACAAAATAATTAACAAAAATAGACAATGTCACTTGATCATTTAATCGAAACTGGACAATAGTATACCTACCTCCCTATAATAGTATACCTCTAGTGATCAAAAGAGTGCCGGGTAAAGCAACACTTATTTTTGGTGTATACATATATGTATATGTCGCCGCGGGAGCATTCACCCATCCAATTAATAACATTGATTAGTTGATTATCACTTAAATTCACAAATAACATTAATTATAGGCCTGAGACTACCATCCTTAACGATTTTTGTTTCTTTGATAGCAGCGCCATCTAGCAGTTTATATCATTACTTTTAAGTAATCATTACTGGCGATGTATTTTATGGCATTTCAATTAATCTGTTTTGTTCTAAATTAAAAAGTAAATTTAATAAAGTTAATCTGCTTATAGCTTTGAGATTTTTACAAGTGTAAAGAGTTCAATCAATAATAAGTCATTCAATAAACTGGCGTCACGTGACGCTTAGGAAGATGGCGCCGGTTGAAGTGTTTATCGTTCAAATTCAAGTCTTGATTTATTGTGCGACCTAAATTAATATCACAATGATTCATTTCATATCAGAAAAATTGTAATGTAATTATTCTATCCAAATAACACATGAAAACCTTTTTCTATTTAATTCCTTTAAATCGGATTTACAGCCATGCTGGACTAATCAAGTTGTGATGTGAATTAGTTAACAATGATTTAAATAATTCAAATAATTCAAATTGGCATGTTAATATTATTACTTTATTATAATTACAATTACTAATCATTTTTAAAACTGGTTAAAAGCCAATCTGATTTTACTAGGTGTTTCGTTTTAAGTCGTTTGATTAAAATAGTTCATCAATAATCTAAGAAATTATAATTAAGCATTGTTTATTGTCAAATTAATTATTTGAGTATAATTAAGGTTTATTATGATAGCCAATTTTAATCTAATTTAAATTGAAATCATATTCTGTTACGCACTTCCGTTGCATTGTGAGGTTATGTCATTGATGCGTGTATAAAAGAAAGTGTAACACATTTTTAAGAAGATTGATTATAAAAACGTGTGGAAGTTGTGCTTGGCTGGTTTGTTTTGTGCTCACTATACCTACCTACCTACCTACCGACGGAGAATGGAGGAGAATGCTGCCGCGGGGACCCCCACCGTGTCATATATATTCTGAGATAGTCATAAATAGATACGACTATATTTAACAGTATACGACTTTTTCCAGGAGAAGGCGACTCTTTCCAGCAGTAGACCACTATTTCCAGTAGTAGACGACTACTTCTAACAGTAGGCGACTCTTTCCAGCGGCAGGCCAATATTTTCAGTAGTAGGGAATTATTTTCAGCAGTAGTCGACTATTTTTCAGCAGTAGGCTACTATTTCTATTTTGAGGTGATTTCCATTGAAGATCCAACAAGATCTGAATTTGATATGACACCCTAAACCAATACAATTCCCTTATTAAAAACTCAACTATCAACCCCCAACTAGCCGTCACGCACAGAGCACGGCATCGGCCATAAACCCGTCCTATTTATCGCTCCCATGGGGCACGCCACACTTTCAGCCCCAACTCGCCGCGTGACGTCACTGCGACACGCGACGGTTTACAGCCGACTGTAAAGCCATGAGTCACTGGGAAATTTAAATTATGAATATTTATTGTTTTTACAACAAGGTCGGTGTTGTTGATGGAATATGTTAAGACATGGCGTTGTTGGATTGAGCTACCTTTAGCCTGTATGGTGTTTGAATGTAAATCACTTCAAATAAACATGAAGAATCGGTTGTAAACTTTAGTTACGCAGAATGTTCGCTAACAGAGATTTGTTTTTCTTTAGTGTAAACAAGCATGAATAAAAAAAAATGAAACTAAACGTTGCCTTTCCCAAAAGTCCCTTGTCGATGATTTTGCCAATAACAGAGCTGGCAAAGACACCTGACCGGTAGAATATAATAATAAAAAAAACTAAGCAAAATATATTATTAATTTCATTGTACGGTTACATGAACGAATAACAAAGACACGGCAAAAGAGGACAGAGTATATTATTTAACTATAATTGGGTACTGGGTGACACAATCTTCCCGTATTAATGACAAAATGTCTATAGGAATTATTTAGTTAGTAGATCCATGCAATATATTAACACGTTATTGTCATTATATTAATTAATACATAGGTGAACATAGGTGTACCTAATTACGCCACAAAAATAACATCTATAAATGAGTTTAGTTATTTTTTTTCTCCAATAATGACCGAGTTACTAAATAATAGTTAACCGAGTTAATAATAAAACAAGAAGCAGTGATAGCCAAGTTGGTAGAACGCTTGCCTCGGTAACGAGGATTGCAGGTTCAAGCCCCGGCTCGCACCTCTGGGATTTTTCATGTGCGAAACTCATTTTCAACCATAATTATCACTTACTAAACGGTGAAGGAAAACATCGTGAGCAAACCTGCATGTCTGAGAGAGCCCCTCGGAAGACGTGTGTAGTCCTCCAACCCGCACTGGGCCAGCGTGGTGGACTGTGGCCTAATCCCCCCTCGCATTGAGGGGAGGCCCGTGCCCAGAAGCGGGACATTAAAAAAAGGGCTGGAATTATTATACTAAATAATTACCCTCATTAGATACAAACCTAGAATAGGAATAATAATAGTTTATTTATCAGTAACGTAATAACAAAGTATAATAATAGGTATATAATACTATTATGTAGGATTATGTATCTATTAACTAAAAAACTATTCATTTCTTATATTTACGCGAATACTACACATTGAAATAAAACTATTTTTATGGATTCTATCGCGTTTATTTTTTATTTATTTTTACGTTCCCGACGTTTCGGCTGCTTTACAGCAGCGTCGTCGCCGTCAAACTATGACACTAGGACGTCAACCTCCTCAGTCATCCCGTGACCATGGTTGCTGTAAAGCAGCCGAAAATAAACGCGATAGAATCCTTAAAAATAGTTTTATTTCAATAAAATGGTAACTATTAATTTCTTATATTTACGCGAATACTACACATTGATTTACAATAAATCTAACGGATTTTATCGCGTTTTTGGTATCAATACAATGCGTGTGTGGTTTGAACCAGTACGGACTTGAAATCGCAAATAAAATACGCCGGTTGGAAGATCTTAAGACTAAACGCGTGAGATTCAACATCTTTAAATTTCTTGAAGAGATGCCGAGACCATAATCTCATTCCTATGTCTACAAAGAAGGACATACGAGGAAGCGCTACGATTCTAAACCAGGCTAGTAAAAAGTTACTTCGGGTGATACAATTAGCGTGACAAAATCCGTAAGATTACTTTATTTCAATATAATGGTACCTACTTCGCTTGGACCCTTACAATCGGAGTTGGAAAAACTATGGTAGAGACGATATTGTTACGTAAAGCATTGAAAGTGGGTGTCTGTTCCCCGTTGACTATAATCTGGGTGTTTTCAAGTCGAGAGTGAACAGGTATCTTCTAGGCAAGTATGCTACCTCGTAGATCTCAGCGTCACCTACCATCAGGTGAGATCGAGATCAAATACTTGCCTATAATGTAATAAAAAAAAGAGTAACCTCAAACTCCAACACAAATTTCCCACAGTCAATCAAACCACGTACAATCACATCCGCAACATCTGATAATAACCTGACGCACAAATTCGAGCGTCCGAGAGTGCCATTGATCATTGCGACCCAAACTGTTGGCTTTCGCATAATAAAGGGTTAAAAATCACTTCGCATAAATCTGTACGTTATCTGCCTAAATTACCCCGGGCGGTATTCTGGGGTTGGCCATTATCGAGACAATGTCAAACGCGTAGTTTTTCAGCGGCGGCTAATAGATGGCGCTGTTTCCAAACTTGTTGTTTCGGATTGATGGTTTTGATAACTTTATGAAAAGTTTTATGTGGTTTGTGTTGTGGAAATAAAACTGTTGTTCGGATTTAAATTTTAATGCAAATAGAACTTTATATAATTATGCAACATACTTAACTTTCATTATCTACTATCTATCCCAGTCATAATTGTTTTTGGACAGGCTTTTTAAATTATTACCGCGCCACAGCGATATAGAATCTTCGTGACTCTGAACGAACAGAATATTCCTCTTTTGTTGAAAATTATGTGTTCCTGATAACACGCACTGTGCCCCTCAATGGCTTTTACGATAAAATTGTAGGAAGTACGTTCGAATCGACCTATAACATTACCATACAGTTTGTTCCTTGTTAACATAATTCAAGATTCACTGATTTCTGGCTTGTAGCTAATACTTTACATAACTATATTTCATTGTGCTATTATTTTTCTTGGTTTGGAGTCTGCCTACTGCCTTGATATATATGGTGTACCTATACAACTGGCTTCTTTGAGATCCCAACCAGATGAAATACTGGTAACTTGGTGTAGCCTAGTTAGATTTTTTTACGCTTTGTCTGCACTACCGAAAGAAACAGCCGCGGGTTTAGAGTGTCATCTGCAACACAGAGATTGACAACACGGAGTCTAGAACGAACCAGCATCACTAAAGGACCAAACCTTTAGGGCTATTATATAAATAGTGAGCAGTTTATTTAACCCATGATTCTAATTTTAAACTATATTTAAAAATAATTTATTAATTTGAATTTAGAATCATACATTTAATTGCTATTGATATTGTGGTCCCTAATGTAGCTGTCTTTTGTTTTTATATGGTTTACGGCTTTGGGTGCTAGGTTTTTTTTCCAATTGCTTTTTCTTATAAAACAGTTAATAAAAATGAATACAGAGAATAAATTAAAACTATCGTTCATTTTGCACCAATTCAGTATTCATTTGAAATCGCAATTGTCCCGTGAAATTGTTTCAGACGAACGCTGTTAGCTTTACAGGCCTGAAACAAATGAATCGAGCCTCTGTCTCGACGGAAGTCGACGGCTTTCATTTCCGACTTTCAGGCTTTTTTTATCTGTCTGTCCTATCCTAGGAACGGCCATTCTAATGAGTTTAGAGTTTTGTTAAGCCTCGTTGAGATTTAATAGGATAGTATTTGTGACGTGATTTATAAATTGCTAGTTAGGTGTCGCCTTCATAACTAGGTAAAGTTGGCCAAGAAACTCCTTCATCACCTTAAGGGTGAATATCATTTGCACATCGTAGAATCGCAAGGCCTATTTTTGTCATTTGTTATTTATTTGAACTTGGAACGTATCAAATATGACCCACCTACCCAGATTCTAGATAGATAAACAAACATACGCGATATTAAAGGATTTAATTTATTTGTTATCAGTTAGAAATTAGATTTATAGTTATTTAGTTGAATGTACCCATATGTTTTATGACTGTCATTCTAAGTTTTTTGTGCATAGATTTCAAAATGGCGGACCCATGAGGTCCAATAATTCACCTTTCCGAGCGATTAGCTGAACTCAAATGTAGCGAGAGAGGGTTAATGAAGTACGTGTGATAGCCTCGAGCCGTGGCGCGAGCGGGTTAACCTGATTGTTGAGATAGGTACCTGTTTTCTGAATGAATGAATAAGATACAAACATATTTAATTTCTCTTCATATTAATAAGATAACTATTAACTTATTCGTTAGCTAACTTTTGTAACTAAATTGTTTAGTACAATTTAGTTACAAAAGTACCAAAGACACGTAGCAGAAAGAACAGATTGCTACACAATGTGATCAACATCATCAATTATATAGCATCACGTCATACCATTTTATTTAAATAAGTACAACGATCAAATCATCTCACGAATTAATCTCACAATGTAAATCCGTGAATTGAATTAAAATCACAAATGTAAGCGTTGCAATTAAAACGAAAAAGCAAAATCGTGGAACATCGCTTATTCGCCGAAAGCCGACGGCCGAACGCCGAATGCCGACCGATCCGATTAGCGCGTCCAATAAACAACGCGCGAGAGCATGGCGAGAGCCGTTATTAATTTTCGATTGGCCCAGACGTCGACAACGTTCCGAATTTAAATTTGAATAGGTGTATTCGAATTTTGATTCGCTTGAAATTGGAATGCAAACATGCATTGCCATAGAGCTCTAAAAATGCATTCGCAATTATTAAATTATAAAATAGTGAAATAAAATGTATAAAAACATTTTATATGTAAGTATCTACATGGGTACCTACCTAATAATATATTCCAAAAAATATTTCGATCTGAATTCATTTAGGCATATTTTTTTAGTTCCAGGATTTATATTTCAACCTTTTGCCCATGAAAAAAGTAAAGGCTAAATTAAAGCCAGAATGGAAATTTTTAACCCATTATGATATTATGTTTCCGTCCATAGTCTAAAATGTAATATTTTCTTTTGGAATAAAAATGTTCGGTATCCCTGGCGGTACCGAGCTGAAACCATGTGACGTAATTTCCTCCTTTATGCTCATGCATCATGTTTGAATCTCGCGTGTTGTTGTAATAGGTGCACACACCTACCCACTAGGTAGTATCCAACTTGCTTTAATAAAATGTTTATTTTCATACAAAGCTAAACCTACCGACCTGTCGATCTGTACATTGCGTGCAGACAGCAAGACCAAAAACAAGATAAACCACGTCATAAAGAATAAGTAATTAACTGGACCTAACCCTTACGTAGCGACGAGTTACAGAAGAAATACTGATACCAGGTGATACTTGGTTGTTTTATCTGCAATAGAACTTGTTCTATAATCCTGACGTTGCTGTCCCAGAAGACCGCCATGCCACTGTCATGTAACGAACGCCTGCAGCGGGACTCCTAATGGAATTATATTCACAAGGAAGCTTGTGTTTCTCGAGCTATATTGAAAGAATAACGGTTAAATTGCCAAGAAACTCGGTAAATACAGAATATATAAATAAATAAATATCGCCATACGAACACACCAACTATACGGTCCCACATTAAGCAAAGCTTGTGTTATGGGTACCGTACAATGGACTGAGGGCAAACTCAGTATATAATACTTATATACATATTAAACATCCATGACTCGGGTACAAACATTTGTGCTCATCACACAATGCTTGTCCCTACCAGGAATCGAACCCGGGACCCTCGGCGCAGAAAGCAGAGTCACTACCACTGCGCTAATCAGGCCGTCAGAATAGATTAAATAAAATAATGTTTTACTTAAATTTATGGAAGACGAAGATAGCTTACTTGTATCCTTGAGCAATATTTTTGAAATTAAAAGGTCTGCATGGAATGCTCATCATAATAGTAAATCAATGGGGTAAAGTCCCTATTTTTTTATTGGGACTTTTCCCTACACATTCCAATCACTGTTACTCCTATAAGCCAGAATCTACAGCGGTATCCAACGAAGAAGCTAAGGGGCAAGATGCAAGACATGTGACCCTTGGGTAGTGCGGAAAAAACTCAATTGACTTGAGCCTTGCAACAAACTTCATCGAAAGAAAAACATGGGAGGAGTTGAAATATCATTTAATTTCATTGTGAAGCGGGAGACATAAATGAGCAGTATAAGTGTGCTGATCACCACAGAAACAAGATATTAAACTAGCCGTTCCTAATACTGCTGGGGACCACTTGCAAAACCAGTGCTAGGCTAGTAGTCTGGCACAATGATGAACTGGAAACCCATTTGGTGTAAAATTGAAACACTTACCCCTTATTTAGGTAATTTTGAGATAAAATCAGGTCATGTTGTTAATATATTGCATGTTAGTTGGTATACTAATCTGTTTATTTTTGTAACAAATATATATTTTCCCTTCTTTCTGGTTGTACTTGATGTCGTTAATAGGTATGGCAAAAACGCTTAAACGTACGAAAATGGACAACACAAAGGATACAGTAAAGGATTGTCTCCTGCATATAAATATCAAGAAGCGAGTCTAAAAGAAGTATTACTTCCCACAGGTACAGTACAGTACAGTACTCAGACAGGCTCTATGAAAGGACGAACGGGTTGTTATCACTCCAAGGATATCTGAAAACTTTTCTGTTATATGCCCCACTACACATAAGCCAAGAGTTACCAATCAAGAACTATAATAATAAACCATTTTCGTATTACTATTTTCAAGTGTTACAATTGATTTTGAGTTATCGCGCAAAATTAAGGTATAAAGTTCTGGCAGCCCTCAAGTAAATTATACGACCTACGATAGGTAGACTTTTGTTTATTATAATTTTCCAAAACTGCTGACAATTCGATATTACTGATCCTTATATATGACTAAACTATCGGTAATTAATATTCTTTGAATTCATGCTCACAATTATTATTATCGTAAGTCCAAAGCCTAAAGGACAGATCTTGGATAAAAGTCGTCTCGGTAACCCTAAGCAAACTTGCCTGTTGTTCCTTAGATAAAGAGGCTAAAACGCAAACGTAATTATGCCACCCTAATGCTCTTTCTAACAAATATTAGTCGAACTTATTTCGACTAAAGACGAGTGACAGAAGGTGATAAACTATTATTCTAAGATTGACTCAAAAGACGAAAATCTACATTCCTGGAAGGCCTTAAGCCGGGACCCCACTAAAGAGTTGAGAGAGCCGCGAGTCGAGCTTCAGGCGCAAGTCGCCGTAGCGTCAATGGGGAAGCAGCTGCCACTGTTCAAGGTAAGTCGCGACTTGAATCAAATGAGGCGGCCACGCGGCGAGCCATTCTGTGTCGGTAAAAGTCTGTTCTTACAGGACTGGGTCATGCTACAGACTTCGTTACTCATTTATGTATAGACCTGTTCTCGTTTGCGTATAGGTTGCTGCTCAAGTGGATATGCATGGATTTGTCGGAGCCTGCGGCACGCGCCAGGCAACTCTTCCCGCAGCCGGCTACTCTAATATAGGTCCGACTATAAGTACCTATATATTTTCCTCAGTCATATAAGGTTGCTACAAGCACAGTACAAGGGTATCCTGTGACAATATTATCATGCAATGAAATAAGACTTACTTCGTACGTCTTCGTACTACTACGACTAACATTATATAATAGGAGAGCTTGAATCAGTAAAAAAAATATGCAAACAGTTAAACTTTATAACACCTAAAACATTAACTTATCTCAGTTAAAATACTCTAAATCACTAAGCTAATCCTTTTACATCTTTATTCGCATTTTATTGCTTAATAACTCATAATTTTCAACGTCCCTTAATAAAAACAAGTTATTTCAATTTGAAACAATTTTATTATGCCGTTTTATTTTAACTGTTTCATTAATTTTGAAATGTTTTGTGAAAATTTTCAGCCCAGCTATTGATATTAATAACTGGATGTTATAGCTAATGATAATTATAATAATTGTTTATATCTATAAGCATAATTACAAATTATTTCATATGTCGGATACATTTTTTTTTAAAAAAGAGCAACCATGGAGTTTCTTGCCCGTTCTTCTCCATAGGAACGGCATTCCGAACGGGCGGTAAAGCAGTAGCATAATATTTTGTAACTTGACGATTCATAAGTACTGTACAATAATGGTCTACGTGAATAAAAACTATTCTGATTCTGATTCATAGTGGTAAATATACCATGGGCCCTGGGGTGGAAATTATAGACTTCTTGATAGTTATATAATCATAATTTTATTTAAATACTCAGAACACTTTTTAGAACCAAACGATGCCAAGGAGGCACCATAGAGAAGAGAGAGAAAACCATAGAGAACATTATATAGAGTATGTTTCATAGGTTATTGTCCACATAGGTGAGATTTAAAAATCTTTATTTGAGCTTTGCATTGAATATTTATTATGACGTCAAAAAACACAAATTCATGAGATATATTATTTACGAATGTTACGAAAAAGTTTGTATCTACCAGGATTCGAACCCTGGACACTCGACACAGATAGCAGATTCACTACCAACTGCGCTAATCAAGCCTTCAAAGACACGTACAAAAGTTGACACATACGTCACGGAGTGTTCGTCGTCGCAATTAAACCTCTGGCAACAGTTTTAAGGAATCTTCATTAACTCCCTCGAGGAGTTGATTCGTTTGCATTCTCTGAAAGTTACACATGTCCCTTTGTGTAGGGGAATATCAATTAGAAAGAGACACTGATAGGGGCAATATTTTTGGCATCCTAACAAAAACATAATTACTAATTAAGTCCTAAAACTGCAATGTAAATTAAAACTCGATATACTCGAACGCGCTTGTCACTCGCACGAGTCGGTCATCACACGGAGCGTTGTGTTGTGATCGCGTGATTTACGATACTCTGCGCTCTGCTAGATTATAGCAGTGATAGCCAAGTTGGTAGAACGCTTGCCTCGGTAACGAGGATTGCAGGTTTAAATCCCGGCTCGCACCTCTGGGATTTCATGTGCGAATCTCATTTTCAGCCACGATTATCACTTGCTAAACAGTGAAGAAAACAAAAACGTTAGGAAACCTGCATGTCTGAGAGAACCCTTCGAAAGATGTGTGAAGTCCGCCAACCCGCACTGGGCCAGCGTGATGGACTATGGCCTAATCCCCCTCGCATTGAGGGGAGGCCCGTGCCCAGCAGTGGGACATTAAAATAGGGCTGGTATTATTATTTATTAGATTATGGGCGCGAGAGAGACAGAACTATCGAACGTCGTCCAGATGCACAAATAGATGGTCGTACGTAACCGAATAAATGCGTCCGCAGTTGGCGTGTGATTGCCAATTCGTTTTGGTGCGCGCCCCGCTGCGTTCTGATCGTGTGCACACGGCTTTATTTAACACTTATACTTTTACTATCACAATAATTATTTTGTAGCTAAGTACTACGACAGCAAAGAAAAACGAATAAAATTTTAAATTTGGAAAACGTTGACACGCCAATATCACGTTCGAATAAACAACGAAGGCGTCAGTTCCGGTTCCGTTTGGAACAACTTCTTGTTTAACTGAATTAAAAGCTTCGTGCGAGTTGTGTCTTACTAACGAACGTACGAGATACGGAATGGATGAATGCGATTACGTATGGCATAGGCAAAAGCAAAACGGTTGCTATGAATAGACTATTATTAAAATAGGTACATATCGGTACCGAAACCCCCCATGGGGTTTTAGTAGCGTATCCAGCACTTAGATATATTTGGAACATCCATTACAAAATTACATCATAACATATGTCACTTGGTCGTGTATTAAATTGTACTAGTGTAATAATAAATTGAAAATTTTTAGGATAACATTGTCGTCAGTACAATAATTTTCAGAATCGGACCAGTAGTTCCGGAGATTAGCCCCCATAAACATCCAACTTGGAACTTACCTCTTTAGATTGAATTATAATAGTTAAAAGCCGAACTCTTTCTATTAAAGTATACGTAATAGAGCACTGACAGAAACAAGCCTATTCGCGAAGTTACCCCGCGCTACATTCCTCGAACCCCCTTTTAAGTTCTGGTACAAACATTAGGCATGTAAAAGTTTTGAAACACCTCTACACTTAGCTCCGACGACTCTACGGACTCTATCCAATTATGACTTCAGCAGTGGGATTATAAAATTAGTGAAAAGTTATGTACAGACTGTCTAAACTTTTATGAAAACCCAACTGCGTACCTACGTATATATTTACCCATAAAAATCATATAAATTCATAGCTCATTGGTCAAAATTTATTGTCGTATAGGTACTAGGCAATTAATACAAGTACCTAATATTATACGAAATCTTAATGGACTTTATAAAAAAAAATGGTGAATGGTCACGCGGCCCCAGCCGGCGTAAAAATTTATATAACATTAACGTCACAGTGACAGCTGTGATCGTGACGGTTATATACGTTCAGTATCGTACAGATTCAATAAACAAGCGGCAATGCCAATGCGGGGAAAATAACATACCCAACTAAAGTGTATATATATGGTTTTATTAAAGAAGTCGGTTAAGAGTTAAACCCACCCATCGCTCTCTTGAAGGCACTATAGACTCTCAATGAAAGACTCTTGAACAAATCTTGAAATTTTAAAAACCTTATTTGTTGTTACAATAGATTCACTTTTAT
This sequence comes from Pheosia gnoma, assembly GCA_905404115.1. Lineage (NCBI taxonomy): Eukaryota > Metazoa > Arthropoda > Insecta > Lepidoptera > Notodontidae > Pheosia > Pheosia gnoma. The sequence goes on along the minus strand of FR989894.1, from coordinate 10,681,157 downwards.
AATATACCGTCTATCCATGCAAATCAAATAAGAATTGTTAATTAAAATAAAATGAATGCCTCGTTGATTGAAAATAATACCGACCGTTGGCAAAATGGCGGCTCATAAGAGCAACGCACGAAAACGCTTTCGCGTCATCGCGCCAGTTGGAAGGTAAAACTTTTATTTATGCGAAAACTTGTTTCATTTTTCTTTTCTTGAACATTTGAAAGAATAAAGCCTGCGGTTCGCCGCACCACGACATAAACAACGTAACATTAAAGATGTATGAGGACAGGCCTACTCGGCGAATTATTTACCACCGCGGACGGCCAGTGAGAATCATGTGCCGATTTTTGACCTTTTTAAACAATTCCGTGTGTCTTGTTGGATTAAAGAAAGAGTAGGGCGAAAGTTTAAAGAAAAAGGGGAAGGTTTTTAAAGAATTAAATAGTTTTGTTAGAATAAATGGGCAGATTTTTCGAATAAAAACCTTTATGCTCCATCGAAGGAGAAGAGGCTGGCCGAATAGAAACAACACCATTTTGAATTTATAAAAAGATACATGATTTAGAAAAGAAACAAAACAGAAAATATGTTCCTACGAAAAAAATCAACTATTTCAATTAAGAGTCTCAGACCGTTCCATTTTCGAAACTTTGTTTTAAATTGCAGCGCCAGAAGTTGAAGTCATTCCGAACGGTCCCATTCGACGTTCCACTCCGGTAATAGGGTTCCGACACGTCCCGACCTTTTACGATCTTTAACGAAGTAATCGCCTCTCGATCGGTGTGAGAAAAATAGTTTGCAATTATAGGAATTTAATCGCTATTCAACGCCCAGGAAGGGGTACCTAATAAGACTAGTATTTAATTTCAAAAGATGACCGACCTGTCTTTGTTTTTCTCGATAATAGAGAATCTACAAATGAGAACTAGGACTGTCAATTTAAGAGGTAAAAAGCACTTATAAAATATACTTTGTAGCTAGTGACACGGTATAAGTTTTTCTATTCTCTCCTTACCGAGTAAACAGTAACGTTAATATCAATCGATCTACTTCGAGAGTTGTAATAGGTTTTTACAACTACTTAAGCAGCGTTTACACGAAAACCCGAAGAGTTTCTTTATAATGATAGTCCCGTCTTCACGTTTTTTCCTGTACTTACCGAGAAAACTTTGAATAAGAAATATGAAACAAGTTTGAACATAAAATATAACTTCGGCGAAAGCTGTCTGCCGTCAAACAGAATGGGTATACATCCATAAATATATTCCTTTACGTTTCTGAGTTATTAAAAAAAAAAACAAAACAATCGTTTGGAAGTCCTGCTGGTTATAAATGAAAAAGTATATTTTGATGGATTTGTAATTCGATATTTAAAATTGATCACGTTTCATAAAAAAAATAGATTGAACCTTGCGAATCATAGACATTACTATATACTGCATGTGTGTGTGCTCATATAATTTTTGTGTGTCTCCATCAAATTATGGTGGAACATAAATGTTTCAAATGCGTTCAATAGTTTGGCACCTATTAGATCATTTGTAATAAAAAATATGTTTTCATGCATGTAAACCATTACAGTAGTTTTAATACTTTGCACCTCTCAAAATTACCTTCAGGACTTGAAAAGGTCGACGAGATTGACTCAAAAGCTAAGTAATCAATAAGATATTGAACCAACACAGTACTCTTGAAATTATTCTTCAAAATTGTGAATTGCGCAACTTTGATTAAATATCTAAACAGACTCATAAAATTAATTTTATTTCAAGTTATTGTTTCATCTGCAAAGATTACGAAAATTTCATTTTCACACGATTTTGCATTTGTTTTCATGGCCGACAACCAGTGAAAGCTAGCTAGATATTTATAGCTCCCCATTAATCCTGGTTCAGATGGCAATTTAAGCTGGAAATCTGACTTCATAGCCGTTACGTTAAATTTGCCCGTAAATTACTGTGATAAGTTAAGTAAGTTACGGGGAAATTATTACAACTTGTCTAACTCATAGGTTACGTCAATCACACAAAGCTTGCCGCTACTGGGACTTGAACCTGGGCCATCAATTCTGAAATTAGACCCACTACTAACTGTGCCAATCAGATCGTCAGGTGTGTTTTTAGCGCATCTTTGTCTGGATTGCAAGAATTGCAAGGCTATTGCATCTAATAAACTTTTCTAACTAAGTCCCCGCGGTGTTTTATATTTTTCCACTAAAGTTTAGTGGTCCCGTGACCTTATCAAAGTCAAAGTCAAATCATTTATTTCGTATAGGCCTACGGGGGCACTTACAAATTGTCATTACATTTTTTTTCTTAAGTCTACAACCGGATCGGAACGCGACCTCAACTGAGAAGATCCGGCACGAAACTCAGCGGGCTTGTCTTTTTTTTTTAAATTCATTATTTTTTTTATCTTATCAGATTACCAACAAGTTTTAATTTTATATGGTTCGCGAAAATTATTTATTTTGAGTTGGCAATCATGTTGTAGATCACAAGATATATATTGGAATGAGTTATGAAATATTTATTTTGAACCTTGTAATGGTTTTTGTTGTGTTGAATTATCTGTGTTTTTTTTATATTCCCTTTGGAAGGTTTTAAAATTCTTGTTTTAGTTTGCCTTGAGGACATTATAATGTTCGATGCGATTATTCTTGTAGTATTTGCAAAAGTTGAAAATAAGGATTTGGGCGTCAGCGAAACGTATTTTTTGGGTTTTGGATCACATAAGAACTCAGGATGATAAAACCAATTAAACGAGGTAAAAATGAGTACTATTATAATGAGACTTGTATTTGTACCTTTTACGAGAATCAAATGCCTACCCTATTTTTTTAATTTTATTTCTTATCGATAAATATTTTCATACTTAAATTTCCATACACAGTAACAAAAATAGTGTAAAATATTTTAAGAGGTCTCCATCAGTTAGTTATAATGGTATCATTCCTTAAAATAATCTTCAAGTTATTTGAAATTAAAAAAAGAACACTACATGCTAAGTGCGCGGTGAATCGGTACTCCGCGCATTATCCGACTCGTGCGAGTGACGAGCGCGCTCGAGCGTATCGAGTTTTAATTTACATTGCAGTTTTAGATTTAAATTATTAACTATGTATATTCATGAAAAGATTGACGGACACTTCCAGCTTTGAGAGGTAATTCTAGATCATGATCTGGATCCATGCTATCAGGTTTCGTTACGAAATCACTTTCGTACTAGGTACTACATAATATTGTACGTGCGATGTTTTTGACATAGCCATCAGCGCTTCTCTTCCGAGTAGGGTGGCAAAGCAAGTGTCTAATTTAAGTGAGGCTCTCTAAGTTTGTTCATTAACTTTAACAAGATTTCGTTACGTTCACCCTTTGAGAGCCGCCTTTATATAGCGTCTGAAATATTAAGAGCCATTTTTTAAAAAGGTGTATTACATTTTTTTTGACGAAATTGCTTCTCTGTTGGGCGACATTTTTTTTTTGCGGCTCTATTTTCAGATGAGGATTTTGTTGTTATTTTAAGTGGATTAATTTATGGCACCTTTTACATTTTGATTTATTACTTATTTATTGAATATAGTACTTGTTGGTTTTACATTTATAAGTATATTATGATATGTACCTACTTTCGGAACATCTTGAGATATGTATTTTTTTAATGTATTGCAGGTATCTACTCATTAGTAGTCTTCTGATACAATTTTTAATTGAAGTAACAAGACTTTTTGAGTTGCTTCGCTTTTTAATTTGAAGACTTATTAAAAACCAGCGATACTTAAGTGTTATAAAAGAAATCACGAAAGCATTCCCCAACTATCGACGCTTGCGGAATAACATCTTTCGAGATAAAACTCTTTAAAAATATTGAGAGCGGAAATATTTAATTGCGTTATTTTACAAGGAAAGTTACGCTCTGAGGAAAGTCTCCCTCACAACGGACTTTGTGGTTTCTGTAACAGCTCAAAGGAATTTCAAGGAAAAGTAATGATACGGTGTATTTTTAAAGAGTTTTAACATTAACGAAGTAATGTCGTGATTGTACGTGTTTTAAGTACAGAGTCCATAAGGAACTTTGTAATAATTCAATTCTGACTGGTATTTTTGCTACAAGTCATTTATAAGAATTGAAATTATGATTCAGAAATGATATTTCTCCGGTGTGTCATCACAAAAATTGTTTCATTAATATTGATGTAGCTACTACGAAATTTTACCATCGCAAATCTACTTTATGTAGAGCAAAAGAATAAGACGATGTAACGTTGGTAAAGCTCTTAAGAATTTATTTAATATTTCAAAACCGAACATTTCGCAAACTCACCTAACCGTGAACAGTTTAAAAATTTCTATCCAATAAAAAATCCCGTATAGTGTTCGATCAGTCGTGAAATATTGCTCCATGGCAACCCTGCAATTATTCCCGACCATCACACATATCTAGATGAAATATATTGCTTTGCAATCCAAAAGAGTAAATATTTTCAACCCTAAGTTGTCCGTTTAGGGTTTAAAATTATGTGAGGTGGCGATTCGACCAAAAATTGGTGCCAGTGAATGGACAATACATCCACGAATTGTTGGAATATTAAAAATCATTCGAGCATTATTGAATTGCTCTTTGCTATTAAATTGATGTGGGGTGCCGGTGTGAGCGAAGGATTGCTAAATAGAGGAATGTACTTACCAACTCTGACTACATACTATCGCCACTTATATTTATATAAATAAGTATAAAATAAATAATGTTATAATATCCTAGGTATAATACCCTAATCAAGAACGAAATCCTATTTAATATTAGATAATAAATAAAAAAATAAAATTGCAGAAGCGTTAAAAACATGTTGCTTTCGTCACTTAATTTTATACAGTGGCCAATTGAATTTATCAGATCACTTAAAATTGAGAGATTATTTTTACGATGTCATCATTTTACTGTAGGTATTTGAGTGGAAGTAAGTTATAACATTTCTTCCCGCTGTTTGCTCAAATTGCGCACCCAACCTTAGCTCAGCAAAGTTTCGTATAGAGTGGCTTCGTTTTGAAGTAGGTTTAATGGTTTTTAAAACGGACTGTAATGTTGGTTTGCCGGTTAAACTTTTGCAGCCGCCTTTGTGTTTTAAACCCGTAAACTAATAAGTACCTACTTACTCTCAACATCTGTTTGATGTTGAAATAAAAAAAAAAAATACAATTTTTACCATGGTTGGACTTCCTCCCTCTTATTTTCACTTACAAACGTAATTTGTAAATGTGGGAACCAGGTAGCCGTACTTTTAAATATATATATATAGTTATTTTTTGACATGCTGCTCAAGCCTGCCTCGCCGTTCCTACATTGTTGTCATATACCCATATCAATATATTGCTCAAAAATGTAAAAGATTTTTTTTAAATAAGAGCAACCATGGAGTTTCTTGCCCCTTCTTCTCCATAGGAACGGCATTCGAAATGGTTCCAGGTGATGAAGTTGTAGCTTAGCATTTCGAACCCATATCCCCTCTCATTCGAACCCGGGGCACTGTGCGCTGAAGGCAGGGTCATTACCCAGTGAGCAGGTCAGGTCTTTAGATCAGGTTATTAAGTGTCCTGCCCATCTGCACGTTAGACCTGCACGCCGTCGACATCGTCATCGTCTGCAGCTGTTGACGAAAGTCAGATGAATAAACCAGCGTTCGGTATCCGGTCCGCAATGGAAATAACTACCTCACAGACAACCTGAGCCCCAGGAAAGCTGGTGTTCGATCCGGGACAACAGTGCATACGCGCAGCGGCAGAAAAAAAATGGACCCATATAATTGCTACATGTAACTAAATACCTAAAAGGTAGACCTATTAGTACATGCCTAATAGGTCTCCGCAACCGCAATTAAGTTACGCTACCACTAACCGAGTTTTTAAAACTTTTCGGATAAACTAATGTGCCAGTTAACGCGCGCACCCTAGTACGGTACAGTTTCTGTTTGATATGACCGCCCAACTACTGTTTAACTGATATCTGTGTATACTGTGATACTAGGCATTATTCTACTTATGACATTTAAGCCTACCACATTCAGAGCCAATCGTTCAAAGTGATAGTTTTAAAATAGGATTATATCACTTGTTACAATTGGATTTTATGTTTGAAAATTACAGTGTAAGGTTTATTGACCTAATTCCATTGATAACACGTTCCAGCAAAAATAAGTATTTCTTTTATACGATTAACGTTATCGTATACTTTAATATTTTTAATACTAAGATTATACTAATGAAATATCTATAGTATATGATGTGGATTTGGTATAATGATAGTTGACAAGAGATCTCATTGTTTAAAAATGTAGAGAATTGAAATATTTACCTCCAAATCTTATTAAACACAAACACTATTAAGACGTCTCACTAATTATTACTTCAGTAATTACTGCTCGTTTGTAAGAAAAGACGTTACATAGTGCTAAAATATTCAAGTCGCACGGTATGAACATTGTTAATAAAACGCAGTTAGAGTAATCCTCAAAGGTGTGCCGCCGGGTGTTTTAATTGCGTGGCGTATATTAACTTTGCAGTAGTGTGCGCTGCTCCTATGTGACTTAAGTATGTAATGTTAATGTTAGATCCTTACTGGTATCCTGAAAAAAAAATACTCCATGGTGACCCTATTGTATGACACTACCTGTCACGCTTTGTAGGTATCATCGTATACCTAATTTACGTGACACGTGACAAATTAAACTACTACTAGGATTTCGTGACTCGCCATTCTCATTTCATCAAGTCACATCCATTATTTTATTTATAATGTGTATTTATTGAATGTTTTATTGCTATTAATTACTTGACATCGGCAAAATACCCGCTAAGTGGTGGGTGAGGCCATTTTCATATCTATTTTAATTCATCGCATTTCATTTCGTAAAAGAAGACGTGTCACTTGTACCTGCTATCGTTTAACTATAATATTTGGTATCCCACCAATGACTAATACAGTCGTGACTCTTCTTCTTCTTTTTAGGTTGGCAATCAGCTACAAAATAGTGCCATTTTGCCAGTGTCGAGTAGTTCTTGATAATGGTTATTGAATTATATAAACCCCTGATAATAATTATAATGTTGATGACGATGATGATAATGAAATAAACCACTATCAGTAAACTTGATAAGTCAAGGCCCGTGCCCAGCAGTGGGACATTAAAAAGGGCTGGTATTATTATTATTATTTCTTTTTGTTAATTTGTACTCCCAGGTGATTGGGGTCTAACCAAATCCGCGGGCTTTTGGCCAAGCAAGAAATGGTGGGGTTGGGGGGGTTCTTTGTGTATGTGTATGTCTGTATTCGTGTGCGTGTGTGTGTGTGCTTTATGTTGGGTCTATTGATAATAATATTCTTACAATCCTACAAGTATTCAGGATAGTTGCTTTTTGAAGAAGTGTTATTATTAATATATGCTTCTTAGGCTTGATTTATTCAACATGACTATCATGATGTACCAAATCAGCTTTTAAATATATATAGTATGGTCGCAAATTATACGTTCATAGCTCAATATTATGTGAAATAAATCAACATTTCTGTCGGGAGTAACAATTTCTATAATTGGATAAAATCACCTCTTCCCGGAAACCTAATTGCAGGGAGTAATACAAATGTTTCTCAAATAGTGTTTGCCCCGGGCAGGTTACTCAAGTTAACATTAATTTTGTTGGGAAGAACTGGTAACCCTTTTTTGAGATACATTAAGTATGAATCATTATATTTTGATGGTATGAGATTATGTACGAGATCTTTTATTTTAATCCATATTAATAATACAACAACCAAATAGTTAAACAGCTTAACTATGAGAGTCGTTGTTTTCTTATTTTTGACTAAATGCTGAAATAATCTATGACAAAAGATGTCTAGAATTAAAGCCTTTAAATTTCATCTTTCTTCAAGCTGACTATTTTTGTATTTACTATTATTGTTTAGTCTTGGTTATAGATATAATTTATTTCTACCTGGCTTCGTCACAACTTCAAAGCAATATTTATTTATTTAATCAAATTTAGAAACTTTGATTTTCTAATAAATAGAGTTGTTTAGAGCTAGTTTATGTTATGTTTTTCTTTTTACCAATTCACACTACAAACGAATGCGTGCACACTCGTGCAATATAAAATCATATCTATACACACATCACATACTAAGGAAAACTTATGAACAATCACTAGGGTAATATGACACTTATAGCCAATGTCCATAACCGGTGTGAAGTTGGCGGCCAAAAGTTGGCGGCGCATTATAACCCGACTAAATTAAAATGCTCACGAAAATTAATGAAAAATCTGTATCTAGACCTACCTTTTGAGCTATCAAACATGTACTCCCATGCCGTCCTTGGGTGTTATCTAAGTCAAAATCTGCCAAAAAGTTCGGCCGCCAGTTATGTCTGGACTCATAAAAGCTAAACCAGGCGAGGTACCACTCTAGGCTTTATGTGGCGGGATGCCTGTATCAATACCTACCTTTTGAGTTATCAAACATGTACTCCCATGCCGTCCTTGGGTGTTATCTAAGTCAAAATCTGCCAAAAAAAGTTCGGCCGCCAGTTATGTCTGGACTCATAAAAGCTAAACCGAGTGAAGTACCACTCTAGGCTTTATGTGGCGGGATGCCTGTATCTAGACCTACCTTTTGAGCTATCAAACATGTACTCCCATGCCGTCCTTGGGTGTTATCTAAGTCAAAATCTGCCAAAAAGTTCGGCCGCCAGTTATGTCTGGACTCATAAAAGCTAAACCAGGCGAGGTACCACTCTAGGCTTTATGTGGCGGGATGCCTGTATCAATACCTACTTTTTGAGCTATCAAACATGTACTCCCATGCCGTCCTTGGGTGTTATCTAAGTCAAAATCTGCCAAAAAAAGTTCGGCCGCCAGTTATGTCTGGACTCATAAAAGCTAAACCGAGTGAAGTACCACTCTAGGCTTTATGTGGCGGGATGCCTGTATCTAGACCTACCTTTTGAGCTATCAAACATGTACTCCCATGCCGTCCTTGGGTGTTATCTAAGTCAAAATCTGCCAAAAAGTTCGGCCGCCAGTTATGTCTGGACTCATAAAAGCTAAACCAGGCGAGGTACCACTCTAGGCTTTATGTGGCGGGATGCCTGTATCAATACCTACCTTTTGAGCTATCAAACATGTACTCCCATGCCGTCCTTGGGTGTTATCTAAGTCAAAATCTGCCAAAAAAGTTCGGCCGCCAGTTATGTCTGGACTCATAAAAGCTAAACCGAGCGAAGTACCACTCTAGGCCTTATGTGGCGGGATGCCTGTAGCTAGACCTACCTTTTGAGCTATCAAACATGTACTCCCATGCCGTCCTTGGGTGTTATCTAAGTCAAAATCTGCCAAAAAGTTCGGCCGCCAGTTATGTCTGGTCTCATAAAAGCTAAACCAGGCGAGGTACCACTCTAGGCTTTATGTGGCGGGATGCCTGTATCTATACCTACCTTTTGAGCTATCAAACATGTACTCCCATGCCGTCCTTGGGTGTTATCTAAGTCAAAATCTGCCAAAAAAGTTCGGCCGCCAGTTATGTCTGGACTCATAAAAGCTAAACCGAGCGAAGTACCACTCTAGGCCTTATGTGGCGGGATGCCTGTAGCTAGACCTACCTTTTGAGCTATCAAAAATGTACTCCCATGCAGTCCTTGGGTGCTGTCTAGGTCAAAATGTGATATACACAGTGGTCTTGCTTTATTGGAAAAATAACGAAAATTTATTGTTTTTTTTTAATTTCCACGTAGAATATGTACTGAAAATTTCCTAGTTTTCATTATTTTCCGCGTTACATGCCATTCTGTACAGATTTTTCATTAATTTTCGTGAGCATTTTAATTTAGTCGGGTTATAATGCGCCGCCAACTTTTGGCCGCCAACTTCACACCGGTATGTCCATAAGGCTTTTGCAACAGCTAACTTGTCTAAGCTACTTACTTATAATAAATACTTGCCTATAATGTAATAAAAAAAAAGGTCGTAAATAACAACATCATCTATATAGGAGTTGTCAAATTAAAAACCCATGCCACTAAAACACATAATCCGATTTATATCTATACATATAAATACAATTGGAGTGTCTGTTTGTAATATTAAAATAACAGCTTTTTACTAATTGCATTTGGATGTATACACGTTACCTATGCCGAAACCAAATTTTTTTCAATTTTTGTCTGTCTGTCTGTCTGTCTGTCTGTCTGTCTGTCTGTCTGTCTGTCTGTCTGTCTGTTTGTTCCGGCTAATCTCTGAAATGGCTGGACCGATTTTGACGGGACTTTCACTGGCAGATAGCTGATGTAACAAGGAGTAACTTAGGCTACATTTATTTAGAAAAAAAAATAGGATCTCACGAAAAAAAATTAAAACCAATGTTGCAGCGCAGCGCCTGATTAAGTTTGATAGCAATAACCTGCAATGCGTCCCGCGGGCTCAGAATTGGCGAGCAGGCTGTTGTCAACGGTTGTCTTTGTTAAATACCACGCGGACGAAGTCGCGGGCAACAGCTAGTTATACGATATAATTTTAATAGTTCGAAATACTATCTACTACTAATTGGCCATTAGACACAATTGATTTATCCCAATTCAGAACAATCGTAGTCTCAATTTGATCCGGACTAATTGAAATCTGTTTATCTAAACTGAACAATTATTTAATTAATTCAATGTAATTTTAGTAATAATTTAAAATGAGTAATTTCAATAAAACTTTATTTGAACAAAATCCTTGGAATAATATGTTACCCTTCAAATCGTTTGCAATTTTGTATTCCGAACAGATAGAACGATAACTTAGCTCTAAACCAGAGACGAACGATGAATACTCGTATTTTTTCATTGGCGTATGCAATTCACTATAATACACGCGATTTATTTTCCAAGATACCCTCTTTAGCCCATATTCTATGCCAACAAAGATTTATCCACTACGATGTAGCCTTAACTTGTTGCATTTAGAAAAAAACAATTAAAAAATTCCAACAGCAGCACTTGTAACACAAAAAAGATGTATAATATTATATTTAAAAAAAGTTCCAACTGATAGCGGCCGACACAGCTGTAGATGTCAAACATAAATTCTTTAAAAACATGCATTAATAAAGGTAAAACTATAAAAAGGACATTTCTAGCCTCCCGCCGCCTTTATAAAGGACATCCCTAACCGCCCGCTGTCATTTGTCTTTTATTTTTATTTTTTTTTAATAATTTACAGTTCGGGAGGTTTGTTATCTGTGTGTGTGATCGGATAAGAATCGTGTAGACGTCGTTGCGTGTAAAAACAATTTTATTTATTTTGTATAAAGATTGAATATTAGATGGTATTTATTAGGCACCGATTAGAAAACCTTCACGTTATTAGCTATACATAGGTGTGTACTTTATTTCGTTCTATTTTCAAATGGAAATATCACAACAAGTCATAATTCGAATTTAATTACTTATTCAAAATGGTTCGTTAGCATTGCAAATATTTAAATTTTAGTGTAACCGTTGCGACTTTGTTTGCACGGCTGAATAAAAGCAATTTAATTTAACGGTTTTTGCTGGAATTGTAACTTTTCGAGTTTCAAATCGAAATTCTACTTTCATTTAGTTTTCTTTTGATATGTTATGTAAAATAAAGTGTGAGTTCACATCTAAGGTTCTAAGAAAATTTCATTGGGTACATAAGGAGGATTTTAATTTATAAGACAGCTTTTAGGATCTGGCTTAAAATATCAGAAAAGAGCGATATATTTTTGCACAGATTCTGGTTTCAAAAACGAAATTACTACTCAGACAATTGGTGTCGAACAAAAATACTTAATTACGATAAATCAAAGCGTCACTACCCTAGTGGTTATAGAGTTTGCTCTCGTAAACGAGACGATCCGGGTTCGATCCCTACACCCTGGCTATTGACGTGAGTACACTCCTAGCAAGTTAGAGAGACAATCCTACTACTAGTAATCTATACATATAAATAAAATTGGAGTGTCTGTTTGTAATATTAAAAGAACCGCTTTTTACTAATTGCATTTGGATGTATACACGTTACCTATACCGAAACAACATTTTTTTACAATTTTTGTCTGTCTGTTTGTCTGTCCGTCTGTCTGTCTGTCTGTCTGTCTGTCTGTTTGTTCCAGCTAATCTCTGAAATGGCTGGACCGATTTTGACGGGGCTTTCACTGGAAGATAGCTGATGTAACAAGAAGTAACTTAGGCTACTTTTATTTTAGAAAAAAAATAAGGATCTCACGAAAAAAAAATAAAACCAATGTTGCAGCGCAGCGCCTGATTAAGTTTGATAGCAACAACCTGCAATGCGTCCCACGGGCTCAGAATGGGCGAACAGGCTGTTGTCAACGGTTGTCTTTGTTAAATACCACGCGGACGAAGTCGCGGGTAACAGCTAGTGTACTTATAAATATTTATCTCAAATAACTAGAAAACGTTATATAAAAAAAACTTTTTTTCGGCACTGCTCTGTCATTCCCAGAGATTGTTTTGTTCCCGCGATCGTTTATGAGCTAAACCACAATGTAAACACAGACGCTCCTATGGCGAAAGTAGGCGATAAATCTTCCCATTGTCACCGACAGATGGCGCTCGTGTCCAGGTTTTTACAGCTATAACTTTGTAACAAAGAGACTGCGCTTTTTGTGGCACCTGTTTGATGTTCGAAATATTTAACGTACGAAAGGATTTAGCGATGTAACTAGTTGTTTTTTTTTCTTGGAGTCATTATAGCTTTAGGATCATTTTTGCATGGCAATATTAAGTTTAAGCGGCTCGTCTCCTCGTCTCAAGTCTTACAACCTTTAAACGAAACGTGGGAAAAGAGCTAGAGAGACCTAATGTGAGCACCTATTAGTGTCTTAATTATATCATCATACTAGCTGCGCCCCGCGGTGTTACCCGCGATTAAAAAGTTAAGTTTAAAAAAACACGGTTCCTGTACGCTATCCCATAGGAACCGTGCATTTTTCCGGGATAAAATTAGCCTGTGTCATTTTATGACCCCTAAACTACCACTACCTATGCAAAAAATCATGTCGATTCTTTGCTCTATGAAAAGTTAAAACAAATATATCCCACGGGAACCATACATTTTACCGGGATAAAAAGTATCATATGTGCTATTCCAGACAATAATCTATCTCTGTGCCAAATTTCATCCAGATCCGTACAGCCGTTCTGGCGTGATTGAGTAACAAACACCCATCCATCCAAACTTTCACATTTATAATATTAGTGGGATAAATATGACGTCCTATATTATCATATAAATATGACGTTCTAGATATATGATCATGTAGGTATAAATTTCATGAAAAAAAACGACGAAGACTGTGTAATCGCGAAGTAATTGAGCTTGTAGATATCTGATATTGGACCGAAAATTAGACTAATTATTGAGAATTCCCTTTTATTCGGGTTTTGGTTTAAAAAATAAGTAAGTAATGGTACCTTTCGACCATTAGACCCATAGATTTATGGATGGCTATTTAAATAAATCAGTTAAAGAAAACTAATCTCGATCTCATGGTAATTAAGTGGCGTATCAACGGGTGGTCTAATTAGTATCTCTATTAAAGTCCACCTCTCTTTCTATTGTATTGCAGTGAGAAAGGGAAGGAAGATGGGCTGCACTCGTTATCGAACCCAGTAGCTTTATTAATTGGACACCGTTACGGGTAAAAAAAAAATACGAGCGCCATTGTTTTAGATTTAAATTTCGAATATATTTGAATTTTTACCCAACTGCGTTAGAAGAAGGGTAATGGTTTTCATGTTTTAGTAACTGGGTGTTTTCGGCAATAGTAATTCACAAACCGACGCTATTGAAATCATAGTGTAAAAAGAGTCCGCCCCCGGGTGGGCTCGAACCACCAACCTTTCGGTTAACAGCCGAACGCGCTAGCCAATTGCGCCACGGAGGCGATGATGAAATGGGCGAAATAGTCGTTCTATATCTTTCAACCAGATTTACGGTATCTGAATGACGTCATCTACTGGTGTGACCACGTGTGGACAATAATTTATTGTTGAGAGCCGAGATTATATTATTGGTTTAGCTGTTTTATAAGGAAATTAATAACAATGTTAACTAAAGTAAATTTGTTATCGACTAAAAATAATCTGAAGATTGAAAACATAGCTATCTTGCTCAATAAATTGTGAGATTTAGTTTAGTCTAGTTTCATTTGTGTGTCAACATAATAAGCACCAATGTCCCGTGTCTAAGAATGATATCAAATCAAATCAGACTTTCATTGCAGTTTGTGGAACCGCACGTCATACATAAATAAATATACATCAGTAACGTTTTAATCCATAATCTCAATTGTATTTTTTTTAGCTAATATTATCTTTATTATTATTTATTCTTTGCTTTCTGTAATTAATTAATATTAAAAAAAAATTCTCGTACAATACAATAGTAATTCGGTAATAGATCTGTTTTGCTAATAGATGGCGTTGATCATGTATTCTAAATTCAAATGTAAGATCTTTAAACGTTGCTCAATTTTTTTCGCTATATAGGACTGTTACCCACAGTCTTTTTTCTGAATAATCAATAACGTGCACGCTTTAAGAGCTTGGGATGATTGGAAATTTCCATTCAAGAACAAAATGGATCATCAACCTATGACACCCGAAACCTCTTCAAGTTTACGTAGCTACCTGACCTTTCTAATAAAATTCTACCACATACTTACTTTCATTAAAAAAATCTACAGTAAAAATTAATTAGATAGGCAAGTTATATGAGCGCTAATTATAAGTTTTATGTCATCATAAAACACGACACCGGTGCAGTATAATTACGGATCATATATGCAGCATATTAAATGATATCAATCGTGTGTCCGCAGTTCACTAACAATGGTGAATGATTACCTAGGTATGTGATTAAGCTCTTAAAGCCTTAACCAGTTATTTTTTATACTGAGGTCAACTTTTAGTCAACCCTGATTCGATTTAAATGATTCGTCATCATTTACCAGGATACTCAAATATTGATAAAAAAAGCAATAATAAAAATAGCATCCTACCTGATCGTAAATTATCGCTCGACGCAAAGTGACCCTTCCACTGGCGTGTTAAGATGTAACACTATGTTGCAAGAGAAATGTAGCAATAATATTTCTTCACATACGGCTATCCTCAATAATGTTGCATGATTATAGCAATAATAGGTAGGGCAGAAATTGGTCTATGGAATCGCATATCTCTAAAACAAGGTTTCTACCAAAGATTTTTGTTAAGGTTTATCGTATACATATTACTTCTTTGTTAGTAGCTTGTAACTATAAAAGATATATAAGCCGGGTTTGGTTAAATGGTTCAATTCTGAATCATCTTTCTGACTTCAGAGCATGTCCGGTAACATGTTATAGGTCTTCCGCGAACCGTGAACTGCTAATGACTGTCCGTTTTATTTATTGCCATTAGAATGAGGCTTTAAATCATGTCTGATGGACCTTAATAGCGGATGGAGTCTTGGATTCCTAGTTTCGGAATGTCTAGAATAACTGCCTCGTTGACAATTTAAGTATTTACAGCTATACTGCTTAGGTAAACAGCTGTCAAATGGATTTTACATTGATAAATACAAGAGAATGCGAATTAAATGAACCAAAATCCATATTAATTACGGGTCTGCTTTACTAAGACCGATCATGCTAAAAATTGTCCTCAAGAACTTGAACAATCGTTCTTCTTCTTAAAGTGTTTATTTGCTTATAAAATCTGTAAATACAATTTCATCTACTTTCTTATCCAAAACCAAATAATCTAGGAAGTATATTTACCTGTGATTCGCGCGAATCATCGCTTGTTGATCTATTTGAGACACCCACGATGTTGTCGAGTCATATTTCTGTTTGTATAGTTTTGTATAGTCAGCAACAGAGGTTGTTAAATAAATAGTCTATACTTTGGTTTCAATTAACGATAACTATTTTTTTTGCTAACTACAAATAAAGCTACTTTATGCAGTTTACCTTTGTTTATCAACTATTTTCTGGAGTTGAAGGTTTTTCACTAGAAACTATACGTTTTATTGTGTTTTCACTGATTTATTTATCAGTGTTGTAACATAAATATACCAAAAAAGCATTAGGTTCCAATGACATCTTATCAGAAATGCATGGCCATGAGGAATCAAACCGCTCGTTCCAAACTTGGCGTGCCCCAACTCAACTGATATGTTACTACCTTAGCACCAAATAAAAGAGTTAAAATCCTCCTCAGAACCAACGCTCTGAGATCCAATATTTTTTGAAATTTCTACTCAACTTTATGAAGATCTTAGAGATAGAGAGAATAATCATAGCGCCAGACGGACACACCAACTATACGGTCTCACACTAAGCACCGGTAGCACTAAGCACACTTGTATTATGGGTGCCCACCCGAACAATGGACTGTGGGCAGGGCCAGATAATGAGTACTTATATAGATATTAAACGTCTATGACTCGGGTATAAACATTTGTGGTCATCATACAAAGCTTGTCCCTGCCAGGATTCGAGCCCGAGGCCCTTAAAACAGAGTCACTACCAACTGCGGTGTATATATAATCAGGTTGTCAGGTATGGAGTTTGGATTCTTACATTACAAAGTTGTGTGTGTGTGTGTGTGCTCCAACGAGCAGAAATATATAGTGTGCTCTATCTTCTTTCTTCCTTTGTATAAATATCAGTGTTAACACTATCAGATTAAAAACCTTAGACCAAACATGGTCTACCAGTCTTAACGTTTTTTAGAAGCTGATCCCAAATGGCCCCAATAGAATTATGAAGAACTCTCCAGTTCCATGTAGTTCAGTTAAAGGGTCTGCCGTCTTACCACGAACGATGAACTATTAATGCTACTCAAATCAGGACAAAATTGATTGGAGCATTAATTTATTTCTTATACTTCAATGGAACAATAATGTCACCCTAATCAAACCTGGAAGGTACCGGATTTGCGATGAAGGTCAATTGAGGTCATAATTTAAGTCGCATTCATTATTCATAGTAAGCCCCTGGTATGATTAATGCTTAGACGCACCTAACAATGGATCACGGATAAACAATTGCAGTGACATGTAAGTGAACAGAACTCAAAACTGTGTTGTGATGACATAATAGCGGGTAGATAGGCGTAGTTAGGTAAGTCTTTGCTCCTCGTAGTTGACCTGCATCATTTATGAATCCAGGAAACCCTTTTATTCTTAGTCTTAATATTGATCCATGTGATTTCTCCACCCATCTTACCTACTTCAGTTTACAACACGGAAAAAAAAGTTTACTCCAATATTCGATAGATGTCGCTGCTCGATTTTAAAACATACAATCGTTTTGTTCATCAAATTGTATAAGAAGTTAACTCTGACTTACAATGACTAACTCGTATCTCGAGGGTCAAATCTTAATTCTAAATATTTTTGGTATTCAGTCCTAATATAATTGGATTTGAATAATATAGACTCTATGTTGCTAGAACAGAAGCCCATGTAAGCTAAAATGTCGAATACGAGCTATTGGCTATCTGAGAGATAAGCGATATTGATATTTGATACTAATATATTTAACGACCATGGGTAGCTAATATTTTTATTATAAGTTTAGTCCAGCTTAGTTCGTGTAACCACAGGATAAGCGCTTATAGCACTTAATTAAGTAGTGTTTATGTAGTTTAGCAGCCAGGTGGAGTGATGACACATGGAAAAAACTGGATCGAGAGAGATGTTAATGAGTAGGTACTTAATTATATTTGTGAACAATATCACAATACTTAAACAATATAAAAGAAGCGAAATTAAAAGTACATTGGGAGTACAATTCCTATCATATCTGATTTGCTCGGCAGGCTGCCGGAATCGGAAACTTTTCCAATAAGGACCGGCGCGTGTTTTCCAAGTTCACTCTGACACTGTATGCCTATGAAAGACAGAGAACATTTCTGTGAAACTTTATTTATTGAAATTTAATTTTCGGCGATCTGATTGGCGTGGTTGATAGTCACCCTGCATCCAGTACCGAAGGTCCCGGCCCAAGTAACCGAACAAGGACAAGTCTTTACGTTTCAAAAAATGTTTGAAAAACCATTCCAATAACGAGCAGTGTCTTTGCTAAAAATACCATTCTTAATTTAAATCTCTGGCAGCCCTACAAAAACGTTCTATTTTTAAAAACACGAAAATTAAACTTGAAAAAGTTTTTTTTAAGACATTCTCAATTCAAAACACAAGCTTAATTTCGCCAAAAATATTTTCTATTTAACGTCCAAAGAAGATTTAGGTGTAGCCAGCGCACAATACGGCCATTCACAAAGGTGTTATCACGAAGGGGTCGTCAGTTACTTTCATAACGTCTTCTGAAGGTGGGCAATACAATAGAGAGTTTTGAAAAGGCCAACGGATTTTAATTAAGCGAAATAATCATTTGTTAATCGATTATATGATTAACTGAGAATGACTTGGGTTCCATTAATCATTTTTGTTTATGTAAAGTTCTCGTATTGTTTTCGTTGACATTTTGGTGGGTTTATTTGTCCTTGTTTTGGTTCTAACCGATAGTACTTATTTCCAGGGATCACGTGGAACGTGGCCTTTTGACATTAATTTTTAACATTTTAAATACTATTTAATAAATAACGCTGAGTACCTACTTAATATATTTCAGTTATCCATCAATGAAATCCAGGCAAAAGTCAACCGACGCGACGTTCTGCGAACATCAATTTATCAGAAACCGATAGCCCGAAAGCCATAAATAGCCGTTGGAAAAAAAATCGGGATTATTTTTTCAAACTCAGCCAATAACGTCGGAAAATGATCTGACATCGAAGGAGGCCGGTAATCATTTGGCGATGACTGGCCGTTTCTCGGCTTTGATCGCCGCGTCACCTGTCATAACGCCGGATTGGCCTCAACGAGGCCTTAATATATTTCCCTTTTTTTATTGTTGTTCGTATTTATTTTATCGGTTGTCTGAAGAGAATGAATTGACCTTAATCGACTGGAGGTCGGTTAAGGATATCCATTGGTGTACCCTTTTCTTATGTGGTATTTTAAATTTGGAAGTACATTTTTAATTGCAGCCTGTATTCTTTTAAATTTCAAATTGAATCGTTTTATACGATTAACAATAAAAATTGTTTATAGATCATATTGGGTTTGATTCCTTATGAGTAGATTTTGCGCTAAAATATTTCTTAAGACGACTTCATGACAAAAAAAAGAAGTACTCCAATTTGTTGGACTTCTATTTTTAAACATTACAGACGTCGAAAAAAGTGTAAGGAAGCAATGCAAAGAGTATTTCATACAAAGTAGCGCCAATTGTAATCCAACAATATTTTATATAATCGACTATTAAACTATATTGAGAAATGGTTATTCAGTAAAGATTATCAGAAAAATAATGGTATTGTCAATTAAAAGATGATAAAAAGTATTCGTAGATTTAGGTCAAGTCTGGTCTGTAATTTATGGTAACAACTGCTGATTGGGGCGGGGAGGGGAGGGGAATGTAGACTACACAAGCGTGTATTGGTCTCTTATTAAATACCCCAGTCATTCCCCTCATTATCGCGAAGATAAACAGCACAAAATATTCTTTTTAAAAAAATGGACATCGAATGATGGCGCATTTTGTCGTGGCATGCGACAGCTGTCAGATACGTCAAATTAATTTGATTACGTAATCCTGTTGATTCTTGATAGTCATTCTTGCCCTTAGCGTTTTTATGTTGGGGTGTGGGGTAGTTCTCGTTAAGTATATTTAGCGGGGTTCAGTCCGTATTAAAAAAAAAAATTGAAGCAAGAATAGAAAATATTGTGACAGATCTGTTGTGTTTTGTACGACATATGGATATTTCAGTTTTGAAAAAATAAAACATGTGCAAGAAAGAAAACGTTGAAATTAGTAGGTAGAGTTAAGTCTAGATTTTATATACCGTAGGATGGGTTTTTTATATGAGTACAATGGACTGAGGACGAACTCAGTATATAAGACTAACATAGATAATAAACATCCACGAATCGAGTATAAACATACATGCTCATCACGCAATGTTTGTCCGTACCAGGATTCGAACCCGGGACATTCCGGCAATTATATACACTGCGTGAAAGCTTCTAGGAGTACTGGGAGTCCTGGGGAATCCTGTAAGAGTATTGCTTACCTAGTTTTGTATATTTAACCAGTTTTGGACTTCATCAACGGGATACAACAGGATCAGCTGATGTTTACTCGATTCATTTTAAAAAATAGAATTGAAATTGAATTAAAATTCGCTATAGGTATGATACAACTAGAAAATAATGTAGCGGCATCAAAGGAAAGTTTCTAAACTGTAACAGGAAACCGTATTTAAATCAATTTACAAAACATGCAATGGGACTACCCTAGACCGGGGTCCATATTAAAAGATTCTGCTTCATCATTACGTTTTCATCAGCGGTTGGCGAAGCTCTATGGTATACCAATAGTTAAACGCATGCGCGATACGATTAAACACAAATTTATTTTTAATTCACGCCAATCATTAAGTACAGTAAGCTGAAACTCCTAATGAATCAGAATCAGAATATTTTTTATTCATGTAAACCATTAAGTACAGTCCTTATGAATCGTCAAAATTGTTACAAAATGCTAAGCTATAACTTTACCACCCGTTCGCAATGCCGGTCCAATGGAGAAGAACGGGCATGAAACTCCATAGTTGCTCTTTTTAAAAAGATCCGTTACATTTTTGAGCAGTACATTGTTATAGGTATGTGAGAACAATAAGAGAATAATGAGGGAGGAATCGAACCTGCAGCCTCTCGGTGCAGTGAGCCAAGCGCTCAAAACACTATACAACTTTGTACCCCAAAACTCATGGGGGTATCAACAAATACACT
Organism: Pheosia gnoma; assembly: GCA_905404115.1. Classification (NCBI taxonomy): domain Eukaryota; kingdom Metazoa; phylum Arthropoda; class Insecta; order Lepidoptera; family Notodontidae; genus Pheosia; species Pheosia gnoma. The sequence goes on along the minus strand of FR989894.1, from coordinate 10,660,245 downwards.
ATTGATCAAGATCTATCTCATAGATAAGGCCCCACATCCACGGACCTCGTTTAATTGAGGCAGTGACTATTCGAAATTCCTTTCATTACTTCTTGATTGTCATTTGTTTTTATTTTAAGTATTGTTTGAATAAGTCGATGTTGGGGCGGATCGGGCGACAGGTGCTTGGCCTTCTTTGATTAAAAAAAGGAATGTATTTTGTTATGACGTGTACTTAGAGATACATGATTGAATATCTATATCTGGGATTCCCTAACTATTTTGGGCAAGAGACCCTTATTCCAAAATAAACTGATACCTCAGATCCCCGTAGCCAAATTACTTTAAGAATCCTAACTCTAGTTTTCTTTTCTATTTATATAAAATAATAATTTCATTCTTATAACAAGTTGGTACACGTAACACAACTTATAAAGTATCGTGAATGATTCAAATAAGAATGTGTGTTAACGCGGTAAAATCCATAAATAAGAAATACCCCGTCTCAAACTATGACACCAGGAAGTCAACCACCTCAGTCCTCCCGTGACCATGTTTGCTGTAAAGCAGCCGAAACGTCGGGAACGTAAAATCAAAATATAAACGCGATAAAATCCTAAAAAATAGTTTTATTTCAATGTGTAGTATTCGCGTAAATATAAGAAATCAATAAGAAATATTTAATTTTTTATCTCTTTCTTTTTTTACTACTAAGTTTATTACAGACCTCCAGATAAATAAAAAATGAACCTTAACATAATAAAAATAATATAAAATAAACAGTGTCTCCTCCGGAACCCTGTGCTCCGGGTAGCCGCGCTCTTCCCACCCTGTGACTTAAGCGGCACAAGCTATATAATCCCCACTGAAAGCTACAGCTCCTGCCTGCCAAGCTCTTTATTTTATTTCATGTGAAGCGTATTGTTAACATAGGAGGGATGGTCTGAACAGGCACATTTAAAAAAAATAAAAAGTATAATTACTAAAAATGTTTTCTAGTTACCTTTACCGTTAACCGTAGGTACCTTTTAATGCTCAGCTGGTCTTAGGCTAATGTAATCCTAAAAGGATGTCGCTGCGTATAAAAATCGGTGATTATTGATTACTGGATTTTAAACTTAAACAGAAACGGTTTTATCGATTTATTATATGTTATAACCGTCACTGGTTAAGATGAGCAGAAGCACATCACTATTTGTGCGATGCTCTCATTAATCAAAGTCAAAGTCAAAGTCAAATCATTTATTTCGTATAGGCCTACGCGGGCACTTACAAATTGTCATTACATTTTTTCTTAACTCTACAAATGAAACATGAAATTGTTCTGCGTATATATACCGTCACAAAATAAGGAACTTGATAGGCGTAATTACAATAGCCGTCACAGAACTAAGGCTATAATTTATAAACTATAACCAGCCAAATTAATGCAGATTGGTCGTTAACCAAATAAAAAAGATAAATGGAATAGTAAAAATTAAATATCTATTATACACCCTCAAGTTTAGTAATAAAAACAAACGATTAAAAAAATATTTATTTGTATCCTACAGTATTTTGCGCTCATTTTTTTTTATATTTGCAAGAGTTTACACCAATTTTCGACATCCCCACCGTGAAGCCACCACAAGGCGTTATCCAGCCAAGTCGCACCCCATTTTCGCAATAAATCATTATACACATTTCCAATATTAATACCTGTTTACGGCGATAGTTCGCGTCGTATTAGCAAACACAGCCGGGGGACGTGTTTGTATTGTGAAAATGTTACTATAATAAACAATTGTGTACTCACGGGACGCTGTTTGAGCGTGCTGAACATTTCTTATTTTGTATATAACAAATGATAGAAGCAGTGATAGCCAAGTTGGTAGAACGCTTGCCTCGGTAACGAGGATTGCAGGTTCAAACCCCGACTCGCACCTCTGGGGTTTTTCATGTGCGAAGCTCTTTTTCAACCATGATTATCACTTGCTAAGCGGTGAAGGAAAATATCGTGAGGAAGCCTGCATGTCTGAGAAAACCCCTCGAAAGATGTGTGAAATCCGCCAATCCGCACTAGGCCAGCGTGGTGGACTATGACCTAATGCCCCCTCGCATTGAGGGGAGGCCCGTGCCCAACAGTGGGACATTAAAAAAGGGCTGGACTTATTATAATATAACAAATGGTAGTAAGTATCCATCTAAAACGATTGGTAGATAGTAATAATTGTAAGTAGCCAATCACAAGTGTTTAGAAAAACATACGTAAATGTTAAAGTCTGCTATTAATTTCAAAAACGTGCTTTTTTAACCGACTTCAAAAAAAAGGAGGAGGTTCTCAATTCAGTTGTATTTTTTTTTTTTTTTTTTTTTAATGTTTGTTACCTCAGATCTCCGTCATTTATGAACCGATTTGGAAAATTATTTTTTTATATGAAAGGATATGCTTACAAATTGGTCCCATTTTTTTCAAAAAATTTTTCTGATCATGGGATCCATGAGGAATTGAGAGGACTCCTCAAATTTTATAGGCAAACCTATAGCAATTTTGGTATTTTCATCAAGAAGTCAAGCATTTGCCTTCAGAAAGTATCATTTGCTGAAGTGAAAGTGATGAAGAAGACCACAAATGGCCACCGGAACATGTCAGTGATACGTATTTCACGGGTTGCGCCAAGATAATCTCGATTATGATCGTTAAGCGACAATGAAAAAGCAAATTTAATGAAATGGTTCTGATGAATATGGTACCATCGAACTGATCTGATGATAAACCCAGGAGGAACCGGAACATTGTAATAAAACAATGTATCCAAGCCGTGTTTGGGCTTATTGAAATTGTTATGGGATGCACTTTGGCTATAAATAAATCTTTTTCGTGGATGTTCCGATTTCGATTATTCTTTTTTACAAAATAAGGTATACCTTTTTAAAATTCAGCGAGATTGATTCAGTGGTTTTTGTTTTATCTTGATTTCTTTGAATCTATGTTTTTCTCGCGATGATGTTATAATTGGTATACCTATTATCCAGTAAAAAAGATTGATATTACATTCTTTTTAGTGACAAATAATAGTAAATATATCCACTAAAAAGTGTAAAATAAAAAACTTTTTAACAAAATAAAAACCGTCTTCAAAAAACTAAAAAGTCAAAAATAATCTAATCTTGAAATCTACCTTGTCTAACTAAATCAAATATTTAACTAATTTTTGAAGACGGTTTTTATTTTGTTAAAAAGTTTTTTATGTTCGGATACAATACGATTGATTTTTAAATGACACATATTTTTTTGTTTTATACCTTTTAAGAAGTTCTCCAAAGCACTCACGTAGTGCACTTAGGTTGAATATGCCGTAATTCCCCCTACCATCTAAGAAAAGAATGTCTTCACATTATAAGGAAGGACAAAATAATTGCTCATTTGTATTTAAAACATTGTTTGGTACGATAACATTTTCGGGCGTGTTTTTTCAACCAAATGAGAAATTTATGTTGATACAACCTCTATTACGTGAATGTTTTGATTTATGATGGGGAAATGACGGCAGATCATCTTTCACTGACTCTGCCTACCCTGGCATATGGGGCGCTATGATTGGTTGCTATTAATATTAATAAAAATCATGTGTTTTAATGGGTTGCATGAGAAAAACCTTTTTGCATACATTTGGTACACTCTGAGACACCCGCCTTGCATGTCTTTATAACTATAGTTTATCCAATGAATTAATCACCTGTAAGGCATTGTTATACAGGATGCGTTAGTGTCTAAAGAAACTAATAAATAATGCTTTTATACAACTGTCCCGTCAACTCATCATAGAGTCCAAGTATTTAAATTTGAATTTGGAATTATAAAACCAACACGAGATCTTTGAGTTCAAAGTTTCCAGTATCGAGAATCGGCTGGTAAGGACCTAATAGAAGGGAGTTTTCCTGAAACCTTAACACTCTGTTTGAGTTCGTATGTATTCCTGAAACTATGCCTTACAAATCCTAGTTCAAAAAGCAGCTGTAGTGGTGACCAAGCATATTGCAGTATCCACCGCCATTGTTAGGAAACGACAATTCTCTACATAGTTATTGGTCGACAGAATCCACAATAACCGCTTTTAAAACCGACGGCGTATTCTGGACATAAATATATCTAGACATCATGGGAAGTAGCTGATATATTATCTGATCTGATAAATTCAATGCACAGAATTGCGATCCTTAATCCTCATTGACATGTCCGTTGCAGGTTACATCTGCCATGCCTAATCAGTGTTGGGATAAGAAAATCATTCAGTTGACGCTAAACATTTGTTGTTGTCCGATTAAGGAGATGAGGTGAGACTAAAATGACACCCTTTCTGAACTATTTTGCGCAAAAAAAAATGGAAACACTTGATTGAAGAAATTCCTCTTCTTAGCAGTAGGATATAGTTAATACTTGGATTTAGTTAGTAGGGTATACTCCCGCACATTTTATTAAGTTCTTATAAGGATAAAATATGAAAAGACAATTAGGATGAATAGAAGCTAAATATATAATAAAAACATACATATAAGAAAGGTCTAGGTTAGGTTATGTTATGTCACATCGAAGCTGCGTATAATCTTGAATCGCAATACAATCTCCCATGTATCCCGGAATAACAACCTTGGTCTCTACCCGGGATCGGTCCATGTCCGGCGTGTTTGCCGGAGGCGTCTGTTTTGCCGACAACACGCCACGAGTTGTGCTGTTGCCCACGCTATACGAGTACAATACAGCTTCAAGGAATTTGTATTGGCCGATAACGTTGATTTTTGTATATCATTTCTGTTTTTATGTGTTCGTGGTTTTAGAAAAAAAACATAAAACAATTTATAAAAAGAATACAAATGAGGCAATGCAATAGGGTATATTTTGTTAAAGATAAATCACTGATGTATTCGGGGTCATTTAGCGAACATTTATTAGGTCTCGAGGAGTAGATATAAAAGCATTGGGCCAGCTTCGGATCAAAACTCAATTATAATTAGAAATGGAAGCTTTGCAATGAAGTACAATCGGTATTAACCTGCATGAATGCGAAAGGGGTACAAATGTGCTCTCAAAAGCGAAATATTTTCCTAATTTTTCGTCTAAGCAACTCTGTAGCAATATTGTGTGGTCTCTGTTTGTTCGTTTGTATTCAGGAAAATAGATTAAAACGCCCCACGGCTGAAAAGGAGCGAAGTTGTGAAGGCACGCAGATTAAAATCACGAAAACTTTTTTTTTCTCTAAAAAGAACAAAAGTATATAATCTGTAGCCTTTTAACAGCCAACGCCATAGGATTTTCCTTTGAAAGAAGAAAATGGAAATGCAGTTTCTGATTTGAATAGGGATTTGTTTCATTTAGAAAATAGGAGAGAATTGCGAAAAGATTGCGAAGAAATGTATTTTTCAAATGAAGTTTTCTTTGATGAGTCTTATTGCCCACTAGATGGAGCTAAAGTCTGCCTAAGTTGCATAGTTTTCGAGTGTCTTGTTATTATAGATGGTAGCCCTCCATGCACTTCTACCACTGTCACTGCTGTAAACCAGGATCCATAGCAGTGGCCTAGCGTCGGTCCGCTTGTAACGACTGTTACAAATGCTAGAATGGCAGCCGGGAACGTTAGCTTTTATCAACTAGGCTACGACCCCCTACAATTGCAGATAGGACGTCTCAAAACTGTGGAAATATTGTTAAAAGTCTCGTCAAGCGAGTGCTGTACTGAAATGAAGTTACAAGGTCACCAGCAGTGAGCCCATCATCACTTTTGGTGCGATATTTATCTACTTACGGCGCTTGTAAACGGGCTAGTTTTATGGCACTAAATCGCGCAGCAATTGACGAACTGATTAGCACAGTTGGTAGTGACCCTGCCTTTTGACAGTTCAAAAGGCAGGGTCACTACCAACTGTGCTCCCGGGTCCCGAGTTCGAATCCTGGCAGGGACAATCTTTGTGTGAAGAGCATGAATGTTGGTACCCGAATCATGGACGTTTCACATCTATATAAGTATTATATACTGAGTTCGCTCCCAGTCCATTGTACGGTACTCATAATACACGCGTTGCTTGGTGTGGGACCGTATAATTGGTGTGTTCGTCTGGCGATACAATAAAAAAAATCTGCAATCAATACTAAAGGTGTTCCCCAATAACATCGCAGCAAAAGAGTATCGCTGGCAATATTGTTGTGCATTAGTGCTCAGCGAGATGTCCAGCAAGTAGCATTTTTTATAGTCTATTTATAGGCCCATTTACGAGAGCTCCTATTGGTATATTTTGATAGTGGAGAGAATTCATATTTCCTTTCTGTCGGTCGTGCATAAACAATCGGTGTTATCAAATTGTCCACTAGGGTCAAACGAGCTCCCGCTATTTTTCGCACCATCTCAGGGTTAACTTGGGGTTAACCGGATCGTTCGTGGGAAGCCAGACCAAACTCATTCTCACGACATCAGGTACTCATTTACATTTGACCGTAGAACAATAATATCGGATGATCGCGGAACAGTTTGTGTATGGTTTGTGCCCTAAGATAGTGGTGTTTAAATGATATGACTTATATTTGGTCCAAAGATATCTTAAAACTATTGGCAAGAAAATTAGTCCAGTGGTATGCGTATGCTAAAACAATTTTATTCTGAAAGAAATTAGAAGCAACAATTAACCATTCACATATCTATAGGTACATATAAAAATACTGACGGATGTAATTTCGTCGTGTTTGTAAACAATATATTTTGGAAAAAAATTGGTCGCAGGTGAGCTTTTTTTTCGATACTGAGACCGAATCCGCCATTTTTGGATATTTTATCTGTCTTGTGTTTGTCTGTTCTGGCTTAACGGGAAATTTACAGAATGTGTTTTGATTTAACTTAGTATTTTTAGCTTTATACTATGGACATTTGAGAAGTTTTAAGTCGCGAGCAATGCTGATTTCTTAATATAATAACTCTCCTTAAAATAATACTCTATTCTTATTCCTTGTATAGTATTTCAAAGATATTATTTATCTCAACGATCATTTATATATTGAGCTCAAACAACTATATGATCCATATAATAATAAGAGCCGTCGAGTAAATCCACATAAAATAAATTAAGTAGAAAATCTCAGTCCCCTCTCAAAGCCGACAAAACTCCGAAAAATACGCACATTGGATCACAATAATTCACGTACAAAACGCGAACTGTCAATAAAGTAAAAATACGCGTTCGTCATACGCCAATCCAAACTCCATTGCGTGAGCAATAAGCTCCAGATTTGCGAGAAACAAAATCTAAAGTTTCTACCTCGGTTTCATATTAGATATTTGTCTCACATGTTTCCACAGTCGCTGGAAAGTACTGGCAATTTAACCTACTCTTTTATTTCTCTTCTTTTTACCGTACGCGCGAAAATCGTCTCTATCAATCGACATGTAATTCATCATATTGTTAAGCGTAAACTCCGATTCTCTTGGGGCCAGTTTCGCGTGCGAGTAACTTATAGTTCGATCGCTTTAGAAGGTCGGATAGGAAGTCTTGTTCAAATAATTTCGTAAGAAGTTTGAAGGAGGGCTTTCCTGGCCCTTAGGGTGGAAACTTATACAATGTCGCGATGAAAATTGATGTTTTAGAGACAGATGTGACGTTAGGTAAAGTAATGTGTGACTACATGGAATTTCGTTCAAAAACATCATGGAATTTCAATAAAAACAACACATTTATGGCAATCATTACAGGTGTTACAATCTGTTTAAAGCCTGTCAAAAATGACTCGCCATCTCTTTCTTGGCCATCCCTACTTTTTTCTGCCTTCCAATGGGACCCACTGAGATTGCAATTAATCCTTGCAAATACACGTAACAATATACATTAAACTATCTTAAGTGGAAAAGAGCTTCGTTATCATTTAAATGGCCATGCAGAATGTTGAGTAATTCTTCTCACGCTGAGCATCCCTACTGTTACTCTACGAAAAATCGCCTTACTCTACCTACAATAATCTCCTGTCTCATCTACAACATCGAGGGTATATCATCTATGCAGCATCACGATTCCCGGCGCGGTGACTCGGGCGCCGCACCCGCGGGATGAATACCAATGCAACCGGCCGGCGCTATCGAGAATCCCGATTTTTAACACTATCGGAGATCATAATGAGAAGTATTGAAATAAAACTCAGTTTATAAATTTTATCGCGTTTATTTTATGTTTTTACGTACCCGACGTTTCGGCTGCTTTACAGCAACCATGGTGTTTGACGTCACCGAGGTGTTTGACGTCCTAGTGAGAAGTAGCTAGTTATATAAAATAATTGTTTACCATCTTTACGTTACATATGTTGTTTTTTACGTTGCGAATTAAAAAGTTTTCTTCTTGAGATATAATTATTTCCAACACAAAAAACTCCCCTTACGTCCCTATTAGAACTTAAAGTCACTTAAGCTATCCGTGGGATACCAGATAACTGAGTAGCGCTTATCTTTACAAATGAGTAGAGTATTGTAGAATAAATTACTTTCGACTCTTTATGCTTTGGTGCAAGTTAATAGGTAATTAACTAATAATGAATAATCACATATGAAATATCATCACCTATCAAGAAGATTGTCATCTAGAGTTACCCTCAAATTTATAGAAACTTATAATGGATTATAGTGGCATTATAACAAACTTTTCAGAGGAAAAAGTGCGTTATAATAGCTTTATAATCCATTATAACTTTCTATAAATTTGAGGGTTAGAGTGTAACTATTCAAAAGTGCACAGGTAATCCGACACCAGCATTTATATCTACCATGTCTCTGTTATTTTAAATTATTCCACGTATTTCATGCCCGCGGTATCAACTTGATTCAAGATTAGACCGACGCGAAAGACGATCTGGCGCTCGTAGATCATATAATATAATTGGACGTGTTGCATCACAGATATATTAGAGGAGATATGTTATGAAAGCGGTGGGCTTGCGCTCACCTTATGCCAAAATTACGCTTACATAGAGTTTTCGCCGTCAGTCGACTGCAACTGCACGTCGGTATCGGAGCTCTAACTTTTTTTTTAAATGCCGTGTTATTCCGTGGTTGTGTGCTAAAATACTAGCAGCAAAGTGAACTACGCGAAAGATGGAATCTCATTTCACCAGCCAGTATTAAGTATTTTATTTATTCGTCTTTAAAATCATTAAAAACAACAAATCAAAAAATATTTAATGCCTTTATTATGTTATTTTAGTTTTCATGTAGCACAACGACTTTTTTATTTTTGTACAAAATACATGGCTCTTTAAGTACCACCTATGTTCGCTACTGAGTGAATGTACGAGGCAATGGATAGATCGTCTAACGATACTTTGAATAAACTGGTGCGTCGCGTGGTACGGCCGCTGTATACGGCGACGACGCAGCACGCACCGAAGAGACTTCGTATTGGTTGGTTTTAGCGAGTGGTGGGAAACAAAACGGAGACAGCGAGTTCCCATACATTTTGAATCGCACGGCATATCTCTCGTGATCTGTGTGTTGCATTATGGGGCTCACGTGACGTCTTTTGGGAGAAAGCCGACGATGACTGTCGAGATCGTAGAAGTTTGATCATATTTGATAAAAAAAAGTTATAATATACTATTAAGGAAAACTATAAGTAGAACGCTGGCCTCGGTAACGAGGATTGCAGGTCCAAACCCCGGCTCGCACCTCTGGGATTTTTCATGTGCGAATCTCATTTTCAACCATGATTATCACTTGCCAAACGGTGAAGGAAAACATCTTGAGGAAACCTGCATGTCTGAGAGATCCCCTCGAAAGACGTGTGAAGTCCGCCAACCCGCACTGGGCCAGCGCGGTGGACTATGGCCTAAGCCCCCTCGCATTGAGGGGAGGCCCGTGCCCAGCAGTGGGACATTAAAAAAGGGCTGGAATTATTATTTATTATAAGTAGACCAAAAGTGAGATAAGTGTTTAAAGAAATTCAAATTGGATTATGGACGTTATAATATAGCTTTTACTGATAAATTGTCTATAAATCCATCAAGAAATAATTGAATAATAAATTCCCCAAATTAATACAGTTACAGCTATTACAAAACGCCTAAACGCTGTCACAACTAAAATCTGATAATCGTTTAACCTTTCGATAACATGGAACGTAAACAAAACGCACCGAACAAAAACCACAGTAACGAATTCATTATGAACACAACACGATACCAATTAAATTCACAGCTGGGCCATAACAAGCCTATTTACGTGCGTGTATATGTAAAAAGTCCCACCGTAGGTCTGGCGTCCCGCAGGGTTCTCTTCTCGGACCCCTGTTTTTTAATGTGAAAATATGGGGTAATGACACATAATAAAATTCCTTTTAGACCGGACACGGGGTGCTCGGGTTTATAAATTGGTCTGAAATTTTAAACGTACTCTTCATTCTATTTTATTTCATACAATTTGTTGTTTTTATTCGTTTAGTGTGCGTGGCTCGAACGTGTAAACATGGCACTGGTTTATCTTAAAAATAATTTTGATTATATTTCATGCGATCAATTCAAATTTAAGATGTTATTTTTACCCTTCATAAATCTGCAATGTGCAGACTACGCGATCCCTGATGGTATTAAGTCGTAGACCTAGAATACTCGTAGTTAAATTCGTACCAAATTTGAATATCAAATGAAATGCGTCTTTTTATTAGTTTTACTTGCATTAATTAGGAACGATAGCTTGTATAAGATTATGGTTTAATTTGAATTATGTTATTTGTAAAAATGTACTTATTTATTTGGCTGAGTCAAGACGAGAAATGAAGAGACACACATTGTGTATATTAATAACCTATATAATTCTAATAAGCTCATTCGATTTTCATTTTCTAAGAAAAAAATTATATGTCTTTTTTTGTCCAATTTGTGAGACCATTATAATTGTATAGCTAATTTCTTCGAATCATCATCAAATATAGATAATTTCATTTATGAATGATGCGCCTCCTTTGCCGTGTATATGTCCACACGTGGTGTTAATTAGCCGTTGCATATAAAAACACCGGTAGTGTGAGTGTGACCACTGATATTAGGAACATAGGTAAAAAAAAATATGATGTAGTAGACATACATCCTTTTATCCGTCTGCTACTAGTAGGTGATGCGAGTTTTCTCACGGATGTGTACGCAAGCGCTCCCGTGGTACCCCCACAAGACAGAACTAAGCCCACCACTGGTTTTAGGCAGACCTAAGCTTAGGCAGTATAACTACACTGTGGTCGTCTGTTGTCAACCCCCACACTGGCAACAGCCCAAGCCGAGGTCGTCCCTCCGGAGGCGCCTTATCATTTAGAAAAAATAAATAAAAAACTTCACTGTTATCCCTCTGGCAGGTGAGATATGCATGAGCATTTCCGCACGTAAAAAAAAATGTGATGTAGAAGATTATAAAAGTAACGTGTACGGAGTGTTTGCTACAGGCTGTTGAGTAATAATAAGATCAAGGTCCTTGGAGATTTTTGGTCCAGAAAAGGGTGTTTGGTTGGTAGGTTTGCCCTTTGTTAGCCAAAAAGCTATATGTCAAATTTCAATGGGCGGATTTGTGTAAACTTAGCATGGCGATAGTTTGCTATAAGATCAACATTTTAAAAATACTATTCCGTACAAAGTAAGAGCTCACCACCAAAAAAAACTTGTCTACGAAAATATTTTGTAAGCCAAGTTCATACAGTCAGTGGTTGTTTAGAAAACCGCTAGAAGTGGCTGTCAACGTCTCGAAATAGATACGGACCAATAGCAGAGGTATCCTGTCTTACTAATTAACGGCGTGTGCACACAGTCTCATTAAGATTTATTCTAATGATATTTTATTAAGTCTCCATGAGTCTTTTACTGGTTTTCGTCAGCGAGATTTCTTTTTTTTAAGAATATTGTTTGTCGTGTATACATTTTTTTGGGGTATTATGTAGAACTGCAGAAGGCATTGCTTGCAAGGGTTATGTACCCTTATATTTATTGATTGTTGTGTAAATAAAATCTTTAATTAGGTACATATTTTAGGTTACCATGATCACGGTTTAAAGAGTTCATTGTTTATAAAAGGCCCATATAAAGATTTAAGTACTTTTTAACAATCAATAACTATTAGTTTTTCAGTTAAAAGATACTAAATACTTCATTTATATTTCCTTTTTTGTATTAGGTACGTACATTGTAACATATAAATTACCAATAGGTGCCTGAGATACTAACCCTAAAAAGATAAACAAAATAAAATGTCCGCGTATTTTTTTGTGCAAAAAAAAGACGGTTTAAAAGTTATCCACCGTATTTTAGTTAAGCACACACTACGCTCATGTGCATACGGCTGAACTCCACAAATAAATCATAGCTGTCTCCAACGGGAACGAGCGTATCTGAACGGATACCAACACATATCTGCCGTTTTAATTAACCAGGACCAGGATTTATAATGACAAACGTCTAATTATATCCAGAGCCAATCGTTCAATGGTTGATAATTAATCGTTATAATTATGTGATTGATGATCGTTAATCTAGCGGGTAGTGTTAATAGGGATTTGAATATCGAATTGAGATTTAATTTTCTGAGACGCAATTGATATGAGGTTCGGAAAATTATAATTATGATGATTCAAGAGTTATGTAACGATATATTTTCAAGCGAGTGTATGAACGAGAAGGCTATCTAAGAGAAAAAGGTAAATATATATGGTTATTCTGTATGCATGGGTCCTAGTAGGTTCATTGAAAAACGTCTCAAAAGAGTAAGTGGAGGGGTATATTCGCACGCTTAATAATAGACTGACCGATTAGGGTTTAAGCCCAAAGTGAGATAAGCACACAGATAGATTTATTCCAACGTTATCTATCTACCAATCTCAGAATTTTTACGATATCTTATTCCTAGACTGAGTAACGAATATGTTGTCTTTTTTACTTATACAAATTTTGACAAAACTTTTAACATGAAAGTGACATAAATCATAATGCGTCTGAGATTGCGACAGTCAACTCGCGGTGCTTTTATATTATAGTGACCCATTCATGTTTCTGAACTTAAAAAACTTACAACATAAAAATAATATGTTATTATTTTATCAAGTATAGACTTATAACATAAAAGAGAAAGGGTTTTAGTGAAATGTTTAATAAAATACAGACATATAACAAAAAGTGTCATCACTAGTACAGCAATATATCATTGATTTTATTAATAAACAGACGTATCTCAGGGACAACATTTTAAAAGCTATAAATAATTATAAATAATAATAAAATTTCTTCAAAATTACATTTTAGTATCAATAATTACTTAATCAAGTATTCTTACAATACATCATTTATTATTATTACGCTATTTTCATTGAGATATAAGTTATAATGTCAGACAAGTTGTAAATGACAAAATGTTTTTGCGATTTCCCAACAAACAGCTTTTTTGAGTTAGGTCAGTCTATTAGTAAGCGTGGGATATGTGAATAGACTAACAACCTCAACACCGCGTGCTAACTTGATGCTAGCGACATCTATCGGTAACTATTATAATAACAATTACAAAGTATTTTGAACAAGTTGGTACAATTGCGCACATTACTGTCAACTCACTCAAAAGTTATTGATCGACTTTAAGCTGCAAATGTGAGATCAATAATTAAACAGCTTCTTTTGAGATTCAGTATATCATATACTTTAGTACTTTTACATCGCTATCCAAATATTAGAAAAAAAGGTAAACCACTAAATTCCTTTCTTCTAAAGGTGCTTTTGTAATTGTTAAAGTGTATACACACGGAACCCCGGCGGCAAAGCCGGGTGGGTAAGGGCGCCCGCGCCGCGCCGCGGCCGCCCGGTCGATCGAGACGTTTGATGATCATTATTTTTATATAAGCATATATTTAAAAAAAATCTTATTCGGACAGCGGCTTCGGTGTATATACACCTTTAGCATTGATGTCCCGTTGTGCCCTGAGCCTCAGAACCGACTACCAGATAATATCAGTGAATAAATAATTAAGGGGCGGACACACGTAACTGGAATGACTTTTTAATGTGGAACTGATTGTTTGGCTTAAGGAGAGCTGATCAATACCCCGAGAATTTATAAATAAATTGTATTTATTATTCAATCGATATATAGTAAACTACTAACCTAATTTTTTTAGAGCATAGATAAACTTTAAAGTACTTTAGATTTGATGATTATAACTATACTAAAGTACTTAAGCGTGTATATTATTTTGTACTATCTCTTAAGCTGTAAGTGGTTTAAGAAAATATCGTGAATCGTTCTAGTTAGCAAAGAAAAAAAAAATGTTTATATATACCTTAGTTTTTTATATAAAAACTATCTCGACCTCTATCCCCGCAGGCTAAGGGGGGAATAAAATGCAGACTACTGTACTGTGTATTGCACCCACATCTTGTTCATGCTATTCTGTCGCAATGTAATAGGCGATGAGTTTATTGCCATCATATCAATCACACTCCCCCTCAATGCGATCATTTATTACTATCATACTTTGCTAACCACATAAAAATATAAAAATATAATGTCGTTTGTTTGTTATCCTCTGGCTTCATTAATATACTAACATAAAACGAAGTGTTCAGTATTATTCTATGTCAATAAATTTCGCTAATGAAAAACATACCATACCAATTAATACTACCACATCATCTGCATTTTCATTTTCTCGCCAATTAAAAAAAAATACTGCGACATTATAATTTTGATATCATCGCGGCTACAACAGCTCTAGATACTTCCCAATATTACCCAACACCATTTTGTCACAGCCTATCAATATCGTATTAACCGTAGAGGTATGATAATAAGCCGTGCATTAACGGCCTGTCATTTATTATACTGCTCACAGACTAACAGCCTGTTTCAATAACCTGTGCACTATTCCCCAAATGTGTGGAATATTTTCGTCCTTTTTAAATGGACGATGCAATTTTCATTTTAAGTTTTGAAATAAAACTCATTTTTCGGATTTTATCGCGTTTATTAAATGTTTTTACGTTCCCGACGTTTCGGCTGCTTTACAGCAACCACGGTCACGGGACGACTGAGGTGGCTGACGTCCTAGTATTATAGTTTGAACTGGGGTACCCTCATATTTAGTTGTTGGTTGTGGTCCAATCTACGCAAATGTTTTCAAAGTGTCTTGAGGTCTTGCAATGGTGCGCTTGGTTTTGGATTGATTTATATTTATTACTGGATCCGCGATAAAATCAGAAAAAAATTTTTTGAATAGGTATTAGTGGACTAATAGTGGTATAAGTTATATAACATCACAATGTTGTAAATCTTAATGAAGTTGTGGCGGTAAGATCTAACACGCTTTATTTGTGTGTTGTAAGTTTGTATGGATATAATGATCGGATTCTGAAAACTATATTACTATTGGTAAGATATATTATTTCTGAGTGCTATAATAGGCTATGTTTTATAAAGGTAGCGCGGGCGAAGCCGCGGGCAGAGGCTGGTGAAAAATATAATTAATAACTAGCCGTGCTTGCGTCTTCATAAGTTAAAAGATTCCCTGGGAAGTCAATCATTTCCGGGAATATAATAATATTGTTTTTTATAATATTTCGCCAGACAAACACACCAACTATACGGTACCACACTAAGCAACGCTTGTATATCGTACAGTGAACTGAGGGCGAACTCAGTATATAATACTTATATAGATATTAAACATCCATGACTCAACAAACATTCATGCTTATCACACAAAGTTTGTCCCCACCAGGATTCAAACCCGGGACCCTCGGCGCAGAAGACAGGGTCACTACCAACTGCGCTAATCAGGTCGACGAATGAAAATTCATTATGCAAGTTATATATACCAACCTTGTCATTATTTCCGAACTACTAAACTTCCAACGTACAACGTACATCTTAATTCATTTAAATATAACGAGCGCATACAAAGTGATTAACATACGGTATTAGGCGACGCGCACACGACACAGTACTGTTTACGACACGTTACAAAGTTGTTAGGTCGTTCGCGGACTGTAAACCCGCTCTGCTGTTTATGGATATCGTAAAAAACAGTAACGAGGAACTGAGATGAATATTTTCAGTTGTATGATATAATGTGTGGCTGGAACAAATCATAATGACCTTAGCTTATGTAATTTCACTTGATATTCTAGCTATGTACTCGTTGTACAATATTTAATGACATTTGTTTTTTTTTTCTACAAAGTTTATCAGATCCCAGTTAAACCTTCTGTGGATAAAACTAGATATAGTATTTTATTGCACGTATTGATCTTAAATATTGAGCAAATAATTTAAGCATATTATATATCATTGCGCCATAAATATATGCATCACTTTTAAGTTACGTTTATAATCTAAGGTTCAGTAACGTAACGCCATGATCAAGCCTCAGTGATAGATTTATTGCTTCGAAATTTATTTTTTTGCAAATACTTTTGAAAATTTAAACATCGAACGTGCTTCGAATTGAAGCGGAATCGTTATAAATTTAGCATATATATTAATCCAATGAAATACTTAAAATTTGCAACCATATTTTACTGTACCATGAATTCCACCAATGAGAGCTCACAATCACGATCGAACGTACCTACTGCAGCGAATGCGTTACGGCTGCACTGAGCACTTGATAGCAATTAATTTTTTTAGCAAGCCGATGGCTTTTGAAAGGCTTTTTTTGAGCGCGTCGACAAATATGAAGCAATCGAATAAAAACCCATCCCGATATACCGACACCGGAGCGTATTTTGTTTCGTTAAATAATTGAATACGAGTGAAAATTTGACTTATTTACCTTTGAATTTGTTACGACAGCATTTCTGTTGCTATTTTAATAGAGTTACGAGAGTGTGTACAGGGTATAAATGGGTTTGCGTTATTCAAATTAAGTGTTTTATGTAGCTCCCGGATTTTTGGAGAGCAAGTAAATAATTTACCGGTGGCTTATTGGAACAGCCAACACACGCCTTTACTTTACGAAATGTTGACTTCTTGATGTCATTAAAATTAGTTCTGTCACAGTAGATTTGTCACAGTATGTCTACATAGTACATAGTGTTGTTCTAACAACAACACCAGTAAATAAAATAAAGTCAACTTCAGATGGCTATCTATTTCAGGTATTTGTTTTAATACAAAGGAACTTCTTATATGACTCGAGTCTTGTTGGCCTTCGATGTTTGTTGTTTTAATCCTCCCGATAAGCGACCTAAGCTGTTTTACCCTCCCAAATCAAATCCCAACATCACTCCATTGACCCCAAAAACAAAACCTTATTCTAATCTCCATTAGAAATTCACAACACACTGAGCTCGACTCAATTAAAGAGCACTGTCCCAGCGTGCGGCCGTCCTAACCGCTGCCACTCGCCCGCGACGGATGACTCCCGAGGGCCGCCGTCTATTTGCGCGGTGTGCGCCGACCGTTAGCGTGCGAGCCCAGTTTCTAACTGACATAACCCGACTATAGTTGACATTAGTGATACATTGCGTGCTTAGGTTATTTATATTCATGTGCAGGTAAGTTAAAATAGAATACGTTTTGTAAGTAGTTTAACTGATGGTTATAAAGATGCCTGTATGTAGGGAGCATACTATAAGTCCAGAAGCGACTTATATTTCCATTATAAAGCTTAATAACTCTAATTATCAACTCATATATTTTTCTGTAATTCAAAAATAACACTGATTTCATGTTACACAATAAATAAAAAAAATACAGTATTTTTTCATTTAGACTTTACATTTAGATTTAGACATTTAAAAAATTAAACCCTGTACTGAGCGCATACCCAAACGCGGTGAGCCTTGTTAAAAAAGAAAACAAACACTTACATAATTATTTTTCACATAAACGTGATCCATATAGCTCACGGAATCATCTGTTAAAATATTGTACACTATTTTTTTTACACCTTATATTGTCCTCAAATATACATGAGACAGCGTAGAACTCTATACTCTAACTATATAATATCTACGTAGAATATACTCTGGCCTGAATCCGTCTTGTCCCAAGGGGAGGTACGTGCTCCAGTTTGAATATAAAAAGATATCTAGAAGTGCTAAAGTGTTCCTGAGATCACGTACTAAAGTCAACTATGGAAGAATTATCATTTTATTGCTCTATAATTTATGGGAAATTATGAGCTTGGAGGTGAGGGGTGGGTGGAATGATGGATGGAAAAAGTGTTCACTTATCTACAACACGTTAGTTGAATGTTAAGTAGACAACGCTCCTTTTCAAGTCTTGAAGGTATTTCTATACCTACTCTATTTCACAATAAAGTTCCAAAGTCAAAGGCTGCATATAGACAAAACCGTGTACTACGGAGTGTACACATTATATTTCTCTTGTAACACTTAACGCTGCCTAAGCGGAATAACTACTTTTATGCAGTTGTTATACTTTGATGTGAGCTGAATTATAGCCCAAGCAGTTAGTTGACTTGGAGGGACTATGAGGACTACTAATTATATAATAATCTCATAACTATGTTGTTTACAAATTAGTAATTAAAAAAATAATAAGCGAAAGCTTTCTGTACCTATTGAATTAGGGGCTTATATCATTTTTAAGTAAGCATAAATTATTAAAATAATTTTAAATTATCTGTGATTTTTTTCCAGCATTAATTTGGTATATAAACAAATACGTAAATGCGAAGGATGCTATTTGCATCTATCCCAGAATTAAGGTAAACATGTCAACGGTGAAATTATAAAATTTTCCTACTAATTACAAAAACAAATACATCCAAAAAGTTATCTCTTTAACAGAATTTCCACACGCAATCCCAAAAAGGACCCGCCCGCATACGCGCAATTCTTTATGATTTATCTTCGCTCCTTATTAAAATTGTACAATAATTTACAAAACAAACACAACTGGATACAATATTAGCCGAAACGAAGGGGTTGAGGGTGGTTGGTCAATTTAAATTTTATATTACCCTATGATTAGGTGGCGCGCCGACTTGCCGATGCGTCCAAATTAATTGCCGGCCAGATGTTTATTATGGAATTATAACTCGGTTTTGTTATGATCTGGACCAATGGGGTAAGGGGAGTGAGGAAAGGTTAAATGTTGCGATTAAACGGATGAAAATTATAAAATGCTGTGCATCTTTAGGTGTAGTATAGTTGCACTATTATAGTTTAAGTAACACTTGTATAGCACTAATATACCACCAATATAGCACTTATATAGCAGACAATTATTGATTTTATGTTATGCACTTATGTTGTGAATGTGGATGCTTAAAAGTATTTTAAAATCGTAAGAAATGGATCAGATTCAATCAAATTTATTGAACTATGCCTTTTGTTTACAATTCACTTCAATTCTTACATGGAACTATTTTAATTAAAAGCTCAAAAGACCAGTACAAACATTTTTATTTGTATCATTCTTGGGTCGCAATTGACCTTTTTGCGCGCGCCACGTCTCACTTCTCGTCGGCAATAGCTGGTCTGCCTGTCTTCAGACAGATTATTAAAAAAACTTTAAAGAGATACAGAAACTGGAGAGACTACGTTACTTTACTGGAATACTTTTCACCAACATTCAATGTAAGATACATACATGACAGGTGGTACACCCATCACCACTAACTTGCAGCGTAAGATTAAACACAGTATTATAATGTGCCGTGAACAGATGCCTCAATCACCCAAACACTAGTGTAGTAGATGGCGTTACTGACTCTACTAGTGCATTGGAGTGCACTAGTAGAGTCAGTAACGCTATCTACTACATAGTTTGATCTTATACCATGCATTTAATCACGGACTAGAGATTCAAGAACTGGAGACTAGAACTGAACAAATACGTTTGGGGGTCCAACTCACACCTTGGAATGGCGGCCATTATAAATTGTACGCTGTAATTTTTTAAAATATTTTTAACTGTATAGGCTATGCGCCATCTGGGCCAAAAATCAATTTGACCCATGGGTCGACTTATAAATTCAAAACGTTGCATGAATTCGATTGTAGGAATCGACCCCTATTCATGAGAAATAAGGACTAGAACATCGCTAAGCGATGACCAAACACATTGTATATTATAGGATATACCTACATTGCTATTAGATAGACCTTCTATCGTCTTTTATGGAAACTATGGTGGGATTAGAAATGAGAGAACAAAACTCTTTAGAATCGTAATCAACTAAAAATATTAAACGCTTACGGGACCCAATTTGGCTACCTGAATATCTCGAAATGATTTGCTTTTCAATAGCTTTGTTTTACAACATTTAATTGTAATTATATACAAAACACATGCTAGAAATTAAAATCTGTATCTTAATAAGTACATTGCTAAGAACAGAAATAAAATTCCGAGCAGTCACCTTAAAGCGTCGGATAAATCAATATTCAACTTAATTTGAAATAGTGTTAAGGATTCGCGTGGAATTGAAAGCTTAGAGTCAAATGTACCGTCGACATGTAAAACTACTGGCTTTCACGTTGAAATGGATTTTCGGTTCCTTTATTAATTACATGTGTGACTCTACTATATCCAACTCTACTGACTGTACTCAAAAGATGGTACGAGAAAGCATGGAATTTCGAACGTGTTTTATCGATTGATATTATTCTTCGACACAATGCATCAAAATCAATCGAGAACACAAGTCAGTTGCCTACATATTGATATTGACATTTAGTTATCGATCGTCCATCGAACATCGCCTAAACATCGTAGTCTGTGCTTGATATGAATATTTAAAAAAAAATGATTGATTTACGAGTCTCAAGATTCTAATAATTTTCACGTTAAAGAAAACTGACTTAACTCTCAAATTATTTTAATGTCATCTTCAATAGTAATGTTTTTAAGTGACATTGTTACCCTAAACTGCACACTCAAAGATATAAAATAATGTGACGGATAAAATCATTTTGATTTTTCATTATTCGAATATTCGTTTTTTTTAAAGTCCCGCCACTTTAGTTAATTTTTGTTTAAACTTTTCTTCTATCGCTGCGTATACACGTTGAGACAGCGTAATTCAATTTTATCATAGTGATATTAAGTGTCGCGACACGTCGCGCTGACTATTCGGGGCACGTTCTGCGCACCTAAAACTTTTCTTTTAACGATTTTTTTATAATATCCACATAAAGCCAGCAAGTTTTAAAAATGGAACATTAAAACTAATGTGCATTTTAATTTCGAAGAAACAATAATTTCTTTCAACCCTGATTTTTATTTTTATGGAGTCTGAAACTATATATTTTAAATTCAAATGTCGATTCTTCGGCAATTTATACAAGAACATTATTTGTATATTCTACTTTGGATGTTGTTTTATTTGTTAATAAATTAAGTTTGAATATTATGTTGTGTTCTTTTTTGAACAAACATTTCAGGTAGGTTTCTACATTTCGTAAAGAAAAATGAATAATTCCTTTTTCAAAATGACTCCCATCTTACTATTTGAGTGTTGAATATAATTATGTTCAAAAACAAAACTAGCACTAGCTCAGCGTCGGCCGCCGTCTCGCTTTTTAATTTTTACTACGAATGTAACAAGTTCTCCTTCGCAAACGGTACAAATAAAATGAGAGTAACAAGACGAGCAATATACGACTACGAGTAATTAAATTAATTAAAGTCGACGCGACTGACGGACGCGTGGTGTCCTTTTCTTGTTTTAAGACGTCATTTCATTTAATTGGTGGGGTCTCTGTGACCCGCGGCCGCGGTGGGTGTTTCCATGTTTATTTGCTTGTCACGAGAAGATTTTTATCGTTGCTAATTTAATGAGATAGGTCTTTTGTGTGACGTATTGATGGTTCTCTAGTCTTGGTTTTCGAATAGTAATTAAATACGTTGAAGGATAGAACACCCATTGATAAAAAAAACTTTTTCTTCTTGGATTGTAATAATAGTGATAAATTAACCATGGATTTTAAAGTAAAGAAAAATGTATATACCCTAAGTTAACATACTTGCATATATAAAGTAACCGTAATTGCTTATTTAAAAAAATAAACGGTATAATTATAATTACCTTGTAATTTTGAATTCTCCTTATTCAATATTTCACGCTCATTTCTCGAACGGAAACCAGTGGTACAATTTGCGGTTTTAAATCATTCGATCCAACATCTGCGCTTGCACACCTGTTGCAGTACAAGGCCTTAGAGTGGGACAGAAGATATTTTATGACTCTCTATTTATAAAGACAATAATTATTGTTCAATACCCAGAGGTTTGATCGCATGTTTAAAAAAAACATTTTAACAAAAGTACTTAGGGCTTTCAAATAAAAAATATAGCAATTATTAGAAAATAATGCTAATTTTGGTTTGTATGTAATAACATAAAATGAAGACTGTCAATATTTGCATAGATTTAAATAACATATTTATCTAAAATTGCTACAAGAATAATTTGTGATCCTATTACTATTCTATATTAAAAGGTACTACTCTATATTATACTATTTTCAAAGCCAGTTAGCATGTGACGCTGGATATAGCGTATTAAAGGTATATAGATATTAAAGGTTTGGATACATCAATTCTATAAATAGAAAACTTAACTGAGTCTGTAACTGTTACGAGCCTGAACTCGGCTACCTGTCAGTAGGTACCTACTCAGTACACAGCAAGAATATATATTAGTTACTAAGTATGTTAGTCAGACCAAGTATATAAAAGTAAGTTTATATTGTAAAATAATTACGCTATATAGTCGAAAGCATCTCGATCGAATATAAAATAAAAAATATAACATATTCGTCTGAGATATATTTTCTTGCATCACCAATGCATGGGTGATTACCATAACCTACGAGTCCCTTCCCATCACCATTCGCCGGCCATCTGTCGGCTTGTAAAAAATAAAGTCACCAGCGCTCTCCGAATTTCGCCGTCTAATTTGCATTAATAATATCTTCTCTTTTATTAACGGAACCCTTTGAGTGAGTTATTTTCGGTTTTGCGGTGCCACCAAATTACCGGTTTTGGAACCCAATTACGGTTTTGTTGAATTGTATGTGAAATGTTTGTATTACGGCTTTATATTGTTGATGTAAAATTGTTTGTGCCGATGTTGAATGTTATAGGATCAACAAAAACGGCTTGACATTAAAATTATAGACTGAATATTTTATCTACTTTGGCTTAGAGCCTCTAACGAGCGGTATTTAAACCTTTAAATTCTCCATACAAAATGTCTTAATACGTAGACTATTAAGTATACGGCTAGCTTACGAATAATCTCGCACTTGATGTACTGTTAAATTGTAGTGTACTGTACGGATATTTTGAAAGTGCAATTTCAATAAAGAGATTACAACGAGCTACGTAGTTTTATAATCTAAGAAAAAAAACTAAAAAATCCTTGAATTCATTTCTTTTTTTAACTTTTAGTAGCCTTACCATAAATGCATATTTTATCCGAACAGGTCCATGGAGGACAATTCCACGTCCAAGGTTAAGGGTATGGCCCTCAGGGGCTCAATGCGTGCCCATAAACAACGTCTTCGGCGGTTAGTCGCTCGTATTGGGAGATCGTGGTTTATGGTGTTACCGTGATGTATGGAGTACGATGTGGACTGATATATTATATAGAAATCTGGGAAGAGAGCATAAAGTAAACCATTGTAAACAGATTTGCCTCAGTTGTGATTCTTCTAGGATTCGCTCCAATTATTATTACTTCAGCACTGATGGCATAACTTTTCCCATGATTAGGAATGAATGAATAGAATGCTCGTCAAGGCAATAAGGGGCCGCAGGCTGCAGTTCGATTCCTGGCTCTGGGATTTTCATGTGATAATATATATTTTTTTACATTTTTTTTTCATTTATTATTTATAAGTAATATATTTATAATTAAAGTTTAAGTAAATAGGAAAATAAAAAATAGTATGACAACAAACTCTGTATATGTATATATTTTTTTCAACTTTGATTATCATTTTGTTAAGAGAACTAAAATTACAGTTCTCAAAAGACAATTCCATAATCAGCCCCTATTTGGATTGAAACTGCATAATGATAAAACTAGGCCCTTTAGGTACCGTTTAGGGGGAACAAATCGCGTATAAATCTCTTTAGTGGTAAAATCGATGTAGCATCTAATCATGTTCTACCTCCAA
The DNA here is from genome assembly GCA_905404115.1 of Pheosia gnoma. Classification (NCBI taxonomy): domain Eukaryota; kingdom Metazoa; phylum Arthropoda; class Insecta; order Lepidoptera; family Notodontidae; genus Pheosia; species Pheosia gnoma. The sequence continues at coordinate 10,636,149 of FR989894.1, read as the reverse complement.
GGCCCCAAGTCTGCTAACACAATAAATTCATAATCGAACAGCAACCGCATAGTAATTGTCAATTTTGACAGATGTCTCATAAAATATCTGGTAAAAGTGACAGTTACTATGCGTTTGTTGTTCGATTATGAACCAATTGTGTTAGCAGACTTGGGGCCCAGGTATGTATTACATTATTTACTTACCATTAATAGCCACAAGTTCACCCCAAAATTCAACTTTACAACTACACGAACTCATATAGAGCCTTTATTGTAGCTGTAAAATTTACAGCTTAATGATTCGATTGCAGCCATTGTATTCATGTTGGGCTAATCGATTTTATAGCTCAACTTTTATTGCAACTAATTCAGGCATAATGTATAGTTTCTTTTATAGTACAGGGCAAAGGTGATTAGACATAAAAGTTATGTACCTAGATTATAAACTGGTATGGTTTTAGGTGAGTTGAGTTAATGTAGTTTATAATCTAAGGTTGTGTGTTATCTCTATTAATTGCTTGACATTGGTAAGATATCTATCGTTTGGTGGGTGATCCTATTTAGAGGAATAAAGTCAACGTGATTTCTTTTTTTTAAATACATGGATACAAATGTATTTTTTTGATCTTATTCATTTTTGATTATTCAATTTTCCTTGTTTTGCTATCCTTAAATATTAGGAAATAATCAGGCCAATAAAACAAAAACTCTCACTGGCCAAGTCTAGTCAAAAAGGTTGCCTCCGGCGATACCTAGTACATTGTTATTTTTAACCAGCCCCTATAAATCAGTAGCTCTAATAAGTGCCCTGTGGCATTGCCGGTCTGCTGGATGCGGGGCCCGCCTTAGGGAATATGGCAAGGATAGCTTAAGGCCAAGTTCTTTGGAGCTGATTTCAAATACTACCGCCGTTTTTCAGTCAGCCGCCGCTATTCAGTCAGTACAACTAAATATAATTTATCGGCAAAATGAAGACAGACTGGAAGCTGATCTCAATACCTACTAAACATTGAAAAACAAACGTAGAAAGAAAAATAAACTCTATAATTATGTTAATAAGTTATATCTACATTCATTAATAAAGGATGTACTGCGAAGATTCTCGAAAAAAAATTAATGCAATATCTATTTGAAAAATTCCCAATGCAAAAACTTTATTTTTATTGTTTGTCAGTTTTTCTAAGCGCAAAAATAATGGCTCCAATTTAGAAATATAAAATGAATTGGTTCATTTATATTGTTCTATAGAACATGGCCTTAAACACCACACTCTTTTTTCTTAGTAGTCCTATTTATGGCACACAAATTAGGGTAATTACTCCAATAATCGTCCACTGTCCATTGGGAATGTGGCCGCAAATTGAAAGGGAACGCCCTTTGTTTTTTGCGACAATGTCCGTGATAATTCACGTGATCATGACGATAATTGTACGGATGCCGAACGTACGTAACTATTAGCGGTGGATAGTGGAATTAGAACCTTGGGAATATATTTTTCTTTATAACTGCCAGTACTGGCATACAAAAAAGATCGAGATATTTTAAAAAAAGAAAACTATTTTAAATAATAGGACCTCATTGCGCTATGTATGCTTAATGTTATTCGGTTTACCATTCCTAATTTGAATTCCTAAATTGAAAAAAAAGAACTGATATTACAATGACACAAGCCCGTAAACTAGCAATCAGCCAAGATATTTGGCAGCCGAATAAAGCATGACCATTACAGACGATTCGCGTCCGGGATCGAACGGCAAATTGTAACGAATGGCCGCCGAACACCCCTTCTACCCACAGGGCTGGCACTGCCTAAGCCAACTCCAACTCTAACATTACTAAGTAAACTCTCGTTTAGTATATCAATGGGTAAGCTACCAAGATTACGTAAGTGGGAGTGTCATTGGTGTCCCAATAACTAGCTTAATTCCTTAAGCTTATTTAAACGCTTTGTATTAGCTTTTTCCCGCCTTTTTCCCCCTATTGATTTTACTCTGCAACTGGTTATAGGTACTGGTTATCGCGAGATGATGTGTCTTTTGTGTGCAAAAGTGAATATTATTCCGGAATGCGTGCATTATTTTTTTTTGTACCATTATAATACTAATGTGAATGTACTCTGTACATATAAAACATTGAACATATAAAAAAAGTTTTTCAACGAGAGATTTCAACACGTTTTACCGTGATGCTCAAATAAACAGACGAACCACCTAAGACCACCGCTGTAACAATAATACTGTAAGATTAGAAAAGTTTATAATGCCCAGAGGGAAAATTATTATATTTTATAGCATTATTTATAATATGTCCTGGTAACCCTGTAACGGCCGTCCCGGACTTTTCGTAAGTAAACAATACGTATCGTTTGATTCAATTTTGCGTAATAAATTGATTTATTGCGGATAATGATATTGATGTTATCTATGTTTGCGAAATCTCTGGTAACTCAGTTGCTAGCTAGGTACATTTTAAAATATATCTGTGATTCTGATATTAGATACTAACTTATAACTTAACAAGCTTATCTATCAAATTTTAAAGGATTAAATAAGTATACTTCTTACTTTTAAACATAGTTACAGGAACCTGTATTTTATATATAATAATAATATATATTACCTACATTAATAAGTAGATAATTAATCCCCTCTGAACCCGATCTTAAATAACTAATGTTCAACACGACACTGTTGACTTACACCATGAAAAATAGCACGCATTTACATATCAAACTGTGCCACACGCAACTACCCTTGTCTAAACACGATCGACCATTGGAATTTACAAAAAAAAAAACATACACACCACAAAGACGAATCGCCGTTCATAATTCGAATTTCGAACGATAAAAAACAAAATGGCCGCGCTCTCGCAACCGGCATTTATTAACCCTACCGTAATCCCGGGGTCCGGTGTGATAAATACGGGGGTGCTCCCTTAACTTTTACTCGTGAGTCATTATGGCATTTAAATAATTCGTGTCGGGAGTAAGTTGTGATTTATGATACCCGCCGTGACGCGGGTTTAATCTGTGCGTTCAAGTTATATGACAGTTGTGCGTTTTTGTGTTTATCTTGATCGCACATGCGAGTGAAGGGTTGAATTTTTTGTGATGTGCGGTGTAAGAGTGCGCGAAATACCCAATTAGTCGAGAATAATACTTACCCTCGTATCAAGAGAGAAATAATTACTTAATTTTAAGTTGAAAGCCTACCTACATTTTTGCTACTATGCACTATTTTACATAAAGAAATAATTTTGAAGCACGATCGATTGTTTACAACCCCTTCATTCCATTGCACACTTTTCACTACCAAATTCTTTGAGTTTCTAACAATACAGTTGTGCACGTTTATGAACATGCAATGGTTAGCATCTCACGAATATTACACATTATATAGCAAAGAAACACATTTTTTTGAAAATAAAATAAAATTTTACGGATTTTATCGCGTTTATTATTAGTTTTTTACGTTACCGACGTTTCGGCTACTTTACAGCAACCATGGTCACGGGAGGAGTTTTATTTCAATGTGTAGTATTCGCGTAAATATAAGAAATCAATATAAAATCAAATTGACAACATCACGGTTCAACTTCCCACCAAAAAGTCCAACGTGTATGGAAACTATATTAAATATTGTTGACATTAGCAACACAGATTAAATATTATACGACTTTTAAATTACTCTCATTTATAATTAAATTTTAGTAGTTAATCCATAATGGATACAGTAATCATCGACAAGTTTTTTTTTATTGTATTTAGCTACTCTACGGCGCCCAGGTGCGCATAAAATTTGTAGTCTAACAAATAGTGGTGTAGATTTTTTTCAAATAGGTATGTGCACAGATGATAAAATTCCTCATCCATCTTCCATATACTGGGAGCCCACGGTGCCGGTGCATCGAGCTCGGTTGCACCGCCAAAGGACTGCGGCGCCTACGTGATGGCAATACCGATTACACTTATTTACTCGATACTTCTCGATTCTGTATCTCGATTATCCGATAGGTTTGTGAAAGCGGACGTAGTCGTTGCAATGCCAATGGACTGTTCGAAATTTGAATAATTACATAAGTGTTTTAAATACTGCGGATTATTTTTCTGCAATGAAATTTAAAAATGGAACTGCATTTTATTTTTTTATCTGTCTTCGCCCCTCACTGGCTTTATCGCATTATTTCACTTTGTATTTGGACATAATAGAATGTCATACTTTAAATCCAGTAATTATCTTACGCCGTCCCACCTTCCGGTGCTTTGTCTGTAAAATACCTAAAACGCCGCAAATATGGTTCCCTCGGTGCAGGGATACATATTATTTGAAGCATTTGGGGTAGAGACATTACCCCAAACGCCTTCCTAAATGGGGTCCGTGGAGACCACATGCCCACCGGATGTTCAAAGAAATATCAAAATGTCTAGTCGAGACATCTGAAGACCAGTACTGGCACTGACTTTGGCCAACAATTGCATTTAGTTATTTAAATCTACATTTATGTGTTTCATCGAATATTGTCTATGAGTCGACATTTTTGATATATACAAAAAATGTGTTTTTAAAAGTGAAGCCCGCTGAATATCTTGCCGGGTCTTCTCATTTGAGGTCGTTTTCTAATTAGGTTTTAGAGTTAAGAAAGAAATGTAAATAACAATTTGTAAGTGGCGTAGGCCTATACGAAATAATTTATTTGACTTTGAATTTATCAGTTTGAATATGAAAATTGTCTCACATACAATACTATATTACATTTACTTATCGTAATTTAACTACGTACTCAAAGTTAGGCCGTGAAAATTCATAGTCAAGTTCTAGTTCGAATCGAAGCGCCATAAATTATTTAAAACTTTGGCAACTGATCTTCAGTAGATTTCATTTTATATACTTAACACTTTTAAACATTAAATCGACGTAGTACTTGTATAAATTTCTACAAAAAAAAAACAATCGAACAAAAACTGTGAACAAATAAATGTGTGTGACGCACGCGAAAACTTTGTGGGGAGTGTTTAAAATTTTATTCCTCTAATAAACTTTATTAGGGACCCTAACCGAACTCTAAATCAATTTATAAATCAAACACCCGGGCAATCGAACGGGTTGGTTTGAAAAAAAAAACCTCAGAAAAAAAAACATAGACGCAGTGGAAACCGGTTTGGGGTTACAAGCGCTGGGTTTATTGAGATATCAAATAAAAAATCAGCGGTCTCGCGGAGCTAACAAGGCCCCCTTCAACAATGCTCCTTGATTTAGCCCAAGTTTATTGTGCAACTTTATTTATACGCGTCTGTTCCCTACTAGACGCTATCCAATATTGTCACCTCTAGTCATAACTCTCAAACTAGCACAATCTAAACTGTACTCAAATATTACTTGTTGTAAATTCAAATTCGCTTGTCGATATTTTTCGATATAAGTCTGTCTAGTTTCGATATGGGAACTTTACCAACGCATTTTATTAAGAATCGTGAACGTATATGTCGATTCCTCTGTGCGGTTTGATTGGAAATATGCTTATGGTTGTTTAGTTCAGCGGCCATATTGGATTATGTCTGCATTGTTTGATTGCAACTGGCGATCGTTTTGAATTTAGATGACTTACTACGTTACTGTTGTAGGTTATGTGAAAATACTAGTGTAACAGTTACATTTAGAGTATAATAAGTACTAGTACTAAGTACTACCAACAACGATTATTGATCGTAGCACTGTCTCGATTCCTATTATATGATTACCGATACCGGTGTCCATCAAAAGAGTTAAAACGAGACACAGTAGTGCGGAATCAAATTAACAACTTTTATAACATTTTAAAAGCTTCATAACGGAAATAGTACGGTGACCACGTTGTTGCTGCCATGCAAGATTTATTATATAGACGGCGAGAGTCGACTGAGTGAGCTGAGAGAATTATTACTATCCTTAGGAGCCATTAGAAGCCTAAAAATGTCTGGTCTTCCAGTAGGCAGCCGTCAGCTGCTTTGTGAGAATAGTATACAGGCTAGACTTCAATAAACGAAAAAACTTTGCTCAAGAAATACGTGCATATGAACTGTCATCGTACGTATGATATCAGTCTTTCCTTGCTTGCTTCAGCGGTTTAATGATGTGTGTAAATTGATGATTTTATATTATCTGGTCACCCTACAACTCCATTTTTTTGCAAACAACACAGTCAGTACTGTCACTAACAAACGGCCCGTCCTCGGCTCTGTGTCTATTATTAATTAAAAACCAAAATCGTTCCAGTTAAGCCCGCGACTGTACACAAATCGAATCAAAGGAGTAATTCGGATGGAATCGACGGAATGAATTGAACGAATCCGCTGTGCACAGCACTATCCATCCAAAGGAATTTAAACTTCATTTCGCTGTGAATAGATTTTAATATTACTTTTTAATGTGTTGTTACCGGCACTCGTCTGATATTCAGATTAGACCGACTTCAGATTAGTTAAATATTTGATTTATAGTTGAACAAGGTAGTAGGTAGTAGGTAGTAGTAGGATTTCAAGATTAGATTATTTTTGGCTTTTTAGTTTTTTGAAGACGGTTTTTATTTTGTTAAAAAGTTTTTTATTTTACACTTTTTAGTGGATATATTTACTATTCTTTGTCACTAAAAAGATTTTTATATCAATAATTTTACTGGATAATAGGTATACCAACAAATACAACATCATCGCGAGATAAATATAGATTCAAAGAAATCAAGATAAAACAAAAACCATTGAATCAATCTCGCTGAATTTTAAAAGGGTATACCTTATTCTGTAAAAAAAGAATAATCCGGATCGGAACATCCACGAAAAAGTTTTATTTATAGCCAAAGTGCATCCCATAACAATTTCAATAAGCCCAAACACGGCTTGGATACATTGTTTTATTACAATGTTCCGGTTCCTCCTGGGTTTATCATCAGACCAGTTCGATGGTACCATATTCATCAGAACCATTTCTTTAAATTTGCTTTGTCATAGTCGCTTAACGATCATAATCGAGATTAATTCGGCGCAACCCGTGAAATATGTATCGTTGAAAAGTTCCGGTGGCCATTTGTGGTCTTCTTCATCACTTTCACTTCAGCAAATGATACTTTCTGAATGCAAATGCTTGACTTCTTGATGAAAATACCAAAATTGCTATAGGTTTGCCTATAAAATTTGAGGAGTCCTCTCAATTCCTCATGGATCCCATGATCAGAACAATTTTTTGAAAAAAATGGGACCAATCTGTAAGCATATCCTTTCATATAAAAAAATAATTTTCCAAATCGGTTCATAAATGACGGAGAAATGAGGTAACAAACATAAAAAAAAAAAAAAACATACAACCGAATTGAGAACCTCCTCCTTTTTTTTTGAAGTCGGTTAAAAATCGGTTGAATTATGAATAAAATATACTAAATACCTGATAATACATCGTAGGAAACAAGGAATACTGGATATAATTATTGCTAATCCTCTTTTACTGTTGTCTAGAAGGTTAAAAAACACGTGATCTGAAACTCAGCAAAAATATTGATGTGAACTAGCTGACCCCACAGACGCTGTTTTGTCCTAATTCCCACGGAAAAAGTGGATTCCCATGGAAAAAGATAATTTTAGTTTTTTCCCTAATTTTCCGGAGAAGTTTTCATTTTTCTTTCCCTAAATCAATATTCTGTATTACGAAAATAAAAATAAATTAATGAATACATAATATATGTTCATTCGGTAATGGTTCACATACACAGTGTACCTACACAATATTGGGTCATTCAGCCAATACTAGTTGTATAAATAGCGTGAAGATAGTATTTCATGCAGCAGGAAACGAGGCATGTTCCTGCCATACCGTTGCCACCCACGAAATTTGGTGCGCTCCACTTGAGACCTGTGACGTAATCGTGCTCCTATATTTTTTGAAATAAAAAGTTAAGTTAAGTAGTAGAGTAGATATTCGCATATGTTATGGTCATTATATTCAATAAGAGGGGGATTCTAACCATATTTCATAACGTAGGCACAGTGCAAGTTATTTATTTCTGATAACTAGGCAAATTTGCGTAACCCATAACGTTGAGATGATGCAGTTCCCGTATTTTATCTAACAACATAAAATAGACAGAAAACTTTTCGTCAAAATTAAATAGGCTCAAATGATTTACAACAACAACGGATTCGAATAGACCAGTATCGCAAAATGATAAACACGTGGCTGAAACGTTATTAATCAGAAGGGAAAGTAGGAATGCTGTCACTGTCATACTAATTTATAATATCTGTGGTGTGAGAGAGATGGACAACGATTACGTACCGAAACAGAACGTAAAAAATATTTTCCTTGAGATAAAGGTCAAATAACGGATCTTAAGCGGACCCCACCAAGGAATCTTGGTACGGCAAGCTTTTAAATATTTTCCCGCCCTTGATTTATCGTCTGCCTTATAAAAGCCTCCCACAGGGCGATATAGCCTTGCACGGAGCGCTTTTCGGCATTTTTTGCTTTAATAAAAATCGCGTCTACAGCTCCCAACAGGGGAATTTTAATTTTTCCATCTAATATTCACGTTAGAGCATTTTTTCATTTTTACGGATCGGTCACTGTGAAATTAACGGGGGTGGAGTGACAGTTGTAAGCGGAACATGTCAAAATGTAAGTGAAGGATATTGTTTAAAGTTTAAATTTTGTATGTAATGTGCGACTAGGAACACATAGGGATACGTATACGTTTGTCGCTCTTGTCTGCCTGTGTGCTTATCTGTCCGTCGAACCAAAAGTCCCATAAATGATATATGAAGTTATTCATAGCATTGCAAATATACTTACTGTGGCTTTATTTGATAGACATCGCTTCCACTGCTTTCAATATGTGTCGGAATCTTGAAGCATTCAATTCTTTTTCATCGATGTACATTAAAATAGAGTTCTAAATCGGTCTAATAGGAAGCTTGTTGTTGTAATATAGCTGTCGCTCGATATCGGGCATCCTTAGACCCTCGTCTTGTGGCGCGCTATTAATCACAGACAGTATAAGACCGTAGCGGGAGCGAGAAACAAAATGTGAACTTTGGATGTGGTATTTAATCAAACATAATTAATACGAACTACACGTTCGTGGTGCTGGGTCCACCACCTGCTATAAAATATCATATTTAAATAATGTTTAACACTTCGGTTTGAAATAAAACAATTTTTTACAGATTTTATTGCGGGTCCCGGGTTCGAATTCTGGTGTTTGTACCCAAGTCATGGATGTTTAATATCTATATAAGTATTATATACTGAGTTCACCGCCAGTCCATTTTACGGTACCCATAATACAATTGTTGCTTAGTGTGGGACCGTATAGTTGGTGTGTTCGTCTGGCGATATTCATCTATTAATTAACTTATAGGTATGGTATGTTGACAATGCGAATGTACCACACATACGCTCGGGCAGAGTTACCGCCTCCATTTATTAGTGCCTCAATTATAAAATACAAACTTAAGGGCACTTAAACACTTATTTAAGTTACTTAACACTCAAGCCCTGAGTTACGAGTTGAGTACACATTTATAGAAAATAAACGGTCCGTTTGTAACGCGCCTAATCCTATTTTGGTTAGCGTCTAAGTTACAGTACGACCTCTTTACATTGCGGTAATAGTTATTAGTTTGATTATGCTAACTTAAATTATATTCAGAGCTCGTACACCGGCCTCAATAAAGTAATTATTTTTTATTTTTTTATTAATATTTAATTACCTAATTATTTTATGATACTAAAATGAATGTATGAAATATGGGGGTCTTCGTCGTTTCACACCACAAGCGATTTGCACCATGGTGTGAAACGACGAAGTGTACTCTTTGAAGGCGCTGTTTCACACCATGGTGTGAATCAGGTAATGCTTTTTTAGACTTCGTCGTTTCGCACCGTGGTGTGAATCAACCCAGGACTCTTTTTGGCTTCGTCGTTTCGCACCAATATCAAAAGTTTGAAAATATAGTGTGTTTTTGTACAGATGGGTAGAAAACTGTTATTGGATAAAATGAATAGTGCAGTAAAATACAAAATAGGTATATAACTTAGCTTTTTTGTTATTGGATAAAGTATTAATACGAATCAAAATAATTGCATTATTTTTACTTACAGGTATAAAAGAGCGTAATTAGTAAAAATGTAAACGATAAATAATCACAGATGGGGCCGGGGGGGGGGGGTCTATTACCCCTTTACTTATAACTAATTAGAAAATATCACAGGTAGATTTTTACTATATTACTATTATGCTTACATAATTAAAGTAATAATTGAAAATCACAGGCTGAGCTGTAGTTCGGCAGCAAATGTGACAAGACCCAAGTTTTTGGCTTTCGCCACAAAATGCGGCTGAAGACAAGACAGACAGACAAAAATTGTAAAAAATTTTGTTTTGGTATAGGTACCGTGTATACATCCAAATGCACTTAGTAAAAAGCGGTTATTTCAATATTACAAACAGACACTCCAATTTTATTTATATGTATAGATTTGACGAGTGACTTTTCACGAAAGGGATTACTTTAACCTGAGAATTTTAGAGCGTCCCCATATGTATGCATTTTTACGGGCACATGTTATCTTGAATTTATTGTTTTTATTGGGTTAATTATTATTATTATACGTGTTGTTGTCTCGAATATCAAAACTAAGTCTTTAGTACAATATTAATTACGGTGCTGCACTACATGATCTTATCTATACATAATTCAAGTGATTCAGAATTCACTATCATCTCTGATCATTAATTTATACATAATTCTGGCTTCCCTAGGTGCCAGATTATGAATGGATGAATAAATAAATAAATAATTCCATGAACGACTTTTGTGCATGCTTATATTTTATTGAATAAATAATAGCAAAATGTCATTGGTGCGAAACGACGAAGCCAAAAAGAGTCCTGGGTTGATTCACACCACGGTGCGAAACGACGAAGTCTAAAAAAGCATTACCTGATTCACACCATGGTGTGAAACAGCGCCTTCAAAAAGTACACTTCGTCGTTTCACACCATGGTGCGAATCGCTTGTGGTGTGAAACGACGAAGACCCCGAAATATGATGCCATATAATGACAAAAGGTGAAATATCAGTTTCACTTATTAAGCGTCGGGGCATACATTTCATAGTATTACTAAGGTTTTTGTCAAGTAAACATGTTTTGTTATTCCATTTCTCTAACAGATAAACAAACTATTACATTTCAGACTACCTATTCTCCTATTAATTATAATTATAACACACTCAAACGCACAAACATCTCCATAACACACACACCATGGATGTTGTTAAGGCTTGTTTACGGCATGTTTAAGGTGGGCCATTCATGGTGCGACCGGGCGCATCTTGCGGTCTACGATCGACCGTATAATAGCTACGGCAAGTCTTGGTATTTAACATGCTCATGTACGATGTGTATGTTAGTCAATGCTTGTGGTGTGCCTAAGGGAATTATTATAATTTGTAATCGGACTACCACGTGTTATACTAATACCAGAATATCTTGTGTGGATTTTGGGATTAGGACGGGAATCAAAATTTATAGTTTTTTGCGTTTTAAAAAACTGAACTAGCTTCGGATATTCAACATTAAATGTGATTATTATACGTATAAATTGCAATGTACTTATGAATAGCTTGCAAAATTGGCATTTAAATGTTTGTACGGTCCATTTTATAAGCATTATAGGCATACCATGCTAATCGGCAAACGAGAAAAGTTCACCATAGATAATATAGATAATGAAAAATAAATAAAATAAATTACATGTGCATGTATACTTACGAACCCACATTCAAGTAACCTAGACAAATAAACAAAGCTTTTATATTTCTTGAGAATAATCGTATCGTGAATTTCCAGCTGCTTAATATTTCACGAGCGTTTGAATTTCTGATCACAAACTTTGATAGTTGCTTTGTATTTATGAAGGGATTAATAGGCTTTCATTAAAATTTTGTTTGTATGCTAGTTCGTGTAATGGAGACGTGGAATGGTGTCACTTGTACATAGATAATAGAGTTGTACATGTTTAAGTGTAATAATGAGGGATAGAGTGGGCGTGGAACGTCTGAAACTTGGACAATGGGGGGAGAAAGAGAAGGGGTATATCATTAACTTTATTGAGAAGCTGAGTGTTTTTTTTAAATTGTGGATATAATACCTACATTATATCTGATAGATAATGTGATAAATTGACAGAATTTTAAACGAGATGTACTTCACAAGTACACATTTAACCACAGACTTGTTAGAATATTCAGATAACTCGCAGAGTGCGCTACATGTGAACACTAAAAGACTGGTCGCTCGAAAACAAAAAAAATACTATGTCCAGATCTTTTAAGTCTATGCTGGACAATTAACTAGGCAAAATGTTTTGTGTGTGGGAATTTGCCACTACAAATGCATTGTAAAAGTGGCTTCATTTTGCTGGTGGCAACGTTACGTCTGAACTTCTAAACAAGTCTGTGACGTTAACATAAATATGTGCAAAAAAAAGTATATACTACTCACTCACTACTATAGTAATTCATTCCACAACTAATTAATACTAACTTTTCTCATAAATAACTATATTTTTATTACTAATAAAATTGTTTTCTGCCGACATTAAAAATCTTTGAAGTCGTGAAAAATTAATGTTTCGAATAGTTTGAGTGATGTACGGACTAATTAGCGGACGGGGCATTATTTATGTTCCTCTTTGACGCGCCGGGGGCGACACGGGAACAGGGCAGCATGTCCTGGGACTCAAGATAAATGTATAAACTAGTGCAGCGGCTCTCAAAGTTCAGTTTGTATGGTCTAAGTTTCTGTTCTGACTAAAATAAATATAATATCGCCAGACTACCACAGCAACTATACGGTCCCACACTTAGCAACGCTTGTATTATGGATACCGTACCATGAACTGAGGGCGAACTCAGTATATAATATTTATATAAATATTAAAAATCCATGACTTGGATTCAAACATTCGTGTTCATCACACAAAGTCTGTCCCTACCAGGATTCCAACCCGGGACCCCCGGCACAGAAAGCAGGGTCACTACCAAATCATATCTAAAATATATTAAGTTGTTTAGGATGTCAGTAGGCCAATTCAAAAGGAAAGGGGCCTCACTTTGAGAGCCACTGCACTTAATAAGACAAGGATAAATTGACGTCAAAACGGTATGATGGAAAAGGACAGATGATAGTCACCTCCTTTGGTGCTTATAGCTAGTGACGTACTATAGATTAGGCCTAGGGCACACCAGTAGCGTTGCCCAAAATTACATCACGCGCTAGATGGAAACGTGGTAACGATGAAATATTGCTTTATTTTGTGTCTAATGTTTTTTGTTTCGTACAGAATAAATATGCTATGTAAGTTGTTGTGAAATGTGTTACGTGTCTCGGGGAATATAAACCGTTTTATGTATTCAAATTGTGTAGTCTGTGGCGAATTATATTTTAATAAATGTTTACATGTTTCTTTTGTGTAACAGATTTTAGTTACATTTTAGGCTTTGTGAAGGGGCACACAAATAATAATCAGAATATTTTACATACAAATATTCGTGCTCATCACACAAAGTATTGTGCGTACCAGGATTCGAAACCGGGACCCTCGGCACAGAAAGCAGGGTCACTACCAACGGCGCTAATCAGGCCGTCGTAATATAGATATATTTATTTACTAGCTGTTGCCCGCGACTTCGTCCGCGTGGTATTTAACAAAGACAACCGTTGACAACAGCCTGCTCGCCCATTCTGAGCCCGCGGGACGCATTGCAGGTTGTTGCTATCAAACTTAATCAGGCGCTGCGCTGCAACATTGGTTTTAATTTTTTTCGTGAGATCCTATTTTTTTTTCTAAAATAAAAGTAGCCTAAGTTACTCCTTGTTATATCAGCTATCTGCCAGTGAAAGTCCCGTCAAAATCGGTCCAGCCATTTCAGAGATTAGCCGGAACAAACAGACAGACAGACAGACAGACAGACAGACGGACGGACAGACAGACAGACAGACAGACAGACAGACAGACAAAAATTGTAAAAAATGTTGTTTCGGTATAGGTAACGTGTATACATCCAAATGCACTTAGTAAAAAGCGGTTATTTTAATATTACAAACAGACACTCCAATTTTATTTATATGTATAGATTTGTGATCGTGTATCATATGTTCAGCGTTAACCGTCGCGATGGTATGCATTAACTTTCAATATATATATTCCTCTGCGCCCAACTCCCTGCCTTCTTATCAGAAGTTAGCAGCGGCAAGTCACCGCGGGGCAGTTTATAATTTAAACCTAAGAATGTCGTATAATTTTGTACAACCCTCGTGAATATACATTGTCTAAATTTATAGAAAGACCAGCTGCGCCCTGCGGTGTTACCCGCGATTAAAAAGTATGTCCTTTTTACTGGGATAAAAAGTAGCATATATGCTATTCCAGACTATAATCTATCTCTGTGCCAAATTTTATCCAGATCCGATCAGCCGTTCTGCCGTGATTGAGTAACAACCATCCATCCATCCAAACTTTCACATTTATAATATTAGTGTGATATATAGTTTTTAGAAAACGAGAGGCGATAACTGGCATAATATCTCATAGATTGGAGAGGCAGAGATACTTCGGACATGAAATTTGACAGTCTTCTCCAGGTGTTTGGTAAGAAATGATTTTATTTTGCGTCCTGGGATTGGCAGTTTCAGCCATAAACATACAAGAGCTACATTGCAAACAATTGAACATCATATTTATTTCAAAGTTGCCTTTTTAACCAAATTGTTTATTATCAATGCTAATTCTATTATTTTTAATAAGTAATAAATATTATGCCCGTATAAACCACAGATATCCCTATTTCTAGATGCCCCTAACTTTCCTCCATTATCCATGGTGTTTATGGGTTGTGACAAGTGACAGATTAGGACGATGTCGCCCGGGGCTGCCTGTCTCACAAACTGCTATATTTAGCGTGAATATATTACCAGCATTTAAACTGCTATGGGATGTTTATGGGAAGCGTTTTAAATAGCAATCCGAAGGGATTACAATTTATTGAATCGCTTTGAGATAAATAATAGCCTTGTAAATATAACTTTGATGATTAAAGTTTATATCATCGCTTAGTGCATGATTACGAGCAAATATTGATTCGTATATTTACGCGAATACTACACATTTAAATAAAACGAATCTTACGGATTTTATCGCTTTTATTTTATGTTCGTTCCAAAACCATGCGCACAATTGCAAGACCTTAATGACACTGTGAGCACTTTCTGCGTAGATCGGACCGTAAACAACAACTAAATATATGAGAGTATCCCAGTTCAAACTATGACACTAGGACGTGAAACACCACAGTCCTCCCGTGACCATGGCTGCAGCCAAAACGTCGGGAACGTACAAACATAAAATAAACGCGATAAATCCGCAAAAATAATTTTATTTCAATGTGTAGTATTCGCATAAATAAAAGAAATCAAGAAATTAGTTTTTTTTTCAATTACAAGCAAATGTAAAAAAAAATGTTAGACGTGGAAAATGGGTGAACCGTGAGTGCTGCTTGTGGGGACTCCACAAGCAGCACTCAAACACGAGCATGACTTGAGGAGCAGCCACCGCTCTCCTCTACCATATAAGAGAGAAGAGAGTGACCCGCTCCCCAAATCTATACCACACGCTCGGTATTGGAATATTTATTTCCTATCATTTTCTGTCACATATATGGACACAAAGATGTTTCATGTGATAAAATATGTTATTCCTATGCATGGCGTAGTGTAGTGGCTTTTTCTCGATGTGTCATTTGTTTTGATGTATGGACGTTAGTATTTCATGGTTCGAGAACCCCATTCTTATCCCGGCCATGATATAACTCTTGCTTACCTCTGCAACCATGCTCTTATACTGGTGTGATATTGTATTAATTTACTTTTAATATTCAAAGTACTGATTAAGTGTACAAATAAAAAAATATGGCGTAAAAAGAAATATTCAATATGATAAATAAAATTGGAGTGTCTGTTTGTAATATTAAAATAACCGCTTTTTACTAAATGCATTTGGATGTATACACGGTACCTATACCAAAACAACCTTTTTTAAAAAAATTGTCTGTCTGTCTGTCTGTTTGTTCCGGGTAATCTCTGAAATGGCTGGACCGATTTTGACGGGACTTTCACTGGCAGATAGCTGATGTAACAAGGAGTAACTTAGGCTACTTTTATTTTAGAAAAAAAAATTGGATCTCTCGAAAAAAATTTAAAACCAATGTTGCAGCGCTGCGCCTGATTAAGTTTGATAGCAACAATCTGCAATGCGTCCCGCGGGATCAGAACGCGAGCAGGCTGTTGCCAACGGTTGAGTCTTTGTTAAATACCACGCGGACGAAGTCGCGGGCAACAGCTAGTATTCAATATGATTTTGATTTTTTGAGACTAGGCTCACACTCCCACCGTTACTTCTGTAAGCCAGGATCCACAGCGGAGATCAACGAAGACGTGGAAGTCTTTTGGACGTCTCCAGAACAAGTATTTTTAGAATTCTTGCCCTTTTGTTTTTGTGTGTACTAGCATCAATAAAAAGACCTTTAAATCCACCTTTGAATAAAACTTGGCATGGTGATTGTTCATAACAAGATCAACATCTAGAAATATTTGTGTAGCCCCCGGGATAGCTAAGAAACTAAAGAAGACTTTATATAACCTGTTTAATAGTGTTCTGAATCGAAATACCCACACACAAACTCAGACCTCGACAAAGGAAGTTCTTCCCTTGTATTCCCCATAACAATTATTTGCGAAGCACTTCGAGTTCAATGAAGAAGGCTCTAATGCTAATCCTGTTGCCTCCACGTGCAAGTAATAAATCGTCGGTTATATTTTATTCTGGCCTACTTAGGGGCTCGTAAATCTGGTAACCCTCATTGGATGCGGCGTGAAGGTGTATTAGAGAAGGATTTTCAGGGTATTTGTTTGGCTTCGGCAAGTGGGAGGCAGTCAAATTATTCGTGGTTCCATCTATTTCTAGAGATTCTCTATGGTCCAAAATAAAATAATCTTCATTATTTATTGAAATAAAACTAATTTCACGATTTATTTTATGTTTTTTAAGTTCCTGACGTTTTGCCTACTTTACAGCAACCATGGTCACGGGAAGACTGAGGTATTAGACTATCTAGTGTCATAGTTAGAACTGGGGTAACCTCATATTTAGTTGTTATTTGTGGTCCGATCTACACAGAAAGTGCTCACAGTGTCTTGAGTTCTTGCAATGGTGCGCTCGGTTATTGATTTGATTATATTAATTACCGGATCCTAAATCGGTGGCTCAACCATCTTCCCTATTGAAATAAGGATGTTTTTTTTGTAATTTCAATGGCTTCACGTATCATCCTTGGTCGGGATCGGTGTACTTTTGCGAGGATCTGTGGTTGATCAAATCTGATATAATAGTGGGTGCGATCCTGTATATGTTCACAGATTGCAGACTTCGTGAAGCGCCGCGAAAATTAAATTCATAAAATTAGTTTTATTTCAATGTGTAGTATTCGCGTAAATATGAGAAATCAATTCATTATTTAACTCCAATATTGCAAGAACTCACTGATGGGTCTTGCAAGAGTTACAATAAGTCATGCTACTCTGATGATAACGAATAAACCACTAAACTAAAAAAACCTCTACGAACGGTTTAGCTTGGCACCTAATCACTTGGGCCGATTAGTAGGTTCTCTAACAATTGGCATGTAATTGATAATTAAGCTGGCCTCTTGACATGCGAATTTGTACGACAAATCAGCCGAACAGATAAGGGTGCCTTGTTGGGGCGTTGGTAGTTTTAAGCGCATCCATAGTAAGTCAAATGATAAAGCATTGAAATTATATCCGTACAATTCTATTCAATCTAAAAACAAAACAATCTTAAGTGGGTCAGCGCGAGCGTACGAAACAGCGAATCGCTTCGATGTGTATCTGTTAACGAAAGAAAAGTTTCTTTTCCCCCCCACCACTCGCTATTCTTTCGTTATTTTTTTTCTTTTCTTTCGTTCCCTTTTTCTTTTCTTTCATTCGTTTTGAACGGTCGCCGGTGACAGGCCACTAATGGAACGTTACTCGTTGCGATTCGGTGCTTCCCATTGGGTACTTATGTTGAGAAATGAAATAGTCCTGATATTATGTTGTTCTTTCGTGTTGTTTTTACTTTTGGATGTGTAATTTTGTTAGACGATCCTTTTGCGCGGCATTAGCGAAGTGGATTAATTATCTGTTTATGTTGCTACTAATGAATATTGCTTCTAAGAGGAGCATTGTTTCCGGATTAATTATCTCCTCGTTTTGCATTTTTTTTGTGGTTTCAAGGATTGTCTTTTTTTATCATTGCTTTTAACTTTATTGAACTTTAACATTTTACATCAACATTGATAAACATTTGGCAATTATTGTTATTTTAGTTAGTTAGTTTCATCATGGTACCTAGACCTAATAAGCAACACTGCCTTCAAATAAATAGAGGAAGACTTATAAACAGCTTTGAAATAACTTAGTTTTCAAAGGAAAACTTCCACCATACAACTACCCACTTACGTAATGAAAACATGCAAACAATATTACATAAGTAGGTAGCTTTTTAAAACCCCTTGAAATAAATGGTATTTCTCAAATCACATATCGTATTGTAACAATAAATGAAATAGATCTTGGGTTAAATATTATGTGTGAAATGTATGAAACTATCGATGGAATCACATCTATATACATATATAGAAAACATAGTCGTGTTAGTAACACTAATTATAACTCAGAATGGGTGGGCCGATATTTTTATTACTATATAATTATAATTTTTCTGCGCCACGAATAGCAGTATAACTATTAAAACCTAGTAACAATTCCAAAAAAAAAAAAGTTAATTCATTCTCTCATACATTTCATTCTGAGGAGCTACGAAGTTCGATAAAAATTATGTTTAAATCTATGTCACAGTAATATGGCGATTGACGACATAATTTCATCCTTAAGTTTCAAAACAATTTGAAATTAGAAGCAAATTTTAAAATTGGAATCGTCATCTGTTTCTGCAGTTTGCAATTGCAATTGGGATGTTCGCATCAGTCCATTCCCGCCCGCCCTACGGAGCGCACGCTGGGCGGCTACACAATTCCGCAACTAGTGCTCGTAACGTGAAAATTTACGTTTTAGTAACTTTTGGATTTACGAATTGTGGATGTGTTTTTGATGGACTTAACGCTTTTCCTGCATTGGACGTATGTAATTTCAAATTTAATTCGGTTGGATTTTAACCAGTTTTTAGATGCTGCAAATTACATCACAAATATAAGTTGCTGATTTATCAGCTCATCATTATCAGCTTCATTAAAAATGTTATGTTTCTTGTTACTTTTAATAGCACTAAAACTATTATCAAACATTATTTATACAACGTATTTAGCGTGGTGAATTATTCAAAGTATTTCAACATCAATCATTCAATGGGCTTCGTACTTAGTAATCATCTTTGAATAATATATGAAAATTGTATTATAAGGTTCACAACTTGTATCAGTGGTGAGAAATTATAATCTTGTTAGTAGCTGGATTCAATATTTTTGCTTATATACTTACCTACATTATTCACCCTTGCGTCGGTGGCGATGACGGAACCATTCATTTATATTATTGATAAAATTTGATTCATTAGTATTGTTATAAATAATTACTTGTGACCGCGTTAATATTGTATCGCCAAAAATGTGCCAATATTTATTTATTCATACACTCATTTTTATAGACCAGCATTAAAATCTTTTGTACAAAATATTATGTCCTATTTCCGAAATAATAAATATGACTTGTATACACGCGCCTTATCCACTTCCCATTCCACAATTTCAAAATTTAATTTCCGCTCTTAGAGCTTATAACTACGTTCTTTAAAATAAATTAACAATCTAATCAAAATCCAAATCTTTTGATGTATTAATACAATCAAAATTTCAAAAGGTACGTACTTAGAGACGTTGTTTCAATCAAGGTTCAATAATCAGCCGGTAGATGGCGGTGCACGATGGCATTTAATTAAAATGTTATTAAACAGCCTTACCCTCTTTATTGTGCCGTCCTGTTTTGCTATTAGAATTCTTATTGTGGAATATCTTATTTAATCTGTGGTGATGGTAATAAGAATAAGTATAATATTTTATTAAAATATTGGAGTCCATTTTTATGTGCGAAGACTTTAATTACTTGGCCAAATGCTATTTAAAAAGTAATGATTCGATTGTTGACGATTCGATTTTCAAATATTAAATTTGGTCGCTCATTGCAGAGCAGCTGTCTGTCATCCAATAGCAATCGTTGTGACAGGGTTTTGCTAAACTGATTGGTTAATGCTTTTAAGTACCAACTGTGGTTTTACCAACCTTCGTATTTCTGGAACACGTTTAAATAAAATATTTTGTTCTGCATGTCATTTTTGAGTTGAAAACATATTTTTTATCTAACTTTGAAAATTTTGTTGAGACCATAAACGAAGATTTGTTTGTATACGATTTTTATACAAAATAAAGCAGTGATTACTGAGTAGTTGTGTCAGCTTGACCAAATTAGTGGAAGCCCCAAAACGCCTTACAGTAATGGACGATAGTGAATAGGGTCCTTGGTACTTATACACATTGTCTCACATGGTTTTAATGTACAGTGGAGTAAACGAGAACTCGTATGTAATCGTAACGTCATAAAAAAATATCGTCATAAAAAGCATGCCGTCCTTGTCATATCAATTCACTTTTTATAACTTACTTTAGTAACTAAGAAGCTTAACTATTGGCTGACAAAAATCCTAAATTGATACAAAACCGCTCTACCCATTGATATATAAATAAAATACCAATCGGAAAAATGATTAATGTCGCACGTGCCTTATTAAAAAAAGTTGCCACCCAAATGATGGAAACAAACCGCAATACACGCGATTAGGTAGAGGCGTCAGTTGTTGTCATATGAAACTCCCGGTTTGCGCGGTTGTCACTTGTCAAAATTGATGTATGAGCTGAATAAAATATAGGCAGCCGGTGTGACAGAACGAGGTGACGTCATCCGTCAATGGACCCTACAACTTGAGCTGTTGTTCCATTTTTGAAATTGTTTTGTTACCTATATAATGGAATTGCTTTTTTGTTTTTGATTTGCCAACTTTTCTAATTTACGTTGTGTTATTTTTGGCAGTATCAAATCAGAGACTTTTTTTGCTTTTAATGGAAGTTTCGTCTTTGTCTAACTATACCACATTATATTATCTAAATATGGACCCAAACGTATATTGTTTTGTTAGCCGTGTTTCAGTGCTAAAAGTACAGCAACCACTAAGATAAGTTCATTTTTATTTTAATCTAAATTACAGGCGATTAAATATAAAAAAAACGTTGCTTAAAAATTTGTTCACATTTTCCATTAACCCGTCGCTGCTGCACAGGGTATAAATAACTCCCAACCATAATAAAACGCTGAGCCGCCGCTTTTAATCATCGTATAAAAAAATTACAGGTATATTTACAGGCGCACTTCATGTTCGTCGACGAGTTAGCTTGGCTGTGTAGAAAATTTCTATTGGAGCTTAATAATGAGGGCAACGATTGAGGTAGATCACCAATTTAAGAAATCAAATTATTCATAAAAGAACCTAAAGAATAACCTCAAAAACTAGATTAAAAAAGCGAATACAAATATAATAAAAAACATGTCCAAAATGACTATTTTAATTCAAGTAGGTGAACCATTTCCAAATGTAATAAAAGTATATAATAATATGCCGTAAAATTTATAAGCATTTAAACTTGACCCATAACAGCAATAATTCAATCGATAATAAAATACCCAAACAAAATCAACATTTATTTTTAAAATTAAAAAAAAAACCGCTACTTTAATCAAACCTTTGCTTAGTTAGAAAAAAAAAGTAAAAACAACTCTATTAAAGCGTAATGAAAGCACGCCTCAATTAGCCGGTTTATATTCCATGAGGCCATGAAAATCCTATACGAATAACAACTTAATAATACCAATTTTAAGGTACAAAATCGTGTAGGTGTAGCGTAACAGGAAGGGTTAAGTAATGAGTCACTTTAGTTTCAAATTGACTCCAGTACGGTGCGAATGGTATCGTGACCCCTTGTTTTAAAAAAAGAACATACATTTTGATTGGATTTTTGATTAATTAGGTGTCTGTTGTACCTATGTGAGTAGTATATCCACCCTGGTAATAAGGGGGCGTGGAATTTTGTACTGACCAGTACTTATAGATATTTCAATATTGATAACAAGTTGATGCAAGCTTCCGTACTTAAAAACACGTGAAGCTAGTCGTTGCAGGCAGTCTGAAAAAATCGACGACTGGCTACCCTTATATTACCGATAGCCCACTAGTTGGCTATCGCCCACTATTGCCCACTAGGGCAGGATAGTAGTGGCTCTGTGTAAATATCGGTAAATAGCCGAATAGAGTATTTGTGAACCGATCCAATTACAAATGGAAATAAGTGACGATCGTTGAATACGTTGATGGAATACGTATTTCGAAAAGAAAATATATCCTATATTAAAAGGTGCATGATTAGGTAACAATTAGGTAAATACTGAAAATAATTAAAAACATTCCTTTCAACAATTTCCCACAAACAATAGACACACTATTGCATTCTTATATTTACGCGAATACTACACATTGAAATAAAACTTTTTTACAGATTGTATCGCGTTCACTTTATGTTTTTACGTTCCCAACAGTTCAAACTATGACACTAGGATGTCAAACACCTCTGTCCTTTTGTGACCATGGTTGCTGTAAAGCAACCGAAACGTCGGTAACGTAATAAATAAAATAAACGCGATAAATTCCGTCAAAACACACTGTCATCATAATTCCCTCCATATTACAACACAAAAAAAAAATACGGGCGACAAAAATGATAATCCAACACGTACACATTAAACTTGTCGATTTGGAGGTCCCAGAATAATTTAGCTAAAAGATAAAACAAAGGCCTCAGAGCCGGACTGAATAATAACGGAAAAGGCCTATTTCCTATTAGCAAAAGGGACAGGGGCCGCAGAATTTCCGAAAGGACCAATTTGCATGTTAACACGCCGCCGACGACAATACGATAATTGAATACTCGGGTTTTTGGATGTAATCTATTCGGCTGTGTCGATCCCTTTTCAGTTTTAAATTTGTTCAGGTATCGAGCTCGTGGAGGTTAGATATCGTTAGGACTTTATTGTTACACAGAATATGGATGCTTTTGAGTTCGCCCTCAGTCCAGTGTACGGTACCCATAACACAAGCGTTAAGCTTAAAGTGGGACCGTATAGTTGGTGTGTTCGTATGGCGATATTTATTTATTTATTTATTTTGAATAGCAGGCGAGTTGAATACCTAAAAGGCTCCAGGGTGGTGCCGAATAACAACACTCATTCTCCGCTCCTTACATTGTTTTGTAACAGTTTTATATATTGATTACAGCTGCTTACAATTCTAGGAAGATACAATACTATGGACATGAGGAGATAGCGCGACCAAATCGCTATTTCTTTCACTCAGAAGGAGTCTATCGCTATCTCTTTCACTCTATGCGCGGGGAGCGCACACATTGCGCGCTCAAAAATAACAACATTCGTAACCTATGACTTTCGACATAAATTATTTATTTATTTTTTACTACAGGCATTAAGTGTAACTATGCCCATTACATCCTGTATAAAGTTTAATGCATTCATATATGGGGAATTCACTGAAATAGGCTTTCCCAATACAATTCGAGACGGTTGATCCGATTCCAGAGCGATAGTTTGTTTGCACAACAATTAAACTAATCGAATGATTTGTAATAACTATAATTATTGCTGATCGTACGCAATGTGCGGTTCATGACCTGCTATTTAACATAATCCGTTGACATTAATCGTGTAATGTTGTTTAGATTAGGTTATACTCTGTGTTTTATGTCGAGCTGACATTTAAGAAGAAACATTGATCAAAAATTAAAGTAGTACTATCTTTAATGCTATAAGTACTTGAACTTGGACTTATAGTGTGATTACACGTTACGAGTAAATGGCGATTCAGTGCTATTAGCCGAGTAAACAAGGTCTTATATGCGGTGCACGGTTTAGACATACTGAGCACTCGGCCGAGAGCACTGTCTCTACATTTTACTCCAAGATTATTTTGTTGCAACCCTTGTAATATTGGTACCGTACAATGGATGATCAGTATATAATTACTTATATTTATCATCCCTGACACGGGTACAATTATTCGTGCTCATAGCACAAAGTTTAAACCTACGGGAATGTGAACCCGGAACCCTCGGAACAGAAAGGAGGATCGTTAACAACATTGTCGCCCACCCTCAAGATGAAGGGGTCGTATAACAATGTGTGAACAAGAAACTAGAGAAGTGGAACTTGGACCTCAGGAACTCTGTTGTGATACGGGATGTAATTCAATTAATTTATAAGTACGCTGGGGGTCGAAGGTTCTGACCGTGGAAGATATACTATGCCTCATATAGATCTCCTGTGGTATGAATTGTATATGAAAAAATATGTAGTAATTTGAAGGCTTGATTAGCGCAGTTGGTAGTGACCGTGCTTTTTGTGCCAAGGGTCCCGGGGTCGAATCCTAGTACGGACAATTTTAGTGTGACGAGCAGCCTACAGCAAACATTTGTATTGTATTGTTCCTGCATTTTCTTGAGGTTATATTTTATAGGTGGGACATTACATATGATGAGGTGCGAAATTACTGATGTAGATACGAGTAGACAAGGTCGTGCTAATAGCACTCTTAAGTAGTGGTTTCTCGGGCTGAAGCACTCTCTGCGTACACCTAAAGTCCCAAGCGTAGTTGAAAAGGCCGCATTGGCCATCAGCATACTGCCCAAAAAAACTATATCCATGTAGGAGTAGCCAGCGTCTGACAGTCATATGCTATCGCTGTAAACACTCCGGACAATTCGTTTTATCTCCAAAGTTCATCTCTACAATCTACAAAAAAGACCTCTAACTTGCGACCCAGTCCCCTTCAAAGATCCCTTCGTCCCGCTCCCCTCGCCAATAAATCAGTAGGTACACAGCTGGCGAACATTTAGTCGACACGTGAAACCTTGGTGCAGTATATTTTGTCAAGTTTAGCTGTTTCTTACTGATATTTGAGGATTAATTTTGAAAGTAAATTTCTCCTTTAAAGAAAGCAACCATGGAGTTTCGTTGTTTACGTGTTTTATGAAATACTAGCCACAGCAAAAATCGTATAATATTTGCTTTCAAATCGCTGATACAAAAGCGAATATTGTGAGATTTTTACAAGATAATCTCTAATCGCTTTTGCATATTGCATAATCAGCCCACCAGCTAGTCTCTGGTAGCAATAGATGCCCTAAACAGACCCCAATTATACAAGCACATTGTTGCCTCCTAAAACCTTGAGAAAACGCCTAGCATTTTAATTCCCTACGTGACCAGGGTCACTGATGTCCAAACGTTTCAATAAACACGTCCATTTTCCGTCCTATTTTCCGAATAGGTCGAAAGAGGCTTTCGTCTATTCAGAACATTAATAGGCTTACCGGCGAATATCTGTTTATTCAAACCTAATTCGTAATTCAGAGCCTCTTGGGTGGGACGTTTGTATAATTTGATCGATGGATAACAAGTTCCCAATATCATTTACTGATACGAGTTTATTGAATTAGAATGGTCTTACCTAACTGGTATACCCCAGGTAAAAGTCGACTTCCTGAAAACTGATAAAACGTACGAAGATTATTTTTTGTGACTATATATAATTAGGTATATAATGGTTGTGTGTGTTTTTCAGCATTTGCCCGTATTTTCTCGGCGTCCTAACTGTAATATCATGTGTGTGCGGCGAAAAAGCATATTCAAGTGATGAAAACACTCAAATTGTCCCATAATCTATTTGTTTATGATATACTTCAATATCAGTCAAGTTTTGACCTGCTCTTACCACACGGTCCCACCAATGTTACTCCTGTAAGCCAGGATCCACAGCGGTGACCAACCAAGACTTTGAGATTTGACCATCCGCGGGCCCCGGGGCCAAAGTACTATTGAATGTTTTGACCGGTCAATCAACTTGACATCATATAATATCACTAGTATTTTTGCTAGATAATAGATGAACCAACTTATTACTTCGAGGGAAGAAGGTTATCAACACAGAGAGACAATTTGTTTACATGTACGCTCAATGCAATGTAACCTACATTACTTCTAATACATACACAATGGATGCATTAGCATAAAACTGCGCGGCGATTTGTTTGTCGTGACTATGGAGTGGAGACATATTTACGTAAATTGAGACGGCCTTGGTAAATTATTTACTCAGTGAAGTACAATACACTTAAGTTACTTATTAGAAGATACTTAGGTAGAAGATCCTTGTACCGCTTTTTAGGTTTATCCGTAATAGCTGTCCCGGCAGACGATGTCCTGTCAAAAAAGCAAATTTAGTTTTTCCGGAATTCTCCAATTTTCCGGCCAACCGAATATGAATAAGATTGTTTTGGATTGAGGAAGTAGTTTTGTTTGTAAACGTTTTGATTAGAAGTTAGAGTCCATAGTTGTGGACACCTTATTTCAAACACAGACTTGCTTAGAAGTTCGGACTTACGTTGCCACCAGCGAAGTGAAGCTTGTGACGCCCAAACGTTACTACATATCACTCTTTTTGCCCAGTAAATGGTGCGGCTGGACTCAAAAGTTCTGGATATAGTTTTTTATATATGTGCATGATTGCGTGTGTTAACGTGCTAGTCCAGAGTTTTTTAGCTTTCACTTGTAGCGCATGCTACATGTTGTCTGAATATACTAACAAGTCTGTGATTGCAATAGACGAACTTCTACATATCTTGGAAATCTCATCCACCGGCTTCCTGCGATGCTTGTGATATCAAAGGTCCACCTTGTTAAGAATACCACACGATTGATGAAATTTAAGTGAGTAAGTGATCACCTCTATCTACTCACTTTAACAATACCTAATCGTGATGGTATTATTTCAAACTAGAAGTATATTAAAAAGCTACCAAATTAGTAGCTTTCTAACTAAACCTCAGTACCTAAACCATTCTCGTGCCGTCAAGGCTACCGACTCTAAAGAGCGTGTCGTAAATTCAAACTAAGCCAGTAACAAGCCGTGGTTGTTAAAAACCCAGACATTACTTGGACGAAGCTTATAAGGATCCCGTGGAAGACCACAGACCTTATAAAGGCTGGGGGCGATAAAATTATAATAAGGACACGGTTAAACGTGGCAAGTTGAGGATAAAATCTTGGGTTCAAAGGATGGTCTTATAGGTGTGTGGAAGTTTAGCATGAGAAATCTTATGACAAATAAACTCTACATATTTGTAGTAATCACATGGTACTAGGAAATGGATGCTAGATTAATTATTATTATCACACGGTAGGTATGCAATAAAAGTTTCAGTCAGATTACACAACTGCAATTTTCTTCTATTTTTAAATACAATCTTTTTCTTGTGATTCATGTTCGATTATTTTTTTTTTTTTTGCCTTGGCTATGTAACCCTGGAAACCCTATTAAACTGGGAATGTGCCAACATGCACTTAGCCAGTTCATCTGACATACCATTTTTAACATTGGTAGGTATATAATTATTTTAATACATAAATTACTAGATGCGCCCGGCGGTGTTACCCGCGATAAAAAGTATGAAAAATTAAAACATCTATCCCACGGGAACCATACATTTTACCGGGATAAAAAGTAGCCTATGTGTTATTCCAGACTATAATCTATCTCTGTGCCAAATTTCATCCAGATCCGTTCAGCCGTTCGGGCGTGAAAGAGCAACAAACATCCATCCATCCATCCATCCAAACTTTCACATTTATAATATTAGTATAGATTATATAAGCAAGTAGTCAATTTCCGTTATTTATATTATTTTCAACAACAAAATCCAATGAACAACACTACATATTTCAAGCCGGCTTACTTCCCGCTATCCGTACAATTCGGGTTCCCGGTGAGTCCCGGGAGCGCACTGCATCACTACGGACCCTGATCCCGCCCTCATTAGCATTTAAATTAATCTTAATCTTATTTCATTTTAATATCCACGCCGTGCTCTCATTGGCCATTTATTCTGATTCAAGATATTCATTTTTGAAAATTAATATGTATGTTTGTTATACTTATTATACTTACTATAGTTAAAATATTCGCAATTTTGCCAACCAACCTAAAGATTTTCTAGTGTTTAAAAATCAAATAACAACTAGAAGGTTTCTTAAATCAATCAACGGAATAACTCAAAAAAATGTGCGCGAATTATAGGCGTACATTATTAATTTATTCGATAAGTTCATTGACACTTTTCGATGTTATAATAATTCTTCAGCGTGTTAGGCCTTTTCCCTATAAATAAAAAAATAACTTAATACTCTATTACCTTGTTAAAGATATTGCTCATATTTACTTCCCGACTCACATTTCCAAATCCAATTTACCATCAATTCACAGATCTGACTTTATCGTGATAAAAAATAATACCCACATAAAAATAAATGGATCCGGAGGTATTTTGACACAAATAAGAATCTTTGTGCTGTTTAAACCTACTGCTAATGTATTATATTATCTGTATTATATTATCGTAATGCTTAATTAAGTGTTTGTTTTAGAAATTTCATTTTACGCGTTGGTTATAGATTTGAATTGTAATTTGCTAACATAAAATAAATTAAAAACATGGTCAACCCTGGGTTATTATCAACGGAAACAGATAAGAAAATTTACCATTGCAGTACAAAGAACACGAGAGAATATTATTTGAATTGACGACCTTATTAGCTTAGTAGTGAACCTACATGTATATGTGTATATGTGCCGACAGTCACGGGTTCATATCCTGGTAGGGACAAACTTTGTGTGATGAGGATGAATGTTTGTACCCGAGTCATGGATGTTTAATATCCATATAAGTATTTATACCGGGTTCGCCCTCAGTCTTTTGTACGGTACCCATAATACAAGCGTTGCTTAGTGTGGGACCGTATAGTTGGTATGTTCGTCTGGCAATATTATTATTAAAAAAAAAATATCAAAAATAAGAAATTTACCACAACTTAAACATTCGGGCCACATGCAAATTTCTCAAGGAGGAAGCACAAACTTTTGCAAATAAAACGAAATGAAATATAATCTAAGGTCTGTCCCTCAATAAAAGAGCGAGACAGAACTTCGGAACTTTGTTTTATTTCTCAAATTTAATGAAAATGATACTGGTCTTGAAGTGTTCGGCGCAGTCGGGACGATTAATCTTTTGACCTGAGATAACAAGGGTTTATATAATCTTGTAGCAAATATTAATGTAGGAAGAGCTGACAGTGTCTCAGATATTGTGTGTGACAGTGAAATATTAAGGGAGGCTCAGGAAAATATGGATAAGTCATCTGACGATAGTGGGGGTGAAGAATATTAAGCGCCCGCGGGGTCAGTGTTGCAAACTTATTGGGTGTTTTCTATTTTAGTCCATATTTCTACTGATTTTGTTTTACTTTTAACGCCACCTTTTTCACGTTCTTTACATACGCCATTTCATTTACTATTAAAGAAATAATGTCACCTTTCTTCCATAAAAAAATATATTATATTTCTTGATAAAATATATTGTAATATGAATGATGGAACATGTTAGGTTTGGAAATAGAAAAACACGGTTTCATAATAAAATTATGACAGCAAACTACTGCTCATTAGCCCAACTGTCACTCACGAAAAAACATAAAAATACGATTTTTTGTTCTAAGATAGCCATTTAATTTTTATCTACTGTTATTTTATCGGCAATTTGATGATTCCCAGTTTGGTAGGGTTGGCAACACTGCGCGGGATGTTGTGCAATAGGGCGAAGTAATTATTTTGTTACTATAAATACTTTAGTTATAATAAAATATATAAATTCAGAAAAGCTATTTGATTCGGCAATAAAAATAATGTGGAATGTGTTAATTAATAGAAATATTCTTATAAGTAACATTTCTTGTCAAGTTCATACAATTAAGTACCTTCTAATATAGATACTCAGAATTCACAATTGTATAACGAGCCCCCAGGAATTACGTATCGTTATTATTTTAGATACACTGCTAATTTTGACATCCGCACCGTTCAATGTGCGCTGTTTAATCAGTAGTGTATTCAAAACTGGTGGGTTCAGTTTATTGAACGACGCTCAAGTGCACATTGTATGCATATCCCGGAGGCGATCGTATCTTGGAGTTAGTTGGCGGAGTCATAGCAGAGCTTTGTACGTGATCTACTCTGTTAAATGGAAAATTGACTTTAGGGGATTCCTGGGCGATTCTGAGTATATAATCAGCAATCCGGTACCTATTTTGGTGAATGTGCTTAAATGATACTTATAAGTAACATAAGCGTCATTAGCCTATTAGTTACGTCTAATTATCTATTATTTATGAGTATAAAATGCAAATCAGTGGCTCAAGTACAATATTTTTACGTAGCATTACGATATAGTATGCACGTTTCGTCCGTCACACAGATCAAACATCAGAAATGACGGCATGCTTTCTCGACAACGGTGCGATACGATAACGCACAATTTTGCGCGACGATCAAACAAACAGACCAACATCAAATATATTTTTTAAAGAAACGATATCTTAATTAATCTTTGTATTCAATATACAGACACATAGTCGAAAAACTTGTATTAATTGTTGCTCCCATTTGAAACCGGGTTCTAGCGCAAACCCAGGCCGAATCGCTAGTAATGGGACGCTAGTGTGAAATGGCGTGTACCGACCCATAAAGAGAAGGCAGCTCTGCCATCATCCGCCCCATCTACAGTAACCTTATAATGCTTTGAATTGTTATTAAAATCTACTTTGTTTCCGTATTCGGTAGAAGCGTGGATATGGTATCATTTTATTAATATACGATAAATGCTTTTATTGATGCTGTGGAAAACTTATTGGATTGGTAAGAAAATTCAATATGTAGTAGATTGGATGCTTTTATTGAACTAATGTATTGTCTTTATATCACTGTAATGTACGTTTTTGTTATGAACGGTTTAAAAATTAACAGTCGAAGTTATAAATAGCAATAATTTTACTCGTGCTAAATTACAATTATAAAAGGCAATTTAAAACTTTTTTTTTACTATCGCAACTTGAAATCAGTCAGTATTTCTTTCTTAGAGTACAAATAAATAAATAAATAAAAAGCACGGAACCAGTTTTAACATTAGTTTTACCATGAAAAACAAATTTAACATCTAAAGAATTGCTTCCTTGAACTTTACAAACGATTGAACCATACAATCCACCCATGGTGAAACGTAACGCCATGCAATAGTCACATTGGATGAAGGTCGCAGTATTACCCACTTATCTTGCCATCAAAAGATCAGATTGAAAAGATCCGACGGGCATTGGATGCTGTTACGTACAATAGATCTATTATAAGACGACGGATTGACTTTTCAACCTGAAGAATTATGAAATACCTTTTTTATATATTTTTGATAAAATATAAAGATTTTATAAAATAATATGTATTCCAAAATCGTATGTATATTAACTTTCAAAAACGTTTAATTAGCTATATTAGGTTTGGGAAAAGGAAAAAACCGCTACCGAATATAAAGCAAAATGAACGCGGCGCTGCTGCTCCAATTGACCCACTTCGCCTCGGCGGGAGTGCTGCGTACTTACCGCGGTAATATTTCACATTTATACGTACAAGTTGTACGTGAGCTGCGTTTTAAGTGTTCAGATATTTTTAATTTGGAAAATATTGGTAATTTCAATATTTTTGTGCTCCTCCATAGTGAAGGGAAAGGGCAAGCAGCTTGAGCACTCTGTGCAAAACTTAGTGGGTTTGCTCATCAGCGGTGGCCATGTGTCACGTGATGATCAAATATCGTCTTCAAACGACGACCTGATTAGCGCAGTTGGTGGTGACCCAGCTTTCTGTGCTGAGGGTCCCGGATTCGAATCCTGGTAGGGAAAAATCTTTGTGTGATGAGCACGAATTTTTGTACCTGAGTCATGGATGTTTAATATCTATATAAGTATCATATACTGAGTTCGCCCCCAGTCCATTGTGCACTACCCATAATACAAGCGTTGCTTAGTGTGGGACCGTATAGTTGGTGTGTGCGTCTGTCGATATTTATTATCTATACATATAAATAAAATTGGAGTGTCTGTTTGTAATATTAAAATAACCGCTTTTTACTAAGTGCATTTGGATGTATACACGGTACCTATACCAAAACAACATTTTTTACAATTTTTGTTTGTCTGTCTGTCTGTCTGTCTGTCTGTTTGTTCCGGGTAATCTCAGAAATGGCTGGACCGATTTTGACGGGACTTTCACTGGCAGATAGCTGATGTAACAAGGAGTAACTTAGGCTACTATTATTTTAGAAAAAAACATAGGATCTCACGAAAAAAAATTAAAACCAATGTTGCAGCGTTGCGCCTGATTAAGTTTGATAGCAATAACCTGAAATGCGTCCCGCGGGCTCAGAACGTGCGAGCAGGCTGTTGCCAACGGTTGTGTCTTTGTTAAATACCACGCGAACGAAGTCACGGGTAACAGCTATGGTTAATATAACAGAGATTCAGGCCGTAGTCCACCACGCTGAACCTGTCAGGGCTGGCGGACTTCCCACGTCTTTCAAGAACTAGTTTATTTTTCTGACATGCAGGTTTCCTCGCGACGTTTTCCTTCACCGCGATAACCATGGATGCAAATAAGATCCTCACATACCTACCTTAGAACTTTTGCAGGTAAACAAACCATAATAAATTTACATCGAGGTGTTAATAGTAGATCTCCACTAGAATCCAGGCAACTGCCCGCCTTCACGCTAAGACAGGGACCCAACGGGAATTAAATTTGTGCCGAATGACGTTAATGACTACACGTTCACGTCACGCCGCGTCGAACGTCAGAGCGTGACATTCGACGCCTTGTCACGCTGACTGACAACAGCAGAGTTAGCGTCGCATCGGAAATCAGACATAAATAACTAAAGCTGGGTTGTGCGGGGAATTAAATAATGGATAATTGACGTAGTCTATAGAATCCGAGGTCTTGAGTCTGAAGTGCTCTCAAAATCTTTTGAACATTCTAAGCTGTGCTAGCTCAAACTGGTAAGTAACTAAGTTGTGCACACGTAGACCTAGTTGACAAATTCAATTCATTTTTTTTCTTTACTCGGATTTATCATCATCACCATCATCAGCCGGAAGACGCCCACTGCTCAACATAAGCTACCCCTCATAGAGCACCACAACGCACAGCTGCATTTGCATCCAACGACTCCCCGTGCCTCTAACCAGTTCGTTTCCGTTCGATCGTTTACTCAGATTGCTTACAATGTAAGCATGCCATCTATTGTATGTATCTCATTCAAGTACCAGTACTTAATAGTATTTGGATATACTTACTATTTCCTTCTATTTTATAATATCTTAGTACATTTTAGAAGATAATCAATCGTGCTATTTCGTGCTAAAATATTGGTAGACAATTAAAGCTCCACATTATTTGTTATTTTGACCCATTGATTAGAAGGTCCTAGTAGGTCGTTGTCCTAGTCGACAAGAGCCCTTTCGCATAGAATAATACACCTTATATCTATTAGACCAATAGCTAAAATAATATACTGTTGGAAATAGGTCGTAGCCTAATTTCCGATGTAAGTTATTGCGATAGTCGCGTGTCACCGTCCACCTCACCGCATCACGGGTTGCTTATAAGGGTCACATAGATAGGTATGTTTATGGTATTCTCAACCTTAGACTCACCGCAGGGGAATATAATAAATAACAGCCCTTTGCCTGTCAAATGAATAAACTTAACATGAACGAAGAACAAAAGCTAAGACTACGCGTTTGTTAAAGCAAATATTCATTGCGAAAGAACATTCACCAGTATTCGCGATACGCGGTGGTGGCCCCCAGAGGCAAATTGAAGTACTGGTAACCCACTAAACAAACAGACAAGCTGTAATCATAGGCATACAGCGCTTCAGTAAATTATCCCTTCGGGGTCTGAACTATACCGGCAAGTGTGTGCAATTTGTTTCCGAGTTTGAGACTTATTTTTATGGTGATTGTAGCGTTCATAGTAGACCCCCTTTCTATTTAATGTTGTAGGTGAAATGATGGTTTATAAAATCGTCTCTATAAATCCTTTATCATGGTGAAAGGTCTAGGTCAGCCTTACCCAAAGTGGACGATAACGCCCACTTGTGGGCGCTGCAGGCCTAAAGGGGGGCGGTAAGAGACCCAGAAAAAAAATGGGGGCGTTGTGTAGAAGCTTGCAATAATTTATTTAATTTGAAGTTATAGTGGTTTTTAAGTAGGTGAAAATATGGGGGCCCTAAAAATAAATCATTCTCAAAGTGGCAGTAGAAAAAATTAGTTTGGGAACCCCTGGTCTAGGTCTAGGTGTTAAGTGTATTATCATATAAAAGTTACTTACCTGAACTTATGATTAATGTTGGTGTAAACCAGTATTCGTATCCGACTGCGCGGCGCAATAGAAGGCAGTGTGTTTCAATAGATTATTTTATATCAGTTTAAGATCATAATCACGTTTCGTCAATACTGACACCTTGCTGTATGTCATTGAGCGAATATAAAAAAAAAACGTCATGATTAAAAAGTTATAATTGCAAGGTTGTTGATACATTTTTACTCAATTCAAAATCCATCAGTTTATTAAAAAAAATACCCATTTACTCCGACCTAAATACTTTCTCCGCATTATATAAACTGTATTAAATAGGATAATGGGAGCGGAGCGAGGCTGTGGCGGTGCATACCTGTGTTTATCCGCCAAGGAAGCGAGGCAGGCCAGACATTCCGCCCCACAATAGAAGCGGAAAGTAGCCGGGCCAGAGGTGCGCAACAATTATGTTTCGGCGCAAGTCAAACGAAGAAGCGATTTTAAATAATATTTCATACTAGCTGTCCCGGCGAACTTCGTACCGCCTCAGAATCAAATGTATGAGAAAATGAATTTATTGGTATTCTATGAAAAATTTAAACAAATTATCCCACGGGAACCAAAAATTTTACCGGGATAAAAAGTAGTCTATGTGCTATTCCAGACTATAATCTATCTCTTTGCCAAATTTCATCCAGATCCGTTCAGCCGTTCTGGCGTGAAAGAGTAACAAACATCCATCCATCCATCCATCCAAACTTTCACATTTATAATATTTAGTATTTAGTATAGATAAACTGCAGGTGACACGGAAGCAGGTCGGCCTGAATATTGCGCAATGAAAGAAGAAACTTCTTGGGTCAGATTTTGGCATCAATTAAATTTCAATGCAAGTTATGAATCAATAAACTCGGCAAATTAAAAGCATGAAAGCTAGAAGCATGAAATTTTGCACAGAAGTTCCTTATATAACATAGGTGAGTACTAAGGAGGGATCATGGAAATTAGACCTCTAAGGGCACAAGATTGTATGGTGGTGTTTTCAAGTTACGACCGGACACATGGCTAATAATTTATAATGTCAATCTCCTATCACTTGCACCACACACTCGAGTAGCCTCCGGTGCCCAAGATAATCATTTAGCAGTTGCAGCAAACCTGCCTATTACCCTGTAGACACGCCATTGTTCCGCTAAAATAATAACTCCGCAAAAAAAGCCGGCGCATATTCCCCGCATAGCCGCAAGCGCAAAATGAACGAATTTATAAAAACGTATTTATACATTAAGAGCGGAGTCGCTTGCTCGACGCATGAAATTTGTTTTATGAATAATCTTGATGCTTTAATGTGTTGCTGTTTGTTTTGTATTAAGGTACTTGCGCCACAGATTATCTAATAGTTCTTAAGAACAGATATTTCACTCCGTAAAAACATTTAAATCAAATGCAACTCTTGCTGCAAAATAGAGCGTACTTCATCTATCACACCGCTGCATTATATGCGTTTTAAAAATCTTCTATCTCTTGCACGCGCATTGGGGCGCTGATCCCGGGGTACAGCGCGCTTTAAGTATTTATCGCAGTAGGATTGACGAGTGATGGATAGATGTGGTAAGTTTGCCAACCTGCACGGGGCAACGTGGTGTACTTTGCCCAAATCTACCTTGCATTGATCGGAGTGTGCCGTTGTAATAATAAAAGGCTCCCCCTATTACATCTAATATCGTCCGTCCTTAAAAACGTAATAGTTTGGTGTTGGCAACATTATTTTCTACAACCATAGACAGTACGTCAGTAGGAAAGTGACATGAGCGTTCGTTCATGTTGTTTATGATTTCAAAAGTCCCATAATGTGATTGTATTTGAACTTGTAGAAGCAAACCCCAAGTTTATGGTGTTATGATCTATGATTTTTAACCCGTCTAACAAAAACAAAGCATAACCTCACATAATCTCAGAATAGAGTCGAGCATAATTCTAAGCGAGGGCATCGTTACGCCACGAAAACAATTCAAGTCAATAACTCTACCCGGAGCTACCCAGCTCCGCGTCCAACTATCCCCAACTTCCCGCACAAAGCCAGCAATGAATCGAATACTATAGTACTGCTAGAGCGATTTGTTAACAATGCGAACTGCATTGTATTATGATCTCCTAGTACATTATTATTAGATTTGTGGAGCAGAAAAAAATAACTTGATGGCTCTATCTATTATATTATAATAAAAAAATCTGATTAGCACAGTTTATAGACCGATAGAGTTTTAAGGCAGTTAAAAGATAGAGTTTGAGTGATGAGCATGAATGTTTATACCGAGTCATGGATGATTAGCACAGTGGTAGTGACTCTGCTTTCTGCGCCGAGGGTCCCGGGTTCGAATCCTGGTAAGGACACAAGCTTTGTGTGATGAGCACGAATGTTTTTAGGTACCCGAGTCATGGATGTTTAATATGTATAATAAGTATTATATACTGAGTTCGCCCTCAGTCCATTGTACGGTACCCATAACACAAGCGTTAAGCTTAAAGTGGGACCGTATTGTTGGTGTGTTCGTATGGAGATATTTATTTATTCATATAAGTATTGAAATAGAACTAATTGAACGGATTTAATAGCGTTTATTTATTTACCAACGTTTCGGCTGCTTTACAGCAACCATGGTCACGGGAGGACTGAGGTGGTTGACGTCCTAGCGTCATAGAAATTTGAAACGGGGTACCCTCATATTTAGTTGTTGTTTGCGGTCCGATCAATGCATAATGTGCTCACTGTGTCTTGAGGTCTTGCAAGGTTACGCTTGGTTTTGGATTTAATTATATTAATTACAGGATCCCAAGTCGGTGGTAGCACCCAGCGATCTTCCCTAATGAAATTAGGATGTTTTTTAAATTCAATGGCCTCACGTATCATCCTAGGTCGCAATCGGTATTCTTTTGCTAGGATCTGTGGTTGATCAAATCTGATATTTCTAATCGGAATTTTTCTAGGCTACACCTGTAGCGCACACTGTGACCTGTCTGAATATTCTAACAAGGCTGAGAGAAAAACCAATAAATTTAATAAAAATCTTCGTACTTTTACAGTCATGTAAAAGTCAGTGTAGGTCGTATTTGCCGCAGCCACTTTCTTAAATGCACCTTGCGCAACTTTCCCGCCCTCGTTCGTCGATTTTCCACGAAATGGGTGAAAATTCACCAGATAGCCACAAGTAATGGCGCTTAAATTGGGTGCATACTGCGATAATACGTTTAAGAGCACATCTTCGAGGCGTCCTTATCGGGTTCTAGAATAACCTTTTTTGCTAGAGTCTTCTTCAATATATTATACTGATGCAGAGTCAGAAATTATTGCATTGCATTTAGATAATCGCTTGAACGATTACTGAAGGTTCGTCTTTGCCTCGTGTTATGCTCCTAATAGAGAAGCAGTGGAAGTGATGTTATAGGGTTCACAGTATAATATCTAGCTCATTTTTTAATTAAAAATATAAATTCCACCATAATCAAAAAAGATTCATAGTCGACAGACGAATACACCAATTATACGGTGCCACACTAAGCAACGCTTATATTATGGGTACCGTGCAGTGGGCTGAAGACGAATTCAGTATATAATACGTATATAGATAATAAACATCCATGACTCGGGTACAAACATTCATACTTATCACACAAAGTTTGGTTATGCTTAGTAAGATTATGTTGCTATAGTATCCGTAAACTATAGCAATCAAGTTACCAACTACCAAGTTAAAATAACCAAATACATCGCGCCTGCCTTCAAAGGCAGCCGGCGTTAGAACCAAGTCTTTGGATCTATCTAGACTTGAACTCCACCGGAAACGCCTACGAGATTTTGAACTTCCGCTTTGAATGCGCGTGAATTAGTTAGGAAGTGTTCCTAACAATAGATCGGCTTGTACTGGCTTTGGAAACTTTTACTGCAAATGTCAGAATAGGTAAATAGCTATTTTATCTTAGTACATTCAAATAACGGTATTTATAAACTAGATATAGAATAAAACTTATTTTACAGATTTTATCGCGTTTATTTTATGTTTTGACGTTACCGACGTTTCAGCTGCTTTACAGCAACCATGGTCACGGGAGGACTGAGGTGGTTGTAAACTTTATCGCGTTTTTATTTTGATTTTTCATTCCCGGCGTTTCGGCTGCTTTACAGCAACTATGGTCACGGGAGGACTGAGGTGGTTGGCGTCCTGGTATCATAGTTTGAGACGGGGTACCCTGATATTTAATTATTACTTGTGGTCCGATCTACGCAGAAAGTGCTCACAGTGTCTTGAGGTCTTGCAATGGTACGCTTGGTTTTGGATTTAATAATATTAATTACTGGATCCCAAGTCGGTGGTAGCACCAATAAAAACGCGATAAAATCCTTAAAATTAGTTTCATTTCAATACCTGACGGACTTTACTAGACCTCTGACGTCACTTATCAGTAGCACGGCCCGACGCGCCCGCGCATCGGAAACGGTGCGTCTCACTGTATTACACGCTCGGGCTCCGAAACAGGCGTTAAGATGAGAGATTACCGGCCGCGGTGTCGTATTTCATCTCGCGGGATTTATGGCTCAGATGCTGCGGTGTCAGGTGACGGTAGGCATTCGAGGAATTAATTGTTTATTAGTTTATTTGAACAGTGTGAAGGAATTTTTCCGTGGACATAGATGAGAAATATTCATAATCCTTATTTAAATAATGACGTCGGTATTTCTTTTGTTTTTAAATTACGGTTCCAAATTGACACATGACAGACAAGACAGAGTATTTTTCACGAGAAAAGTACTTTGTAATGCCATTGTAAATGGTTGAAAACTTAATACAAAAATGCTATTAGTGCTTTAATAAAATGATCTAAAATAAAAGGAACATACAGTCCAAATTGAATGCTCTCTGCAAAGGGAGTTGTAAAGTAATATTAACTTTTTGAAAGTGTAGCGATTATTAAGAATGTAAACGTAAATTAGAGAGCACGGCCGGACCGTGTTGACTCGGATTCCAATTTAATTTTGCACACTTTGTCTGGGGAATACCAAATAGACGGGTGCAGACTTATAGAGCGCTGGAAGTGGCATAGCTCCAAGATTATTATAGACTAGCTGCGCCCCGCGGTGTTACCCTCGATTAAAAAGTATGTCCTTTTACCGAGATAAAAAGTAGCCTATGTGCTATTCTAGACTATAATCTATCTCTGTGCCAAATTTCATCCAGATCCGCTCTGCCATTCTGGCGTGATTGAGTAACAAACATCCATCCATCCAAACTTTCGCATTTATAATAGATTACTCATTATTGCACACTCTAAGAAGTACGTTCACTATAATTAATGTAAAGCCATCTAGAAAGCAAAAGGTCACCGACGCTGGCGTACACCTGTAAAGCGCAAACGGTGAATCGATTATTTAAAATATTATACGCCTTCAATCAATACTGAATTATATAAATATTGCATAACGTTAAAGCGTATAGACTCTATCGTAAAGTACTTAGTTACATTAACTTCAATTCGGGAACGAAATACGAATTTTTGATGATGTCAAGATGATTATTAAGATGATTTTTTGGCCACACAAGATTAGCTTGAAATGTA
The DNA here is from genome assembly GCA_905404115.1 of Pheosia gnoma. Classification (NCBI taxonomy): domain Eukaryota; kingdom Metazoa; phylum Arthropoda; class Insecta; order Lepidoptera; family Notodontidae; genus Pheosia; species Pheosia gnoma. Next base: position 10,595,986 of record FR989894.1, on the reverse strand, counting down.
AAATAGTTTAGCTCTAGTATGTCACAGGCTCACTAAATAATGACGTGCGCTCATGGTGGGCGTGTACGTTCACGCTAAAACCATGGACTCTTGTTGGTAGAGTCTCTACATATTGATAGAGTCCAAAAGCAGACACTCTAGCCGAGAACGGCATTGAAACATCACACTCCAACAACTTTTAGCTGTTTTGCTTTGTTCGTACTCAAAGGTCTTTTGTCTCTTCCAGTTCTGCTCTTGATCATTAGTGTATTCTTAAAGGAAGGTCTTGGGCAAATTTAATTTGCTGATTCAGTTTGCATTTAATTATTATGATTGGGAGCTCTTAATCGTCGATAGACAAATTATTCTTTTAATGGTACCAAATTGAGTGAGATTGTTTGAATACACTTACGTAGGTAATATAAAATATTGAGTCTTTGGGTGATTGTTTTTTTTTCAATAAAATAACAGTATTTTATTGCTTATTGTTTTAGTAGCTTTTAGTAAGAATGTATTATTATGAACACTTCATAATTGTATATCTTTGTATTAAACAATATCGAGTTTAATATTTTAAATGACGACCTGATTAGTACAGTACCTCGAACACAATCCTTTTTACGTACCGTGTCAGTAACGTAACCTTTTCCATCCCTCTCACACAACAGATTTCATAAATAACTATGACAATGACAACATGTTTTGTCGATGACGTGACGATTACATTACAAGTTCCTGCTCGCTCTACAGTTGGTAGTAGGTTGGGTTGGGTTGGGGTCGAGTCACCTTCGTCCGTAGGAGAATTAAGTACCCTCGAGATACCCTACACGTGACCCTGGGTGGTGCCAACTAGGTGACAACTCTACTGGTGGTAGGCTTCGGCCGTGGTTAGTCACCACCCACTGAACAAAGCCATGTCGCCAAGCGGCCTAGCCGTGTTCCGGCATGATGTTCAGTGTTGCCATTCATGGATGGCGGGTCAGATCAGTTGCGCTGCATGTGCCTAGTGAATGTAGCGTCTCGATCTACTGCCGCCTTCCTACCTAGGCAAGTATGCTCCATCGTAGATCTCATCGTCACTTACCATCAGGTGAGATCGAGATCAAATACTTGCCTATAATGTATAAAAAAAAAAAAAGTAGTCCTAATCTCTGTACCAAGGGTCCCAGATTCGGATACCAGTAAAAGCTAAATTAAAAATCTATCTAATAGAAGTATATAAGTTATATTCTGGGTACAGAAATCTAGTGTATAACCAATTATTCCAAAAACGTACATATTTATCATTCACAAAGTAACTTGTGTTAACTTTTCAAGACGTATACTTGAACACTTTAAGTATATACTCATACTCACCAAAAGCGTCTCTTTAAATAAGCATCTCCGACAGTGGAGTCAAGATAAATATTTTGCCAAGTAAAAGCTTGGCTACATGTAACTGTGGCAGTGTTTGCGCTAAGAGATTGCCAGCGGAATTTATATCAAGTAGTGCGGGTTTGGTGCTCGTCTGAGGTTTATTTTTGTAAATATGGAGGTCGGGTTAAGGTTGAGTCAAAAGACGTGTGATTTTTTTTCAATGTTGCCACTTTGAGCTGTTATTACTTAATCTCGCATTGCAAGTTATATTTTTAGAAAACCTAAAGATATAGTAACTTTATTTTATTCAGACCAAGATCTGAACCAACATGATTCTCGTTGATCTGAATATAATTCATAAAATAAAAGATATAATAATAATATTAGCCCTTTTTAAATGTGTTGGCCTCTCTTCAATGCGATGGGATTAGGCCTTAGTCCACCACGCGAGCATCGTGCGGGTTGGCGGACTTCACACGTCTTTCGAGAGGTTCTCTCAGACATGCAGGTTTCCCCACGATATTTTCCTTCACCGTTTACTACTATTACTTACCTAATGCTATTACCCGCATGTATACATCTCAGTCAGATCCTATCTTACTCATACATAAACACATACAATAAATCGTCCACAACAAATTAATTCAATTAAAGATGTCTATCAAACCATTTACATCCCAACAGTGGCCCACCATTTGTTGTACAATTATGTTTTAATAGAGTAAAAATAATTAAGTTTATCGTAACACGGACGAAATTAATTTGAATGTAATTATTCAATTTCTTGTTGGAGATAAATATAAATGATTAGTTTTTTGGGTTTTAGGGTAGATATTATCTTAATGTATGCTGATGTGTGTGTTAGGAAGGAATGAATGTGACATTATTATTTGGAATTCTTGTAACATTTTTGATAATACTGTTGTTGATAGTGGTACTCAATTTGTGATATTGCCTATGCTCTGCAGTAGGAATTCACTTCGGGGGAGATGATAAGCAAAAACAACACACTTGGGGGGTCGAGCTGTGAACTAGGGACAATAAGCAACAGCAATAAAAATATTGATTTCTTATATTTACGCAAATTGTAATAAATAAAACTAATTTTACAGATTTTTGTCATTTCGGGGGTCGGGGGGGGGGGGGATAAGCCCCAAATCTCCCCCCCCTCTCTAGCTTTGTTGTCACATCAACAATAATTTTCTATGTGGATCGAAACACGTATAGTAAATTGGAAAATTGACTTCACGCGAAAATAACAGTCATTGCACAAATGCTGAGGCTAAGAGGTCTCAATTCACATTGAAACGTACAGTTAGTTAATCAAATAACCTATTCAAACAATAGGCTATAATAATCATTAACTATTCCACACAAATGGAGCTCGAATAGATCCGTCTGATACCCGCCGTGCCATAGTTTTATGGTGAGTGCACACCCTTGTGCTAGAGGCGTGAACGGACAGCGGCGCGCGCGCAGCGCGGCAGACCGTGCAGTGCGATGCAGATTGTAATAGAGAGAGCGGAATGAATAGTTATTTAGTTTTGGTTTCGCGTTATTTCGAGTAACATTCGTCGATTAAAAAACAAAAAATTACAACCAAATTGAGAACCTCCTCCTTTTTGAAGTCGATTAAAAATAATACAGTTTACTATGTAATCTCTAAAGGTTTACGCAGAGGTGCACTGCTGTGCACCCACATTTCGCCGATGTAAAAGGGGGCGAGCTTATTGCCATTTTACAGAGCATATTCTTCCCCTCAATGCGAGGGGGATAATGGGCATCGACTACTACTCTGGCCCAGTTGACGGATTTCCAATGGCTTCTGAAAGACTTGCATGTTGCCTAACGATGTTTGCCTTTACCTAGCAGCAAGTATAATATCGCCAGACGTACTCACCAACTATGTGATCCCACACTAAGCAATACTTGCATTGGTGCAGTAAAAAGGTTGATTCCACTATGTCATTACTAATAGATATTAAATGTTCGTGACCTGGGTACAAAAAAAAATCACACACAAAGTTTGCTGCTACTCGAATTCGAACCCTAGATCTTCGACACAGAAAGCAGGCACTAGAAACTGTGCCAATCGTATCGCCATCTCATAAACATAATTAAAAATAGAGAGTTATATATTTTTACTCTTTCTCGATAGTAACTTTTACAAACCATTACTCATAGCGAAATGCGCTCGTGTCCGAACAGGCACCGACCCCAGACCCCTAGATAAGCCGGCACGCATGACTGGCCGCTTCGTTATGTTAATACCCCGTATCTGTGCTCACATCTACCCTCGGCATAATAAAATCCTGTCGTGTAGGTACTATGATTCATTACAGGGTACATAACCAGTTATGTAGGGACAATTAATGATTTTAGATGTTGATATTTTTTTTAAAGGGTATTATAGAAACGTCACGAAGGGTCGTGAAGCATATTAAAAGGAGGAAATAGAGGCAAAAATGTTCAGCGTTTCACTATGCAAAAATAAGCATAATAGCATATTTACTAGCCTTGAGTTGTCTTACCGTATGAGTATATATACTTAATGGTTGAGTTGCAGGGAAGAAATTTAAGTACTCAAGAATATATTGATTTTTTATATTTACGCGAATACTACACATTTAAATAAAACTAATTTATTTCAATATGTAGAACTAGACACTGCAAGACCTCAGGACACTGTGAGCACTTTGTGCGTAGATGGGACCGCAAGCAACAACTAAATATGAGGGTACCCCGTTTCAAACTATGACACTAGGACGTCAACCATCTCAGTCCTCCAGTGACCATGGTTGCTGTAAAGCAGCCGAAACGTCGGGAACGTACAAACATAAATAAACGCGATAAAATCCGAAAAAATAATTTTATTTCAATACTCAAGAATACTCTTACTGTCAAAGGTACACCTAAAACCATTCACTTTGGATGGGAGGACTCTTAAACATGTCTTGGCGAGTAATTATGCAACCAAATTCCAGTTCAGCTAGTTTAACCAACATCAACGTCTAGCGAATAGGGTGCATAGTTTTGTCTTGCGCACCGCAGACAAAGGCTGTAGAAAGTAAACACGTGGCGCGCGCCGAGGTTTGTCGCCGTTCTAAACGATTTCCACAAGACAACAGTCTGATTGTTGGCGCTGTGTGTGGATTTGCGTTGTTACACACAAAGTGCGAATTAAAGTAGAGTCCTTTTTTCTTCGAAAAGTCCCCAACTGACGACCTGGCTACCGCAGTTGGTAGTGAACCTGCTTTTTGCGCAGAAGGTCCCGCCGTTCGAATCCTGGTATGGACAAACTTTGTGTGATGAGCACGAATGTTTGTACGCGAGTTATGGATGTTTAGTATCTATATAAGTATTATATATTGAGTTCGCCCTCACTTCTTGTACGGTACCGTATAGTTGGTGTGTTCGTCTGGAGATATAAATAAAACTGCTTTACAGCAACCATGGTCATGGGAGGACTAGAAATCCGAAAAAAACTATTTATTTCAGTGTGTAGATGTAGTAAATATAACAAGTAGTAAATATAAGAAATCAATAAACCAACAGCATTTTGTACAGTACAAATTCATAAAGAATGCATCTTACAAATAATATACAATGGACAGAAACATAGACAGTATTTTTAAATTGAAAAAAAATATGCCCGAAGTACACAATAAATGTTTTCAAACGTATAGCATTTGTCGGGATCCGCGTAAATTGTCAATGTCGTATCGTGCCAAACAACAGAAACAATCTTTCAGAAACAGCCATCGGACACAGTTGCATGTTTGCCGAGGGCTCTACTGCTGACAATGGAATCCACTGTCTCTCACTAAGTAGAGACTAGACTGCAAGCAACACTTGCAAGATTCGCGTTTCATGTGAAGTGATGCAAAAGTTAATTGAATTGTTATTCAATTTCCGGAAACTGATACTTTAGTTTTAAGAGACAACCTAGCTGATTTTTATCTAGATCATTCGATTATGGAAGGTCTTATCTTGAAATTTCAAGAAACCTGTGTCGCTTAGCATATAAGCATTTCGCCTCTTTGTAAAGGATTTTCAAACTTCTGGGTAAAAGCTTTGCTCTATTCTTCCATGATCCTCTGTTACGTACAAGTTATGGCCAGATCTTGGCTACAAAAGTGACCAGGTCATCTCGCTATGGGCTTCTCGGCTTTGTATTTGTTTTCCTACGTCTTTGGTAAGAGTTATCTTGCACAGAGTGGCGTTACTGAACTGTTAGGTCTCCTTTATACTTATTGACTTGCGTGGCAGAACTTGAGTGTGGACTTCTTTTGCTCCATCAGTAAACAATTCTGTGCACCATATGTTAGGATGACCAAGACACATATTATGTTCACGATCCTAAGCTTTAATGATATAGGAAGGCTGCCTGCCTGAGATCTTTAATAGACCAGTAACTCTTCCAGCAATTTTCATTTTCCCTTGCAAATACTTTATCCTACTGTTTTTGAACAAGAATATTAGGGTATTCTCGTCGAAATATCGTATTACTTGCTCATATATTTCAATTTTTATTTTCAAATGCGGTGACTACGATTGGCGCATCTGAGTCTGACAGGTGTCTAGGTTCGGGTATGCGGTCGCACGATCCGCTGCCGTTGACGCAAGCTATCAGCTTTTGGATAGAAATATGCGTATTTATGCCATCATCAGTGAATAAGCTTTGATATATCAGGGCAAAATACAAAGCCAATAGTACTAGTAGTTAGCTCAAATCGCTCTAGAGCCATTTACTAACGAATAATGGCGACGCAATGTCATAGATTGCAAATACTTTTACACTTTCCTTTATAAATATTGTCAAGACCAAGGTATTTAAGTTGGCATACTCTAAGGGTGTGTTTCCACTGCAGCGAAAACGAGCGGTACAGAGAAAATAAGACCAATCATATTAAAATCCAGGAATCGATGATGAGATGTGGATTTAAAATAACCTCATTGGTCTATTGCTCTCCGCTCCGCTCGTCTCTGCTCCAATGAAAAGCACTCTAAGACGGCCAGATCAAACCTCTGTGCGAATGTTTCTACGGATAATGGTTTTCAAAAAATACGTACACATCTTTAAATCCACGTTATTTTAAATATATTGAATACTGGAACAGAATCAAAATCCATAAATAGAAGCAAGTACATCCTCGCAAAGAAGTTGAGCCTTGGAATTAATATAAGTACTTGGTGGGAAGTTGGAAACTTGTGTTCGTCGGGTAACTTCGCTAGGTTCGCTACATCTCAATTGCATCGAGATTTTGTAGACGCCATAACTCTACAGTGTTGGTTGGTTAAACATTGTAACTGTCTGATGGGATACATAGCTGGGAGTAAATTGAACTTGGCTGTTGCTTTAAAAGGTTGCATAGTATGATAGTGCGAGTTTAGTCTTTGTTGTTAATATTATTAAGTAACTGTTGTGGCGAACTTCGTACCGCCTTAATAAATGTTCTTGACTACTACTATGTTTTTACGGGTTTTTTAAAATGCTTCGTGTACAAGCGCCTTAAAGCTCCACAAAATTCTGTATCACAGAATAAAGGAATACAGTAGTACGACTGACGGGAAACACTCAGTATGGCAAAGGCATACATAATTCATTTTTATTGCGAACGAAGTGTGATATACCGATTGGAATAATGTAAGTGTTGTATTTTATAGAAGTCAAAGTGTTCTAACTCAGCTGAAGTGTTCTTAGTAAGGCCATAGACGAGAATTATTTGCAGAGTTTATCGTTTGTCGAATTGGATCGTTTGAATTGAGCAAATTCGAATTGTTTTTGGAAATTCATTGAACATGTCATTTTTGAAATTGGAATCGTAAATAAAGTGTGTTTCGCCGATATTTGAGGAATTGGTAATTTTAGACTTGATATCAAGCAGATAAAAGTGGACTTTATATTTTTCAATATTACAGGGTGGTAGCGACCTTTTCAATCTTGCCATAATATACACAGATGGCGCTGCAGACGGACACTCAGAACAATTGACAATTCTCCATACAATCCTGAAACACGCTATGAAAGTTTTCGGAGCACGTAACATATATACAAGATCTCGATCTCTATCCCTGCCAGACATACCACCCGCCTGGCTGGAAGATCTTCCCTTTCCGCTAAAGTGTGATTCAGAAAGAGTATAAATAACCTTTAAACCTTCGCTTCTTTTCATGATTACAAATGCACTGAAGAAGGGCATGTTCAACGGGTAGTATATCATTTCTGTATCAGCCTGTATATTTTGGTAGTAGAGTCGGTAATCGTTCTTACAAGCCTATTTTATTCACATATGCATCCAAGTTATATCACACAACTTTAACAGGAATATTGCGCCAATTAACTAACGAAGTCAACCCTCGGTATGTGTGATTACTAATTTTAGTTTATAGCACCAACTAAATCCGTATTACACCTAGTGGGACAGTAGGGTTGTCACATGAAATATCCAACTTTTATAATTTATCTAGAAGACCTAAGGTAGATATTACTTTAGCGGAAAAGGGAAGATCTTCCAGCCAGGCGGAGGTTATGCCTGGCGGGGCGGCCGCTATGCCCCGACGGTTATTGTCGGGATCTTGTATATATGTTACGTGCTCCGAAAACTCTTATAGCGCGATTCAGGATTCTGATGACAATTGTCTATTGCTCTGAATACGTCTGCAGTGCCATCTGTGTAGCTTGTTTTGCGGTTGAAGTGGTCGCTACATTACTATTATCTGAGAATGTCTCATTGGTCTTGGGCTTCCCATCATTGTAAGTTGGATTCAGGCGTTTCACCAGTTTTTTTTTTAATTGTAGGTTACATTCCCTAAATGTGGCCATGTTCTGATTGTGTTCCGGTATTCAATCACCATTATGACCATAAAGGTTTTGTAATTTTCATGTCTATGACGAACGCGGACCGTCCGTATGCCTATATAATTTGTCTCCTGAGCGATATTTGTTCAGGAACTTCGATCAATAACGTGAATAACCTCAATACAATAGCTTATAGTGTTTATTTATAATTTGAGAGGGTTAGGTAGTTATCTCCTTCACTCATTCTGCATTCACTTGTTGCAGTATTAAGCTATCTGCCTAATAAAACCAACCAAGCGCCAATGTTATCCGCTATTACTTTAAAATTGTCCTTGAATTACACACACGCGAGTTTATTTCAACCAACTGAATTATCTAACTCCCAAATGTATCGAATGTTTTCGTCCATTTCCTATACAAATAGGTATTGTTTCTCAATGCCTTTATAATTCTTTAATAAAGCTTGGTGATTCTATAAATGTACGAGTATAAATCTTTATATCATATCCTATCCCATTCTGTCTAGGATATAGGGTGACTAAAGCAGTTATAGAACCTTCTAAGAAGAATTAAATTGTTTGCGGCGATGAGCTCGCTCTGCCACGAATGTGGAGCTTTTACTGTTATTCTGATAACTAAATGTTCTGAATCCATTTACACTTCACGGTCGTGATGATATACATGTGTGTGTACAATGGAACATCTTAAGATTTCCTGCAAAATTCTTATCTATCCAAAAATATGTTTGGCAACCCTACCCAAGCAGCCGGTCCGGGAACAGCTGGTAACGAGTAAACTTTTAAAAGTATAAGTTATGAATAAATTAAGTATATCAAGCTAGCTATGCGCATTATTAACGATTTGCAAGGGGAAATTTCCAAATTGTCAAAAATATAGGATGTGTAGCTTGTGGTGCGGTTGAAGTGGTCGCAGACGGTTATTGTCGGGATCTTGTATATATGTTACTTGCTCCGAAAACTCTTATAGCGTGATTCAGGATTGTGACGTCAATTGTCTATTTCTCTGAATGCGTCTGCAGCGCCTTCTTTGTAGCTTGTGGTGCGGTTGAAGTGGTCGCTACAGTTGTGTCCGATTATAAATAAACATAAGAATAGGTACATGCCTTGCAGTAGGTTATGACGTCATCAACATGAGTGAGCACAGCTCCACACTCCTTAATAATTGCTGCTATCACACTTTAATTGCAAATATCTTTGAAATTGACTTACACATATTGAAACTTATTTTACAATATGTCATTTAAAATTAGTACTTACCAAGTCAAGTTGTTAAGATTGAAATTATATTTCAGCTTATACCTTACCACTGTCACTGATTTTTATAAGCACACAATGTATTAAATAATTGAATTCAGTAAGTCATTTAAAAAGAAAAAGAACTGAGAAAGTACTATAGTGAGATTGTAAATCGTGTTGTATCAGCTTCAATTATTCCGCAATTTCGGCTTGCGTATCAAGACTTCACCCAAATCCCTATATTTATTGCAAATTAGGTACGGTCACAGCAGAAAAGCTTACACCATTTTTTCCGGGCGCCTTAAATTAAAATTTCCAGCCAACTCGACTCGGCTTATCGCTTTAAGATTCTCTCCATCGAAGCTAAAAGTTGGTTCGCACCCAATTTATCAAACAGCGCGCCTGCAATGGACTCGCCAATTCGAAAAGCCGAATCTTTGCGATCGCGCACGACATCGCCCGATCGGTTGCAATAACTTTTAGGTTGTGATCATGAACACGAACCACATAAAACAGTACGGCCTACCGAACTGATTCCTTAACAGATACATCTGTGCTAGAGCTACATACAGACAAAAAAGCAAAGTCGGTTTTCATTACAATTTGCAGAAATATTGCCAGTGATAAAAAAAATAGCAAATTTATAAACATTTAGGAATCCCAGCAATAATAACATCTGAAAACACCTCTGCCTAGCCTTATAAGGTATATTTCCGATATAGTACAGAATTCGCAATAAAGTTTCATCTCGCCCCTCGCTTCGCTTTCAGTAAAGTGCGTCTCGAATCTCTAGATCCCGAGTTCCTGAAACAACACTTTGTTTAGCCGGTTTCCAGCGGAATTCCACTGTATTGTTTTTGGTTTAAGCTACGTATTCGATTAAGATTAAACTTCTCAATTATCTTCAGAATCGAGTTGCGTTTGTTCGACAACTTTGTTTGGGAGTACCGTTCGTGTTATGGTTACTGTTTTGTTCAGAATTATGTCCGATTTAGATGTGGCTTTGTTTGTTGGAACAGTAAGTAGATTATCTGATTCCTTTTTCTCGATATCAATAATAGCTTAGAGCTCAAGTACTACAATTACGTCAATAATATCTCGGCAAGAACTCTTGGCGAGTACTTAGATAATCATAAAAAAGTTGCAAAAATAAAGTGTGCCCATAAGGCCGTTCTTGTACCTACGTTGTACGAATATTACGTGGTTTTTCTTGTTCGAGACCTCTGGGATTTCTAGATTTCATGTGAGAATCGCTTGCTAAACAGTGAAGGGATACCAACCTGCATTTCTAAGAGAACCCCTGGAGAGACGTGTGAAGTCCGCCAACCTGAACTGGGCCATCGGGGTGGACGATGGCCTAATCCCGCTCACTTTGATAGGAGGTTCATGCCCAACAGAGGAAAATTAAAAGGGCTCGTATTATTTATTATTATGACAAACGACGATACGTAGGTTGGTACGGCCATAATTAATTTGCTTCTAAATTTATATCGTTAAGAGGAGTCTATAGTCTAGTCGAGTATGTATAAATGCAGGTCTATAAATACCAATTCTACGTGCAGAGGTACTACCAAAATACATTATTATACCGAGCGTATCCTCCCCGGACAGTATTGGATCTCTCAAAACGTGAGATATGTCCTTAGAATCCCAGATCGTATAGTGCTACGCACGACCAGCTACTTAGACCTCCAGACCATAACATATTATTCTTGGTGTACGATGTATTTGAGGATCTCAGAGACTGGATATGTTATACAGTATGATACAATAACGATATATCAAGAGGACAGTTGCCGAATATGAAGAATGGTTGCTGTCAACATTCGGCGGTCCTTAAGGATTCGATATGGTTCTGACTAATGTTTTGTATTGTTTTATGGGGTTAGTTATGTGAGTGGCATATTGGTATTGATATGAAATCTATCATATAGCCATACTTTTTGTAAAGATGTTTCCAGTTTTTTTTCCAGATTAGACATTTTTGCCTTAACCATATTCTATCTACTCAGTATCTAGCCTTCAATAGATTCTTCTTTCAGGCATATAGTTTTTACTAGTAATATATTTATTTGATATCTGATCGTCCTTCTAGTAATATATTTATTTGTTGTCTGAACGAGACAACAGATAGCAATCAGTACATACTCTATTTCCAGTAGTATATTAACCAAATTTATATATCTCCTAGCTGGAAGCACTTGCTACTAAACATGCTTTGGATTTAACTTTTGCCCTTATTTTTGGTCCCATAAAATTTTTCATATAATTTGAATGTATGTCGATAATATCTCATACTTTAAAAGATAATGCAACAATCCGGACCATATTCCGCACAACTCATGTTAATAAATCCTGCGCGGCTGTGTCCGATAGCGTTCGCCGACTAAATTAATCTATTCAGTGAACAATGGACTGTATTTATTGTGGTGCTTACAATATAACATGAAACACTATGTAGCTACAATGAAATCCATCCCTATCCTAATCTATTTGAATCATTACCATAGCATGGAGAATATAATGTGGTATTACCACAAAAAATTACAAATCAAGTCAAAATTAAAAACAAACGAACTTTGGCATTTAGAAAGTTAGGTAATATGGCATTATCTGTGCCTCCGAGAAGCACTTGTTCTCCCCTGGCATTATCGATGAAAGTCTTTAAAGCTGGTCGGATATTCAAAAATATCTAATAGGTGATATCGATAGTCCTACACTACTTCTCGGAGGGCCGACGGAATGTGCGGCGGTCACATGTAAATATTAGTGATCAGCAAAGTTAGTATACCTAGATGAAATGCTGACCACAACGCAAGAATAATAAAAACTCTGGGATAAAGAAGAAACAGCAAATTTTCAGCATCTTTAAAGTTTACTGTTCATTAAGCAGGGGCAGTTGTTTCTCCTGCTTCTTCTGGAGCTTCTGCATCAGTAGCAGCTGCATCATCTGCACCTCCTCCATCACCCGAAGCATCACCCGAACCACTTCCATCAGCTGTATCACCACTACCGGCATCTCCTGATTGTTCTCCACTACCACCATCCCCAGACCCACTCTCTTCACCACTTCCAACAATCGTCGTTTCACCATCAATAGTAGTTGATTCCATGCCGGCATAATCCACCTCCTCAGCTCTGTTTACTTCGTGCCAATTCGCTGGTCTGGCGGTGATAGTGAAAATACATGTGGAGACGCACTCGTACTCGTTCTTGAACATGTTCAAGCTAGGCTGGCATCCTCGCCATATGCCCACCTCACACCTGGATCCTGGTTTCCAGTAGTACATCACGGGGACTGGTGGGTGTCCACAATCGTCCCATCGGAAATTGGCGAAACAAGCTTCTGGCGGTACTGTGGATTATAAAGGGGCCAAATATTTATCGTAGACACTAAAGTTGACGTGCCACAGACCAACCGCGCAGTTTCGCTTGAGCATGTGCCTCGCGCGAGCTAAACGCGAGGCAAATCAGAGATGATCGCACTTGAGTGAGGCAGTGAAGAAGGGAAAAGCAATAACTTAGTAAATGAAATCGCTTTTACTTAATGGCAAATAAATACAGTATTACTAGAACTAAATAAATTAAAAATAGGGTTTACGTAGCAAATATTTTAGTAAGGTATGCGCAGTAAAGTTTGCGACCGTCGTAAAGGTATAGAACGACTTTTAAAGTCAGCGTTACGGCATGCTTTCAATGTTCGCGCTAATTTCCTCCGCCCCTTTGCTACAATGTTAACTTTGAGCATTAAAGTTTCAATAGCTCTTACTTTGTCCTTTTAGTAGGTACCTCAATGCCTACGCACCCCATTTTAATGCCACTACACGGTAGTAAAATATTCTCGGAGAGAATGTTGCTAATGTAAGCAGTATGTTGGACTATAACAATGATGGGTTTAGGTCGTCTGATGCAGTTCCTTTGTGGTATTCAGCTTTAACGACATAAGGCTTCTAATGCCGAACCTTGTTTTTTCATCATCATTCAAATTTATTTACATTATTCTTCTAAACTGCAATATAGCCTACTTGTTTAGTTCGTTTTCAAATACTCAAAGTGTTTCCTGGCCTCAAATATTTAAATGAATATCTTACAAACTTAAATACCAACATGGCTATAGCACAAATTGTAGGATAATAAATAATTTAAAACATTGAAATAAAACTATTTTTTCGGATTTCATCGACTTTATTTTTTGTTTTTATGTTCCCGACATTTCGTCTGATTTACAGCAACCATGGTCACGGGAGGACTCGGAACTCGGAAACATAAAATAAACGCGATAAAATCCGAAAAATTAGTTTTATTTAAATGTGTAGTATTCGCGTATATAATTATATAAGAAATTAATAGATTTCAAAACGATATTATAAATATAATGTTAAGAATAATTGTTTTACCTGCTTCTATGTAGTCTATGAAGAAAACTATACAACTTATTATTACCGCCAGAGCGTCCATTTCCTTCTTTCGCTTCGAATGAGCCTGAAACACTCTCACATAATCAACTTCATTAAGATAAGGTGTTAATTGTTTTACGCGCGAGTGCGGAATAATGTATAATGCTTACATAGGTATTTCAATGTTCTAATATTTAATGAATTTACGAGAGCGCTGAGGTTAAACTCAGCGGACTTTAATATTTTGTACATGATGTCATGATGTCATGACATGATGTCATGATTATTTGTAACTTCATAGATAGAACTTTTTTTGGCTGGGCAAAAGAATCAGAATCAGAATATTTTTTAAAAGATAGGGCCTTTCTTAAGCCAGGACCCGGAACGTGATGATGTTTAAATCCATAGATTAGCGCTACTATAAAATCATCATTCTACTCAGTATCTTTTCTCTCTCTTCTACTTGCGCCCACGTTTACCCAACTAGTTAATCGATCGTTAATTCGGCTGATACATTATTTGCCTTCGGTTGCTTGTTGAATTCCAAATCGTCTGCTAAATAGATTACCAGCCCGTTAGATGGTAACGGAAATTATTCTCAAATTGGTTTGACTGCGGTGGATCTATTCCCTAGTTTACGCATTAAAATTTTATACGTGGTTGATATAGGATTTTAAGCTTTAACAAATTACATTCAACGTATTTTCACATAAATTTTCATGAGGATGAAACTTTGTAAGGTAAATGGAATACTGAAAAAAATAACAAATGTTATTATCTACTGTAATAACGTAAATAGTACTGTAAATGGACAAAAACTGTATATAAATTTAGGGGTTGGTAGGTATACTATTAAAAAGTATATTCATTTTTATTCGTACTAATGCAGATTTTCTTATTATCTTTCCTTTGTAGTTTACTATCACCTGCACATTATAGACAAAGCAATAGAAAACCATCTCGTTAACTACATTAAAGATAAAGATAAACAATTATTCAGTTAACTTATTATACAAGTAGGTATACTGCAGTTACCAATTTGCTTCGGGTTAAAACGAGCAATGGTGAAATGAATTGGTCTACGCCGAACATAATTGGCTTTAATAACAAATTTAATGAAAATTCATAACAAAACCACAAATCGGAGTAACAGATCAATTATTGATTTCGCGACGGGAATACTACACATTGAAATAAAACATATTTAACAGATTTTATCGCGTTTATTTTATGTTTTTACGTTCCCAAAAAAACATGGTAACCCCCCCCCCCCCCTCCTGCATGCGGGATGGCCCCGCGCAAGGAAGAAACGCATAATCATGAAACATTCCACATTTTTGAGAACGTAAAAACATAAAATAAACGCGATAAAATCTGCAAAATAAGTTTTATTTCAACAGGTCAATTGCTTGCACAACTACTTGATATTTCATTTTTAGTTGAATAGTTTGGAGGGAGTATTGTACCTACGTCGTTAAGGACCAAATGCACCTCGTTCATTCCGCTTCCATTGTTGTTACAGTGGAATGGATATTACATCAATCGGTTTTCACCGCAGGGAGTGTAGGGAGCTGGTGGGCTTTTCTAGAGGAGATAATTGATTTTTTTGTTTAATTTGTTCCCGCGGATTCGTACACGTGGGCTTTAGTTTAGTTCGTTTCATGGATCATTTTTGTTCCGCAAATTATCCAAACCCTTTCATTTTCTGGGATACAAATTAGCCAAGCTGTTGATTTGGTTAGGAATAAGCTAATTTTGATTAAATGCAATTTTAAGCTATCCCGCGAAGAACCTATCTGGAGAGAGTTGGGATACTTTAATAGTGTTTTTGTCTATGAAATTAATTCTAGTTGTTGAATCTATACGAACCATTTAGCCATTATCTTGTAATATTATACTTAGTTAGTACTTTTTTGTTGACCAGCTGCTAAAGTCTTTCTAGCCGTTCCTACATTGTTCTCACATACCTACAACAATGCACTGCTCAAAAAGTTAAAAGATATTTTTAAAAAGAGCAACCATGGAGTTTCTTGCCCGTTCTTCTCCATAGGAACGGCATTCCGAACGGGTGGAGAAGTAGTAGCTTAGCATTTTGTATCTTTTGAGGATTCATATGTACTGTACTTAATGGTTTACATGAATAAAAAATATTCTGATTCTGATATATGATCGCTTGCCCGTGACCAAATGCGCTGAATATTTCTTCTCGATGCTATAGGTATTATTATTACAGTTAATCAAAACCACAAAATGATGGGGTAAGCCACCCTCTCCCGTCAATGCATCGATAATTGATTTTTAATCTCATCGAATCTGAATTTGAACTCTTCATCCCGGACGAATCGCCAGGAGATGAGGTCTGGCGCATTTGTCGCTCGGTTTCCTATTCTAAGGGCTGATTCGATTGGAATTTAAATTGCATAGTTATTCAGTTTGAGGGTTTTATTTCAATGTGAATGTAACCATGCAGGATAAACCAACCATATAATTTGTATGATCGAAATTTAAATATTCGTAAGTTGAATAATGATAAATGTTTACTTCGTTTGTTTCTAGTTTATTTTTTTGGTTAGGGAGACTATATACAAATTAAAGTTAGCAACTGAATTTGTTTTAAATATTACAATGTGAAGCTATCTCAATTACTAGAAGCCCCGTTAGCCACTCAGGCTAAACTAAAATGCTTGTGTTCGGTGCCCATAGTGTGGAATTTGAACATATTCAAATGAATACCGATCGAATTTTTCCATTAATTTTCCATAAAATAATAAAAACATTGATTTAAAATATTGATTTCTTATATTTACGCGAATACTACACATTGCAATAAAACGTTTTTTAAGGATTTTATCGCGTTTTGAAAAAAAAACGTAAAATAAGCGCGATAAGATCCGAAAAAATCGTTTTATTTCAATTTGCTTTAAATTTACATAATATACTAAGTTCGATAGCATGACTACAAATGATACCGATGTTAATAGCGCACTTGGTAGTGACCCTGTTTTCGGAGCCAAGGGTCCCGCGTTCGAATCCTGGTAACGACAAACGTTCTGCGATGAACACGAATGTTTGTACACAAATCATGTATGTTTAATATCTATATAAGTATTATATGTGTTCGCCCCCAGTCCATTGTACGGTTACCCATAGGTAATAAAAGTGTTGCTTAGTGTGGGACCGTACAGTTGGTGTGTTCGTCTGGCGATATTATGATATATTATAATTATTGTTTTCCACTAACTAATTACCTATTAATTATATCTCATTGATTACCCAAACACATTTCAAATACTCCTCCCCAACTGAAACAAGTTGTATTTACTATCAAACATCATACACGTCTGCTTCAGACACGGCTTATAGGGCTGTCAACAATTGTTCATCAAAAATAGTATTTTAGAGTCCTATTAAATACTGTACAAATTTAAATATACCAGAAAAAACATGTTGCTATATTTCATGAGTCGCTTTAGAAGAATTTTTTGGGTCAGTAATGTGTCCAGAATTTTATTGAAATGACTAGGTTCTATATGCAAATTGTTAGAATTGCAACGAAAACTAATGTTTGTAAGAAATAAATAATAAAACAATATTGAGTACGCACCGACATATTTGTACGTCATTAAAAAGAAACCTCCGTCCGTGTCCTCGCACGGCGGATAGTTTCGTGTTGCCACGTTACCTGTTGCTATTTAATCTAAGCCAATAATGTTAGGTCATATTTGAATGCCGATATCTAATAACGAAATAATATTATTTTGAATATACTAGTAGAGTTGGTAACCCTATAACTAACTACAGTTAATTCCGAATCAGAATCTCGCTTATTAGTCAGTCGGGAAAGTTCCTATTGTCCTGCGTACTCCGGCGGGGCGTTAGCGTGAAGTGTGGCACTCAATTTTAACACCAACTGATACATAGATATGATGTAAATGATATTAGTTGTTTTTTGGATTGATATCAAAATTGATAAGATAATTAATTGATAATCTTACTGTGTTAAACTCACAATAATAAATTAGTCACCGATCTTTTAAAAAAATGCATAAATACTTTCACCTTTAAAGTCACTTAACCCTTTCCTCTTATTTAAACAACCAAAGATTAATGTTTTTAATTGCGCAAGAGTATCGCAAAATATAATTATACATCATGTATTTATTACCGATAGCGACCAAGCATATTTTAAGTTGCGAAAGTTGGCCTTTGACCAGCCAAAATGTCGGTCTAAAAAATATAAGAAAAATGTCTCAGTGTTTTAAATGCCAGTGAAATTTGGCACGGCTGCGCGCAGGTTAAAAAAAGGTTTAATAAACCCAGGGCCTCTACTATAGACACATGATTAGTCATCTTCGATTGACTCTCAATTAAAATTCAATGCCTTTGCTGAATAGTCTTGTTTACATGAGAAAGATCACGACGACATAATAATAGCTAGTCTAGCTTTGAGATTTAGCCCTTTGTTTCAAGTTACGAATTTGGTAAAAATCGTCCTGTGGCGACAAGTCTGGGGTTTGATGGTTCTTACAAATTGTTATACATATATGAACCCTACTCATTACATAAATTTGGTTTTAGCTTTGTTGTGATAGGTAACTTCAGAGCGTAAGGACAGTCAAATCCAAAAGTCGATTTGATTTCGTGATTCCATAGTAGACCGCAAGTCAGTTACTAAAGATGGTAAATTTCATAAAACCCTGTAATTATAAATACTTTATTCAACATTGAACAAACTGCACGCTCTTGCTCAATGTGATCGGAGAATGTTTAACAAGATGATCGATCGGTTAATCAATGTTACATTATACTTTAATTCTCATATAAATAAGGGTGATTATGATGAATGATTTATGTTCAAATTACTATGTGTTATTGCTATATTGTACGTTATATATGTTATATTACACGTGTTTTACGATGTCACGTACTAGTTTATATAGACGTGTTGTTTTGTAATGGTGCTTATTGTCGCCATGATTCCTATGGAGATGTCGGACATTATATTAAGCATAATATATTATTTGAAAAAGCAAGGATTTTACGCCTGTGCCATTAAATATGTATTGGCATAAATAACATAGCAAACGTAGTGAAACCCCATAAAATCTTAATTTGCTAGTTTCAAAAATACATTACACTAACACGAAATAAGTATTAGATTCTTAATTTAAATGTAAACCAATAAAAAAAAATTGTTGTCCAGATTAGAATCACATAATTCGTAGTGAAAAGTATGCAGTTCTAAGTTACTCTGTCGTTCACTTCACCAGAAACCAGCTCTCTACACATTTCTATATGTCAAAGTCATAAAACCATTACTCGGCGTCGTACCCCGACATCGACCGGGCCCCGCTGACCTGATAAATGGTTATACACCCAGTTTAGATCCGGTTCTACACGGGCCAACTGTTTACAATTGGGGAAAAATTGCCAAATTCCACGGTACGAACATGTTTCGTGTGTTGGAATGCATTTTGTATAGAATTTGTGGCACGTTCTCAGGTTCTTACGATGTATACAGACTCTGTTTAAGTTTGGATGCTGTAAATTCTGTATTTTATAGACTGTTGAAGTATTTTATCAGAAATAGTTTAGTGAAGCTGAGCTTTTAATTCTTGATGATAAAGACGAATGTAATACAAACCTGATTCCAGTTAGTAAGATTTGAACTTGAATGATAGTGTTAAGTTAAATAGAGTTACAATAGTGACATCTATTTTCAAAGTAAAGCAGTCTTGTGTTGACTAGATACTAGAGTAAACTTTCATAAACTCAACGGCTCCTAAGCTATGAATGATTGTGTTTACCTACTTTGACATATAGATCACTCTACACAACGTTTCCTTCAGCAGCACATAACAACAAAGGAACAATATTTTCCTCTCTATTTTAGAACTTAATTATTTAATTAATCCATACCCCATTCCTGCTCACGCCGAGATAGCGAGGACAGCTGATTCAAACTAAATTAAACTTTAAATTGTCTCTTAATGAACACTACTGCCGCCAACTGAGTTACTGTTGATTTATTTACTCTGTGTGATCACTCTTTAAATGTAGGTTCTTACTTAGCTTCTGTTTATTAAATATAAGAGAAATCATCTTAACAAAACCTTTTTTCCAACAAAACTTCTTGGTTTTGGCTATTTCCATGCTTACTAACAAATCAGGATGTTTTGTTTGCTGTTTCTTGCAGTTCTCCATCTATATATACTAATCGAATATGAGAAGTTATTTTATGAGCGCTCAGTTTTGTGCCAACCTTTAGACAGATGTTACTTTGATCAAAAATTATAATTAATCTGTGTAATCCACCACTGAGTAGAAGAAGACGATTTAAAATTGGAGATGCCTGTATCCTGTCAATTATAATTTACAAAACACCAAAAATACTCTTCTTACTCAGTCTAAAATACAAAGATACATACATAAATAATAACAAACAAAACCCTATGCATCGAATCGTATCTGAAAGTAGAGCATCCATAAATCCTCCGCTAACAGTACATCTTTGCATACGACCGTTCATAACAATTTGTCAGGCGTGTCCTGCGGCTGGCAAACTCTATTGAACACAACTAACTTGGTGTTTGGAGTTTACAGAGGAAATTACATTAGTTAGATAAAGATGGGACACCTTCGAGATATGGTGCAGCATAAAGATGGAAGGAGAAAGCTTGCCAGGGAATGTGTAAAACCCAAAAGTGTTAGAAAGAGTATGTAGATCGAGAAGTATGTCAACCTCTATAGTGAATAGAAGAGGAAACATGATTGGAAATCTGATACGATATAAAAGAGGGATGAAGAAAACCATTAAAGAAATGATAGCAGACAAAACTTAATCCAATAAACAAATACACCATTAAAGATAAAAATAAATATAATTTATTTGTGAAAGCATGAGTAAATGATCTTTATCTTTATCTTTACACCTGTAATCCCCGAAAAGTATGTAGGCACAGATGCACTGCAGTGATTTCACATTTTGGTGGTGGTATTTGGTCCCAACGATAGAGGGCAAAGCTTATTCCTATTATACCGGGCACAAGAAGTTTAAAAAACCGGGCACAGTTTAAATACATAAATACATATTCAACGTTCAAAATAATATAACCCAAGTTCCTATCGCATCCAATACACTTATCCTTGAATAGAATGATATAAACCACATCAATCTATTTTCCAAAATATTCTTTTTGTACCACTGCCCCGCCGATTTTTTATTCTACTGACTAACGGTGTCCACCTTACACAGATCAAGAAATTAAATCTCATTGCAGTTATTTGGAGGTCTCGTTTAAATGGACAGAATTGGAACACACTACTACCAAATACCCAAGGCCTGTTGTTGAAAGATGCATGAATTTGGATCGAGGTCAATTTGATTTGGTTGTTTACGGAATTGCCACACCTTAGCCATAAAGTTCCGTTTGACCCATTAGAAGATCGACTGTTAAAGTGTAATTTAGAGTGTTTACTCATGTTTCCTTGACTTGATCAGATAAAATGTGAACCTTATCGACATTGGCAGGAGGAGTACTCTAGTCTATGAAAAGTCATATAATATTATTATTTTGTTACAGATTCAAGACCGATCGAGCTTGCAGATAAGCGAGTATTTTTAGTCATCTCTTAGGTATGTAGTCTTAGCTTCCAAGCTTATTACCTATTTAATTTTGAAAGAACACATCTTTCAGATAGGTTTGAGGTTAAACAAGTTTCGTGTACGTAGACTTGTATCAATAATACGGTCTTAACTCTGAAAAGGTATTGCGTGCGGTTCGCAGATTTTGATTTAAATTACCATCAAGAATTACATTTGAAGTCATCATTTCCAACACCGCTGACGTCATTAGATTATAATTCTCCTAACCAGGTAACCCAGTGGGCGGGTCATAAATTTCGAGGACGCAAGTCCAACAAGGAACGCATGGAATCGGCATAGTTCCCAAACTGTGGGTGTCTGTTTCTGGGAACGTTAAATTCGGGTGTGGCTTACTGCGTGATTCTGGAGCAGGTGGCGTTAAGTAATAGACGGTGGTGATAGTAGATAACGTCAGTGATAATTATCTGTTAGAAAAGGAGCTCGTTAGGGAAATGACTAAAATCATAATACTAATTTAACCGAGCTTAAAAATGGCGAAATACTTTCCAACCTATGTTTGCAATATAATAACTAATTAGAAAAAACAATCCCACGTAATAACTGTTTACATTTTTTTTTCGATACTCCTTTGGCTTAGTTCCTGTTGCTTTATGTGTATTGTAATGTACTGTGTGATATATGATTATTTTCATTTGAATTCGTATTACCAGTCTAAATAGTTCAATGTTTATAATACTCTACCTCTATTCAAACTAAATACGACCATAGGTCTTTAGTAAGAAAACATATTTACGTCGAATAAATATTTAAGGCAATGAAAAGACCATTCTGAATTTATTCTGAATGTCAACAGCATTTTATTTTCAACATGAAAAAAAATATATTATAAAATACGCTATTGGATAAGTCGCTACTATTTCATCGCTTAATTCCGCTTTGCCCCCGAAGCAGGAAGATTAAAATTTCTGTGTACATTGTTTCATAAGCAAAGGGCTCAGTAGCATCTGTGCTTTGACAAGGGTGCGTCGGGTCACGAGGCGCTGACGGATAGGACTATACCTTATTTTTATATGTAAATGCTTTTATGTAATAACATTGCTATTGGATATGCTTTTGTAACATTTTAGACGGCATTTGGATTTCATGACGTCATGTACCTTTGCACGGCGTCTGCAGAACTTTTCTCTTCATTAACTTTAAATGATATGTTTTTCCTTGAAAATATTTTTGATGGCATTTGCACTGTTAATAACATAAAAAGATATTCAGTCTTCAGATTCAATGATCAAGGTAGGTATTAACAATTTTTCACGCCACCGCGATGATTACTAACGAGACAAAAATGCAATTTCGCTGAATGATACCAAAAACTTTAACCACCTGCACTTAGGTGTGATTATTCAGTGTCAAAAGAACGTTTTCAATTATGTCACAACGGGCCGCCGTTGTGACCGTCACCTCATTACCGGACAGAATATAAAATGTCAAAATCCCATCTGGGTGTTAAAACGACCTAGTTTTACATGTTTTTGTAGACTCCGATGTAGTTGCGACCGAGGGGTTGACCCTCCGCAGTAAAGGCTAATGGTTAGTAGCCAACCTGACAACGACGGACCGTTTCCGGCGGCCTTTCGTGCTGAAACTTTCACTATGACATAAAAGTGAAGGGTTGGGGGCCTGGAAGTATTATTTATTTTGGTGTTTTTGTTAGGTGCTTGGCGACGTTAAAGTTGAGGTATGTGGTGTGAATTCTTTGGATGTTTCATTGTGAGTATATTATACGTACTATAGAAGGTTATAGGTACTTTAGAAACGTAACTGCTAAAGTTAGCATATTCAGGGTATACTTAAGATTTATTTACGGTAAAGTAATTTAAAAAAATATCTATATATATTATACTTGCTGTCCCGGTGAACTTCGTACCGCCGTAGAATCACGTGTGGTGTGTGAGAAAATGAATTATGTTTTTTTTTGTGATTTTTTTTTCTATATTTTTAATAGGTATGCCATTTGAGGCGTAAAAAAATTCAAAGGTCATTAAAATCGGCCCACTTGTTCTTGAGTTATAAATTGTACAACTAACACGTATTTGTTTTAAATTTATAACTTATATTTCGACGGAACCTTTTCGAGGAGAGTACATGATTTGTAGGAAATCTCATTCACTACTTTCCTTGTCCGTGACAACCAACAATCGGACGATGCATACATAGTAAATGAATTTCCTTTCTTCCTTGTATCCTGAAAAACATCCTGAATTTTGTATAGTGTATTTTTTTATGTTTACTTATTTTTCACATCACATCTTGGTACAATAATGTTATGGTACAAATAACATCACTAACTATTTACATGAACATATTTTAAAATGTGGCGTTCTTAAAAGTTCAACATCATCATTCTAGTAGTTCCGTCATCAGCATCCATCAATGCCGCCATTTATTGTTACATCAATACAAACAATTTATTATTATAAACCAAATCCTATTCTAAGAGATCGATTCAGCAGCTAGGTGACTTAGCCACCGTCAGATTAATGGCGTAATGGCGGCAGCGTCCATTGTTAACTACAAAATGCATTCAGCCGAGCGCTCTACGGTATGCCAGAAGCTAGCGCATAAACGAAGAGAGATAGCGATAGTTTTAGAATATTTGTATACTCGATCCGTATATCGTTTTGTAGTAAATATACATGGGCTTCTTCTCACTGCTAGGCACGGGCCTGCGCGTTAAAGCGACTGGGATTCCACCCTCCACGCTAGGCAAGTACGATTGAATCCATATTTCTTTTGAAATATTTTGTAACTATTTTTGATTACCTACCCTTATGGAGTACGGAAAGGAGATGAGAACCTCGAAAAGCTGATCGTAGTTGGGAACACCGATGGCAAGAGAGCTCGAGGACGGTCCCCAACCAGATGGACCGATCAAGTAAAGGACTCATCTTCAACCAAATTCAGCTCGGTGGTCAGAAGCGCCATGAACAGAGACCGATGGAGGCTAATCGTTCGATCAAGTGTGGACTATCCAACGATGATCGCGATCCTCAGACATGAGGGACCGACCATAGAGAGAGAGACCCTTATGGAAGTGTGTGTGTACCTGCTTTATGAACGGATAAATATCTGCACACTCGCATATAATGAGTAAAAAATATATTAAATATCCCAGCTGTCCCAGCGAACTTCGTATCGACTCAGAATGAAATGTATAAGAAAATGAATTATATTTATTGATATTGTTTTTGAGAATGTTACCCATGTGTCAAAAGTTATTCAGCTATTCAGTGGACACAATTTAAAAAAAAATCGAATGTTTTAAAAATTGTCTCACTCGTTCTCGAGTTATAAATGGTGGAACTAACACGACTTTGTTTTATATATATATGGATTAGCATCACAAATTATAAAAAATAATCTCCCATCCAAAATTCAAAACTCCATTCTTAACCCTATTCACGCCCCTTTAATGCAATAAAATTATGACCCTAAATGTTGCATTGTACCATATTACCCACTGTTACCCTATTAACTTTTGGCACATTACGATATTCAAATAGTTGACACACTAACAAAAGCTCTACGGGTCATCATACAATTCGCAAATGGATTAGGGTTACGCAATAATTATGCATTAATTCAATTATGGCAATGTATATGCTCATATTGTATTTTTTTATTCATTGTTTTGGCAATATTTTTAATGTCATCTGAAGAACTGTTTGCTTGCAGCGGTATGAATAAATTTCGCCAGACCAACACATTGACTGTACGGCCCCAAAGTAAGCAACGCTTGTATTATAGGTACCGTATAATGGACTGGAAATTACGTCTACAAACATTCGTGCTCAACACATAAAGTTTACCTCTACCGGGATTCAACCCGGGAGCAATTGTGAGTCAATTTGTGCCAACCGGATTGTCATTGCTCACCACCTCTCCGTAATTAAAAAATATATTATTTTATTATTGTAAAACAAAATTTACAATCACCGCCATTTTTCTCGCCACATCCCACTACCCTGGCTTAAATTTGAACTTCTTTTTATTACATACCTATTCATGACAAAAAAAACCCACGTCCGTTTCGTGCACAAAAAGTAGTGCTAATCCTCCGCCATCGCCTCGGGGCGCTGAAACGAGCGCTGTTTACATGGAACGCCACTCAGTGGGCACGCTATTGCCTCGTGTATGCCACGCCTTAGGTTCCACAAAGTCACGCGGTCAGTGAACGGGTTGAAAGAGTTTTGTATGGAAGATAGTGTAGAGTGTAGACTTGAAAGTGTGCCTTGGAATCTTTTTTAAAGTGACTTTCAAAAAAAAAATTATTTTCGTACATTGGAATTATTTCGTTGGCCATAATTGTTATTTTCTCTACATGTATAACCTAATACAGTCACCAGGTTCACGGCCCCAAATATTTGCACAAATTTGGCGACATGACTCGCGACTTATCGCTCGACTTCATACTCTAGACTATAATAGGCTCTATGTCTTCCCCTTATCAATTCTTCGCTCTTTTAGGTAGAGCTTCTTCCTGTCCTTGTTCCTGCTATACCTCCATGAAAATCTGATACCACAGTATTTATGTGTTGGAATCTCTTAGGGAGTAAGGGCACTCTTAAACGCGTTCAAAGACAGAGGCATTAGAAGTTTTGAAAGTCAACATAAATCGAAGGTAGTGATCGAATTGTGTCGAAAGCATGATGTGGCATCTCGCAGCTTTCACACAAGAATTTAAAACAAAACGATTTTCTTCACTAAGGCCAGGTGTCTATGGTGTGGACAGATCTTCATATAGCCTGTACTATTTTTTCCGTATTTATACGCTGTGAGTTTTAAGAGGGCATTGAATGACATTACCACTAATTGAGAAAATTATCTGAGTTCGTTTCTAAAGAGGCATATATTAAAAATAGCATAGTACAATGTATTGTGGGTTAGGCGTTTTAAACTCATTGGACCATGGGTAATGAACTTATGTCGTGTGTCTCATTTTTTTTCTGTAACGTATTGATGCGTTTTAAACATGGAACACTATTGTTTTTATTTGGAGAACACCTGAGACAGACGAGGGATCGTTACATCTAACCTAAATCCTACATTTTAATTGTCAATCTTATGTCCAACCATGAACAACCATATTACAATAAACTTTGTAAATGGCAATCACTTATATCACGAAAACAAGACAAAACAAGCCGGTACGTAACGTCTCACAAAGAGTTCGTACGAGCCCCGCACGACAAAGTAACAAGTTTATCAATAAATAATGCTAGTGAATAGACGTCTGAAAACAACGCTCTAAAGCACGTTTAGTCAACACGATGTTGGTTTAGTATCGGACGTTTTAAACTGAATGTAGAGGTTAAAAAAAATACAACCGAATTGAGAACCTCCTCCTTTTTGAAGTCGGTTAAAAATATGACACATCACAAAAAATACGATGGTCCTAACGTGTTGCGTGTGATCACATTTTGCATTTACAATTTTTATGGACTATATAATAAATACATTAAGAAACAATTAAATCGTAAGACTAGGGTGTCAAAACGGATTGGACACTTATCGCGAAATTTTGTTACGTACACAGCACAGCACAGCAAGTGTACTACGGATGCATAAATCGTGTCGTAATCGTGTCGTACGCTGTAAATGTTCATCGCGCGCTCATGTATGCCGTTTATGCTAATTCCCGCACATTTCCGCGGCACGCATCGTTTTATTGGGCGATCTAAATTTCGCTAGCGTTCGTTGGGATCGCAACCGCATCCGTTAGCGATGTTTAAATTAGGTAATTTCAGCTGCACATGTTTGTTTGTGGTTGCGGTACACAGTTATCAATAGAAAAATGTTCGGTGAGCCGTGTAAGCCGGGCTTATGTATTAAAAAAAATCGTATGAATTCCAGCAACGTTTATCTATACAACATTAAATTAAACGCACTTTACATAATATTCTAACTTTAAAGGCACATAAGTGTTGTAAAAAAAAAGTATTTTGAAACCTACTTACTACACTGAATATAACTTAACTACTATTTCAATGAAACACTAACTTTTTAATGCGAAACTATCAAAATTTATAGGTTCAAATAATTTATGCCGCAAAACTAAATTGCCGAGAAGATAACGGCCATTGAAATTGAGCACATAACTCGCATATACAACTAATGATTAGTTTAATACAGCGACACATATTTTTCGGTTTGATATATTTAAATAAATAAATATCGCCATACGAACACACCAACTATACGGTCCCAATTTAAGCTTAACGCTTGTGTTATGGGTACTGTACAATGGACTGAGGGCGAAATCAGTATATAATACTTATATACATATTAAACATCCATGACTCGGGTACAAACATTCGTGCTCATCACACAAAGCTTGTGTCCCTAACGGGACTCGAACCCGGGACCCTCGGCGCAGAAAGCAGAGTCACTACCACTGCGCTAATCAAGCCGTAATTTGGTAGAGTCTTAGGGTTATGTGAACATATAAAAAAATAAGCAAATCTAGAGGACAGCATGAGTCATTGATTTAGCATTTTTTACATACACATAACAATTTACCGCTCAAAAATGTAAAAGATCTTTTTAAAAAGACCAACCATGGAGTTTATTGCCCGTTCTTCTCCATAGGAACGGCATTCCGTACGGGTGGTAAAGTTGTAGCTTAGCATTTTGTAACAATGATGACGATTCATAAGTAAGTACTGTGCTTAATGGTTTACATGAATAAAAAAATTGCTGATTCTGACTCGACGACGACAAATCGAAATTCTGTCTTTACGTAATGGTTACAAATAAGCTAAAGAAGCGCACGTTCAAAGCTCAGTAATGCTTTTGGATATGCTAATAAATGACAGCGAACATATCCATAAAATGTTAATATCACGAGAGCTATTATATACTCTGCAGATGTACATAATATACAAAGACTAAGTACCCAATAAAAATACAGATAAACATTCGCTCTACCAAGTTTAATATCCGAAATACTACTCACAATAAAAGTCAAACATATAACGTGAGACGGTAAATTTTTAATAGTCCACATTCATATTTCCATACTCCACGGCTGCACGGCGGCACGGTAATACCTTCTTTATAGAACAAGTGGAATGGAAAATTATAGTTGTCAAATGGAAACGCCTTCGGACTGATAATTACAATTTTATGTCTGCAATACAATGTTACGAGTTGAAGCGAACCATTTTCAGTTGTAGTACTTTGTAATTCTGGTTAAAAGGTGCGGTCGGATTGAGAGCTGAATAAAATAAATTTAACCAAAAAATTCAATTAATGTTACAAAGAAAATAACTTAAATATTTACAGACTAATATAAATTAAAAGAGTATGGAAAACTACTTAATATTTACAAAAAGTGTAAAAAATTTGGCGCATGCGGTAGCGTGCCCAAGATGCTGGCCGCGTTTCCTCGCTGAATAGCGAAAGCTACTCGCTAAGCGAGGAAATGCCCACCCCTCGAGAGTTCAAGTTCTCGAAAGATGTGCGAAGTGCGCCAACCTACACTAGGCAGTGGGACATTAAAATGGGCTAATAAGCTATCGTCTTATGAATAAAATAATATAATTTAGAAGGAATGGTATCCTAGCAGCATACGCAGCCAGTCGGGTCACGGCTAATAGTAAAGCGCCATAGTAATTCTTTATTAAATTATTTTGTTGTCCCATTTTTTATCTCAATTTCTGATGCACCCATTACGGTATTATCGCTTCACAGCGTTCAAAAATTGTACAATTTTATTCTGGCAAGCTACCCCAAATATTTAGTATGTTGGTAGAAATTAGTTTACAACCAAAATAACGATACAATTCTGTATCGCGTACGGCAATAATCCAACTAAAGGTACATTCATATCAACGGTCTCTTATCACTGAGACCTCGCCTCAAGCATGAATCCGACTTTGTGATTAAGTTGTCCGACTATGTTGTAGTTCAGTTAATCATCCGTACAACTGATATGTCAGATTGAAAGACATTTTGATTTAAAAAGACAGTTTTTTTGTCAATATGTGTTATTAACAATCTTCCATCTTACTAGCTGGCTTTTTGAATGCATGTAGCACTACTACATTGAAGTATACACCGGTTTCTTAAATAGCAGTGACAGCCAAGTTGGTAAAACGCTTGTCTGGGTAACGAGGATCACTGGTTCAAACCCCGGCTCGCACGGGTCATTCATTCAAATCATTACTGGATTCAACTTGCGAACCTTATTTTAACCATGATTACCACTTGCTTAACGGTGAAGAAAGACATTGTGAGGAAACCTGCATGTATGAGAGAACCCCTCGTAGGACATGCGAAGTCCGCCATGGGCCAGAGCCTAAACTATAGCCTAAACTCCCTCGTGTTGATAGGAGGCTCGTGCCTTTGTTATACACTGTTATTGAGTAAATCACAGACACACAAACACACTTGAATTTTAGTAAAAAAGGATGTAGGTAGACACTGGTTTTTTTTCAGCCTTTATGACCCCAGTGCTGGGTCCAAGCCTCTCTTTCTTTTCGTCACGCCTCTCGGTAAACGCGCTGCCGCGATGCCGTTTGCCTAGAGCCTAGAGAGTCATAAGTTTGGTGTATATATTATGTTTTTTAACATGTGGTACCTATACAACTTTGGTAGAGCAAGTAAAAAGGTATCAAACAACCATTGAAGGAAACAAAACGGAAAAAGTTACATGTGTGTACCAAATTGGAGGCTATTTTCGTTTTCTTTTCAATCTCTACCCCTTGCTTTCCTATTGTTCCGATTATTAGATAGAGTTGATTCAACAAATTCAAACGAACTCCGCTAAACAAAAGCAATGCGATGGCTTCAGATAGTCTCCTGCCTCAGTCCGAAACACTCTACCAGGTATCTCAGGAAACTCGAGGAGTGGTGTCTTGTTCACTTTTGTGTTTTGTCCCACTGTTCCTGTAGTTCGAATGTTTACCTCGTTCATTGGTGGCAAAACTTCAGCAGTTCACTTTGTTACAGATATGGGCTATCTTGAGCACTGTGCTTTCATTCTTATTTGCATGTAGTTTAAAGTTAAATAATGAAATACTTTTAAACTTGATTGGTTTTTTTTAATACTTCTTCAAAAAAATCTTTTGTTTTATTCACATTTTTGTAATATTTTTATATCGCAATCCTCCAATAGTATATTAGAATGTAATGGATAATGAAATAATTTCCCAAAAAAAAGGAAGTCATTGTATAAATAATACCCAATTTCGCCCAATGGGACAGTACCCCAATTCTAGGACCATAAACAGAGAAAGAATTAATCGAGACATTAAAAAGGCGCCATAAAAAAAAACGCCAACTTTCCCCTCCGAGATTCCGGTAATTGTCATTTAATTGCCAACGGTGGGGAGATACAAAAAAATAAAGCTTAGAGCCTCTTAATGGCTGCTAATTTTCCGCTCTGTGGCCACAGGACCGTTTCACCCTGAAACATTGTTTTAGCGACTATTCACTTTAAAAAAAAACGTGAAAATTAAAATATTTTTTGTCTCGACACGATAGTGCTTGCAACCACTACGCTGTGAAAATTACGTTATTTGCAGTTGGAGCCGTGGATAAAAGCTAGTTTAACGTGCCCAATTCAAAAAGTTCATAAATAGCATTGTTAAATATCATTAAATCCAGAACCAAGCGCACCATTGCAAGACCTCAAGACACTGTTAGCACTTTATGCGTAGATCGGACCGCAAGCAACACCTAAATATGAGGGTACCCCGGTTCAAACTATGACACTAGGACGTCAACCACCTCAGTCCTCCCGTGACCATGGTTGCTGTAAAGCAGCCGAAACGTCGGGAACGTAAAAACATAAAATAAAATCCGAATAATTAGTTTTATTTCCATGTGTAGTATTCGCGTAAATATAAGAAATCAATATAGATAGCTTTCTTTATAATAAGTACCCAATTCGTGTAGGTATAAAGTAGTAATTCCTCTACGTCCTACTAACTTAACCGGACTAGACAAGTATTGTTTTAAACCTTGACGCTTCCGGATGGCAAGAGGGCAGGCCAGGGAGCCATGAATATGCTTCACTTATCTGATAAAAACAACAATGCAACGCGTTCGAGCAAGACAGCATAACGATATACAATAAACTTTTTTTATAAATCGATAAAAATTACAGATTAAATAATAAAATTGAACGGTCTTTGTGCATTTTTCGAAGTAAAGTTTACAAATTTATGCGATCACAAAATATTAAACCCGTACTTTCCAAAGCGGCAGACTGATGTTCATTTTTTTTTTACTTTCTTAGTACGTCCTTAAGTAGACTCGTGCTTAGTATATCCTAAAACGAAGCTGTACTAGAAATTTAAATTTACTAATTATCATGATACACAGTGAGCAGTTTTCTGACAATCTAAGATTTAAAAATTCAAATTAAATCTAGAATAGCAATTATTTTAATATAATGTTATCTACGAAGGGATTCATTCACGATTGTAATTTAAGTTATCTATCGTCAGTTATCAACTATGCAAATACGTCACTGTTATTGCTCTAAATGATAACGCTCGATACAATATCATTTCGACTCTATTCCATAGAAGACAAAGCCTTAAATTGAACTTCATTTAGAGGAATAAGCTGTAATAACAACTTAGTTGTAACCAAAACCAAGCATAGCTGTTTTGCAGTTAAAAAAATCAATTATCGTTTCTAATTTGATAGCATTAAGAGTTACGATATTAAATTGGCATGTAGAAACTGATTCGCATGTCCGTTTGTCCCTAGGGCGAATGAACAGTCAGGCTTTCGCAGAGCATGCGTTGAAATAAGACAATCTAGATGGAAAATGCAAATTTCCGCAAGTTTATGCCGCGGCCGACGCCGGGAGCGAACAGTTAGCTTGATTAGGACCGTGTTAGACATACTGAGATGTAATGCAATGGTATAATTTATTCATTGCAAAGTATTTATGGAGATGCTGTTAGGAAGCACGAAAGTCATTAGTATATAGATATAGAAAAAAAAACATATATTCAGGGTGATTCAGAAAAGGTACAATAAGCCTTGAACCTACGATTTGTTAGCGCAGCTTCTTTCGCGAGATCAATATTTCGATATGTCGATTTAACGACGATTGTGAACTTTTTCCACCAAAATGACGAAATTCTTCATTCACAATACGAAAAGGTCTATTTTTCTATGTTAAAATGCTATGTAGCTATGTAGAGCAGTCTTCTTGTCTCGCCGGCTGGATGCATAAGTCCATACAATGCCGCGCTAGTTTTATTCTGACTATAAAATTCACTGAGAATACGGCGGGTGGTACACCGAGCGGAGTATAAAGCTGTGACATACAAGCAGGAACGAAAAAGAGGTACCGTAAGTTTGGGTTGTGAATGACTTTTATTCTTGAGAACTTAAGATTTGACCCAATCCCACCATTCCAGGGTTCATTAATATCCATCAACAAGGTTTTCGCGTGATACTTATAACAATTCCAAACACATTTATTTGGATTATTTATTTATTAACTAGCTGTCCTAGCGAACTTCGTACCGCTTCAGAATTAAATCTATATGAAAATGAATTATTTTCTTTATTATCATTTATTTACACTTTTTCCATCTAGTATAGTTATTCTGCTATTCGGGGCGGAGGCAGTGTAAAAAAATTCAAGATCATAAAAATCGTCCCGACCGTT
Source organism: Pheosia gnoma (assembly GCA_905404115.1). Taxonomy (NCBI): domain Eukaryota; kingdom Metazoa; phylum Arthropoda; class Insecta; order Lepidoptera; family Notodontidae; genus Pheosia; species Pheosia gnoma. The sequence goes on along the minus strand of FR989894.1, from coordinate 10,562,895 downwards.
CTTGAGTTATAAATGGTGTAACTAACACGACTGTATTATATATATATATATACGAGTTTTTTTCTACAACACTTGGACGTACCTATATATATATATATATATATATATACGTCCAAGTGTTGTAGAAAAAAACTCGAAACGAATCTTCGAGAACCGACGGTAACACCCGCAATACGTTAGAAATATCATCATTTCGTCTCTCAACTAGCTGCTAAGAGCTCCTCACACCTGCACTGCAACTATAGCGTGTTGAACTGAATTTAACAACTCCTGTAGCTACACAGCCTGTATAGTTGCGTCTCAACTCGAAATAGGTATCCTTTGTTAAGTTCCAATGAGAGATTTTCTGAGGAAAATGGTATTTTATGCTACTGAATGAACGTACGGGCTAACATATTTTATATTAACTCATATTATTACTGTTCATTAAATATAATACTCTTATTAAGGTGGTTCATATTGTGTAGCAGATGTCCATTGTTTAATAGGTTAATATCTAATACTTGCTAATTATAAATGTGAAAGTTTGGATGGATGGATAGATGGATGGATGGATAGATGGATAGATGGATGGATGTTTGTTACTCTTTCACGCCCGAACGGCTGAACGGATCTGGATGAAATTTGGCACAGAGATAGATTATAGTCTGGAATAGCACATAGGTTATTTTTATCCCGGTAAAATGTATGGTTCCCGTGGGATAGATGTTTTAATTTTTCATACTTTTTATCGCGGGTAACACCGCCGGGCGCAGCTAGTATCTAATACTTGCTATAAGAGGTATAACACATATTTACACACATAACATCACAGCTTCAATACTCGAAGAGTTGGTCAGAATATTTCAAACAGTTCTGAAAATCTGTAGTTCCTAATTACACGACTAATAGTGTTCTGTATGGTTTCATCTTTTTTAGGCTTAATCCCACTAATATTATAAATGTGAAAGTTTGGATGGATAGATGGATGTTTGTTACTCAATCACGCCAGAACGGCTGAACGAGATTATAGTCTGGAATAGCACATAGGCTACTGTTTATCCCGGTAAAATGTATGGTTCATGATTTTTTGCATAGGTAGTGGAAGTTTAGGGGTCAGAAAATGACATAGGCTAATTTTTGTCCCGGAAAAATGCACAGGGGTACAGAAAAAGACATAGAGGGTTTCCTTTAAGTCCTTTTCTGACATACTTTTTATTCGCGGATAACACCGCGGGGCGCAGCTAGTATTTAATAAAAAAAAGAACACTGACTGACAGACAGACAACGCACAGCCAATCCGGTGGACCTAGAGATTTCAAATTTAATGGGTATATTCTTTGAGTACTATAGAAATGAACAAACGATGGCTGGAAATGTGACCCCTAAGGATGTCAACGTAGTGTCAAAGTTTGTATGAAGGTTTATTGTTTTAAGTTACAATCAGACACGCGCTTCGGTATCAATATAAAAATATTTATTTTAATGTGAACTTACAAGCCAATTGTGCATCCATCGACAATAGAACGCCAATTTAGTGCCAAAACCGCGCACACTTTGCCAAGTCGCAATCCGCACAAAAAGGCATTATTTGCGACCTGCCACACCGCACTCACCGTTTCCAGCAGCTGTTGCTCGCCAATTCTTTTGTGCCCGACTGTACCGCCGGATTAAACTTGTGTATTAACTTTGTATACAGTTTCTGGAGTAATTGAGATGTGGCTGAGTAAATTGTCCGCTTGATAAAATATTTGCGAAAGTGATTGTGAGCAGTTGTTCTACTGAGTTTCACTTTATATTAACGAGTATCTCTGTGTGGACGTACGAACAAAACAATAAACGTGTTAATAATCGTATAAGACAAAATCTGTGCCAATTTACAAACCCGTGCATTAGTTTTTGTTTCACCAAAATTACGGTATTTTTGAGATTTCATATGCCTACAATTAAGATTATAAAACCTGAAAAAAATACATGGCTATTAGACTGTGCTTTAATTGTGACGTGATATATGCGTAGTATATTACTGTGTCTATTTTGGTAAAGAATCTTAACTACCATTACGTGTGCCAAAATATCTTAAGAACCAGATGACAAGTAATAAACATTAGTCAAGTTCATATTTGGTGTTGCAATTTTTTCTAAGCTTGTTTTCCATTTTGGTACAAACGCCATTAAATTATAAGCTCCCATTGGAAACAGTGAAACAGACATTCTGTCCTGTTTACACGGCCTCTAAAGACGTGACTAAGAGTGGTACAACCTAGTATGTACTAATGATAAGTACTCTACTGAGGATCGTAGAAACCGCTTAACCGGGCATGCCCGGACCGTGCCGCAATGCCCACTCATTAAACACTAAATTCCTTAACAGACAGTATGACTATGCTGTGGGGAAATGACGAGATAGTCTAGCTAGAGGCTACTTTGAGATGTAGATGGCTACATTGAAATTGATAGTAGTGCTTCTGCGAGCTATTGTGTTGAAAATAAAAAGATTCGATTTTGTTTAAAAGAAAATTAGCAGCGCCCACCATGTCGTACACCGTTACAGTTTCGTGTTCATTGATCAAGTGTGTCAACTATCGTCACGCGAAGTTTTGTTGAATTCTGTTCAGTGGTTACCTCGGGATGCGCCAACAGAAATGTCAAAAAAATTGACCAAATTCGGACTCACGATACGATCATTTTGTTTCAAAGATAATGTACAGACAAAAAATATGCTGTCTCACACTATTATTTCGCACAGAAACAAAAAGAGAAGTCAAAGCGTCTAACAGTGAAAACGGCCAACATTGGTGTGTGAGCGAATGCCACTCCATTTATGTTGGTGTTCTGTGTTCTATCAACATATTAGGACGTCCGTTATCCTTCTAATTCACGGTGCCCCTACCAAAGGCCGGTACCTGGAAGCCTTTGAGTCGGCTTCACGAATGCACTGAATACCCACCCCTGTACACAATTCTGAAGCTTTAAGTAATAAACTTTGAGCGAAAGGGGTCTGGGATGGAAGTGTGGAAGTAACTTTGTACTCACGGCTGATGAGATTGGACGATGTTTTTATTTATTTAAAAAAATAGAAGTATTTATACCCGCGGCAATGAATTATAGCACTTACATTTATTCCAATTTTCTTGGTAACAGAATTAGCAGTTTGTTTTATATTTGATTCCAAAATTACAGCACTCCACTATAGATAGATATTACAGTGTACTTAACATGATCCAAAATAGACAGATAGGTAATGTATTGACAGACGAAAACGCACAATCTAAACTAGTGGACCTAAAAAATAAAAAAATTCAATACCTGCCCTCAATTTGCACTTAGAAGGGACATTTGGAAATTGAACCCCTAAGAGGCTCAAATGGTGGGTCAAAGTTTTATATGAATAAACATTTTTCTTAAGTTACAATCTGGCACATGGATAGGTCTTAATAACTCAATACTGGCATCAAAACACGATTGATAATAAACACAGGGAATGGACAACAAAAGAAATATAAGCTGACCCCTCATTAAACTTGCTTGCTTCACACTTTGCATTGTTCACATGCCTCATACTTCATTGTGACAGTTCACCATGACGTATTACAGCTGATAAGCTCTATAGTGACTGAGAATTTTATTGTAATCGCAATCCGATGTCTTATAGCGCTATTATGTTGCATAAGTTGATGAATGGGCATCTATTTGTTTAGAGTCGATCCACGAGCAAGCAAGAGCCTGTGGTTGCAAGCAATTTTACACTTCAGATAAAGAGAAAGCAAGTAGCACTTTTCTGACTCTGTTTTAACATTGAAATAAAACTAATTGTACGGATTATGTCCCGTACATTATTTGTTTTTGCGTATTTGGGATCCAGTTATAAATTTCATTAAATCCAAAATCAAGCGCACCATTTTTTTTTTTTTTTAATACATTATAGGCAAGTATTTGATCTCGATCTCACCTGATGGTAAGTGACGATGAGATCTACGATGGAGCATACTTGCCTAGGTAGGAAGGCGGCAGTAGATCGAGACGCTACATTCACTAGGCACATGTAGCGCAACTGATCTGACCCGCCATCCATGAATGGCAACACCGAACATCATGCCGGAACACGGCTAGGCCGCTTGGCGACATGGCTTTGTTCAGTGGGTGGTGACTAACCACGGCCGAAGCCTACCACCAGTAGAGTTGTCACCTGGTTGGCACCACCCAGGGTCACGTGTAGGGTATCTCGAGGGTACTTAATTCTCCTACGGACGAAGGTGACTCGACCCCAAAATTGCAAGACCTCAAGACACTGTGAGTACACTCTGCATGGATCGGACCGCAAACATCAACTAAATATAAGGCTACCCCAGTTCAAACTATTACACTAGAACGTCAAACACCTCAGTCCTCCCGTGACCATGGTTGCTGTAATGTAGCTGTAACGTCGGGAACGTAAACATAAAATAAACGCGATAAAATATGTAAAATTAGTTTAATTTCAATGTGTAGTATTTGCGTATATATAAGAAATCACTAGCTGTTTTAGAAGGTAAACTTACGTGATAGGCACTGATTTGATATAAATGGAGGTATATGGAAAATCTTAAGCCAATGTGCAATAAAAAAAAACAATTTTTGACATGTCTTTATGTACGAAGGGACCGTCGATATATCGGTCCCCCTTCAGTACGTAACCAGGCCAAATAAGGTTACTATAGTGTTCCACCAAATTTAAACTTATAGTTGATCCCAAAGTTCACACAAAGTCGGTGTTGCGAGAATTCCAAATGAAAGGATTGCCTCTGACCTTAAAATATCAAGATCGTATATAATTGCAACATCGGACCTTATAGTTTAATGATCAGATAAGATACTGACAATAAATATAGCATCGTATGTGCCAATGTAAAGATCAACCGATAAATATTCTGAATCAAAGAAATAACTGTAAGATAGATGTAATTAATCCATTGCAAAGGAATCAATATAATGATTTACTCTTCACTGAACTCTCAAATTACCTGATTTAAATACATGTAACTAGCTTTCCCGGTGAACAAGCCTCAGAATCAAATTTAAGAAAATAGTATTTTTACCATATCTTTATAGTTATTCTGCTATTGGAGGCAGACTTATTCAAAAAACAAAGTTCTTGAAAATTGGCCCACAGGATCATGAGTTATAAATGTTTATTTATTTTCTTTGGGGCAACAAACAGATATACAATATTATATTAAAGTTGATTATTTTAATACTATTACATACTACTTACTTATTATATACCCAACACCATTACCCACGAATTACACTCAAAAATAAAATAAGATAACGCTACTAGCTATCAGTAAGTATATGGAAAAAATTACATTAGGTTCTACAGTTCTGCACATCAGGTATATTTAGTGAACACAGATAATAAAAGAAAAACATAAAGGAAACAAATGCACAGTTATAACTACTATTATAATTTATTTATTATTTATTTATTTAAATGTTGTAACTAACACGATTTTGTTATATATATTGATAAGAATAATAACATAAAGTAAGATGCCAAAAAAATTGTTTATTAAACAGACCGCCGATGAAAGAAAAAAACAGTGATCTTTTTTTTTTTTTTTTTTTTATTACATTTTAGGCAAGTATTTGATCTCGATCTCACCTGATGGTAAGTGACGATGAGATCGACGATGGAGCAAACTTGCCTAGGTAGGAAGGCGGCAGTAGATAGAGGCACATGGAGCGCAACTGATCTGACCCGCCATCCATGAATGGCAACACCGAACATCATGCCGGAACACGGCTAGGCGGCTTGGCGACATGGCTTTGTTCAGCGGGTGGTGACTAGCCACGGCCGAAGCCTACCACCAGTAAGACTCTCAACGAAGCAAGGCCATGATGCTAATGAAAAAGATTAAAGATTAAACGCTTTTGTTGGAAATCTTTCACGTCTACATTTAATGGGGCAGACAGATAATGTAGTTGCAGTATACAAAATAGCAGACAATGGCACGCAATCAGCTGTTACCATAAATAACTAAAGGGCTGAGGAAGTTTTTCCGAGATGCTAACCGCGTAGACAAGTGAGTGCACCACACAAATAATAATTAAAGAACACTAGGCCAGACAAACTTCAATTGTATAGCTCCGAACGAAACAACGACTGTATTATAAGGACCTTTCATATAATGGACTGGGGGTAATCCCATAACACCCAGACCACCACATAACACGAATTATATTTAACACATACTGAGTGTCATCCCGGAGAAGGATGCCAGGCACTGTCTAAACAGTTAAACAAACATGAAACATGCAGTTTCCAATTCGCATGTCAATTGGAAGGAATTCTGCAAATCAGCCCTACAGATTGGGTAGTAAGTTGGACCGTTCGTAGAGGCCATAAGATAGCATCATAACTTATAAAGTCCAAGTATACTTGGACTTAGTAGTAGTGTACTACTGCATGAAGACCGTACTGGGCCTGCATGACCATGTCCTTAATCCTCCTCATAGGAATGTGTCCCATATTACAGCAATAGGCTCCATATTATATTGGGACTAAATATCATGGGCGCATTGTGGGTGCACTGAAGTGCACCGCTTAGGGGGTTACAGGCGTGACGAGGTATTTTTTTATAAGGACCAAGGCTTGTTCTTTACACGTCTCATTTTTCCAAAATATACCAGAACATAGCAGAACCCTGATTTCGCGATAAAAGGGTCTGCAGATAAACTGGTTAATTTATTACCAAGAAACAAGTGAGTGAAAAAAAAAACTTAGCACAATAGAGTGGCATTCGCTTTTGTACAATTTATTCATAACATTTGAGATGGTCGAGTTGGCTGAACTTGGTACTGAGGAAAATATACTTAGCTGACAGTGTATTTCCTTCTTCTGTGCGTGGTGTCCACAAATCGACGATTAGCACGTCTGATGTGCGAGTGGCAGGGTGGTTGGATGTTAAGTCATCCAAGCTCCACCATAAAATTCTCCAGCAGCTTCTTAATGTCGCCAAAGAACTCCTGGTGAACCCAGTTACTTCGCCCGGTAAGCGGACAATCTGCTGTATTTTGGCATCCAGGCCCTGGACAGAGGGCAACTCGTGGCACCTAGTTTGAAAATAAACACATGCATTCATATAATACCTGTGTCCCTCTCCTGTGTGTAATAAGCTCTAAACTCGAACTATGTTATCGGTCAAATTTAGGTGTGGGTGTTCTGCTTACCCCATCAGGGAATTCCGATGTGATTCGACAATAGTGATATCTGATGTAATCTCAATCGATGTCTCATCCCATTCACGTCATCACATTTCTTCAAAAATAATAAAAACCCTCACTATATAACCCGGGCGCAACCTTTAAATGCGTGATCGAATAAAATACACGTGTTTATTACGCGGATAAGCCGAAATTTACGTACGTTTTATATAAAAAATCGTATCCAGTAATTCTTTCTGACAACATTAGGTAAAAAAAGGTTTCGAAGGGCAGGCGCCCGCGCCCTTGGCAGGTAACGGACAAACGATTTTGAATTAAAAATGCTTTAATTTGTTCACCATTCGGATGTCGTAGGGACTTTTTTGTTCTGTTGTCTTTATATTTTACTAGCTGGCCCAGCGAACTTCGTACGAATCAATATTATGAGAAAATGAAGTATCTTTATTTTTTTGTGAATTTTTCCCTTGTAAAAAAAATCATAATCGAATAAAAGATCATAAAAATTGGCCCACCCGTTCTTGAGTAACCCGTTTTAAATAGTGTAACTAGCACGACTTTGTTTGATATATATATTAGTTACTTATAAAGGACATCAGAGTATTAGGTAAAAAAAGTGCTTTTATAATTCTTGTAGCAGGTGTGTGTAGGTATTATTTAGAAAATATGTCCGAGTTGATTATCTGGAACATAAATCTTTATCCACTTTCAACATTGTTCAAGAGTGGCCGCAAACGATCCATGGTGATAGAGGCAATATTTCCAAGCTATAGTGACCCTAAAGGTGTCGAGACAACAAACTTATAATACGCTTATTCCATTTGTATCAGAACTTCAAAAAAATAACAAGTAATTTACCTTCTGAGCAAAACAAAATCTTGTAATCAGCTAAGTGAAAAAAATATTTAAATTATGTATGATGGCTTCGGTTGATGTAGGCAGTTCACAGCGCACTGGCTTTGTGCAAAATACCTGCGGTTGGGGCAACAAGGAAAGCGGACTAATATTCCTTAAGATTTCTTGATTTTTTTCTCATATAGAAGACGTTAAATGTACGTTGTACAGCTTTAGCAAAATGTGTTTTAATGTTAATGCTGTCTCATTCTCATGCGAAGAAAACGAGAGCGAACCGTAGTCCCTCACATAAATAAATTGGTGGTCTACTAGCTAACTCTACTCGATTAATTAATCTGTCTTCTCTGTTATTTGTCACCTAACTGTCGCAATATGTGGAAAGCGATCCGTAAAATAAATACAACAGTTCACCGCTTATTTCAATGCCCCATCCAAAAATGATGTCACCGACAGGCACGCCTTTCTGCAAGATTACTTTCCTCCATATCTAGATGGTTACCAGCCATCTGCGGAATGGTGGGTGATCGCCATTACTCGGATCTGGAGCGAATTGACTCGTAAACATGTTACTGTTATCATAACAGTAGCTATCATGTTTGATTGAATTTTAAAGTTGCCGTTGGGGCAGCACGGTTCTAGAATGGCGACCACGAACCGGAAGACGTAGTGTAGGACGGCCCCCCGCAAGGTGGACCGATGATATCACACGCTTAGCCTGAAGCCGGTGGATGCGAGTGGCGGGGGACCGTGATGTGTGGAAACCATTGGGGGACGCCTATGTCCAGCAGTGGACGTCTTTCGGCTGATAGACTAGACTAGAATTTTAAAGGACGGAGTATAGATTTGAGAAAAGGGTAGCGCCTTTCAGATCAACTTGACGGAGATACTGACGTACCTGTCAGTCTACTAATGATCTAACATCATTATGATCATCATCATTTAATTATCGATCATCTTGTTTGGCATATAATTGGAAAAGTTGACAAGCCGAGGGTCAGCGGTGGGTTCCTCTTCCCCCATTTGTTTAACAATGGATTTCGGCCAATTATATAAATAAATATCGCCGGACGAATACACCAACTATACGGTCCCACACTAAGCAACGCATTATATTATGGATACCGTACAATGGACTGGGGGCGAACCCAGTATATATTACTAATATAGACATTAAACATCCATGACTTGGGTACAAACATTCGTGCTCATCACACCAAGTTTGTCCCTACCAAAATTCGAACCCGGGACCTTCGGCACAGAAAGCAGGGTCACTACCAACTGCGCTAATCGGGCCGTCAAAGTATCGCCTAGTTCTATAAATTATAATGATCTAACACGCTAGGTCGATGTAGTGATCTATATAAGGCTACATCATCAAGCCAAGATGGACCTACAACGTATCCATGCATATTAAGATACTTGTAAAACTTTGCACTGCCATCGGTATATAAAAGTACTGACAGTCAGTGTCAAAATAATTGAACGATTAAATATTTTACATTACTGTCGACAAACAATACCATAGTATAATACCATAACACCATATACCATACCACATACCATAGTATAATGTACGTTACTTAGTGGGTGTGCAATGTGTCATAGGTGGCTTAATTCGTTGAATAAACTACACTAAGTAAAGAAATCACATACCTAAATGATTAACAAACTCACAAGTCAAAGTGACATAATCTCAAATAGGGTATCCTTTCACAGACATCGTGTTGTTATCCCGTTGCTAGCAATAAATGCGAACACATGGGATTGTTAACACGCGGAAAAACTAGAATATCCCTCGTCATCTACCCTCAGGAGAGAAAGCTTTGGAAGCAAAACGGCTGTATAATATGTACAATTTTATGCTGAATGAATGATAATTATCACTGCGATTTATCGCGAAAAGTGTTATAAAAGTTAACATAGGATAACATAACAACACGTATGTTATTTTTTTTCTATTCACATACTTTTTCTAGTTAAATTGTTATCGGAGGAGACTATTTCGTCTAAAGGCGTCGCTGACGGAACATAGTAGTGGCATTCTCGATGAACCAGTCGCAAAAGGTGTGTGAACTTCCAAGGTTAAAAGTAACCTATAAGTTATTCCAGAGCACAATATGCCTCGTACAAAATTTCATCCAAATCAGTTCACCAGTTTTTGCGTGAAGCCAAACAAAACAAACACACTTTCTCATTTAGAGTGTACAAAGATAATGATGGGACGTTCTCGACACTCGTGCCTACGTCTAGTGTTGTAATCCCTCATAAACTTTTCTAACAAAAACACGTGTGTGAGTATATCGTTAATGTTTCCAAGGGCCACTATTAGTGAGGGCGTTGAGGGCAGCTTGTTAGCTCGGAAAAGTCGAGGGCCTAATCCACACCTGATCTCACTCGCTGGCGAATATAGTGCAATGAGGTATATCATTGTGAGGATTATCTTAGTATCGTAACAGATTTTGAACATCTCTACACAAATGAATCAGAATCAGAATATCTTTCATTCATGTAAACAATTAAGTACAGTACTTATGAAACGTCAGAAAGTTACAAAATGCTAATCTACAACTTTGCCGCCCGTTCGGAATGCCGTTCCTATTGAGAATAACGGGCAATAAACTCCATGGTAGCTCTTTTTAAAAAGATCTGTTACATTTTAGAGCAGTACATTGTTATAGGTATGTGAGAACAGTTTAGGAACTGCTAGGCAGACTTTAGCAGCTAGTCTGTATCACATGTAGATGAGTATCCCCCCCCCCCCCCTTCCCCTACGTATTCGCGTCTGAATGAGATCTATACAGAGTGTAAGGGGCATGGTAAAGTTAACTTTGGGTAAAGGTTGATACCTATATTAAGATTAAATCATTTATGTGGATAGTCATGGGTTGTTTGTAACTTTTGGGCGCGCAATGTATTGTAAATAGCGCGATTAGGTACAACACAACGCTCTACGAGATACTCGCGCGAGGAGGAGGAGTATCATTACAAATTATACATGTCTCTCTTTGGCGACGGTAGAATTCTTCGTTCTCAACTGAGATAGACTAGCTTCACGCATAATTTCGAAAAACATTTCCATCGTGCATTTTCTGTCCTTGTAATTTTTCATGAATAATGAAAGGGGTCAGTTTTTTCTTTTTCGCAGCGCCCACTTTTGAAGGCTTACGTTTATATAAACATTATTTTTTTCTTTTTGTAGAAATTTCCATGAAGTAATTTAGCGAAAAGCCCGTACTTTTATTACACACTTATTTTTTCGCGTAAATACCGTATATCGACAACTGCCATCGCAATCCCAATATTAAGGCGTCTGTAGATCGTACGGGCGCGGTACGATCGCATGATATTTATTTAATGGTCGCTTTTTGCTTTAATAAGCCGATAAAACAGGCCCCGGTGTGGAAAAATGACGCCATTAAACTTCTAAATATGGGCTACCGAACGTAATCTCACCTTAGGGTTGTATTACATAAGGCGTTTAGATTTACGTTATTTTTATAAGTGCTTGATATTTGAATGAAGAGAACCGTTATTGTTGTTATTTTAAAAAAAGAAAATGGCGTAACCATCGTAGGTATTATGCCCGTATCAAATTTAAAGTATCTCTCTTAATCGGGAGTTTTTGGGAGTAATCGAAGAGAAAGGTTATCAATATTGTGAGAAATGTGTTTCTTTGAAATATAATGTGTAATTTTGGTGAAATATTAAACATTATGTGTTCATAAACGTGCTCGAGTGTAGGAAAATACAACTAAATAGTAAAACGTGTCTTTCCCCGTTCTCCCAAGGAGTCCGGTAATTTGTCGGTAAAGTATCCTCAATTTTACTGATAGGGTTAGGGGGGTTTATTAAGCCTAGTGTACAGATGAGGCCTGCATAGAATCTCCCATGTTTGATATAAAATATTCCACTTGACGCTGGCAATACCTAAACAAAGTTGGGAGAGGCCATTTTCTAAAAAAAAAATGGGTGCTTCAAACATCTGTAGGCATTTCGCTAAGTCTAAATTCATACTGACATTATTGATAGATAGATAACTCTTTATTGTTCCACCACATAAAATTAATACAAAATTACACAAACCTACTTAACTTATACAGAGAGTGTCACAATGTATTGTTATATATAGTCAATTAATTTGGGCCATTATATAAAGCAGTGATAGCCAAGTTGGTAGAACGCTTGCCTCGGTAACGAGCATTGCAGGTTCAAACCCCGGCTCGCACCTCTGGGATTTTTCAAGTGCGAATCTCATTTCAACCATGATTATAACTTGCTAAAACGGTGAAGGAAAACAACGTGAGGAAACCTGCATGTCTGAGAGAACCCCTCGTAAGATGTGTGAAGTCCGCCAATCCGCACTGGGCCAGCGTGGTGGACTATGGCCTAATCCCCCCTCGCATTGAGGGGAGGCCCGTGCCCAGCAGTGGGACATTAAAAAAAGGGCTGGAATTATTATTATTATATACAGCATAAACATGCACATGCAACATAACACTGGCACGAAAATTCTCCCTCTAAAACCACTCCCCACTAACCCACTTATATAATTAACGGCACTTACAAAACTAAGTTAAATTAACTAATTTAGCATTCAAGCGCAAACATTGACGAAGGTCGAACGTGTTAGGTGGGAGGTGGGGGGGTTATTATAAGGAAATTACCTATAAATCAACCCCTTATATCATCCCTTGTTATGTGACCTCTACCTACTTATAATTTAGCGAAACGGAGGGTACCATTTCATAAGTCTACAAATCAACTGTAATCGGCAATAAAAAAAAAAAAATGTATCTTTTTTTTAAATTGATGTGGTCAGTGATTTGATGATTTGATAATCTATACATATATATAAAACAAAGTCGTGTTAGTTACACCATTTATAACTCAAGAACGGATGGGCGGATTTATATGATGTTTGATTTTTTTAATATGTCTCCGCCCCGAATAGCAGAATAACTATTATAAAATGGCATTTTATTTTCTCATACATTCGATTCTGAGGTACAATCATCTAGCTAATGATTAACACAATTCCCATTTACGTTAAATAATTTCATTCAATATGTTCTTAGCTACATTCCGTCTATATTAATTCTTCGTCTGAGAGTAAGGAACACCCATTTATGTCCACTACTTGTCTACGCTTAGTTAGTCCACCAGTGTATCTTCCCCGGTCGATTATAACCCCTAGTATGATTAGTTCCACAAACATAGTTTTAATATGACCATAATATATTAACAAACACGCTTGCCAGCGAGGTCGCAGGGTTAAAAGCGTCCCTCTCTCTCTCTCTCTCTCTCTCTCTAGTCTCTGTTTGACGAGGCCTTGTAGTACATAATTATTAACATTATCATTATTACGACAATGGTGCTTTGATTTAAGTTATGAGTACTCTACATGTACTCTACATATCATTGAGATAAATTACATTACATACCTTGTGTACTGGTACAGCTGCTGGCTGCTGTACCAGTAGCAGCTATATTTTAGTACTTATAAGGCTTATGGAGCACCGAGGGCCTAATGATACATAGCAAATGATCGAAAATAATAATTTCATTGTTAAAACAATGTTACGAAATAATTATATTACGTGTGTCCAGAAATCCCAGAGGTGCGAGCCGGGGTTTGAACCTGCGATCCTCGTTATCGTAACATATAGCGTATAGCGCATCCGTCCTTTTTAGATGCAATATGAATCCATTTTTAAGATGCCTACGTGAACATTTTCCTTAATTATTATTATCGACAATACTGCCGACCTTAGATTAGTTAAATGTTTTTATAGTCACTGGACACTTTATACCCGTCATTAAGCGTATAACGGTTGTGTCGGGTCGAATGGATCCTTGTCTTGCGATGTCCTAGGGTTAGGTAATGTAACTATGCCATCTATGCTTATAAATCGTGATATTTTAGTGGGAGTCTCCACGCAATTTATATATGTGCGTGTAATTTCATGTATTTGTGTGATTATTGGTTGTGTTTGTGTGTGTATGACTTTGGCATGGGTTAAATGGGTTGAAATTAAAGTAAGTTGGTTTAGGATTTGAGTTGGTAACTGTGTTTGTTTGTTGTGAAGCTTAAGGACGCGATGGCATTATACGGGTCGATTTGGGCTTGAGTTCAACAACCTTATACAACCCGCGACTTTCTCCCTACTTTTCGCAGCACCTACCTAATACCTACTTACAATACATTGCGCTATAGTTAGGTACATCTATTCTATTAGAAACCTATCGTCCAATTGGACGTGCCGATTTTTAAAAAACATGTAACTTTTTCTATTAGTATGTCTATACCCGGATCTTTGGAAGGCTTGCGCGGGGACATGGGTCCTACACGTAAAGGACCTTTTTGAGAATTCTAATGTTATGTTAGCCTGCCGCTGGGTTCAACTGATGCAAAGGATAGTATAAACAGCAAATTGACCTCAGCTGGCGGAGGAACTATTGCAGGAATATGGAAAGATAATTGGGATTATGGATGGAGATGGGATGGGAATATTGGAAGGGTTGCGGATACCTGCCATAATCAGCTTTAAAGCTATTAGTATAATTATTAACAGTACACTTAGAGTAAATAACTCCTAATCAAACTGCGTGTGATGACCGAATGTTTATACCCGAGTCATGGATATTTAATATGTAATAAGTATTATTATATACTGAGTCCGCCCTCAGCCTATTGTACGCTACCCATAATACAAGCGTTGATTAGTGTGGGACCGCATAGTTGGTGTGTTCGTCTGGCGATATTATTAGTACACTTTAAAACCCATGGACCTTACATAGTACAAACTATTTAATAAATTAGTTATTAATTTTATCGTAATAGTGAGTTTGTAAATCTAAAAACAGCGTGCTATAGAAGATTAATCATATTCTAATTAACAATTAGTAACTGTAAATTTAGCTCAAAACAAACTACGTAACAAAAACAAAATGGCCAAAACAAAAGATTGCGTCTCTAATAGAATCAAATTTCAATTTACACAATTTCTGTTAAACAAAACGCTACCAAACTAGGCAACATTCTGTTATTTACAACCTTAAACCTTTCAGACAAGGATTAATTTCAAACAAAGCTACAAACTAAAAGATTTTTTGTCCGAAAATACGCAAACTTAATTTTAACGTTACCAAAACCTGTCACAGTATTAATTAATCGCTCATTCTAATGGAATAACGTTGAAATTAGAATATTCCTCATTTAGGTAAGCGCAAAAACAAGTTGGTAACTACAGCAGGTGCGTCCGGTAACCGAGGCACACAATGGTAACGTGATTCTCTTTTTACTCGCATAAAGGTTCTGCAAAGGTTATTTGAAGGAAAGTAGAAGTAGCTATACTAGCACGAATAAATTGTATTCTAAGAAGAAATAAAGTAAAATGGTAATGTTAAAGTGCCTCCATAAGTAATATGGATATGATGAAATTCTATACAACTTCGGCCGGCGGATCGATTGGTTTGTAGGAACTTACGAGTTAGTGTGTAAATAGGACCTTAGCGAGTGAAACCATAGAACTGATATTTTTTTTTTTTATTACATTATAGGCAAGTATTTGATCTCGATCTCACCTGATGGTAAGTGACGATGAGATCTACGATGGAGCATACTTGCCTAGGTAGGAAGGCGGCAGTAGATCCAGACGCTACATTCACTAGGCTCATGCAGCGCAACTGATCTGACCCGCCATCCATGAATGGCAACACCGAACATCATGCCGGAACACGGCTAGTCTAGGCTTTGTTCAGTGGGTGGTGACTAGCCACGGCCGAAGCCTACCACCAGTAGAGTTGTCACCTGGTTGGCACCACCCAGGGTCACGTGTAGGTTATCTCGAGGGTACTTAATTCTCCTACGGACGAAGGTGACTCGACCCCAATATTTTTGAATGTGTGTTCTGTGCTGTATGCACCACATAAAAAAACTATTTAAAAAATGAAATCAGCCAGGTTATGGTAACCATTAAATCTGGGCTTCTTTATTATATTTTTTTTTAATTGCTCCCAAATATGAATAATTGTTAGGATTATGGGAATTGAAATTGATATAGGGACCTATGAGAATTCTGTCTTTACATAAGCATTATAAATTGCACTAAAGAAGTGCACATTTAAAGGTTAATGGTTTACATAAATAAAAAATATTCTGATTCCAATTTTTTTTTGGATGAAAATCTACGTAACGGCAGTACAAGTTGTAACTCGATGAGTATAACGTGTAAAACGCTCAATTCGATCCGTCTGCGAAGTTACCCGCGTTTACCGCGACATGCCCCCGGGACTCGGCGCACCATCAAACTCGTACGTGATCTACCAAGCGGTTATCGACAGTAGGTATGTGTGACGTATCGCCCATTTGTGACTAGCGGGGGAGTACTTGCAAATTGCCGGGAAGTCTTATTTTTTTACAACCTTTGTTTGGATTGCGTAGAGGTGTAGTCAAATCGTTTATTTCGTATAGGCCTACGGGGGCAATTACAAATTGTCATTACATTTTTTTTTTCTTAACTCTACTACCGGATCGGAACGCGACCTCAACTGAGAAGATCCAGCAAGAAACTCAGCGGGCTTGTCTTTTTTTTTTTATCCATTATTTTTACAAAAAAAATAAGCTCCAGTGTGTTGCTATGCGAGGCGCACACTTTAACATTATAAATATGGATATTTGAGCGATCAGTCCCAGGAAAGTGTAGAAAGGAACTATGGATTTCGTTCATAAATGTATTAGAAAAAGAAAGTAGCGAGGAAAAAAAAATATCGCGTAATTTCCATTGTCATTACTTGGATCTAATCTAAATTGTACATGCTTGTATAGGAATTTTATTATTTAAACAAAGTTACTTTTTAGTTCGTACAATGAAACAAAATGCATATTGGACTACTGCTTTTACGAGTAGTAAAACAGTGCCTTTCCTGAAAACGGTATTGAAAATAAAATATACAATGTTGCTCTGATGTATCTAATAATGTTCGTTCAGGAAAAGGAAATACATTCATCTATAGCCAGTTTTATTTTACTTTAAATAGAAATAATAAGTTAGGCCGCTTGTGTATATAAGAATAAATTTCCCGTACCTACTGGCAATTCCTACAAAATTTTATAATAAATGGGAATAAGGAATAATTAGGTAATTAATTACCAGCCCACTATTTTCGTGGCTTACAACAAAAAAAATGAAAAACTAAAGGTAACCTTCTTGTTCCATGAACTATATAATATTTAAATAAATAAAACTTCATTATCATTATTTCAATAGGTACTAGATTTACTTTAGGTATAACTTTGTATCTATATAGGTGTTTGTTCCACAAACATAAATATATTTTAGTTTATATAATTTCATTAATGGCAACCCAGAGTTGTCAGTCACAGTTCAACCCTGCACACAGTTCGCACGCATAGAATTTACCTTATTTAATTTATTACCTAAATACAGTCCGCTCAACTAACTATGTGTGTTTCATTTTAACTAGGACCAGCGCGCACAATAGGTACCTACATAAATCTAGCTGCTTTTCGAGATATTGGCTGGCTTATCCTAGCTAGGTGCAGATTAAATTCCAAAATATATAACTTTCAATCAACGTATCACATGCATACATCACGGCTAAACTTTAAAAATTTGAAATATTACTCAGTCATGGAAGCGAGGCCATGGCGCATGTTACAAGACATGGCGGGTAATTGTCTCCGGTACTATAAATCAATAAACTCGAGAAACTATCCGTAATGCCAGAATACTCAAAAACATAATTAAAGCAAATACCACAGCAAGAATCAGTATTTTATTAATTCAACTTCCACCGAGCACAGCCCGCTTATAATACAGCATGTTAGAATTTTATTATTTGTTGAAGCAATGTCGTATAATTTTCTATTCTAAATTAAAAAGTAACTTTTTATGATAATATCTGTGTATCCCGCTCAGAGTATTCAGGACTTTACCTTTTGGTACTCTATTCTATCATAGACTGGCGAATATCATTTGCTTTTTTCTATATAGCATAGAATGTAATCCTAAATAGATACTCCAAACATTCGTTTGAGTGAAGTACCATCCAGATAAAAATCAAAACTAGTTACTGCTCTATGGTTCTTAAACTAAATTAATTGTCAGGCCAGATTGCTAACACAATCATTAGTGGCATCGATATAATTATGCCTTCATACAAAATCTGTCAAAAGTGACGCTTACCTCTTCCAACTTGCACCAGCGCGCATAACCCGTAGCGGGAATCTCTCATATGGGCGTGAAGCATCGATGGGCCCGGATCATCCCGGGTTTTACGACCATCCGTACCGGGATATAGAACGAAAAAACCCGAAAAATATTCGGGAATAATATCGGAAAATACGACCAATAAACGATGAATTAAACCCGCGGCCGACGTTATGAAAACGGTGAAAGGAATGGGGTCTATGAATATTTTCTTGCATAGGTACATATATATTTTTTTCTTATGACCATGAGAAAACAAACCAATTACCATACAATTTCATAACCTAAGCATACTCCGAATCCATACTCAAAACGACAGATATTTTGTCAATCTAATACAAATAATTAACACATTTCATCCACCGACTTAGAGTTCAGTTTACACCATAAAAAAATATTACAACACTGCAACTGTGGCGAGCTATTGACACCTCAAATAGCCCATGAGACTCGGCCACGCAAGAAACAATTACAACTTTGCGTTCCATAAACGCAGTGGTCGCACTTATTTGTAACTGTATACGGTTGAAATTCGAAATAGTATTTGGGTTGAGGACGGTTAATGTATCTTGGTGAGTGTTTGCATAAACTCAAAGTTTGACAAGTTAAACCATCTCGGTTGATACAGTATGTATTCATAATCTGAAGTGCGTTTGACCTACTTCTGAGGGAATGCCGGTGGGAAATATTAGTGTTGAACGTATGTTACGGGTTCGTACTTCAACTAACAGAAACGTCTCATTATATACAGTAACGATGTATATTTAGCAGTTATTTGAAGGACAAATACGGAAACACAGAATGTGGGTCTTATGAGTAAGTTTATAGATTCATTCATTCACAAAGAACTGAGTCGAGTATTGCCGGTCCGCGGCAAATACTATACCTACAAATTGGTCCGCGCATCTCCATACTGAGTACCTATACTTTTATTATTCTTCGTCGGTTGTTTATTTGGCACCGACATCACATTCGTTAAATACCTGATCTAGTTAGACAAGGTAGATTTCAAGATTAGATTACTTTTTGCTTTTTAGTTTTTTGAAGACGGTTTTAATTTTGTTAAAAAGTTTTTTTATTTAGTAAGTGATTCAATAGTTATTCTGATATTCAAGCCGGACAAATAAGAAAAATCTAAGATCTTAAAAATCGGCAGATCCGTTCGTGACTTATAAATGGTGTAACTAAAACGACTTTGGTTTACATAGGTATATGTATACATATAGATTACTTCACCTGCATCCTTTGATCTAAACTATGTTCCTCTATTCCCCTCCATTTATTTAAACAACATAGGTAGTGTACATCGTACATAATGAACACGTAATGGATTTATTTGTAGATGCAACAATTAAGGCGGCATTTGAATATTACATATGTACCTATGTATTTCATTATTCATGTCTTGGTATATTAAGTACTCTACGATATTAGATACTACAGATATTGCTAGTTAAGTGTGTCTAATGAAATCGCACTATCTCTACCAATTAGTCGCTCGTTTGCTATGTTCAGTCTAGTTTGAGTTACGCCCATATCATGTATCGTATTTATGTATGCCTCTGTATATAAATATATATCAATTGTAAACGTGACTTGTTCATATCATTTTGACGACCTGATTAACGCAGTTGGTAGTAAACTAGCTTTCTGTGCTGAGGGTCCCGGGTCCGAATCCTGGTAACGACAAACCTTGTGTGATGAGCACCAATGTCTGTTCCCGAGTCATGGATGTTTAATCCAACTTCCAACTAATATTATAAATGTGAAAGTTTGGATGGATGGATGGATGTTTGTTACTCTTTCACGCCAGAACGGCTGAACGGATCTGGATGAAATTTGGCACAAAGATAGATTATAGTCTGGAATAGCACATAGGCTACTTTTTATCCCGGTAAAATGTATGGTTCCCGTGGGATAGATTTGTTGAAAATTTTCATAGAGTATCAATAAATTCATTTTTTTCATACATTTGATTATGAGGCAGTACGAAGTTCGTCGGGACAACTAGTATATTCATAAGTATACTGGGTTCGCCGCCAGCCCAATATACGGTACACGGAATACAAGCGTTGCTTAGTGTAGGACCGTAGTCTGTGTGTTCGTCTGGCGATATTAATATTATATTTTTGAACGTTTGCCGCATAAATTGATGAAGTATCATTCAAAAAATAATGCACATGCATCGCGGTAAAATAATAATTGAAATGGACCTCTCAAACAAAACTGCGGTCTCACATTAAATGGTCCCGTTGGATTTAAAACAGAATCGGAATTACGATCGCAATGAATCGCGGCATCGATTTAAATATGTTCCCACCGCACTCGATTTCATATTTCATTGATTATTCGTATTGTGTTTTAATTTTAATGGGATATGAATGACGTTATCCACAGGAGTGATCATAATTATTTTTTATATTGTCTTATGCCAAACTTATCTAGTGCTTAACTAACCACGATTTTTTTTCAAATGCATAAGGTATACCATGTTAACAAGCAATTAGCCCCATACTTATTGACCGAGACACTAAGTCCGCCATCCTGCACGAGGCCAGCGTGGTGGACTATAGCCTTATCGATCGCATTGAAGGGAGGGTTGTGAACTTTTTGGCCTACGTGAATAAACAAATTTTTATTATGATATTTTTTCTTCGATGAGAACGATGATCAGAGTGAAAGTAGTCTACGAATCACAGCGCATCTGGCCATGCCTAATTGTATAAATTCGGTATGCGCAAAGGCGCCATATTTGCTTACTTTATGAGATGCGACCTGTACAAGCAACCTACCATCAGCACTTCAATCTTCTTTGACGTCACTCAACAGGAAAAGCGGAATACTACTCGAAACTTGATTCGCCCACGGTGAAACAACAAATCAATAAGCACTTATCCGATTCGGCAGAATTGAAACAACTTTAACTGCATCTCGGAAGCTGATCAAAATTGGCTTCGACTTAGAACAACGACGCAGTTTCAACTTTTCCAAGATAAAAGCAACTAACAGGCAATTTAAGTTGTTCAAGCAATTGTGCTGGTTAAAGGCGGATTCAATTTCAAAAATAGGTGCGTTTTCAAAACCCAGCTTTACTGTTTTTAAAACGTCATTAGAAATTATACCTTAAATTAATGTTATCCGCGTTCATTTTTTACACGTGAACAATATATTGGTAGGCAACCTTACGCTGTTTCAATAATCACTACAAATGCTCTAGGCACCCGGGTAAAAATAAATATTTTAACGTGCTATATATTAGTTTTGTAAACAGCACCTAACAATATATTCGCACAATTCAATAATTGTCATTTATTTCACAAAGACAAGTCAGCGCGAAGGAAGACACTGGCAGTTTCTTAGTTGATTAACAATTTTGAATAAAAATATGTAAATAAATAAATATCGCCAGACGAACACACTAACTATACGGTCCCGCACTAAGCAACGCTTGTATTATGGATACCGCACAATAGACTGAGGGCGAACCCAGTATATAATACTTTTATAGATATTAAACATCAATGACTAGGGTACAAACATTCGTGCTCATCACACAAAGTTTGTCCCTACCAGGATTCGAACCGGAACCCTCAGCACAGAAAGCAGGGTCACTACCAACTGCGCTAATCAGGTCGGCATTCCATCGTCCAATATTCAATTATAATTGGATTCATGGATACCGTATCTTAATAAGTCAGCATCAGCACTGGAGGGTTCTTAGTTGATTGGACGATTTTGGAAGACAATTCATATGTCCACTAACATGCTGCCCTATGAATGAGAGTCCCCCATGTGATGCTTACGAATGGTAGGTTAGATCGTGTCCCCACCGGATCAATCACTTGCTGTATTGCAATTTGTCAGTCATCTGCACGAACTGTTTCATAAACATGAAGTGGCCATCGAATGCTCGGACGGATACTTTAGTTCGTATAGAAGTTTGAAAAAATATTTAAGAAAAGGCCGCAGTCATTTTAGTAATAATGCAAGAAATCATACTCTGTATATATATGCTAGAAAACAGTGGTTAAATCTGTATGGTTTATTTATCCGGAAGAATAATTTTAAAGCTATGGTAGTATACAAGGTGTATGTGGCTTCGTAACGAAAACTGATACTACGGATTCAATTCGTGATTCTGAACCGCCCAGAATTGTATTTTTCCGTCGATCTTTTCAAGAATTTTACGTATTTTTTTTTAAACGGTTTTATTTAGCTCGACCCGTACGGAATTTATTTATTTGGGTCAAAATTAGAAATTGAAATTTAAGCACCTTCCCGTTGTCAGATTGATCTGAAATTTGGTACACACATTTAATTTAGATGACAATACAATATAATAAAATCAATAACATTATAAATCTAAGATGGCCGCCGATACAAAATGGCGGATTACATATTTTTCCTTAACCCCTTCAATATGGGTATCAAATGAAAGGGCTACACTAGTAAAACACGATGATTATGTCAAAATTTAAAATTCAAGATGGACGCCGTTCCAATATGGCGGACTAGGTACATACTTTTCCACAACCACCACAATATGGGTATCAAATTTAATAATAGGACTACACTAGCAGAATACTGTCATTATGTCAACATTTCAAACTCAAGATGGACGCTGTTACAAAATGGCGTATTAGGTGGGGGCATGATTAGTCGTGTCGAGAACAGTTGCGTCCAAGATTGTGTGACGTTAGAGGGGCAGATAAAAAAAAATGGGGTCGACCGTCAAAATGCCCCTTAATCGTGGGAACAACATGGTAACAATAAATAAAAAAGCAAACAAAAATAAAAACGAAACTGCTACACAACGAAAAAGAAGGCTCGAAAAGGCAAAAGAAAAGTATAGAACGAAACGTGCAAAGGAAAGTGAAAATGAAACCCATATTCGACTACAGAAACGAAGAGAACGGTTAGCAACAGAAACACCTGAGCAACATGATACCAGGTTAATAGCACAACGTGAGAGACAAAGGCAGCTGGTAGAGTCAGAAACACCTGAGCGTCATGAGTGCAGGCTAGCATCACAACGTGACAGACGAAGAGAGCTAATAGCGTCAGAAACACCCGAGCGTCATGAGTCCAGGCTAGCATCACAACGTGACAGACAAAGAGAGTTGTTAGCATCAGAAACATCTGAGCGTCATGAGTCTAGGCTAGCATCACAACGTGACAGACGAAGAGAGTTGTTAGCATCAGAAACATCTGAGCGTCATGAGTCTAGGCTAGCATCACAACGTGACAGACGAAGAGAGCTATTGACTTTGGCAGAGACGGCATGCACGTTATTTACCCTAAAGCCATACAGTTTCCAGCAAAATTCAATTATGGTACGGCTGAAAGAAGGATGTTGCCCTTAGTTTTGTCATGGGCATCCACCGTCCATAAAATGCAGGGCAGCACCGTCGACCATGCAGTAGTATATTTGGGCTCAAAATTGTTTGAGTAAGGACAAGCATACGTGGCTCTAAGTCGAGTCAAGTCTCTGGAAGGGCTATGTATTGAGGAATTAGATTGTACTAAATTATCAGGTAAGAAACCATGTAATAATGATGCACTGAATGAATTAGATAGAATGAGGAATATTCGGTAGACAATTTCACTAAATACTAAAAACAAGAAAATAAAAATCGGTAAAAAAACTTTTAAGTTAAACGGTTTTATTTTATGTGCACTGAAAACTACAAAATAAATAAATAGTTACTTACCTATCAACCTACGTAGGTGATCTCGATCATTAATATCTCTGATGGTAGTGGTTGTCATAACATGAACCATGTCAGCGGCCGAAAGGCAGTTCATGAAAGAACACTAACACCAGGGTTTGCTTGGTAGGTAAACTAAGCAGCCCATACTATAACAAGTAGGTATTTTGACCTTCTAGTACAGAAATATTTTAGTACTAGGCAGAATAGCTTTTAGGCATATTAGACTAAAATAAAAACGTGGGGCCCCTCTGAAATCATACCTATGGCAGAGCATATCTATACTTTGGTAGATCATGAGCTCGACGTTCGCTGGTGAAGCCGTAACGGCTAGTTATTGATGGTCAAAACCTCCAGTTACGATTATAGTAAGTCGATTCAGCGGACCCTGGACTCCGGAGCTATGAGGTTTCGGATGCGACCGGGATAAACCGCTAGGATGATGATGATGACGATTATAATAAGTCGATGCAATCCACACTTAGTATAGTAGAAAGTAATACAGAAATAGTTAATGGGCCCCACGTTTTTATTTTAGTCTAATATGCCTAAAAGCTATTCTGCCTAGTACTAAAATATTTCTGTACTAGAAGGTCAAAATACCTACTTGTTATAGTATGGGCTGCTTAGTTTACCTACCAAGCAAACCCTGGTGTTAGTGTTCTTTCATGAACTGCCTTTCGGCCGCTGACATGGTTCATGTTATGACAACCACTACCATCAGAGATATTAATGATCGAGATCACCTACGTAGGTTGATAGGTAAGTAACTATTTATTTATTTTGTAGTTTTCAGTGCACATAAAATAAAACCGTTTAACTTAAAAGTTTTTTTACCGATTTTTATTTCGTTCTTTTTAAATTGATTTTAGCATGAAGTACAAGTTTATCTAAACGTGATAAAAAATTAAAGAAGCCACAATTACTGCAATGTAAATTAAAAATTGAAACGATTGAGCGCGCTCATCATTGGCACGCGTCGGGTATCACGCGGAGCGTTGTGTTATGATCGCGTCGTTTACGATACATTGTTCTTCTCCATAGGAACGGCATTCCGAACGGGTGGTAAAGCAGTAGCATAATATTTTTGTAACTTTTGACGATTCATAAGTACTGTACATAATAGTCTACGTGAATAAAAAATATTCTGATTCTGATTCTGATTGCGCGCTTAAAAATTACAACCCATGATTGTCAACATAATTTTTTTCCTTAATTTATTATAGGCATTAAGTGTAACCTTTACCCAAAGTGTTTGTTATCATAGCCCTTACACCCTATATAATGTGTATGTTATTATAGTAAAAGACCAAGGATTCCCAAATCCAGCTAGGATATAAAAAAACTTAGAAGGTGTGGAATCACCAAGTTTTCCACATTCGAACTACTCACTTGTCTTGTATTTGACCCTATCGGTGTACATCGGAAACTTGGCACCAGCGGCGTATGACAGGCAAATTTATATCCGCGACGAGTTTATATCAACTTATTTCCAGTTTAAAATAGACCGAGAGGGAATTTGGAATTTATCGTATGGATGTCATGTCTTGCTATGTCTGATTTTATACTGAGCTGAGTCCGAAAGTAGACAAACTGGATAAAAAAAATCGAATATACTACAGTGATATATTTAAAAAAATATCAATAAAATGAACTTTTGTGCTAATAATCTTTCGCATTTTGTACTATGTAGCAAATACTCAATTCCTATATTTTAAGCTTTGTTAGTTACTCAATAAAGTCTTAATTTACCAAGAATTCACCCCAACAGTCACAGCTAACCTCACCTTCAAAACTATTAATAACTTCCACACCGTTCCATAAAAACTTGGCCAAAGAACCGTCATATAATTTCAATCGAAACTTGCTCCATCTAAAAGCTATCCTAGATCCTCGCATATGCATGCTCGTGGAAGCTCTCGGCAAAATGAAAAGCAAACTGCGGCGTCTCCAGCCCTCATTATCACCCCCTAATCCTGGAGACGGTGCATGGAGTAAAATATTCATTTATTCTGAAGCGCAGGGTCATATAGATATGTCACTGAGTAATTGAATTCGAAATGACGGTTCATTTTTAAACGTGCTTACAGTTCAACATTGGGAAATCTTGGATATGAGGTTGAGGACGAGAGGTTTTAATCTAATTTTGCGTTATTGAAAGAGTATGTTTCTGCTTCTCTGTCTCCTTACCATGACTATTAATACGACTCAAATCAGGACCTCAATTGAAACATTAATAATAATATAATATTATAATAATTCCAGCCCTTTTTAATATCCCACTGCTGGGCATGGGCCTCCCCTCAATCCGAGGAGAATTAGGCATAGTCCACTGCGTTGGCCTAGTGTGGGTTGCCGGACTTCTCACATCTTTCGAGGGGTTCTCTCAGACATGCAGGTTTCATCACGATATTTTCCTTCACCGTTTAGCAAGTAATAATCATGGTTGAAAATGAGATTCGCACATGAAATCCCAGAGGTGCGAGACGGGGTTTGAACCTGCAATCTTCGTTGCCGAGGCAAGCGTTCTACCAACTTGGCTATCAATGCTAATTGAAACACTATGTGACATTAATCAAGTCTGCGTTGATAGAAAATTGCAAAGAAGATCAATTGAGGTCCTAATTTGAGTCGTATTTATAGTTTATAGTAAACCCCCTGTTTTGGTATCCCTAACCAATTGTATTATGCTCCCTGTTTTGAAAAAATAAACTTCAATGTGATACAGATTCGTTTTTTATTTTTCTGTTAGTAAATATTTAGTGAGATTTTAAAAATAAATGTAATATAAACTAAAAAAAAAAAGTTTAATACATAGTTAAGTTTTATATGTCAAGCAATTTTCTATCATTCAATTTTCTATGTAATAACATCACTAACTATTTCAAGAACTAGTGGAGATGCCATCTAAGGACTGGAAATTCCCAATCTAGTTCGTTTGTGTTTCTAATGAAGATGTGATCCAACGTTTTATGCACAAATTGAAAACGTTCAGCGCATGCCGGAATTCGATTATTAAGATTAATTGGAATGGTCTATTCGATTCGCCCGACCTTGCTATCCCATTTGCTTTATTGCATGATTCGTTTGCATAAATTGTTGTTTTCTTTGCTTTTGAATATGCAATTTGAAAACTGAATTGAAGCAATTTTTCTTGAAAACATCAAATTAAATTACGATCACTGAAACTAAACGTACCTTCCAACACATTCCTTAAGTTATCTACCTCGTATAGAATTTATATATCTCTAAATCCAACTATAAAGAGGCCCCATAACTCACGTCACCCGCAGGCAAATCTGTAAGATTAGTTTGCGAGTTGCACAAATCCTATAGTTCTCCGCGTATCAGTTCCCAAGATGTGATGTCGTGATGTACGAACGCGCGTCGCCAAAGCATGGCTGGGGCGTTATTAGTACCACACGATCGCCCGAGGCCTGAGTAAGATATATTCCGGGTGTGCTCGCTGTTATACGATACGAGATCCAATTCACATTTTATTATCGCTACTATGGTCCTATTTACAACCTTACGTGTTGAAAAATACGGGTTGATGTTGGACGTTTGAAATTAATTTCAATAATAGACTGAGTAAACACGATCAATATTATTGTCGATATTGAATGTAATGACATTATTACAAAGAATTGTTTTTCAAATGTAATATAATAATATCGCCAGACAAACACATCAACTATTCGGTCCCACACTAATCAACGCTTGTATTAAGTGTACAATGGACTGAGGGCGAACTTAGTATATAATACTTATATGTATAGATATTATACATCCATGACTCGAGTACAAACATTCATGCTCATCACACAAAGATTGTCCCTACCAGGATTCGAACCTCGGACCCTCGGCGCAGAGAGCAGCGTCTCTACCAACTGCGCTAATCAGGTCGTCTAGAATGTGAGCATAGCAATTTCTCATTCGATCCTTCATTGCAGTCGTTGGAAGGGGTTCGACTGTGGGGTCTCAGTACGAGTTTGGACAGATTTATGCATCAAATACAGTTCGAGTTATGCGGAAACATGAAGCATTAATATCTAATATAATATTTTGATCATTATTTAAATACTCTCAAAGATCAATTGTCATCGTTCTCGTTAATACTTGGACACACTCACCGACCCATATAGGGCAGCGTCACAGTGCAATAGCCGGCAGCGGAACCCGCCCGCCCGGCACGCTTGCCCTATGCAAATATGCGACCCCTAAATTGATGATAATCCCTCTCTGAAATATTGTGTAACCTTTCGGAATTTGGCAGACACACAAGTGATACAATCATATCGTCATCGAGGCACCATGCTGTCACTGTCATTCGTATTTATGAAACCTGTGATATGAGCGAGATAGAAGATTTTTCTCGAGTCCTGTAGGGTACAGGGACATGCAATATAATCTTGCTGCAGTTAGGTCTTCGCATCATTTCTTTCATAAACCTGCCTGTTACTTGAATATTGTTCCGATAACTCAACAAAGTTTATTCCGCCGTAAAACTTAGGCTGCTTTAAAATCCAGTCTGCCGCCCCGCAGCGCGGTAACGCGCTAACTAAACACTTTTATATCAAGCCGGACAATACTTAGTGTTATAAGAGCAATACGTAGCGCAAGCGGTATTGCACGGAGAAAGTTTTAAGGAAGATTAGTTGTTAAATAACAATCAGGATTATTGTAGAGTAACTTTATAAAATAAAATGTCGTCGGATGTATACTATTTTACATTGAAATTTTGGTAAAGAGTGGATATTCATTCTTTTATTGTTTAGGAAGACTCTACCCACCGTTTCGGGGATTATGTAGAGTTGTTATAAGTACTTACTGATATCTATTAACTAACATAATAACAGTATTTAAGATCACGGTATGACAACGAAGGGATATCGGCACAACTTTGGTATGCATTGGCCTTTCACAGAGATTAGATCCTTATCCTGAAACTAAATATATCAATCTGAGTAAAGTGTTCTGTGAATGGCAGATTCTTTGAAAAGATGAAAAAGTTTATATTAGTATAAAGTAGTAGTGGACCGTGGCCTGATCACCCTCGCAGTGAGGGGAGGCCTGTGCCCAGCAGTGGGACATTAAAAAAAGGACTGGTATTATTATTATTATAGTATAAAGTAAGTATTTCTTTGTACTACACAATGCGTGCATTCGAAGAGATGAACTATGATCACTTAAGCTAAGAAGACCATAGAATTATTATGCTTATTTAAATAAGATACTGACGAGTATCCTGCTGTTATATAACTTTAAGCTGTTCACCAAAAAGTTTGTCTATACAATTTCACAGAATAGAATTTTCAACTGACCAATCTGGCGGTATTGCGAATCGTTCGTGGGGATGCGCAATAATTCATATAAAATGTATGAACGAAATCCGATTTTTCCGTTCTATACAAGTACGAGTGGTATATTCAGATTCAGCTCTATACAAGTACTTCAATGAGATGTACATAGAGATGGATGATGTTTAGACTCCTTCAAAATTGGAAATAAACTTATAATTTATAATTTCATTATAACTAAATTCAATGCAGTGAAGAGAAGAGCGTACTTTATTATTTAAATATGATTCATGCAATCATTTTGAGAAAATTTGCTAAATGGGTTTTGAAAGACGTGTGATAGACTAGCATGAGCCCATATCCGAGAATGAAGAATATAACATAATTTATGGTCCTAAACTAAGCAACGCCTGTATAATGGGTAGTACACAATGGCCTGAAGGAAATCCCGACCTATTCAGAGATTAGGGCAAATTGAGAAACTACCCTTCTGAGCAGCATTCCGAGTCTAGCTATGATTATCTATCTACCCAAAATAAGAATAACTGGTATCGTAGCGATAGATTTTTTTTTAATAATAAGTCTTTTGAGACAAGAGCTGACTTCGCTATGTTTAGATTTTTTGTCCATGTCTATCGGTTTACGCGTCACGTGAATTTTGCATCAGCTGGAAGCTCAGGTCAACATATAATACTTTTTATCTCAGTAAATGGATGGTTTCCTCACAGATAGCCAAAATTCAAAAGTCGCATCTCGGTATTAATAGGTGCCTTATGTCCCACTGTGAAGCCTATATGTACAGTTGTATCAACAATTAAAATGCACTTTCTAACATCTTAATATATCACAGAATAATTTGGGATTTAGGAGTATACATTGCAATCGAACACGGCTTAAAAGCTCTTATATTGATTCCTATTACGTCTTGCGCCATCCCATTCGGTACTCAGGTAGCTGGTTTTGGTGCTCTACAATTCGGCGTGTCTCTTCTAAGATGTCTTTTGTCCATCCGTTCGTCTCTATAACACGGTTTGAATTAGCCAATGTTGTCGTTATCTGATTGTGGATGATTTTGAGTGGTAAGCGTTAATAAGGATAAAGGAAGGAAGGTTTAAAAAGATAGCGACACTTGGAGATAAATGCTTGTGGTGTTAAATCGTGGCTGTCACGTAGAATATTATGGTTGATTTTTTGATTGCTTACCGATATGTATAGAATTTGATGAACATCCAAAATTATTTTTTAGCCACGTGATTGGGAGATTTGTGATATATCAGGAGAGCACGGGTCCTTACTAAATAATACGGACTTTGAATTGGTTGGAATAACTTATACTTCTGCCAAAGAACATTAATGGCGCAACATGACATCGGTTTAAAAACTAACAATGATCGCTAAGTAGTAGTAAATTAAGTTAATAGTTCAAGATGGTTTTATCTGCTTTGGGAGTTACCTGAATGACCCGTCATTTTAATAAAATAAAATTAATCCATCTAGACCCACCAAAGACTAAACGGAAACAAAATATTTCATAAATGTACTATCAGTATTATGTTCAAAGATCATAAAACATCTAACAACGCTATCGAAAACCAACAAATTAATACATTGAGTAGATATACAGGAAACACATGTACCATTGCGCAATTGCTTCGTTAGCAGGAAGATGTGAAGCAAAAAGGTCTTTTGTTCCTCTCACCGGTGCAGGTAGAAGCCCTTTGAATCAAAAGGTAGGCTCCATCCATTCCGGACAGTTTTTTGGCGTGCGCAGCTAAAATTTGATGGAACTGTTTCCCTATGTTTGGATTCAATTGGGACTTTGTAAAAGGTAAAATATAATTGTATATGTGTGTCGAGTTTGCAATGGGTCTTTTGTAAAGCTATAAGATGTTCGTTATTCATTTGTAGGATGTTGGTGTCAGAATATGGATGGCACAATTTCCATTCCCAAATAGCCATTGAGGTCTAGTGATCTGCCTTGTGCAAATTTTCAGAATAAGAGTCAAAAAGGGGCTTCGTCAAAAATTGTGGTCATACTCTACCAACCGTTTGAAGCGTCATTTGTAAATCATTACACTACTCAAATAAAAGAACTTGAAGCATATGTGTACTTGCATAATTTAAACTGGAAAATGACAAGAATATCAGTCTGTGGACGCAACTGTAAAAGTAGAAGTAAAACAGTTACTGGATCCTTGCGTTAATAAAACTGAAATGCTTTTCAAATAAATACGCTTGAAATACGAGGCTACAAAAATTACGACACTAATAAAGAAACGTTCAAAAAGGAAAATAAATTTGAAAATCGACTATTTTTGAGAGATGGTAGAAATTTTTATTTCAATAAATTATGTACAATAGTTATTTACAAAGATAAAAAATGGATAATATTGATAGAGATGGTTGAATTTAAAATAAATCTTTTGCGAATCAATTTGCGATATATATATATATAAGTTTATCTCTATCAACACGTTTGTACTACTAGGTAGGTAGAGGTGCACTATACTACACCCACATTTCCTCAATAGTATTAGACGCTAATCGATGCTATTACAATCAACATGTTGCATCGCCAAACATTTGACTTCCTGAAATAACACTTAAATAACCAAATAATAACAAGGATATTATACTTTGCATTGCACTCACATTAATCCTCTAATTATAACAGTTGCATACTTCATGAAATTTAAGAAACAAACAAGGTACAATTATATTAGATCTAGATCAGAAGAAGGTTAAAGAATAAACATTTTTAATTGGGTCAAATGTAGCGAGCAAATTATTGTCAGATAATATTAAAAATGTATTTAAGTTTTCTTTTTGTCTAATAATTTGTTATCTACAGGTAAAGCTGATAAACAGGCTTAATCTTGAAACAGGCAATTACATAAATGAATGAGCGACTGAGTAACTTCATTACTTAGGAATAAAATTTTCTTGTAAAATAATACTTTAATTATGGCTCACAAAAACCAAACAGACGAACATTATAGAAGATAGAATTATCCTAATGTTGACTTATAAAATGCCTTCAAGATAGAAAATTTGAATGTATTGGCCTAAAGATATTTTATTTTATCAGTGTCCAATCCTCTATCCAAGCCTTTAACATTTTATTCCTCCAAATCTATAGCTAAAGGGAATCACGAAAAATGTAATATGAAGAATCAGCGTAAGCAATTTATCATTCCGCATTATAACCACCGGTTTCTCCACAACGAGCCGTAGTTCCTATTCCTGTTGCGTCATAGCTATGGACTTGAAAAAATACAAATAATGGACGAGGACTATGGGATGGGTTAATGGATTCGCTGTTCCCTATTTTTTTTTATTTGGGCTCGGCTAATCCTGATGCAAATGGATGTTTCGTCGGAGTTTCAAAATTTTACACGCGTATGCAAAGTTAACAGGCACAATCTATATAAATTATAGATCGTCCAAATAGTTACTATTCTAAATAATAACATTGGAGACACGTAAAACGTTCGTCTTAAAAAATACTCCCGAGACGTTTGAGATGTAAAAGCTAACAACATTCAGCCGTATCGAATAAAATGAAATCTATAAAACTTTAAGAAATCCTCTCAATGGTAATTGTCTCGAGAGCATCTCCCTGGCACGTCCTTAAACTTGAGGATACTATACAAAAGGCGGACGAATTAACGTTAAAGATGCTGTGGAACTTAGTCGAATCCTTTCTGAAACTCGCTTGAGTGAACGGAATGTACCATTGAAATAAATTTTCACAAGCGGACCAAGCACAGAATGAAATTGTTCGATCTCCTTTTTTTAAGAATAAAAACCGGAATCTCGTTGCTCTTTTGAAACTGTGACATACGGTAGCTCCGAAATGTCAAACATGTTGCGCTGAAAGTAGGTCGTTTCATCGATCAATGCGTCGCATTTAGTTGGGAGGTGCTCTTATGACGTTAAAAGTGATGGTTGGTGAATCGAAGCTTTATTGGTTTTATGCCAGAAGCCTCATTTACCAGTCTACATATAAAAATCAATTTGCTAAAGCGGAACAAGTACGCCTTATTAAATAATAACAAGGTATTCGTGCCGTTCTCCGTAGAGACGTTAGATCTATGGAGTCATAGCGCTAAAGACTTTATACACAGATGATCACCTAGGTGCATTGCCTCCACAGGTGATGGCTGGCTCTTTCCTCGCAAAAAAATCAGCATGATAATACAGCGAGGCAATGCAGCCATCATTCTTGCCACATTCCACGCGGACAAGGTCGTTTTGTTTTCGTATCTGTTTTAAAATGTATTGTAAAAACTTTAGCTTAACATCTCTTTATTTGCTAAAGGAATACGAAAAAGAACACAGTTGTATTTTATCGTAATGTAATATGGGGTAAGTCAATTGTAAAGCTACTTACATTTTCTTAACAACAAATGTCTTGTTTGGAATTACTTCCAAATCAAATAATCTACGTGTATCTAATCTAATCTTTTCTATTTTAACACCATCTATTCGAGAAGCAATATCAACGGAGTTTATTTCGTCATATCCGATTCATAATTTATACGGTTATTGTGTCACCGGCCTCGTTAAACATAATTATTTGCTCAACAAACATTATGTCAATGAATCACATGCATAATAGCGGTTTTCTCATCTGAATATTCATCTGCCTTCCTTTTATCGGCGCTCTGTTTCGATTTTACGATTTCTGTCCGAGAGTCGCGTCAATGAGCGAGATGTAAACCAAAAGAATATTCATCATAAAAGGATCACAAACGATTCTGAACTTTATTGTGGTAAGCTTTAAATGAGTGTTTGGATTTTTTTCAGATTGTGTACCTACAATAAGTATTGTTTTGGCATTAAACCGCAATTTTGACTCAAAAGGGTCGATGAATGGCTCGGTCCCTTTGATTCGGGCATCCGGCGCACGTGAACGAACGATTATTCCGACAGAGCTACCTTCAAATAGTAATAAAAATATTGAATTTTGAAAGCAGTGAGCGAGATTAATATCGTTTGGGGTATTGTCTTGAGGCCTTTGATTTTTATCGAGTGTTTTTCATTTGTTTTATATATTCAAATGCGTTTCAATTGTGTTGGTCATGAAGATTGATTAAATTATTTTGACGTATTTTTATAGTTACTACTCTTATATAATTCAATTTAAATTATTGTATAGATTCATAACTATAGAATGGAATGAACCATTTTCATTTTTTATACCCATCGCCAACAAATGATCACAACGAAAGTGTTAAGGCCAATTTCTCGCACCAATTTTAAAATTTTGCAACTCAATTGATGATAGCAAAGCAAGTAATACAAAAGGAATGTTTGAGAATTCTTGGTTATCAGTTTTTTTTTACAACATTTAAAGAGGTACTGTATCTATCTAATTCAGATCACGATTTCTTCGATACCCATAGTTCAAATAATTTGACGTAGAAAATTGATCGACGTTCCGCCATGGCGTAGAGGATTGACCATTTTTTATCCATGAAATCATTTAGGATATAATCGAAAAAGTAGAAACAATATAAAACTTTTTTTGGCCGGGAGCAAAAGTAAAAGCAATCGAACTAGTCTCGAAAGAAATGGAAAGAGAAAGTACATTACACGAGCGAACACAGAAATTGTTCGATTTGATTAAAATACTTTTACTGTAACGGTGAAAGAAGACGCTTATCAATCGAGACGTCTAACAATAGACAGTTACATGTCCTCACCATCTGCTCTGTAACAAAGAAATCTCTGTTCTTCCGCCATCTTAGATACTACTGCAAATATTAAGTGTTGTTCCCTGTGCTTTCATAGTCAGCATTCGTGAATTAGACATAGATAAACTGTACGGACTAAAATTCATACTAAAAAAACATTGTACTCATCTACAAATCAGCAATATCAATTTTATCTGGCCCGCTAACGGGTTTTATTATATAAATAAAATAATGTTGCGTGCCTTTTGTATTAAACTGAAATAAAATTAGGTTGTCGACTACTTATTCTTGGAAATACTCTGTGCAACGTAAATCATAAAAAAATCCCGGCTTTATTATGAGAGCTTCAATATTATACTTCATTCTTGATTACGTCATTACCCAATCACGCCACGAGCTTGGCCTACTTATTACAAAGAGCTTTATTAACATTACAATTATATTTCCCTTTAATTCGTACAGAATCAATCAAGGCAAGTCACAGCAAAGGGTAACCGACGTACCGTTGCGTGGATTTAAACTTAATAATCAAAAACTGTCCCAGATACGTCACTCGCACTGTGAATCGGCTTTATTTATTACAAACAATAGTTTGACCAATCAACACGCTGATTCCACAGACAAATGTCATACCATTTTCACGTTTAATATATCGATGATAGAGAACATTTTCCTGATGTTGTATGTACACGACATCATGATCTCTGCGGGTACTACACAAAGGCATCTTTCAGTGTATTGTAGCATTATTATCGATCTTTATCTCGATATACGGGACCCAACAATTCGACATGCATTATTTATGCTCGGGGGGAGACCGTTTATTGAAATCGTACGGTACAAATGTAAGTATAACGCTTTCGTCTCTATCTCTATCGATCTAAATGTTTCCGTGGTGTTCTATTAAAATATCATAGGATGCGGGCCCTGGGTATTTGGATGAGTTATATCTATTTGGTTTTTGATAAATGATAAGTACTTTTTAACTATTATATAAACATACCATTGAGCATACCACTCAGATCTCTTGCAGAGTCCGTTTGTACAACTATCAATTATAAAACATAAGTCCTTGAAACCACCTAATAGCTTGAAATCATGGATGGCGGGTCAGATCAGTTGCGCTGCATGTGCCTAGTGAATGTAGCGTCTCGATCTACTGCCGCCTTCCTACCTAGGCAAGTATGCTCCATCGTAGATCTCATCGTCACTTACCATCAGGTGAGATCGAGATCAAATACTTGCCTATAATGTAATAAAAAAAAAAAAAAAAATCAAATTTGAAAATTAATATCATCTTAATTTAATATTTAATAATCATTTAAATCATACGAGTATCTCTGTGTGCTTCCATTATGATGTAAAAACCATTTAAAATAATGTTTAATGATCGAGTTCACATTTAACGATATAGCTATTTTGTCAATACACATTATAGTTATGCCTCTTTTATGTATGTTTCTTACGACATAAACCCAGTTAAATGAGGCACTAAACGTCGTATGTTGGAGAATGTAGATATATCTGAAATTTGATAGGTAGCTAACCTTAACCATTGAAGTGAATCGTTAATTACTGTTACAGCTTTCTTGGGTTTGATACACCAATATTATTTAATATTATAATATGTTATCGCTAGACGAACACACCGACTGGTAAGTCCCAAACGAAGTATGTAATGTGGGTACCGTACAATATAGTGGGTGGGGGGAACCCATTATATAAATATTTTAACAGGGCAACAACAGCAGTTTATAAAGATAGCATTCCCAAAGAAATAAATAACATTTTTAGACATTTAAAAAAATAACAGCCTGTACTGCCAAACGCTACTGGTTCGCCTGGTTTCAAAAATATCGAACACAATTATTTTATGCATTAACTTGATCCATATAACTTACTGATTCATCTGTTATAATATTTTACACTATTTTTGTAACACATTATATACGCGTGAACCAGTACAGCCTCTCGGCAAATTGTATTCCCTCCAACAATGGGAAGGTATCTTAGAAATATCAATATGTACACCACTGGCAAAGTTTTCCCAAGAAGTATCTATGATAAGGTTCGGGCCATTATTTTCCACGGAAGCCATGTAGCGGATGTAACCCAATATTATCATAACACTACCTGGAGGTAAATTATGACGTCATTTCTAATTTAAAGTTATACGGTTACCTACTTACAAAGTAGGTTTTACTGGACCAGTTTCAGGCGAAATACCCAAGGGAACATCGGAGAAAAATTTGAACTTTGAAAAAAGTTTTTTTTTTAATAAAATTAATCAAACGTAATGGGTCTAATGAAATGTGTAAGGTCTGTGCTACTCTGGGTTTATTTATTAAACCTTTTATCTCTTAGTCAGTCAATCGTTAAATGGACGCAGTCGAAAAGTGGTTTAATTTACGTTGCGTAACCTCGAAAGTTTTATAGAACAATAACCAATGACATCAATACGCCTTGGAGTTGTTATAGGCTGATAACAACAAATAGTAATACTTATGGGTTATGAAAAGAATACCTATAGTAACAAGGATTTAAGAATCTCCTAAACACTAGCGATTTGCTTGAGCCAATTGGACTGTCTGCATTGTGTAGAAGCTCCGATGGCACGTAATTTACAAGCTAGCCCGATCAACATAAGCCATCGCTTTTTCATGCACTATTTGTAACACAAATAGTGTTGTGTTATAACATGTTGTTTTTATTATTGCATTCAAAATTTCAAGCAAGTCGATAACAATAACAGAGCTCGTACGGATTGCGCAACAGAGATTGTTGTAAAATAACAAATCGCACCAACTTGTGTTTGGCATAATAATTCCGTTCAACGACAGCCCGGGGATGGTTCGCGTTGCGAAAAATGAACGTTTTTATGGTGTTCGCCGAATTAGCTTGTTACGTATATAGGACTGGCGAGGTTACCGAGATTGTTTCTGTGTGAAATATGTTGGATGGGATTAATAACAGTAATCGTAAAGGTGGGATGTCGTTGCGGAGGTATCGCGTGTCTTTTTAGTTGATTTGTATATTGGGTTTATATTTTTATTACCAGCAATTTCGATTATGAATTTCTTTATTCTTTGTTTTCCTTCAGAATATTTGCTATACACAAAATTCAAGTTCTAGGATCTTACCACCTACATTTAGTTAGTATAATTATCTAAGGTAATATGCTTGTTAATACATATTAGCATACTGATTTAAATAATTCCAATTCAATTAAATTTCACACAGTCATTGCTATCAAACATGACATATATGTAAATACAAGACATTACAAAGTACTTACTATAGCTAAATCGTTCTTATAAATGCTGCTATTAAGCAAGAGAATAACTTGTTTATCAATTTTAAATGTTTGCATCCCAGGTTCATATGGAGAGATGTAATCATAATAACGTAGCTCGTCTGTTAATTCTTGAGCTCAAGACTAAGATTTTCTGATAAAAGATCTCAGTTCAGTAGCATGCGAGATGAAATTTTAATTTGAACCCTCTGTGATGTGAGAATGACTCGAGCAATTTCTTGTTGACTCATGCATTCTGTCTGAGTCAATGTTGTTTAACATACCTCTAAATTTCAAAATACCTTCATCAAATTGCTTTGAGAATGAACAAAACCCAGCAGTAATCCTACGTTTACCTGTTAAAATCTATGAAGAGAAATTAACGCGTAGGAAGATGGGACTAGGAGCTTATAAGTCTTCGTATTCCCATATCAACGAACAACAGAAATATTACTTATAAAATCCTTTTTAAAAGAGTGGCCATGAAATTTTTTGAACCTTCTATAGGATTAGAATTCTGAAAGGGTGGTAGAAATTTATCTTAACTTAATTTTGTGACAGTTTTGACTATTCATAAAAACCGCGATGGTTTACATGAAATACTTATTTTCATTCTGATTCTATTCAACAAAAATCACTTGACTGATATAAAAGATTCGGATGTCAACCAAAATCCATACTGAATCCTTGTTAAAACAATGATAGGTGAATCTAATACCATTGAATTTGTATTGGAGGCAGATACAAATGTGTAACATTATCCATCATTTGTAAACCGAAAATGAAAATATATTTTTTTTTCGATACAGCCGGGGCAAATGGTGTTGTGTTTGGAAATATAATATGATGTGAGAGCACAATGGCCGCCAATAAATCACTGGTGGTGCTACGGACACAATCGCATCGGGAGACGTCGGAACTGCGGTGATGAATTTCAAACCTCATCGCCTTTGCAGTGAAAAGCATTGTCCGATGGATGAACGAGAATTGATTTTACGATGTTCATTTATTTATAGGTTATTGAGCAAATGGTGATGTAGCGCAATTACTTATTTAGAGGGATAGGTGTTATCAGAGTCGTAGTTTTTTTTTGCTTTCCTATTGCGGAAATTACTGCCTGGAAACATTTAAAGTGTTACAAAGCTTTCGTGTTATTACTAGAGATGCGCCGAACATGGATTTTAAACCGAATCGAATACCGAACATTATTCGGTTCAGCGTTTATTATTATTCACATGCACATCAACCGAATATTCGGCAAAATACCGAACGTAAAAAACCTGCCGAATATGTCGAATAGCGAATATTTGGCGCAGCCCTAGTATTACCGTACTAGCGATTTTAAAAGTGAGAAGATCATAAAGTACATCATAGAACCTACTGTTAACATTAGAATGTTGTATATTTTTTGTCGTTAGATGATGATTTCCGCGCTCGTTCCCAGTTTGAGGACTAATTCGTTGTTAATAGAAGAAAGGCGGGTCACGGATGGTCTCAATATCAAAACATGTAATTAAAAAAAGAGAGAGAGAGAGAGAGAGAGAATATTGAATTCGGCAATTTATAGACTTTATATATTTTTTCTTGAAACAATATTGACCGTAATTACACCCTTCTCACCACCAATATCTTTGTTAACGTAAAGTGTCCCTCGTCACGGTATAAGTCCACCATAAATCCAGCTATTAAGTTCTCATTGCAATTCCGTGTCATGACAATATAATTCAATGGATTTATAGACCAAAGCCACAACGAAGGTGAAAACCGTTTCACAGTTAGAGGCAATTTGCAATACCTTCAATTGAGTTAGCAAATTAGTGGAAAGACTTTGTAAAAGCGATGACATTCAAGTGTGTTCAATACTATTCCTCCAGATTTTCGTTAGGTCCAATTAGGATTATGGAAGATTTTGAGCTACAAAATGGTATTATTAATCTCAGTATCTACATTATATTCTATTATTAATCAGTTGCTCTTGTATCGCATGCGACACCCAATTTATTTCTCTATATATAAAAGGCTTTGTCGTGACTGACAGACAACGCGCAGCCCACACCGTTGGATGTAGAGACTACATATTTGGAGGGTTTTTTTTTTTTTTTTATTACATTATAGGCAAGTATTTGATCTCAATCTCACCTGATGGTAAGTGACCATGAGATCTACGATGGAGCATACTTGCCTAGGTAGGAAGGCGGCAGTAGATCGAGACGCTACATTCACTAGGCACATGCAGCGCAACTGATCTGACCCGCCATCCATGAATGGCAGCACCGAACATCATGCCGGAACACGGCTAGGCCGCTTGGCGACATGGCTTTGTTCAGTGGGTGGTGACTAGCCACGGCCGAAGCCTACCACCAGTAAAATGTCTTTATAGAGGGCTGAAAACGGACACTAAGAAAGGATTTAAGAAAATTCGCACTCTAAGGGTCCAAAATTGAGATCAGAGATTGGGTGGAAATTTTTATTTTGTGCGAAGATTACCTTAATACTTTGTAAAACGATCGTATATAAGAATTAATCAACACCTGTGTTACAAAATTTCGAATCAGTAAAAATAGCTCTTCACATAAATAATTGTATGACATGCTTTCAGTTTACTGAAATCCATTTTAAAGGGGTCTAATAAGCACAAAACTCCCAAAAGAGTTATGTGCTTAAGCACATATCTCCCAATAGAGGTATGTGATCTTCGTAAAATACGGATATATCACAATAAATACTATTGTCATATGACATGGTGGGGTGACAAATTGTCGCTGCACCTTTTATTCGGTAGCATAATAAAAATTGGTTGAAAGCTCCCAATCTTGATGTAATGTATCCGGCGATTTAAAAAGTTGGTAGTTTTTTATGGGCTACAATAGGGAGCGGTGTATGTTCAGGGGGAAAATAGAGGAAGCTGACAAAAATTCGGATAGGGAAAGTGGCATTTATTGCTGTGTGATTTATCATTTGACGTTTACTGTTTTAGATTATTATTGTATAACAATCGTCTTGTTAGTGGCCATTGATTTTATCGGACATCATGATTGGACTTATTTGTTTAACTATTTCACTGTATACCTCCCATCTCCTATTTATAATAACGATCAGATGATGAGATGCTGCAAACCAACCTACACAGACAATTCAACAAGAAAATATGTATAAGACTCTCTTATATTTACGCGAATACTACACATTGAAATAAAACTTATTTTGAGGATTTTATCGCGTTTAATACTCAAAATAAGTTTAATTTCAATGGTTAAGCCTAATAAAAATACAACGCGTAACTTTTATGAAATAAGTATTGCAAACGAGTAAGATAATTTAATTTTAAATCCAGATCATATAAACAATTCACAGCTATCAGCTCCCAAAATTTAAATGGTATTTAATGTAAATATGACGGAAACAATATTATCTACTGAATGCATAATGATTCCAATTTACACGAGTGTAAATCAAAAGCGTGCACTTTCAAATATTGATAAATGAATCGTAAAAAATGAACGAGCGGTCGTTTGGTCAAGTTGACACGAGACAGTGGGGCTTTCGCTCATTCCTTATGTCATGTTTATAAGGCTGTCTGAATCATCATTTTGTTGGTAGCACATGAGTAAAAATACACTATTATTACTACTGAAGGAGATGCATGTACGGAAAGAGGTGCAAATTAGCAGGATGGCACTGATTTGAAGAACAATATCTAAATTCCTAACGACTTACAGAAAATTCTGTATCGTTTCTTAATAAGTATTGTTCTACCATCGTGGATACAAAATGTCTATCAAAATGAGCATGATATTGCATTCCCTTAAAGGTTTCACGTGACGCTAATTCCACACTATTCAAACAGCTTTGATTTAACCGCCCCATTGTGTTATTACAATACCACCTTTCAATACCTATGTCCATTGATCTCATTGGCAGCAGGTAGGCAGACACCCAAGCCTTCAAACCAGTCTGAAAGTTTACTTGCTTAATTCAATACTATTTATAGACCACATCATAGAATAAATCAGTAGCGGCTTAACTATTTTTACCTACGTATTTCAGTACACAATAGTGAGTTTGCAAAAAAATTCTTTAGGGCAAACTACTTGGCTAACGGCAACGTGCACACTGTCATTAGGGATCGCTACGATCCTATGATCACAGAATTATGAT
The DNA here is from genome assembly GCA_905404115.1 of Pheosia gnoma. Classification (NCBI taxonomy): domain Eukaryota; kingdom Metazoa; phylum Arthropoda; class Insecta; order Lepidoptera; family Notodontidae; genus Pheosia; species Pheosia gnoma. The sequence goes on along the minus strand of FR989894.1, from coordinate 10,520,469 downwards.
CCAAGTGCAAGAAGGTCGTAACTCTTGAAACCGTCAATACTGTTCGTATGATACCTGAGATGATGCTGACAGTGCAGTGTGAACGCCGTCATTCGGTTCGTTTACTCCACCGACCGGCTACCGCTCTCGTCTCGTCGCGACTCCGGTCTCCCGTCTGCAGTGTTCTTTTCTTCAGTCGGTTGGCCGCTTCGGTCGCGTGTGGACGTATTTGACGCTCCGAGACTCGCTCTATATATTTATCGTAATACCAAAATAAATTTAAATAAACGCTGACTGCTGTGTTTCGAATAGCGTCCTCAGTAAAGGGAACTACAAGTTTGTGCGCACTAGATCCACGTCGTCGGTTCTAGAACATTAAATTTGTTGTTTTTAGTTTGGCGAGTGCAAAATGTGATGTTGTGTGTGTTCTAGGAGCGTACCCTCCTGTGTAACGTTGCTCAAAGTGAACTACATGGATGTAATGTGTTTTTAAAGTGGAAACTCATAATCTTGAAGCTTAGTAACAGGATTTTTTAAATTCAGGTCAGTAAAAATTATTCATACTTACTACATTTAATGTTCAGATAAGATTGTAAGCAAGTGTTGGTGTTGAGAGTGACTAATACGAAGTCAAGGTGAGTGCTATACAAACACAAATACCAGTTACTGTAAATTGAGGTAAATAAATTTAGGTACATCTGCGCGAATTAATGATTGAACTCGAGACGGTAATAAGATTAGACCGGTTCGGAGAATTGAAGAAAATGTTTTAGGTGTAACTCGGGACGAAAGAACAGACTTTAATGCTGATTCCGATGAAGTTGACATAGAAAACGGGAATACAAATTGTTTATATGTTAACGCTGAAATGAATAACACAGAAGATAATAAGTAGGTAGTGATAATAATAAGTAATAATAGATAATAATAAGTGGTGGTAGGCTTCGGCCGTGGCTAGTCACCACCCACTGAACAAAGCCATGTCGCCAAGCGGCCTAGCCGTGTTCCGGCATGATGTTCGGTGTTGCCATTCATGGATGGCGGGTCAGATCAGTTGCGTCTCGATCTACTGCCGCCTTCCTACCTAGGCAAGTATGCTCCATCATAGATCTCATCGTCACTTACCATCAGGTGAGATTGAGATCAAATACTTGCCTATAATGTAATAAAAAAAAAAAAAAAAGGTAATAAAAAAAATCTGCCATCGAAATGAAATTGTGTTCCATTTCGCAGTTGAAGGTCAATTGCGCGGTGGCTTGCTCATTGGAATGGTCAATAAAGATTCGGAATATAAAATAAATATCGATATAGATCCGGTTTCCCGTTTGCTGATTATTTTGGCGCTAATCCAAGCCTTGGTGGCCGCAGCATCCTTTGCTTACCACTGTCATGTTGAAGATGTCTGTTAATATGACTAGACTCGGCATATTTATTGCATCTTCCTAGTTTCTGAATTGTTGCTGATATTATCACTTCATTTCTTATGTAAGTCTATAAGCATTTTTTAACATAAATTAGTACCTAAGTAATATTTTTACTCTTTTATACATAGATTATGCAATATTCTAGCTAGACCTATAACAGAAATTGCTTTGCTATCGTCAACAATTTTATTCCTTCTAACAGCTCTTAGCATTTACCAACTTAAAGTCAATTAATCTGTCAATACCATTGTTTAAACATCAGATCGTAGAACAATATTCACTCACTATTCCTAAACATGTCCATAGACGTCTCGTTCTGTAAATGCATTTGATAAAACAAATATTTCTCTTTGTCCGTTTCTTAAAAAGAGTTTATCTGTAGTAGGAAATATTGTGTAAACACATGTAACAGTACACCGTTGGGGATCATGTGTTTGTTTATCATGCAGTTTCTTAGAACTTACCCAGTGTCAATGTGACCGACCGATCCGAGCGTTAACTGAAAGACGATAAACGTAAACAATTATTAATTGCTCAATTTTCTTATTGGACATGCGTGCTGTGAGAGATTATATGGATTGACAAAAGGAGGACATATTGAAGAACATGTTAATGTAAATAAATAAATAAATAAAAAATAAAAAATGTTCTAGAAAACCTTTGCCTTAACAAGTAGTGTATGTGTGCTGTGAAAACTAAATGGACGATTATGTTAATTAAAAACTTCCAAGGATTCCCTAATAATATTTTTTGGTCAAGTAATGCAAATGAGACATCTATTTTGGAATCTTTATGCCTTTGCCCAGTTATTTGAGTTACATACATCTGTTCTACTCAACGTTTAATTTATATTAATTACCCTTCTGTATCAACACGAGATTTTCCATTTTAAACACAGACGTAATTTTAACTTCACTTTTCCTCATTTCATAATAACGTTTGGAACGTGTCGCAAAGTTTTCCCATTTTCTGTGTAATTAATCATGAGTTGTTTGACGAGCTGCTGTAACTGATGATAATGACAAAACACTTGTAATAAATACCAATGACATGCTTGTAAAAACAATGAAATTAGGAGCGGACGATATAGACCTTTGTATTTTAATATTTTGAATGGAAAGTCAATTCTTTCTCTTTAATAGTTGTAGTGCGGTCCGATATGCTTGTAAACATGAAGATTAGTCAAAATGAATCAAATCAAATTCTGAAAATTCATGTTTAATGTACTTGATTTCAGTTTTTGACTAGCTATATAAAAAGCATAATATTTTCAAAAATATTAATAACCAGTATCTGAAATACATACATAGTTTCACTCTGTCTAAGATATTTCTTTAATAGAAGATAATTATCTAATTACCAAAAAAGCAGAAGGATTTAATCTTGTGAACCATTTATGAGACGTAAGGCCTCTGAGAATTCTCAGGCAAATTTTTGTTGATGCCTTACCTTTCAAAAGGTGGGGTATAGAGGCGTGAATCATGGCCCACTAAAACACGAATTAGAGAGGTCTAACAATAGATTTGGCTTTGTTAACGGTTGCTGTTTATTTGATCGAATATTTGAATGGTCCGGCCTCCAAAAGGAGGTTAATGAACACGAATTAAAGATGTTTTTGATAAAATCTTTTGTGAAATCTGAAGATGTAATTAAAACACTAAATTAATTTAACAAACATAGGCTTACACGATTCTTCATTCAATATACATACTTATGTGATAGAAAGTTAAATAAGTAGACACCTAGTTTAGGCCCCCGCATGACTCGTACCATAAAATATTCAAAAAAATAAGCATTAAGAATGACCACGTTTAAAAATAAGTTAAATAGTCTCCTGCACGAAACTTGTAACAAAAATATAACGCCAGATTAAAATAAACTTCCTTCGACTTAACCACATCACAAAACGTTGACGGCAGTAAAAATAAATGTGACTTATGATGTGCAACATTTAAGTCTGTCTCAAGGTCCATGTGGACTCCCATAAAATATTCAAGACGAACACGAAATGAAATACACATGTTGTGCAACTCCTCATTACTGCAATTATTTCATATCTCTACATGTTCATAGATGATGTAATCTTTGGTTAGTTTTATTACTTGATCATGATACTTTTACAGGATAAGATGTAGTTTTTAGTTATTTGAGATAGTAATTGTATTTACTTTTAGAGTTAAGATCTAATTCCTTCATTCTAGGGAATCACTGGTTTCTCATTTAGAATCCGCTCTTATTCATTGCGAAGCTAATTTATGCTTATTTATACAAATTTTATGTTATCTGTTTTATTTAGACTCGAACTATGTCGATACATATTATACCATTAGTACTTAGCTTGTATATGTTTTGATTAGATAGAGTTAATTAAGCTTTATCTGTTGCGTTCTTAGTTATATCTACGTATGACTCGCTGATATTTTGAAATACATTATTAGTTTGGTCTTCTTAATATTATATTACGGCTTCACTATCAAACTTAGAACTAATTGCACCCCAATTAAACATTCACATGACTTACACCAAGGGTGCTACGCCTACTTCAAGTTTTAATGTCGCCTCCGACATTCTCCTTCAGAACCGAGCCTCAATTGGTACAAATTTAATACATTACTTCGTCTCGACCTGTCCTCGACATATACTATTTGAAGTTATGTACGATTAAATAAAGCTTCAACTCGCCTATGTTTTAATATTTTTCAATTAAATATCATCAAATATCATCAACTTGTTATTTTATTTATCAAGACTCTTTGGATCTTTATCTAACAAGACTGGGTCAGTAAAGCCAAGCGTACAGAGCTATCTGTGCAGACTGTACAATCTAGTAAGTTTTTGATATTTCCCAGATTTTTTTTTAATACATATACTGTCGAATGTATCCCATTAGGGTAGGCACAGACCACTGATAGCCACATGCTATAATTCTGGAATACCCCTATATCTTCGACCACAATCATACATCTTCTATACACTTCCGTCGGCTGAGGGTGCTGCGGTCTTGACCTTTCTGGAAAAGACCATTAATCTATTCGTCGAAGGTTCTCCTTGGGCGCCCTCTTCCGGCACTTCGACGCACGTTCGCTTTGTAAGTATATTTCTTTCGTCAGTTGTTTCATCCACTCCCAATACATCGCTAAACCATATTATTAGTCCACTTACCTTACTTTTATCAATCTCAGTTGGCTTGCATCTCTCTTTCCATCAGCAAAATAAAAAAAAAAACAAAAAAAGGTAAAATTTCGACCGCATTTTACATTCATGCCACTAAATCTTATACCAGAACATAGTTTCCACGCCAATGGCTATTGGGTTAATTCTTCAATCTATTATTAAATTTGATTAACAATAACAGAGCAATGAATAAATTTAACGAGCTTATCCGAGTTCTCACACCGCCAACTGAACTTGACACAGAGTTGGTTAACATGTGTTAGTCAGGCTTGATAACATTTTCATTCGTGTGTTTCGGTTGAGACTGATTTTAAGGTTAATTTTTAAGTTAACCCATAGAATGAGGGGCCAAGGTAATGCGTTTAAAAGAATGAAAGATTCGACCTAGTCTTGAAGGGCACGCTATATACTTCTTACAACGTTCTATGAGTGAGTGTTGGGGCTTTCAACATAATATTTAAAGTCTAACACCAAGATTCACAATATCATGGGCTCTTGCGAAATAGTTTGTAATGGCATTGTGAACTTCCATAATCTCGAAGCTTAGAAAAAAAATCGTAAATTTGTGACCATTAACTTGATGAAATAAACTTATTTTTTTTACTTGAAATGAAATGTAATCACTTGTTTTATTAATTTATGAATTTGAACTAATCATATTGAAAATTTAAAAACAAACATTCAATGCAATATGAAAGCGGCTTTATTAAGAATTCATAAAGATCGTAGATTCTTTACTCACTTAAATATATTTTTTTAAATTAATACGTTTATTATTAAGGATTTAGCAACGGCGATGCACTAAGTTTAGTTTTCAAAATAGAAGGTAAAGAAGCAAAAGAATAAACTCCGATATACATTTTAAAGAGAAATAAAGTATTCTTAAATCTCTAAAATGTAGAAGTCATTCGTCATACCCGCACAAAATTGTTATGGAAGTTGGCACTAATAAAAATGGTTGTTTATTAAAATAACGGCTTAATAGCACTTTGAAATTAGTTATTAAATAAACGGTTCCAAAATATCTGACCCTTATAAGCGCATAATTAAAAAAGTATAGCAGTGAGCTATAGAGACCCCGCATACGGTTGCTCTGTAACTTTTTTAATGGTGCTGTTAATGTGTTTTACTTAGACGCAACCGCTTATTGCGGTCTTTATTTTATCGATTTGAGAAAGCGCCATCTGCCGGCAGGTGTGGTACTTATAAAAAATGTTGCCACTTTAAAAAGTTTTTTAGTAGATCATGACTTTCGTTTTTTTTACGTTTACTTGAGTTGTCCATAGTTTTTTAGAGGGTTTTTTTACATTAACACGTGCTAGGTTCGTGTAAACATGTCGGTAGACGGTTTAAATGTGTTTCTATATAAACACAGCCGACAGCGGTTGGTGGGTACTAAGTTCAAAAGCACGTCTCGCTCAGCTTAAGAGCGAGGTGAAGTAATGAATTTACTCTAAACTTTTCTACGTATAGAGTTGTGTAAGTACCTAGAGTTCTCGGACACTGTAAAATAACGTTATAAGTCGGGTATTTAAATCTAAATTTAAATTATTATTTAATTCAACTCGGCACTAATAATTTTGTACATGGTATCTTATTTTTAACTAATAATGTTTTATTTTAATTTCATTCTCGTCTTGTTTCCTTATTTAATACGTTTGCTTCATTATTTATATAATAATGTGCTTAACTATTTAGCAAACTAATCATGTTTCCAAGATACAGGCTTTCGCCTAGTTTGGAACCGCAACTTAACCTACGATGTCAACTGAAATAAATTTACTCTATTTTAAGTTTACTTACTGTTAATGTTCATTCAAAAATAATGTCGTGATAACGAATCATTTATAAGTAGGTTGATTACTTGCGTATACTTACCTAACTGTTGGTATTAAGATAAATTTTAATAATAACTTTACATTGAAATACATATTTAGGTATGTCTTATTACGATCTATTGACAAAAAATCAGCTGGGTACCGTATACACAAGCAAGGTAAGCTCACCCTACCTATTTTATGCTCAATTTATTAATCATCGATTCACGACGGCACACAATAAACAAATTAACAACCCGTAACTGAACACACGTAACGTAATTGTTATAAAAACACATAACATCGAAAAACGTTGTTAAATTGTTATTTTTAACGGTTCATTTGGTCTTCCCGCGCGCTTTTTTTAATGGTCACCAGACAGCTGTCATGGCGGCGTGTTCTAAATTTAAAATAAACATTTTTATAACTTTTATGAGTAACGTTGGGTGAGGTTAGTTTAATGTTGCCAGTTCGCGTTTGAAATTGAAACTATTTTAGTATTATTAAATTTGTAGGCTTATAAATTACCGTTGTTTATTTATTGTGAACCATCTTTCCGACTAAATCCCATATTGATGGATGTCTACCAGGACATAACAAAGCATTTTGCTAAAAAAAGCTGCTTAGTAATTTATAGTAAATTTATATAAGTTTGTAGGTAGGTAAATGTTACCTTGAAAGAAAATTTCTCAAAATATAACACTACCTACCAGCGATGCAGTCATTTTTTCTATAGAGAAGCCATCTAGTGTGTTAAATACCTATAATGTGAGTCCATATAATAAATAACGCTACAATAACAGACAGACAATGATTTCGACAATTTTTCGAAAGGGTAGTCGGAAGTAATCGGGTTGTACTCGTATGGAGTTTTCGCCACTGTTACCTACCTCCCTACTGTTTTCATTCTCATCTCACAAGATTCATCATCCACATTAGGGATCTTGTTAAAAATACAAACGCAAAACACCATATACAAAAGATATAGAAAACCTTTTAATTCCAAATCATGACCATTAACCACTCATGCGCAGCTTTCTAAATACATTTTCTAACTACCTACTCGCATCCTAACAAGCCACGGTACAATGTTACCCGTTAAATATCGCACCTCAATAATGTCGCCATATCGAACACACCTGCAGCATATACTTATCTCTGTTACAACCATGGCGTCAGAAAGAGATGGAGTTATTAGAATATCACATGAATGTGCTAATTCATAGAACTGATTGATGTAAATACCGCTTATTAGGCATGTTGAGTAATCGTGACAGAATATATAAATATAAATAGTACCCACTAGCTTATGCCCGCGGCTTCACCCGCTATGACATTTGGTTCAATTATGAAAACTACTACGGGCTAAGAAAATACTAGGGTTCTTAAAAATGTTTCCAACTGATCCCAACCACTTCACAAAGTCGGTAGTAGGTAGTAATCGTGAAGTCAGCAGGGGTATGCAAATATCTTCCTCGCACACCAACAACCTATCAATATGGTACACGTGATGTGGATTATAAAGAAAACGACGGAATTTTATCGTGCGAAACGCGCGCGTCCCGAATATCTGCTATGACAGGAGTACGCTCTGTGTTGCAAGCTGAAAAAAATAATTTAAAAACCGATGAATTAAAATACTGCCGGCCGAATTACTTGTTTTTTTTTATTATCTATATGAGTTATTGTTTCAATAACTGCTTAATATTCCGCTCAGTCATTTTGCGTTCTCATAGTAATCCACTTCCTTTGACAGATCAATATCGCCAGACGAGGAACAAAAGGCAATTATTAGTATTCTTCTTGAATAAAGACTCGGTTCTTTTGGCTGAGACTAAGATAGTACTTGTCAGTACGAATTTGTACCTAAATGGAGCTTACAATATAAATGTTACTTTTGCATGAACGCGATTGGTCCGTTCGGGCAGCCGCGTGACACTAAAGCTTGGCTTTGAATGAAGAATCGGCATTAAAACTATACAAATATTGCTGAATCGTCATCATCTTTAATGGATCAGCAGGTATTTTAGAAGCGAAGTACTAAGAAATAAAAATGTTATATTTACTATGCAATAAGCTCGAAATTGTGTCAGAATCATACAGTGGAATGGGGTAGAATTAACATAAGAAACTCATGAAGCGAACTTATTGTAATGAATATTTATTCATTACAATAAGTTCGCAAGTTCATTCAGTACGAAGACGGTCTAATTAAATTCATGGAAGGAGACATTTTTTTTCAGCTTTCTTCATACGTTTCGAAATAATAACGTCGAGACAGTGTATTCGAAATGACTACTTATGTTTTTCGTATTTCGTATTAAGTATTAAGTAGGTACGTAATACCTTTCAGTATTTCAGCAGAAATGTAGCTTGAAATCCTTAGTACAGCATGTCGACTAACTTAATTAAAAAAACATTATGTTTGTACTTAAATGAGAAAATATTTCAGTAAGTAATACCATACCTACGTTATAAAGTACTCAAAATGAACTCGAATGGATATGATTCGCGATCCTTACACACTTCCCTAAACTTTTCCACTAGCATGGGTTAACCGTGGCTACTCTGAGCTCCTATGTCCTTGTCTTCCTTAGTAACATTTTTATATTTTGTTAAAGGTCCCCAAGGGGCATCTACCCAACATGTACTTCCCATGTACAGATAGGCATAAAGATGGTTCTTTATAGAAGTTTCCGTGTGTAAAATGGGTCACATTGGCTGTTTAGTAAGTAGTACAAGGCTCTTATTGTGGGTAATGTCTTGTAGTCGCTACTCAAAGATTTTCGTTTCAAAGAATTGCCTTCATGCAAGAATATTGTAGCAATTCCTGTTACAGTGGGCTAAGTACTGGATTGTTTTATACTTATGCCTGGAGTACACGTAGCACGTAAAATGGCGAGGCAGTGCTATCGGCCGAAAGCTCGGTAAGTGTAAACATATGCCGAGCATTGAATAAGATTTTACTGGTTACGTGTAATCCAGGCATTACAGTCACATTGCCAGCATTCAAGGTGATTGGCTAATGAGATAATAGAAATATAAAAAATATGCTGCATTTCATTTATTTGATCAATGTATAATTACTAAGATTACGATTACAGTAAGAATTAAAACGAAATAAGATTAAGAATTAGAAAAAATGCAGATGCTAAAGATTTCCGATCAGATAGAACGAAATTTGTGGGTAGGTAGTGACTGAGCTAGCCAGTAATGACTTCACAGCCATAAGACAGCGCGTGTGCGACTGAGAAAGAGCATGATCCTATTGTCTCCCCACTACTTGATTTCACCAAATTTTATATCTTGGTATACCTACCATATATGTTTAAAAGCATGTACTGAATATCACACTAATATTATAAATGTGAGGATGGATATCGGATGTTCGTTACTCAATCACGCCAGAACGGCTGAACGGATCTGGATGAAATTTGGCACAGAGATAGATTATAGTCTGGAATAGCCACACTCTCATATATCTGTGGGAATAGCACATAGGCTACTTTTTATACCGGTAAAATGTATGGTTCCCGTGGGATAGATTAATATGGTAGCATACATACTTTTTAATCACGGGTAACACCGCGGAGCGCAGCTAGTCATTACATAAATTCGTTCACAGTGTGTTATTAAAGTATCAGTAATTGCATATATTTAATACTTATAACAAAAATCAAAATACACTAACCTTAACCACGACATTTTTATTCTAAAAATCCAACCTCTAGATATCAAAGCTTAAATCTTCATCCCTAATTATATAAGCTGTCACCGAGCAGCGCTTCCTCTGACACCTCTCATCGTGCCGTCGAAATACAATTAGCATAATAATTTCTATACTTTTATTTAATGACGCTCCTGCCGTTAATTATAGCTAGTTACAAACCTGGTTTTATCACGTTTCATGGGTTCTACTCCGATTCGTGGATTTATGAGTTTTTGATTTTCAAACATATTTAAATGTTTCTTAAATACTTTGTAGGTTTATGATTTTATCTGTTGACAGTAGTTGCCTCAGTTGCTCTATATTTTATACTACGTGTCAATACATGCGAATATTAGCAAAATATAAAAAAAAAATGTACCATCTACTCATGATAAATCGGCTATGGAAGTAATTTATCAGTTTTAACAAAACTCCTAGGTAGTTATTGAGAATTTTACTAGGGCTGAGGTTGAGAATGTTACAAAACAAATTAGGAATATTAAAAAAAATATGTTGCGCTCTTATAATGCCACTTATTTGATCTTAAAGTTATTAAGGAATTAGTAGCCCCCGTGATTCGTTAGCATGACATGTCTTGGATAACTTGGGCTTTTCCGGTAAAGATATTACTTTGTTGTTAAAATTAAGTTGGGACTTTTTAAGTGATTTCAAGGTTGAAAGTCACTTCCTATATTGTTGATGGAGATTGATTACATTGGAATGTATTAAGAGCCGCAATAGGGTGGAATATTTTAAAATGGATACTGCGCGTAAGATGCTGAAAGGTGTTTTATTGTTTTAATACGACAAAAGTACAACATTATTTAGTAAGTGCGTAATACCTACTTTAGTTTATATATTGCAAGTATAGTGCACATATATATATACATACTCCCTGGGTCCCTTGATTTTGACTAATATTCCACCATGCTGGCACAGTGTGGGTTCTTAAAGCATTTAGAAAGATATGCAGATTTCCCCACGGTTTGCCTTCCCCGTACACCAATTGATCAGACTCGAAGCTGCAGACCTTGTTGCCAAGGCGAGATTTAAACCAAACAACTAGGCTATCATTGGTATTAAAAACAGATAGAAATAAATCACCTGTAATAATTTAAAGTTACGAAATTTCATTAAATATTTAAAGCAATTGTGACGTCTTACCGCGCTGACTACCAAACCTTAATTATTCCTATTGAACGGGCGTGATTGTTTTAATAAAATAATTATAAAGTAGCTGGCGTCCATTTTGAAGTTGGACAGGAATAGATAAAGTTCATTACGATGTACCGTTTGATAAGTTTTAATTAAGTTTACACCCGCTTTTGTTGCGTTTATTCTACGAATTCTTAGGTAATGTTGGGAATGTTCTTTATAAGCATTTTAGAAATGTATTCTATATTAATGCAGACATGGTTCAAAATAGAGAAGTAATTGGGGTCAGGTCAGAGGTAATAAACATCCATTGGTCTCTTTCACATCATCAATCCAGATCGAGATATTCGGATCCCAGGATCAGGTAAGAATGATTAATTGATTACAATACCGCCAATACTGCTGTGATTTGAGTGATACTTGTGATATTACTAAAAGTGTAAAAGGCCCTCCGATTGGCGTCCTAAAGCAATTATCAGCCATTTCCATAGACTGACTGGGCAAGGTCAAATAAAAAATATTATTTCAACTTTTTTCTCAAACCATAGGCAAGATGCCAGTGGCCGGTAACATTTTTAACTGCTTTCAAATCAAAACACAATTAAAAATCCGTTCAGAAAACAGAATTCCATTTTCAAATTCACATTGAACAAAGAGTGGCTGTCATTCAAACCTAGAACTGCCACGCCCCAGGAAGGTCCAATCTGAGATCTCTGGCGTTCGTAATTACTCGTGTTTCTTCGGTCAGTATCGGCGGTGTAATGACAGGGTAGGGTTTTGATGATGCATTCTACATAAGTTGAAAACGAAATGATGAAATAAAATGTGTGATTACCTGGCATGGTGAGATAGTCATTATTTTTCAGTTTGGAGATGCCGCAGGTGATTTTATCCATATAAGTATTATCTATGCTCTACACTAAGAGAAATATAATGACATAGGTATTATCTGATACTGCATACATGATTCCTTCGTTTTAGAATGGTCTATACGGACTCACGTCATCAGTCAGACGAACACACCCAATGAACAGTCCCATAATTGGGACTGTTAGCAGGGGTGTTTGTCTGCACACGCTCACTCTGTCCTAGTGCATGTGGGATGTTTCGTACCGACAATGGTACGAATATACGAATCGGTTATACGGTTACGAATACGGTTTTTATTTTAACTATTTTAAAATAAACATCTGTTAAGTGCGTAAAAATGTTATCGGCAGCAATACGACAAAGGACAATTATTTTTTAAACAACATTTTAGTAACGTCAGTACTAATAAAACGGGTTCACTAACCAAATACAACTTATAAGGCATGTTTAATTGCTCTCAATGACCAACCTAAACTGTTTACGAAGTTCAACAGCAATCTAAAACAGATCCAATGATTCACGACTAATCTTAGCACCTCGCGCTCATTGATCTATGACTCAAGTCTCGACCGAGGAAGCGATAATTTGGTACGAATCTGTTCGATCTAATCACTCTGCGATGTACCTACTAATGCGCTAGTCGGCGCGCGGGTGCGGAACCATTCATTATTTAATTGAATGTGGAGCGCACATGGCAGGGTCAACGACCCGATGTTTGACCAGTGACTTTGAACATGTTTGCTGGGTGATAAGATATGTTTCGTGAGGGCATCCCCCGGTGGTCGTACCGAATATGCTCATTAAAAATAAACTGCTTAGATATTGTGATGCAATACCGAAGACGAAGAAATAAAACAGACGAAGTGTCGCGCACGACATAATTATCACCAAGCCTAAAAAAAACTAAGCCGATTTGTGTTTTACACGTGAATTGAGTACCATATTTTATTCATTCGTCAAGTTTAGAAGTAAAATGATACAATAATTGGCAGGTGGGTAGTGTTTTAGACAAATGAATAAATAAATTTGATGTGTAAGTAATTCGCATGAACTACAAGTTTTTTGTGCTTCAACATTTTATTCGCGACACCCTTGTCCAAGTAAAAACTTAAAAAAAATATGCTAATATAATTTGAGCGTCATTATAAACCCTCGTGCCGCCGCCGGTCGGTCTCTCCGACCCACTGCAATATTCGCTTCTGATTTTGACAGTGTGGAATAGACGCGTCAGCTGTGGGAACACAATGGCGTGATCCAATTTTAACGTACATCTGCCGCAAACGTCAAAGCTTATAGAGTTACGCTTGGGATTGTGCTGAACTTGCTGGTTAATGGTAACTATTGGAATTTTTCATAATATCTAGTAATGTTATGTTTTACACAAAAATAAGACGTAATATAATGTGATATAGGAACCATAATTCAATGTAGACATTATTTTTTGTGTAACTACATTATTAGGTTATATAAATATTATTTACATGGTACTTCAGATGGTAATAACGGTTCAACTTTCAAGTGCCCAATTCTCTGCTAAAACATTTTGTAATAAAAACAAATTTTCATAGGATCTCGATTAAATTTAATTTAAGTGCTTATAACTAAAAAAACTAATCGATATTTCAGGGAATTTGCCTATTTTAAGTGTCTAGTGTTTTCCTCGCACAAAACAAAGGTTGCTAATTGGACGGCCATGTTTTCCAAAACAAACATGTACCGCGAGCGTGTGGAGGGTTGCCAGAAAAATGGTTTTTAATCTTGTTTAAAAGTTGAGCGAAGAGTAAGAGTTTAAAAACGAATGCGGTTACATTACAATCTCTTTTTAAACTGTTATTAAAGTAACATGAGTGAGTGAAACAGCTAGTCCTTTTTTACCTGTGATTGGAATATTTTTTGTTATCTATCTCCCTCACCCTAAAGGTCGCACAACACGCCGGGTGTTACAAAAATGGCGACAGAATCTAACACCCGTGAATAATATTTTGGACGCAAATGCAACCGTTGTTGACTTTACGCTCCCCATTATTACTTTTTACGGTTTAACAAGCTCGTATTTTTACTTATCTCGTGTGTGAATTGTTATTACACATTTTTTTACAAAGGGCTGACAGCCCTAGTAGTAATGTTCGAAAATAATGTGACAAGCGAACGCGAGGCGTTGTCAGAATTTGAACTTTGCGTCTTTGGGTAAGTGGATAAAATTGCAGGGATACATTTATGTTGTGGTTTTAATGTGCTCGGCTGGATGTTCGGTAGGGCTGTCTCTTGCCCAATATGCGAATTTTTGATGTCGAACTTTCTGATGATACGCAAATTTTTATGGTCGATAACGAGTCTCGAAATATGAGAAGCGATAGATGATGAGTTAAGAAATTCCTTATTCTTATGAAGTATATTATTTATGTAGTAGAAATTTAAAAAGTGAAAAAGATCACGAATCGAATTTCCATTCAATCAAATAACGAATCACATCAGATTTGTTATCAAACTAAAATCATTAAAAAAAACCACTTAAAACTAAAACACGAAACAGCTGAAGCACGAAATCGGATTATACCACGCCCTGCCTACATCAAAAACAATAGAATGACCTGCCGATATTAAATCAAATATCAGATATCACCGGCACCAAACCCGTCGCGTGTTGGCAATTGAAAATATCATATTATCATTCATACAGAATGATTGTACAAGTTTCCATTTGTATTTTTAATTGAATAGCAAGCTCTATTATAGTTGCTTTATTATGCTGTGCAAAGCTTGAACAAAAAATGCTTATCTGACGTCACTGGTTCTGAATGTTTTTTTCCGAATGACAGTCCTACTTCGAGTTAAATTGAATACCTAAACAGACGGACGCGGATAGCTAGCATAGAGCTAGTCAAGAAAATACGTAGAGCAGTACCTCAAGCACAATCTTTTTTACGTACCGTTTCGGTAACATATCGTTTTCCATCCTTCTCACACCGCAGATTTCATAAATAAGTATAACAGTGACAGCATATTTTCTCACACCCTACAGATAATACTGGTGCCGATTACTAGTAGGCATCGAAATACATTGTTTTTTGTTTATATGTGAAACTAGCTGTTACCCGCGACTTCGTTCGCGTGGTATTTAACAAAGACACAACCGTTGGCAACAGCCTGCTCGCTCTGCTCGTGTTCTGAGCCCGCGGGACGCATTTCAGGTTGTTACTATCAAACATAATCAGGCGCAACGCTGCAAAATTGGTTTTAATTTTTTTTCGTGGGATCCTGTTTTTTTCTAAAATAAAAGTAGCCTAAGTTACTCCTTGCTACATCAGCTATCTGCCAGTGAAAGTCCCGTCAACATCGGTCCAGCCATTTCAGAGATTACCCGGAACAAACAAACAGACAGACAGACAGACAATGTTCTTTTGGTATAGGTACCGTGTATACATCCAAATGCACATAGTAAAAAGCGGTTATTTTAATATTACAAACAGACACTCCAATTTTATTTATATGTATGTATAGAAGAATAAAACTACCTTAATATGAGAAAAATAATAGGTACTGATATATTTGTAGTAAAACAAAAAACCACATCGCTAGGGCGTGATAACATGGAAACAATATACTGTTACGGAACTATTAGCCTATGTCAATCAAAACATAAAGCGTTGGACGGGGTGACTGAGTTTTAACAACAATTTCACCTTACAAAGACCAATTACGACGGTGGGGGTCGATCCAGCTGGTATCGTTAAAAAATGGCCATCGGACCGTTGTGACCGGCGAAAGGGTTGCGCGTCGTTTGCGAGATCACTCGGGTGATCGATGTTTTTGCGGACATTTTCCGGGTAAAAACCTTACCCGGTATAAATAGTCGATAATTGGTGATTGGGTCGGAATTCCATTGCCTTGTATCTTTTTTATATAAAGGACTTTTTGTTCAACTTTTTATTTTTAGCTGATTTCAAAATAAGAAAACGTTATTTGTTTGGCTGTACTTCATTAAATTTCATTAAATTAACTCGAAATTAGGGACTTTTTGGCGGGAAACTGAAAAGTCATGGCGTCAGTTATGTTTTAATTTCTAAAACTAGTGTTCCTGCGAGTTATAGTGAGTGATATAAGTGGAATATTAACCATTATAGGTTCGGTAAAGTGCACAAGTGTAGGTAATTGAAACAGAGTGACGAAACATGGCTTTTCAGTTTCTCACAAAAAATCCATGAAAAATCTTTCGGTAAAGTATCCATCACTTTACTGATTGAGGGATGGGGGGGTATTTTACTTGGGCCTAGGCTTTGGGCCTGTGCATATGCTCAAAAACAGAAATAATTTATTTTACTTGACACTGGCAAAATACCTATGGTGATGCCATATTAAAAAAAAAACTCGAAATTAAGAAACAATGCTCCAAGATTTTCGAAAAATCACTCATCGTTGTGGTGAAATAGATCTTTGAGTTCGATTACTTAAAAAAAAGATACATGTAGATTTTTTTTTCTCGTTTGTGATTTGGGCTTGTCCATCATCAACTCCAAATACGAGTTTTTTTTTCTAACTTGGTTTTTGCTTCCCCAACAAAATTCGTGAGGCTATAAAAAATGCTCCAGACACAATAGACTTTCAATTTGCCTCAAACTTACTGGCAACGCATAAAATAGCAACTATCTGCCAGACAATACGACGTGCATTACATATTTATGCCAATAAAAAAAACCCACAATTAACCTTTCAACTTTTGCTTCATTTAAAACGATAAGTACCGGTAAACACAACGATTATCACAATTACTGCACTGTCTTACACAAAGGATACAAATTCCATGTCCCGTATAAAGGACTCTATTGCTAGTTGACATAGACTCGTAAATAACAAGCCCCACTGTCCCAGATACATAAGGATCTCATTACCGGTGATTGGATCGGCCATCTGTCGAATCGAATGTGTAATCGATAAATAGGGTCGCCTATTGGATTGGGCGCACCACTATTCTGTTGCGTGCGTGTTGATTTATGGTGGGGTGATTTTTATTAGTACGAATTGGGCTAAATTGTTTAGTTTTTTTTTCGATCTCATACTGTGATAAAAAAGGTCACAATGAACGTTTTTTTAATATTCTCTTTACTAGATTAATAATGTCCATCCGTAAAAAATATAGTTCTGAATGAAATAGCATGTCTAAAAAAAATAAAAAATTATTACGTTACAGGCAAGTATTTGATCTCGATATCACCTGATGGTAAGTGACGATGAGATCTACGATGGAGCATACTTGCCTAGAAGGTACCGGTTCACTTTCGACTTGAAAACACCCTGCAGATTGAAGTCAATGGGGAACAAAGACGCCGGTAGCGTTTTCCATTCCATGGCAAATAAAACAATCATACAAATAACAAGCGAGTATGAGTTTTGTCATAAATAAACTACAATAATCCGATTATATCCGGGTATATTGCGTCTGTAGTCAATTCTACGTGAAGCTATAAAGCGGTTCTGTGCATCGACAACTTGCGGCATGTTCGGCTTAAATTAGATACTGCACTAGCAACGCAGCCACGATAAAATGGTTTCCCACTGAAAATATAAAATCGAGTCAAATCTGCGGAAAATTAGTCGGTCTGAGTTTTTTTAAATGACAATCCTTTGAATGTATGTTGTACATAATACCTAGCTATAACATAATTTGGAACCAGAGATTATAGGTTTTTAAATCTAACAAAAGTCAACATAATATACTAAGTATACCTAACATAGTTCGTCAACTTTATTTTTTTTTGCACTATTTGGCGTCTGTTTGTCGCCATATTGATTTTTATTTAATGTCATGTATTTAGTGTCACTCGCATGATTAGGACGAATCGATTGACGTAAGCATCATCAAAATCGACCCACGCATTTAGTCTAGAGCGTACAAACATACATACCTGCTTACATAAGCTGGTAAACACAATACCCTCCGCAGTCGGGTAAAATCTCTTACAAACGGATTATGTTTATAATTAACACCGGTTACTGGCAGTTTTCTTAGATGTTATGTGCGTGTTTGAAATGGTTGTGTTGCTGTTTGCAGTTCTAGCCATGCACTAGATAATAAAACTTCGAACGGTAGTAAAGTAGGTAGTAATGTAAAGTAACTGGTTAACAGAGAAAAATTAAACATTTATACTTTTTAATTTGCTTTATATACTTATTACTAATTAGAGAACTGTACTTTTCAGCTAAGTCAGAGAATTACAAACGTCAAAACAGTAGGGTTAACAGGAACTCTTAATTTAATCGTAACGTCGTCGAAAAGCATGTTGTCACTGTCAAACTTATTTTAAAAAACTGTGGTGTTAGAGGGATGGACGACGCTTAGTACCGAAACGGTATGTAAAAAAAAATACAACCGAATTGAGAACCTCCTCCGTATTGAAGTCGGTTAGAAAGGATTGTGCTCGACTTACAGCAGTGTGATTTTGAAACCTCGGAAATCGGAATCGGATTCGGAACGGTAGTTTGCGTTTACGAAGTTATTTTAATAATGGTAGGAAATAGTAGAAAAAATATTGAACGCAAAATCTAAACTATTGCAGTTTCTTGTGATAAAAAGCTTCATACTTATAACCACATAAATCAAACATTAAGTTGAACATTTGTTATTTTTGATATTCACGTTTCTAAGCCTACGTATTAGTTTATTATTTTTTGTACCGATCTTTGTAAACTGACAAATCCAATGAAAAAAAAGTTTGTTTTATCTATATCTGAGGTTTGTTTATTGTTGTGATGAGAAAATTACAAAATAACTAAAATGAACGTTGATTACCTATATAATTTGTAACATCATGTCACATAGATGCTCCCTGTTCGTGTAAAAATAAAAAACTAGGTTGCAAGGATACAGCGCCATCTATTAAAAATGTTTGGCAACCGAACCTGCGTATTCACCCCTGTCCGTCCCTATAAAGTTTGAGTATGTGCTTTTGTCTTATTAATGATGCGAATGAAATAATTTTTAAATGTATAATGAACAAATTGTATTAAATTAAATAAATAAGTAGGTTGGTACCTAAATACATTTAGCTCCACTGGGATTGCGTTTTATTTATTGTTTCATCCAAAAATACGGCTTTAATTCTGCTATTAAAGCCAGTACAATATCCAATAATTCGTATAATATCAAATTGAGTAAAAAAAAAAGACTAAATGCCATCGGAAAGACTTCCTACACATAAATCTCATCGGAAAGTTATCGTCGGATCGGAATGATTTTCCGTCGAGAAACGTCAACAATCTTCGAATTCGGAAATCAAAATAGCAGTATTTGTTTACAAAGTTCGGTACAGCAAAAATAATAATAAAAACATATAGGCCTAGAAACGTGAATATCAAAAATAACAAGTGTCTGACTTAATGTTTCATGTGTGTGGTTATAAGTTTGAAGCTTTTTATCATAAAAAGCCCGTATTAGTTAAAATTTCGCGAACAATATTTTTTCTACTATTTCCTACCATTATTAAAATAACTTCGTAAACGCAAACTACCGTTCCGAATCCGATTCCGAGTTCCGAGGTTTCAAAATCACACTGCAGGAAGCGATTATCCTGTTCCAAAACGGAATAATAAATCTTCCAAAAAAGTTAAAGGCGCATTACATATCTTTGAAATCATTTGAACTAACAACGAGATTCTTCTCTAAGACACACTTCAGTAAAATACAAAGTTCAATATTTGATCGTGCAAAATTTACTTCGAACGAAATCACGGACGCACCTACACAAAAGAGCAAAATAAACAGATTTACTTTGAAAAGGGTTTATGCACATGCAAAGTACATTCTGCACCGCGTGCATGCATACGTAAGATCATGCTTGCATGCATACAATGGAACACAAAGCCGGCTGTAAGGCGGTATTATCGACATTTTATAGGAAATGCATCGCCTTTGAACAACAGCACTGAAAAGCAGGTTTTATTTAAACAACTTAAATGCAGTTCCTATTTTGTCCCCGTATTGTGTGACTGATACATTCAAGAATGTTATATTTATATCTCTTATAATCTCCGTTAGATATATTTTATGCAAATATAATACTTAGAGCTGACCATGGGTGCTGTAAACCAGCCGAAACGTTGGGAACGAAAAAAAACGTAGAATAAACGCAATAAAATCCGTAAGATTATTTTTATTTCAATGCTGAAAATTCTGTAAGAAAAATAAATAAAATTGGTGTGTCTGTTTGTAATATTAAAATAACCGCTTTTTACTAAGTGCATTTGGATGTATACACGGTACCTATACCAAAACAACATTTTTTTACAATTTTTGTCTGTCTGTCTGTCTCTCTGTCTGTTTATTCCGGCTAGTCATATATATATGTTCAAAGTCGCTAGATAATTTATCTCACTGTTGTCTAACTTTGATTAGATTTATGTAACCGTTATACATATCGATTTCCTTACGCCCAAATTACTTCCATTCACTATCATAGGGCATACTGATACTGAATAATGTATAACATATAACATCAAAGCGTCCCCACGACATTAACCGGAGCGCGATATCAATCTGGCACAAATCGTAAGTGTCGTCGACCGATAAACACAATACTACGTCGATACGTTATCGATGGCGTGCCGATAACGTGCCGCAAGACAAACAATGAGTATAGTCTTGCGAAACTATGAACACATATTGATATACGATTATTTCCGTGCTTCGGAGGGCACGTTAACCTCGGGGTCTCTATGTAATTCCAGAAGGCCGCACGAATGACACAACATGCCACCCAGTCTTTAGGGCCTTGCCTCTGCACATGTCAATTTGTAGCGACTTTACAAACCAGCCCTACATGATTGCTGAGCTAGGAATGAGCCCAGCCGTCCTGAGGAAGCCTTGTTTAGAGGCTACACGTGTCGAATTATCACCCAAAGCTGTCCTTAGGGAGCGTTCAAGTATTACGTAACGCAACGCAAAAAGTTTTCTTTACCCCCCCCCCCCCCCCCTCCCCTAGTAAAACCTAAAGTCTCTACGCGACCGTTCTGAAGGGTTAAAACAATGTTACGTAACGCGTAGTTCAAATCCCCCCATCCTGCCCCTGTAACGCATCGTAACGTTTCAGAAGACCCCCCCAAATTCGTTACGTAACACTTGAACGCTCCCTTACCTGGATTCGAATGGAGACACTCGGAACAAAAAGCAGGGTCACTACCAACTGAGCTTATCGGGTAGTTACATGGTCGGGTCGCGAGATTGTGATGATTCGCTGTGTGCTCCAACCTTTAGCTGTATTTTGGGAAAACTTCAAGTGGTGCTTCTTAAATCCAGCAACACAGTGCTTACGAAGAGTATTGAACCTGTAGTATATTACCAATACGAGTTCAAACAAAGTTACTGTTACCCTTGTACAGCTACATAAACAGTGCAGTGTATTCAGTCCGTTATCGTCGCGGTTATCCAGATAAAGGCGATTGTGTAAACACCGCGTAACACAGGATACGATCACAGTGGCTCCTCTGTACCGTGAGAAATGTATCAGTAAATATGGACGGACCATAAACTTACGACGAGCTTACATTTAAGTACATCAAGCGCAAGTTATACGCCGTGTTTTTTTTCTTTACTTTTGGCCTTTTTCTATTGAGACTTGGCCCAATTAACTTGCGATCACATATTACGACAGCAAATGACGGCCACGACACTAAATGTATTTGACGGATGATTAGCGCAGTTGGTAGTGACCCTGCTTTCTATGCCAAGTGTCCTGGCTTCGGATCCTGGTTGGGGCAAACTTTGTATGATGATCACGAATGCTTGTACCGAAGCCATGGATGTTTAATATCTATATAATGTATATACTGAGTTCGCCCTTAGTTCATGTATGGTACCCATAATATAAGCGTTGCTTAGTGTGGCACCGTATAGTTGGTGTAGTCGTCTAGCAATATATTTATTTATTTTTAAATCAAAAATGACATAAGTAGTCCCTTTAGGGAACAAAAAAGTCATTGTCAATGTTTTATAGGTGCATTAATGAGGACTTTTTTATTGTGACATTAATTAAGGTCTTTTTAAACCACACTAACACCACCAGTAACGAAAATAACATACAAATTTATATTACCCAATTTTCAGTTGACATTTTCATTCGCATTCGCGAATAAAAGTGACGAGTATTCGCTTTCGCATTCGCAAATGCGAACATTTAAATTCGCTACAATAGTATTTAGGCCTACAGCGAGCTCAGATTAAAGAATACCTACTAGATGCAATAGCTGTGATAATTTTATACACACAGATGTTATAGCAAATGAAACCATAATAAAAAAGCTTAAAAAAGTATTACATTAAGGCAATTACTCCATTCTCACGTACTAATTTCTAATTATGATTCACCCAGCGTTCTCTGATAACACCATTAACTATTATAATTGGTTTTTATAGTGTATTTACCTTTAAATTAGTGTTATAAGAGCTTCATTTCAGAGGTATAATGTGGCTTCATTAAATAGGTAATTTTTTCGTTAACATGTGTAATACAATTTATTATCTTGGATGAGCAAGAGCACAGAACGCTGAAATATATAGAATGTCATTTGCCTATGAACTGGCAACGCGGCAGGAACGCCCTGCCTCGTAGCTTTTTTATACATTGCTATGGGCAATTGCGCAATAATAATGTTAGACATATTTTCACCGCTACGTCGAAATTGACAGAATTACGTTGAGCCTGACTCAATAGAATAAGGCCATTAGGGAATTAAACATAGACATAGATAGCATGATTTAGTTTTTTTTGTCACGTATATAGGATTTTTTGCGTGTGTTTTGGTTTATTTCTTAACAGACTTGATATTGTATATAGTGACGAGCCTACTAGTATAGCCTTGCCATTCAATATTGTTATTCTTTATTCCGTGGTAGGTATCTTACGTAATAATAGGTACAATAAAAGTGCACATGCAAAAAAAAAAAAAAATAATTCTTATCAATATTTATTGTTTTCACACTGTTATGTTTATGTTTAATTATTGTTATCGGCATGGTAGGTATGTATAGTAAGAATATTGATTAGGTTGGTAGTATTTGATAATCTTTATATATAACAAAGTCGTGTTAGTTACACCATTTATAACTCAAGAACTGGTGGGCCGATTTTTGTATCTTGGCCCCGAATCGCAGAATAACTATGAAAACATAATAATGATAATGAAAAAAAAAAATATATTAAAGACAATTAATTTTCTTATACATTTTATTCTGACGCGGTGCGAAGTTCGCCGGGACATCTAGATTTAAATGAAATTTAAATTAATTTTTAATACATCGTTGGGGCACATACATTGCGTATCAGAATAGGTCTCAAACGATTAATATCCCGCTTAAGAATCATAAAGAATAGAACTTATTACTTTTCAACGGCATGTAAAGCTTGCTTTTTAATTTCAAATTTAGCATCTCAACAAGTATCTACATATCAATAAAATACTCTGACAAACAAATTATTATAGTCGAAAAGATAAGATTGAATTCCAAAAAAAGAAATTTAAGAGACACTTAATGTTCATAAAATATTCCATTATTATCCAATGATTATACTTAATGTATGAAATAAACACCAAAACACATTGCCTACTTAGCCGACACAGTCGGGCGCCTAATGTAATCAGAAACTTGTATGAAATTTCATAACACGTTAGAGGTAACCATTTAAAGCGCCATTGAATAAAAATGTTGCTTATTATCAATAATAAGGCGTAATTTATAACAGTAATGTGCTTGCACATAGATTTAGAGGCAATAGGGTTGAACGTAAAAACTTCTCTAAACTTATTTTTAGGTTGGAAAACCTCGTCTTAACTAAGCCCTTATTTAATTTTAACCAACTTAAAAAAAATGGAGAAGGTTCTCAATTCGTTTTTTTTTATACTTAGTAACGATATGCGCGGACCAATTTGTAGGTATAGTCTTTGGCGCACACGTGCAATCCCCGACTCAGTTGTTTGTTTGGCACCGAATCAACATTAGTTACATATTTGTTTTAATTTGACAATGTAGACTTTTTAGATTCGATTTTTTTTTGCTTTTCAGTTTTTTGAAGCTGGTTTGTTTTTCGGCAAAAAGTTTTTTTTTTAAATGAATTTTTGTTTTTTTCAAATAGGTAAGTAGTTGCTGCAATAGTTTTTTTGTTATTATTGAATTAAAATGTTAAATTTAATTTAACGCAAGGATAAAACATATTTTCCCTCCTGATAAAAAAATCGGGTTAATTAAACGCGACAAATATTCAGCGACCACAAAATTTACACATAAATAAATAATTGTGTTGTCCAGAAAATTATTCAAATTATTGTAACGGATTGAATTGGACGGTTGCAACCCTACACACAAACGGGCATGCATTTGTGAGTGCATTAATGTAAGATCTCTCCAATTAGTGTGTTTTGTGTTGAATTAATTGGCCCATTATAAGTACAATGAGCAATAGAGACGAGTGACCAGTATTTTTTTTTAATATGTTCTTAGTTTTTTTATACAATTTATACTAATGATGCATTTTATTCACATAGAAATACAATTTCCGGACACGTTATCTTTTAATAATATCACCAGACCAACATTCACATTGATGGTTCCAAACTAAACGACACTTGTATTATAGATTCGTACTCATCACAGAAAGTTCGCCCCCACCGGGATTCGAATTCCGGACCCTCAGTAAAGTCTTGTTATGTGCGTTTTACTAGGATATTTTGTTATAGCCTTCCCTCTCTTAGAGCCTTTTAAATATAGTTACAACTTTAGTCTAAGCATCTTTAAATTACACTCACGCCGGTATCTCATGGAGGGAAGCAGATATCATGTATATTATTAGAAATCTTGAATTTCCTCTTTCGCTCTATTGATATCCATACATATTTCATGATATGAAATATCGCTGATACTACGGGCTTGACCCGGCCGAGAGACCATTTATCTGGTCGTACATAGTAACCCATTAAAATCTGTGCCTACTCCTGCAGATGGTGTATCCATCCTTTCCAATGGCACCCAGCATCGCTTTGGAATACTGATAAAGTATCTCTACATTGTCCTAAACATCGGGGCACCACATCCATTTTTCTCTCCCATACAACCTATCCCACGGGTATTATACGGATTATTACACCTCATTTTTTCATCATTTATAACCGTGTTCATGTTACCGTTTACGTAACACCGATAAACACCGGTTGACACCTTTGACATTACGATAAAAAGCTCAAATTTATATCAAAAAGCAATTTGGTAAGTATGCTAAAAGGGAAAGCGGTAGGGCCGGGTTGCACCGTCTTGTTTGGGCAATTTGAATTTTATGTTAAATGGGTGTGTAGGTATATAAAATGAATATCTTGATTAATTCAATGTAATTGGAACTAAAAGTAATTTTAAGGATTTTATCGCGTTTATTTTACGTTTTTGACATTCCCGACGTTTCGGCAACCATGGTCACGGGAGGACTGAGGTGTTTGACGTCTTAGTGTCACAGTTTGAACTGAGGTACCCTCATATTTAGTTGTTGTTCGCGGTCCGATCTACGCAGAAAGCGCTTTCAGTGTCTTGAAGTCTTGCAATGGTGCGCTTGGTTTTGGATTTAATTATATTAATTACTGGATCCCAAGTCATTAGTGGCAGCCAGCCATGTTCCCTAAAACATAAAATAAAACCCAAACTATGGTCATACGATCAAGCCTCAGTTTTCTGAAGACATATGATAAGACTGATTTCTCAATACTAAAATGTTGCGCTCAGATTTTATCCTAGTATAATTACCATCACAATCTTTCTTCATTGTTCTCATAGACAAAAATAATAGAGCAGATGATATTGGCTTCAAAAATTTTGTCTCTACATGTCTCTATTTAAAGCCGACACAAAAATTATTGTTTCCATACACCATAATACACAAATGAAGCTATAAAGAGCCTCTATGATGGCGGGAGCCAGCAGATGCATGCGGTTGATGGTGATTGCCCGTCAAGAAACAATACCCACTTATTGTTTATAGAGGCCTGAACAAAGAGGCCTGGGAAACTCGTTGTGGCTCGAGTGTGGTCCGAAAACGAGGACTACCATAGATTAGGTGAGGATGAGAGGCTTAAACTCTGTCGCAGAATACTAATGCAAATCACAGAAGCGACCTATATTAAAGGCGGCGTAATTTTTGCGTCACAACCTAGCACGTTTTACGCATGTACGAACGTAATTTTGCGCATGTTGTAGTTAATATAGCGCCATCGTTATATGTAGCGGACTGTAAATTATCGTTAAATGAATTTGGTATTTTCACAGACATATAAAAAACAACCCACAATTATGTAACACACAGACAATAATTTCTGCATTTATGTTAGTTTAGTTTTGATTTGCTCCAATGATACGACTGCCATACCTTATTTTGACAAGTCGTGGTGATACAAACTACGTGACATTTAAAAACAATTCTAAATATTCGAGTGAAAGTTTAAATTTAAATAGATAACATCACAGTTATGTGAAATGAAAACGTTATAAACAGTTTTATATATAGATCTATGAAAAGATTGAGAAATTATGTAACTCGGCGGACGATTACAATATAACTAGCTTGATGGTACACTTAGATAAATCAATCTGAGTGATCATATAAGACATTTTGTCAAATGCTTGGGATTATGTTTGCATAATAAATATCGCCAGACGAACACACCAACTATACGGTCCCAAACTAAGCAACGCTTGCATTGTGGGTACCGTACAATGGACTGGGGGCGAACGCAGTATATTGATCATCACACAAAGTTTGTCCCTACCAGGACTACTTTTCATGATACAATTTGGAATCAAGACTTGTCACAAGGTCGTGAACCGGGAGGCTGCATCTCCAAAAGGACATTACCTCCACATTTAGTCTAATTAGAAACCCCATTTCGACTACATCTCGGTGTCCGCAAACACTAATATTATTCTCGGTATGATCAACACACTGGTCACGCGCGAGCCCTCTCGCTAACGACTCTGTTATAACAGCGCACCAGAATTGCTGAGTTATTAACAAAAACTTTTGCTATCAACAAATACTAGTAAGACAAAAGAAAGTTTTACGAAATTTTTGCTATTTGGAGCTGTTAAACTGGGAATTTAATTTATGAGTCAATAACATTACTGCGTCATTACTCATGCTACGCCATCATATAAAAAACAATCTCCTGACATTATTTATTTACACAACCGTTCTAGAAAAACCTGTTAACACGCAAGAAATCTATTACCATTTCAACCATTCAAAGGATGTATAAGTACATCTCTCCCATCGCGTCGAAAGTGAAACAATCCTGTTTTTCATTCGAAACACGAACCGCACCAGGGAGCCCTTTATTGACTAGTCGCGTAACCCGACTCCGCACGTCTCCGCGAATCTCTGTGGAGAGTATGAAATCTGTGGTAGAGAATGTAATATTAGACTGGTGGCATAGATTCGCATGTACAGATAGGACGTGTTCGTATATTCTGCCTATTTTCTTCTGTGAGTTAAACTAGCGATTATTTTGTGAACATTGTTTAATTAAAATTAAAATGAGAGGACTTTTTTTTGTTAAAATCTTCTTTTTTTTTAATTGCTGCTTCAGTTTTAAATTCCATTCCAAATACTTTAATCTATACATATAAATAAAATTGGAGTGTCTGTTTGTAATATTAAAATAACCGCTTTTTACTAAATGCATTTGGATGTATACACGGTACGTATACCAAAACAACCTTTTTTAAAATTTTTGTCTGTCTGTCTGTCTGTCTGTTTGTTCCGGGTAATCTCTGAAATGGCTGGGCCGATTTTGACGGGACTTTCAATGGCAGATAGCTGATGTAACAAGGAGTAACTTAGGCTACTTTTATTTTAGAAAAAAAAAATAGGATCTCACGAAAAAAAATTAAAACCAATGTTGCAGCGCAGCGCCTGATTAAGTTTGATAGCAACAACCTGCAATGCGTCCCGCGGGCTCAGAATGGGCGAGCAGGCTGTTGTCAACGGTTGTCTTTGTTAAATACCACGCGGACGAAGTCGCGGGCAACAGCTATATATTATAAAATAACACATATATTTGTATTTCTTTTCAAACACGAGAGTGTTTTATAGACACAGAAATGCTTTAAAATTTATCTGTTATAAAATTATTTAAAAAGAAATAATTAAATTATGAAAGTGTGCATTATATGTATCGAAACTATTACAAGACATATAAACTAGTGACATTTCCTATGAGGTGAAAATGCTAATACAAAGTGTCACATATTCTGTGACTGATCTATGGGCACGGTGACGACCGCACAAAAGCGTGGCATGCTACTGGCGCCGACGAGTCCCTGCTAGTTTTGCCACACGTGTATAAAAAGTAGGACAGCTGTTCAATATTTACCAACGTTCTGAACTACGCGACAATAATGAGTCAGTATGTTTGAAGATAATATTGTAGCTACTTTCAAAGTATAATTTTAGATAAATTAATAAGATCGCTAATGTAATGTGTACCTATGCGATGCGACTGTGTGAGGATTACACATATTGCGGATGTGTGTGTAATTATAACTAACACAGTGACGAAACAAAATTCAACAGATATTTTTTGTTTAATTTTATATCATTTAAACTTCGTGACTACATTCTTCGTTTGTTTCGTTCGTCTGTTTATATTTTGGTCATGTTGGTTGAAGTATTAGTCACTTTAGTGCTATGAGGACAATATCCCAACAAAAGCCAAGCAACTGGTGCCCCCTACCGTCGCTACACGCTATTATGTTACACAAATCTAGCGGTGTATAGGTGATGACGCGTCCATAGTTCGCGCCCGGAGGCTGGGGCTCGGAGATGGGCTTCGAATCGAATTTAATGAAATGAGATAGCTACTAGAATCAGAATATTTTTTATTCATGTAAGCCATTAAGAACAGTACTTATGAATCGACAAAATAGTTTCAAAATGCTGAGCAACAACTTTACCACCCGTTCGGAATGTCGTTCCTATGGAGAAGAACGGGCAAGAAAGTCCATGGTTGCTCTTTTTAAAATAATCCGTTACATTTTTGAGCAGTACATTGTTATGGCTATGGGTATGTGAGAACAATGTAGGAACAGCCAGGCAGACTTTAGCAGCTGTTCAAAAAAAAGTACTAACTCTAAGTTTATCATTACAAGTTAATGGCTACATGGCTCCCATGAAAATACCAGGTTTAATTACAGGTTTTATGTAAACATGACATGACTCTATCATGATTTTACGAATTTAGTTTTGTTTCCACAAAAGTAAGTAGGTAAAGCTATTCTCGCCAAACTGGAAATAAACTCATAAAATTTTGAAATCCGCGCAACCCGTTATGTTTTACATGTCAAAAGTTAAGCCTTAGCGTTAAACCCTCGTACAAATAGAGGTCTATATTTAGTTACACCCACTTTACCAATGAGGGGGGGAACGGATGATAAGCTTACGACTGTGGCCCATTATCGCGATAGTTATTGATAATGATATCATCGATGTACTTCAGATGAGTAACGTTTCGCTAGAATCGTATGTTATTTGTTGGAATTGTTTCTGTGCCGAGGGTCCCGGGTTCGAATTCTGGTAGAGACAAACTTTGTGTGATGAGCACGAATGTTTGTGCCCGAGTCATGAATGTTTAATATCTATATAAATATATTATATTGGGTTCGCCCCTCTCCATTGTACGGTACACATTATACAAGCGTTACTTAGTGTGGGACCGTGCAATTGTTATTTTCGTCTGGCGATATTATTATTATACCTATGTTTGATGTAGTAGTAGGTAGATATAAAAAAAACTTGGTATCAACAAATGGTTTTCCATCTGCTTGGAAAAGATCCTCAGCTTCATCGGCCACGTCATCTGGTATCCTCAGGAGCTGGAGAAGCACATAATTATGAAACTCATGGATACCAGAAGATGGGCCTGACGAGATGATCTGATACTAATCAATACAATTTGTAAGTGCCCCCGTAGGCCTATACGAAATAAATGATTTGACTTTGACTTTGACTTTGACTATTTTCTATTTAAAGCCATGTCGCCAAGCGGCCTAGCCGTGTTCCGGCATGATGTTCGGTGTTGCCATTCATGGATGGCGGGTCAGATCAGTTGCGCTGCATGTGCCTAGTGAATGTAGCGTCTCGATCTACTGCCGCCTTCCTACCTAGGCAAGTATGCTCCATAAAAAAAAAAAAACTATTTGCTTCAGCTTGTATTAGGCGCGGTACGTAACGCCTATGACCGTACCATTTGATGGTAAGTTCACGAGGAAGAAGAACATTGATGTACATCTTAATTTCCTCCAATTGTGTTTGCAAATGTAATGAAATGTATATACTAGATATGTCTAATCTTGCAAATGATCCAGTCAGAGATTCTGATAGCGTTTAGCGCCTCATCCTCCAACTTGCACCACCCAATATTTCACCTTCGCGTGTGTGAGTGCTTGAAAGCGGTCGCTTTTTGCATGAATGAGGGAGCTTTACAATATTTTTTTCTAAAGAAATGTGGACCAATGCCGCCCATTGATGTATATGCTCTTAAGTAAAGTCTGTACAACGTTTAATGTGTATATTTGTCGTTTGCAGGTAAGACTGTTGCCACGGCGAATTGTAAGTAACACTAGTAAGTACCTATCTAAATAAATATCGCCAGACGAACACACCAACTGTACGGTCCCAGACTAAGCAATGCTTGTATTATGGGTGCCGTACAATGGACTGGGGGTGGACATACAAACTATTCATAAACTTACCTCTAAAATATTTACACATTTTTGCTTAAACCTCAAATACTACAATCGCCAAGAATAAGCCTTCAAATAGTCCCAATTTGGTTGTAACGATTTGCAGTTCATAAGGATGAAGGTAACATTATACGCAAAGTTTTATTAATAGCCATTTAAAAATCAGGATATTGGCAATCAATTTCAGCTGTCAACTGAAATTTCAGGAGGTGCCGTTCTGAGAAATACTTAATGTGTTATATTAGAAGGTGGCAGAATCGCTTCGAGGTGAATTGAGTCACGCGATCCGTTCAATTTCTGATGTAACTCGCTTCATTAGGCACGACCATCACAGTGTAGGAGGAACAAGTACGTCAATTGCACGCAGATTAATCACTGTAATGTATTAACTTAATGTACTAAGTTAAATTTACTTTGGCAACGATTCAGAATACATATCTAGCTATATGTATAAAACAAAGTCATGCTAGTTACACCATTTATAAGTCAAAAAATTAGGACCAATAGAAAAAATCTAAGTTGTTTTTTTTTTATTTGTCCTTACTGAAAAGCAGAATAACTGGGACAAATTATCAGAAATAAAGATAATTCATTTTCTCATACATTTGATTCTGAAGTAGTACGAAGTTCGCCGGGACAGCTAGTATATATATAAAACAAAATCGCGTTAGTTGCACCATTTATAACTCAAGAACGGGTGGGCCAACTTTTATGACGTTTGATTTTTTTTTCCGTCCCGAATAGCAACTACCGTACATATTTTGATGCTGTTAAAAAATAAAATAAGTGAAATTCTCTATGATTATGGTATATTTTCAACTGAATATTGCAAATAATACGATATTAAAACGACCTCACTTACTGCATAACATCATCCATTTCTCGTTTCTATCCATCTCTTTTGATCGACCACCATCCATCACTGGGCGGGAAATTACATCGACGCTTCATAATGACGCCATTAAAAGTGACGTTTGATATTGTCACCCAACTTCTTGACACCTTGATTGGAAGAATGATGATTTTGGGTGTGAAATTGGGATTGGACTAATTCTAATGACAACATTAGTTACTGGGATTAGTAGGTACTTATCACTTCTTTTAATAAGAGTTCGCCTAAAGCTTTTATCAATAACAGGCTTTGCAAAATAAACGCGATAAAATGCGTAAACATTGTTTTATTTCAATGTATGTGTGTTCGCATAAATGTACAAAATCAACAGTCATTGTATGAAATTATTAAAAGAAATTGCTAATAAAATCTTCATAGAGAAATACTCAAATGTTATGGAATAAACTTTGCCGTCGGCAAAGCTGAGCAACAGTTTAACCCTAATGAAACGGAATTATATTAAATCCAGAAAAAAGGCCGACACACTAATTGCCGGATTCGGTTTAAAACTTTAAACAAATCCTACGCAACGAAACTTTCACAATTCAACTTTGGCATTAAATTTACAAAACACTCACAGATTTGTGACGGGCGAAAATAAACTTTAAAGTATAAATGATAAGATTTAAATGTGCGGTAAATGTGGGGTTGTGTAGCGGAGCCCTTGTTTTGATAACTCATTATCGGTGGGTTCCTAATTGAGCAGTTCGTTACGGCTCGGCGGGTATCGTTCGGATTTCGGATACATCCGAATTCGGCATTCGGATATTTATGTTAGCCCAAGATATTTTCGCGTTTGAACAACTGATTGCGTGCGGTGAGGTAACCATAGGATACTAAATAGGATCACCTATTCTGGATTTTAAATGTAACTCGTTCGAAATATGAAAATATTTTTTTTTAGTAACGAGCACACAGTTTATAAATGTCATACTTAGAGCGTAATTCGATCAGTCACTGTATGGGGATGTCGTGGACTTATTTCCATCTGCACATTTTTTTTTGTCCTGCTCTGGTGTATTATCGTCGCCTCAGTCCGTTGTACGGTATCCCGTATATAACAGTTGTTTAGTTTCAACCATAAAGCTTAGTATGTTGGTCTAGCGGTATACTTTTCTTTCATAAGTTATCGTCTATGGTCGAACGACAGTTCAGTACAGTTTAGTGAAAAATAAACTTCAAATTCTGTTCTCAGCATCTAGGTACCTACCTAAAATAAATCTGTACCCTTGACTGACTTAAGCTGGGGTTGTTTAATTCAGACAAACAGACATCCTTTACGTTTTATATACATCAGTACAAAATGCGTGGCGGGACTCGGGAATAACGAATTGTGACGTTCTCTGAATACACGATTAGGAACAAACCGCATCTGTTTGGGTAAGTGTTTATACGGTAATGGTAATCGTAAATGTGAGGCAGTTTCTCAGCCGCGTAATGCCTGGATTACACGTAAGAGTAAAATGGAAAGACAGTGGTCCCGACTCCCGGCCAAGCACACCTACCGAACACTCGGCTGAGAGCACTGTCCTACCGTTTTACTCGTGTAATACGTGTAATCCAGGCATAAGGAATTCTCCTATTAACTTTCACAAATTTCTTTACATCTATACTCAAACTGAATTAATGATATTTAATCGATACATTATTCATAGTCAATAAAAATCTTCCCTGAAGACAAAAACAATCGGAAATATATCTGCCTGTCTGCCAATCGTAAATCGCAAACAATCCGTCAGTACTCACTCCGAAAATTATGTAAATCTTGCAGACTAACAAATGTGTGTAAACATCGAAAATGTTGACGGCAATAATTGCAATGTGATTATTCAATTTGACGTCTCGCAATCAGCGGGCACAAACGAGCAAACACTCGTAATCAAACACGCCCGAAACGATTATCGATTATCAACTCGATTCAATTCGGCCGATAATACTGAATGTCCGATACATAGAGAATTTGTATCGATCTGTCGTGTACTGATTGAATTTTGTGATCGGTACTGTTCGTATCGATGCATCGGTGACTCGATTTTATGCGTTAAAATTTGATGGCTAGACGCATTTGGCGGTGATAGCGATGTTATGTTTGCATCGTAATTCGGAATTTGATTTAAAATTCGAACGTATGGCGTTTACTACTTCTTTTTTCATTTTATAGCCTTTGCTCTTTACATACAGCCAGTGTTAAAAAATATATTGAAAAATAAATATCTCGACGAACTATTCACCGTGTCGCAGGCATACTACAAATAAATGTTCATAAAACTAAAAGGATATATCTACTGCTTGCATTTCGTTCAAGTCCCATTTCCAGTGGTCCAAACAGTATTAATTTAAGAGGCAATCAAACAACCCGTGCTAAATACTAAATGACTAAGTTATTACAATATTAGAACGGAGAATAGAAGAGAGATTATTTCAGATTCTAGACAGCCTTTATAAAATCAAGTGAATTTAGAAATGGTCGTTTTCGGTTAAGTGGACTTCCATTTTTTTTATTGTAAAAAAAGGTATCAAAACTAGAAGCGTTGAGCATGTAATATTTTTGGCTCATACATAACATAAATCGAAATTAAAGCATCAACATTATAATAATAAACGTTACTCCCCAGGCTTTAGGTATAATATAGCACACAGCACTTCATATACAGCCCGCATCGCACTAAAACAACTTTCAGTATTAAACCCATGGGACCATGAGTAACGGTTAGTGATGTGAAAACTATAACAAGATGGCGTGAAGAAGTTAACAAGTTATCTGGCAAGCAATATGATTGGCTTAGTAGGTCAAAAATTCTGGCCAATAAATGATGATTTCAAACATTTAACAAGTAACAACGCTTTAAAAAGTAACACTACCGAGGCTTTTTAAAATTCAAGACTTTGATATCCAGATTCAAACCTAAAGTCTTATCGACTCAATTAAAAAGGGCTGATAAAGATCCGACCTATCTCACTGTAAACGTTTTAATAACCTCATCTTAAATTCAAGTAAGAAGATAACAGAGCGTATAATCCAACATCAATTCGGGACAACACTAGCCGACTCGAATCCACTGGGGCTCGTAACTTACGTTCCTTTTATGATACTATAGAATATTTTAAGTGCATTAAACCGTCCGAAGCGTTAGGAGCTTAGAAGGAGTGTTCAGAAGGAGAGGAGCCGGGACCAAAAATTGATGACCAAGATTAAGTTTGACAGACTTAGACAATGCTTTCAAGCGAGTACTTAGAAATTGTATCATACATTTCGCTATTTTGCGCTTTGTATGGTTAGACGTTGATTGTTCGACCTTTGATATTAATTGCAAAAAATATTTATTAGGAAACACAATGTAATTTGTACAGGTACTCTTATGAGGTGACTAACATAAAGTCTGATCATAATATAATTGAAACGCGAGTTTGTGTTGAAATTGTTATCAAATATTTTGAAGAATGTGATGAAGAAAGTACAAACAAAAGTCTTCTATTTGCGAAACCTAAATAACAAATGGGTAGTTAGCCTAAAACTTCTTGCAACAATACATATATAACTTAAACAAAAACAGCAAACAAAAACATCTAGACTCTTAGATTGATGGCACACGAGGATAAAGCAAAAAGGTCTGATAACACAAACAACAGTAAAGTGCAGACATTTATTTAAACCGTATCTAACGTTCAATTTTAAGGTCCAATAAGCGTTACTTAAGTCTGAAACTTCAATATACAATACTGGAGAGTTGAGAACCTAAATGATCCTCCTATTGTGCGGGACACAAATCGTCAATGCATATTACAAAAGGTCCCTTGGGAGGGAGCAGTCGGCGCCGGTTCTCTAAGGAAAGCTCTCATATAAGGGTTACCAGGTCCATATTGCTTTTGGGATATCTATGTTTTTGAAACAGAATAAATAATGATGGTATATTTTGAGGATGGAATTGAAACGTAAAACATTACGTTTATATACTTAGGAACATCAAAAAATTACTTTATAAGTTTAGCACTTATCTTTCTCTGATAACATGTTATCTATCAGAGCGGTGGCTTCTATAATTGCAAATTGTCGATAGCTTGGATGATATTTTTGAATTCTTGACACGGGACAATCCTGTGAATCCTGGCCAACTGGTAACTTCGCTCCTACCCCCATTGTGAAGAGCTCTTTGTCTTATTGGATAAGGGGCAAGTGATGAGTGTCAGCGAAGGTATCGCTAAGGTCCTTTCGTTGAGGAAAAAGATGCGTCAGAATTGGTTGACAGTAAATATGAGGTGGTTCAATTACTTAAAAAGTAATTGAACCACCTCATGTTTTGTGAGCTGGTTGGTTCATTGAATTGTTTTGATTGAAATTAGGTTCGCGGATGTTTGTGAAATGTGTTTTGTGCTTTTGGTATTGAGATCGCCTAATAAGAATTTCTAAATGCCTTTTATTAATTAATAATTTTAAATAAAAGTAATCAAACCTACTAGTACAATAGCAACTTACTTAATCCCGGCTTAGGTTGTACTCAGAATTCAAGCTCAAAATTCGTTTCGTATTTTAGAAATTTCTAAAAACTTTACTGATCCCTGATCCGAGAATAAAAGTTTTGAGCTTAGACTAACATTATCCAAACCGCTTTATCTCATTGTTTGATTTATAGTTAGTATAACTTTACTGCGCTGTTCAGTTTTTGAACAAATTGAATCGCGAGTTGAGAAAGCGTTGACTGTGTTATCTTTGCTGCATTAATTTTGTTCTAGTTTTCAGTTTTTTTTAAAATTGAATACATGGTATTGTTCTTCCTCTATCTTGAATAGTTCAAATATAGAACTTAATGTGTCTATTATTATAATAATATTCCCAGGATTCATGTTTATTCATCTTGCCAGCAATGATAATAGTTCGGTGTTTCATTCAATCAGTTTAATAACATTATCATATAAGTATGTCATTTGACCCACTGGAATCAATGCTTGACCCAATTTGCAGCCATAGAGCAAATTGAAGCGATTCATATCAATTTAGTAGTGCATACTTGCTAACTAATATAGCTGCGTCGAGTTTGACTCTACAGTCTTGTTTTTCATTTACAGTAATTTGTAATAGTGGAAACCATGTAGTCATTAACGTGTACTGATATACTTAGAGTTAGTACTACGTCCATACGAACGTAGTACGATACGATACGATACGAGTAGTAGAACGTCCATGATTTCAAACGTACCTGGATTCAAAGTCTGGTCCCTTGGCACAGAAAACAGGGTGCACTACCAACTGAGCCAATCGGGTCGGTACTGCTTCACATCTATACATATAAATAAAATTGGAGTGTCTGTTTGTAATATTAAAATAACCGCTTTCTACTAAGTGCATTTGGATGTATACTCGGTACCCATACCAAAACAACATTTTTTTCAATTTTTGTCTGTCTGTCTGCCTGTCTGTTTGTTCCGGGAAATCTCTGAAATGGCTGGACCGATTTTGACGGGACTTTCACTGACAGATAGCTGGTGTAACAAGGAGTAACTGAGGCTACTTATATTTTAGAAAAAAATATGGGATCTCACGAAATAAATTAAAACCAATGTTGCAGCGCTGCGTCTGATTAAGTTTGATAGCAACAACCTGCAATGCGTCCCGCGGGCTCAGAATGGGCGAGCAGGCTGTTGTCAACGGTTGTCTTTGTTAAATACCACGCGGACGAAGTCGCGGGCAACAGCTAGTATGTAATATATTTACTATCACATAATATACAAACGAATGTTCTACTTCAATGAATCGAGTTCAGTCTAAATACCAATTATTTTTCCATCAGTGCCCTATTCAAGTATTTTCCTAAAGCTTAGTCATTCGGTTCTGACATCATTATCTTTGCCCTGAATATGCTAGTATTTTGGTATTCGATCATGTTCCTAATATTACAGTTTATTATATTATTTTCCTAATGTGAAAGGGCTGGGAGAGGGCTAATTTTAGCAGGGTTATTTTTTACGGAAAATTGAAACATATATGGGTCGTAATAAATTATGAACGTTCAATTTCTATAAAAGTAATGATATACTAGAATCGCCACCAGTCCATTGTACGGTATCCAAAATATAACCGTTGCTTCTTTTAGATCTAAGAATATTATTACTGGGAAGATTATATTTTTACCCTTAACTTCGACCAACTATGGAATGATTCTGGTTTCTGTAATCTTAGATCTCAGTTCTTTTAAGAATAACAATAAATTAATCGTATCTGTCCTGATTACGCGCATCCTCTGCATAGCGGATGCTGCTGATCATTCTCACGACGAATTAAAGCTCTTGCGGTGTTCTAATAGGATAATATAACGAATTATACAGTTTAAACTTATTGAGTTACTTAGTGGTGTTAATTGGAGCGGCGCTTTGTCATACTTTTGTGTAAATGTTCGTTTAAGATAGGACCTATTTTGCTCAATGTATTTATTTTATGTGGAACTTGGCTCTGCTTCCAATCAAACAACAGAAGTATGTAACACACGCAAGCAATTAATTGTATCAATGCTAAGCAGACTATGTTCTGAATCAACTTTTTTTTTCTTAATGGCCTGATAGTGATTCTGCCAATGTCGACGTTTTTTTTTTATACATTATAGGCAAGTATTTCATCTCGATCTCACCTGATGGTAAGTGACGATGAGATCTACGATGTAGCATACTTGCCTAGATAGGAAGGCGGCAGTAGATCGAGACGCTACATTCACTAGGCACATGCAGCGCAACTGATCTGACCCGCCATCCATGAATGGCAACACCGAACATCATGCCGGAACACGGATAGGCCGCTTGGCGACATGGCTTTGTTCAGTGGGTGGTGACTAACCACGGCCGAAGCCTACCACCTGTAGAGTTGTCACCTGGTTGGCACCACCCAGGGTCACTTGTAGGGTATCTCGAGGGTACTTAATTCTCCTACGGACGAAGGTGACTCGACCCCATAAACGTACGTACTGGCGAACACACGATGGAGATTGCTTGATCGGTTATGATACTTTCAAATCTAGTTTTTCTTGAGATTCGCCTGTTAGTGTATAAGTACCTATTATAAGGCATACAAACGGGATAAACGAAATACACTATTTAGGTGATACCTAAACGTTCGCTCGTCCTGTCTGGCTCTCGTCACATGTGTGACAAATGAACGTACTTTATTCGCTCGCAGTTCACCGAACTGTGGGGTGCGGCGCTTTATACAGTTTAGCTGAACCATTTCTCGCTTAGCTTCACTCAAATAGCTCTCTTCGTTTAATTATTAAGTACTTAGTTTATATGATGATATGGAATTACAAGTTATTGTTCTATTTTTTTTAAAACTATTAAAAAAAAATGCAGTTCATTAAAGCTAATTTTATTTCTTTACTAAAGTTTTGTCAACCAAGCCGCACTTGGCCAGTGTGGTGGACTGCCTACATCCCCCTCTAATTGAGGGGAGGCCCGTACCCAGCCAGTCAAAATTAACGGAGCTTAAATCTCGCTCATCCTCGCTCATCTGTCACTAAAACCACACCCTGAGTAGTTGATTTCGAGTGTCGTAACAATGTGAATAGTGTTTCTGATCTTTACAGAGACGCGCTAATGCTATGTGAGCGCAACTTGCGGTCGTAATGCGGCGTTTGATTGTCAAAAATGTCATTTTTGAAATTAGAACGTAACCACAGTTTGTAATTGTAATAATGAATTTGATGTTTTGTGCATAACGTTAATACTCTATGGTTTTGTGCACTCTGTTGAATGTAGGCATTAGTTTACGTAACGATATGTTTGCGCGATTGTCATTTGATTATATGTATACCCTCATACTCATCTACTCTACATTACGTTGTTACTCTTTCTCTTTTTCTTAATGAATTGCGCTAATTACCTTCATGTTTGCCGACATATAGACTTTGAGTGACGTAAATTACGCTCGTATAGGACAAAAATATATACAAGTTGAATCAGAAAGGGAATACTAAACATTGAACCTGCGTTTTTAGCACATCTCTAATCATTATGTAAAGTCAGAATTTCGATTACAAAGAGATAATTTTGGACCCAACAGAATTACAATTCTAATTTTTGGGAACAAATAAAAAAATAGGCATATAATTATTACAAATTCTCCATAGAAGGACAAGTTCAAATATTTCTGAATAATCTAGAATAGGTCAAATTCACAAAAAAAAACTATGTGAACAATTTTAAACACAGTTGTGTCATTCCTAAAATTACTCGCCCTAAAATGATGATCATCATTCGTTTAACGCTTTCGAGCTGTGTAAATGTCGCTAACAACATAACAACAGACAAATGTTGTTTAATACTATTATAATGCCCACGTCTGAGCGAAGGTAATGATCGCATCTGGGAATGATGGTGAGTGGTCATGGTAAATGGTAAAAGTGATGGTAATTGGATTGTCACTTTGTGCTGAAAGCGGCTTTGTGTTGAATTTTGTAAAGTGTTCATTTATGAATACTTTTTGGAAGCTGTGTTTTGATTCCGAATTTACTTCGACTTTAAGCTTGTTAAAATGTTCCTTTAATTCGCTCATTGTAATAAAAAAAACTGTAATATCTTTATGTTGATAAAATGTTGACGGAAATGGACCCCTCTCTTACCTTTAATCTAATAATAATTACGCCATTAAAATAAGATTCGTTAACCAAGAAAACTCAATTATCATAAATATATACCTCACAAACCTCAAAGAGAAGATATATCACGTGATTAGATAACACAAAATCTCATTCCGATCCTAAAATATGTTGGTCGTAAAATTCGTGAAATTCCAACTCCGATTCATCCTCACCGCCCCGATAAACGTTCAAAGCTTTCGTGAACCGAAAATCGCAGTTAAAACCGAACACTCGTTGTAAAATATTTAAAGGTTTTAATTATACTAAGTGGGAAACGAACGGGGGATTTCGGCAATCAGTTAAAGAGCCACCTGCAACAAAAACAACGTACTCCATTGCCACAAAATTCATCACCGAGCCGACTAGAATTTGGTGATGTTGCTTTTAACAAAACCTTCGATGAAATGCGATTAAAGTGCAATTTTCGCGTTGCAAATTTGGCTTGAGTTACAGATCGATGTTTGAATTCTAGGTCACGCTGCAGTATACCATTTTATAGGCATTAAAATGTTAAAGAGTATGCTGTCAACAATAGTTTTCGGGCTCAATATCTAATTTTGTTTCAGCTAAGGAAAGTTTTCACGGAATATTAAAAAAAAATCCATGCGTTTAGGAAGTTGAGAACACGGCTAGTTGAGAATTAGTATTCCAAGCGTGCAATCACTCCAAAACATAATAAGGTAAGTAGATCAAATATGCCATAATCTGATTGAATAATGTACCTAACCATTTAATACAATAGTTTAATTTAGTAACCTATTTTTTACTACTTTAGTTAGGTAGGTACTGTAATAAAAACATTGTAACGAGCAGAATAAGATCTACTGTTGATTGAATTAACACTTGAACTGAACATTATTATGCATTGATATAAAAATGATAAATGACAATCGTAAATGAAAAAGTGTATGAAAGCCAATAATTAATGTACCGATTTATCACTCTCACTTATAATTATCGTACACTTGCATTAATTGCTGCAATGTCGAACCAACACCGCCAAAGTAAATATCGCTAATGACAATCTCTGTTGCTGTTTTTGTAACCAACAGCGTATAATTAAGTGTACCACATAACGCAATGTATAACATCAAAGAGGTAACCCCTAAATAGGACGGTCAATGCGCCCTCACGCGCCTCCAAGACGCTACCCGACGCATTTCAAAAGTGTTTCCCCAGCCCGCCCTAGTCATATTAAGTGGACTTTTCAAGTTGGCTGGATGAATTTTAAATTGGATTAAGCCTCGGGCGATCGTGACGGCGC
This sequence comes from Pheosia gnoma, assembly GCA_905404115.1. Classification (NCBI taxonomy): domain Eukaryota; kingdom Metazoa; phylum Arthropoda; class Insecta; order Lepidoptera; family Notodontidae; genus Pheosia; species Pheosia gnoma. The sequence goes on along the minus strand of FR989894.1, from coordinate 10,478,804 downwards.
AAAGAGTATGAATGATGACTTAAAATATACGGCTCTTTATGTAATGTATATCAAAACATCTCCAGTTATGTCTGACCTTTCGATGTTTGTAACTCCATTGATTGTCGGGTTCGGTTGAGCTGGTCGGTTGTTGTACAATCATTATGGAATTGAAGCAATGTATATTTTCCGGTGGCGATATAATTGTATCGCATTCTACCGTTAGGCGCATGGTTGCAACGGTAAATGTATTACAAGCGGATTTCCTGGGTTCGGTTCTCAGGCAAGAGTGGAATTTTTAGCGCTGTTCGATGTAGAATTTATAGATGGAAACATCGTGATAGTTTTCAAATTTAATCTTGTCGTGAGATGGGAATGGGATCTGTTTTTCTGTGATGAGTCAGTGTTGTATGTTTATGCATTGTCTCCTCGCGTACCGTTCTATGAATTTTTATGATTCCTGGGAATACGTATACTAGGAATAGACAATTATTTGTATCAGGTTGAATATTACATTGTTTTCCACTTGCCTTTATAAGGATTCTAGTAACAATGTAAAAGCCTGGCATGGTAACAGTGGCTTTATGGACTTTCATTTTGGTGATAAGTTTTTGGCACCTATTTCTCTCCAAGGAAAAGGGTCTCTCATTCCCAGACTTGCGACATGATCTTAAACTGGGTGTCGATCCAAAAATCCGAACGTATCTGTGTTTGGCTAACATCCAAATTGTGTGACAATAATGCAGCTTCAAATGGATTTAGATGTTATAAAAATGTCGCCCATGTGTTTATGTGCTTATATAGCTTTATAAATATTCGTTTGGCGACTACTTGACGCTAATTTAATTGACACACTTTTGCTACTGAATTGAAGACCATAGGGTGTTTTATATGAGCCTTCTATTTATTTAAAAAAATCCGACCATGGAGTTTCTTGCCCGATCTCCATAGGAACGGTATTCCGAACGGATGTTTAAGTTGTAGTTGCATTTTGTAACTTTTTCACGAATCATAAGTACTGTAGTTGTACTGAGGAAATGGTTTACATGAATAAAAAATATTCTGATTCTGATTATTTTTCATGAGAAAGGCTATGCAGGAGTCCTAGCTATAGCCGTACCACCTGTCCATCATCCCCTCGGTTAGGACTTTATGGAATCGCTCTAGCATGCTCCGCAATGCCAAGGCCGTCGGTCCAGCATGTGCCAGGCCTCATGCGCTAAGAGAGACTGCCCTGAACCACCTTAGCTGTCTCCTAGACTGCTGAAATCAAAGGCAAATCAATTACTTGTGTAGATATACGGGGGCACTAACAAATTGTATTTTTTTTATCTTTTCTTATATCTGGATCGGAACGCGACCTTAACTGAGAAGGTCTGTCCAAAACTCAGCGGGCTTTACTTTATTCACATAACCTTTTTTATAAAAACACCATATATTTTGCAAGTAAGTTTTATCTCCAATGTGTTGCTATTCGAGGCGCACACATTAAACTTTGACATGGAAATTGACGCTAGTTTTTCTAAAGTTCAGACCCAAGCTGCTTTATCATGCAAATTATCACAGATTCTGTAATAACCCGCTGACATATTAACCGCTGAATCCTGTACCCAATGTACTCGGTACCCGTAATACAAGCGTAGCTCAGATTGGTAACCTACAGTTAGCGTGTTCGTCTGCGATATTAATTTATTATTTATAACGTCAAGCGATCACGATATCGCGTCGGCGGGCGATTCGCTTAATTCCGCCCATTACACCGCCCGTATCACAGACTAAATACATCCGCGCAGGCGCGAGCAATGTCTTTATGAGATGCTGGGCTCACACGTACCGATCCGACACCGACACGACATGGAGATAAGAGATTTTATGGGTGTTCTAGGATGGTTACGAAGATTTTTCTCATGACACAGACTCGCGCTTAGTTTAAGGACCACTGTTATATCTTATGTATGTGAACAAAACTCTTCCAATTTTGGTCGAGTAACTACAATATCTAAATTTGGTGAGGATTTATTTATTGATTGATTATCACTATTTGATTTACTAATTAGCAAGGTACACACATCCGATGCAGTCAATGATGTTACCAATTTTGTATTTAACAATGAGGTACAACGTATGAGATATTTTTATTCAGCTTAAAACAAGTACTTAATCCAATTTGCAGCAATAAAGATCTACAGCAGGTATCTCTCTAAAGGAAAATTAGAAACAGTCCCAAAGGTGCTATATTTCCTTCACCACGGCTCCTTTGAACAAGGCGCAAGCAGAAGTAATTAAATTAAAACCTTACGAGATATTTTATAACGGCACAGAACAAAAACAGCGGGTGTTAGGGTTGGTATACACAAAGTTGAGTCGGCACATTCAGTTCGTTTCATGTTTCGTGCCGAGCCAGCTGACCTGGTTAAGTGTATAGCAACCCTGACGAGATACTGCGACTAAATGAAGAATTGCAAAACAAAGTATTTAAATCCCGGACAAACCCCGGTCCCGGGGCAGGATCCCGGACTGGACACGGGACTAATGTTGCGGGCAGCCGGACAAATAGCGCGCTGGATTAGCGACGCCTTGATTAGTCGAGCGATGTTTGCCTGTTTTGTTAGGCGCCCCTGGTATTTTCGTTTGATTGGGCAGTTGTTTAGAACGTTATCTTTTTAATAAAAACATCGAAATAACAAAACGTAATTGCGAGATGAATCGTGTGAGGAAAAAGATGCCCAACAGCTACTCAATGTTGCCCTATTCGCTTTTTGTACAGAGTTTTGTATGTGACAATACAGCTCTTAGCCACTGGGAGTATATTATTAAGGACTCTTATTTACAACCAGTATTAGCATGGCATTTTTATATTACATACTTATCCTAATAAATAAACTATGTTTTTTTTCCAGACGTTGTCGGTCCAAATTACAATTCCGACTGAGGTAGAATACAATCTAGCGAGAACTTATATAGTTAACGTGATAAAAGGGACAATAGTATTAGACTGGGACGAGAATTGATTAGAAATAAGAGTTCGAAATACGCCCCCAAGTAATAGTTTCAAAGTCACTCAGACGATCGATGCCACCAGGTAATATTATTAGTTTTTGTCTCTGTTTACCAAGTGCTTTATTGCATAAGCACCTCCCTCGGCGGTGCCCGCGTGGCCTTGCATAATGCCGTCCCGGCGCTTGCATTAGCAATTTACATTCGCTCAGGTAATGACACGCGATGCAATGTGATAATTAACGCATGCGTAAGAGGCAGTGCGTGTGGGCAAGTAAATTTCTGGGCATTTTACGTATTATTTAGCAGAAATTAGTTGAAATACACGTAGGCATGTTGAAAATTGGGTAGGTTGGTAGAGTTTGTGTATCAAATCTACTATTTGACACTAATATGACCAACACGAATTTTCAATTCTGCAAGTCTCTGTGTGTGAATAAAATCTGTCTAATATTATATGAAATAAAGCAATATAGCTATTGTAGGTACTTGCTGATATATAAAGATTAACAAAAATAGTGTAAAATATCTTAAGGGGTAACAAGGAGGTTATAACGATCACGGATATGTATAAAATATATGTGTATACATTGTTTGATGTGTGAGAAAGCCAGCCAGTACAGTTTCACCGCGCACTTAGTACTAGTGTTCTTTTTTAAATTCAAATAATTTTATTATTTTGGATTGTGACCTTTATAGCCTACCGATGGACTCCTTAAAATATATTACACTATTTTTGTTAAACCGTACATATTGGGACAAACAAAATCACACCCACTAACGTTCCATAGTTAAATATACCTAACCTCCTTTTAGGAAGTCGATAAAAAATATCACGAAAAACATATTTGATTGCAATAACAGGCACCGCACAAAGCATAGATGTTCAAGTGCTTGATATGACATTAAAATCGTACTCTACACGGATTGCAATGATATCATTCATCATTCAATACCTACGGTCTTGTTGCCTTGCTGTAACACTTACCTAAATATTTGCTCAGCAGTCAGCCACAATGTGCCTCATATAACGTGTTTATATAATCGCTAGGCTACTAAATGTGAGCCGTTACGCTCGTATGAGTATCAAATTTGCTATGTATATACAAAGTATTTGCTAGCTAAACGTTTAATAAGTGAATGTAAATAAGCTTATTCTTTTATACACCCGTATATTGTGTGACATTTAATTAGTATACATTTTCCGTTATAGAGTGTTTGACCCCCTTAGGGGTTGAATTTCAAATAACTCAACTTAGGATACTCAAGTAATATATCCTAAATTTTGATCTAACTTTATCGAACGTCATATAGTACTGCGCAAAGCAAAATTCTTGTGTGCAGTACTATATGACATTTGATAATGTTAATAAAGGTAGGTATATAAATTTTGGGGTAAATCTCAAGGTCGGTGTTAAGAATTTTATTAAATACAAGAAAATATTGTTTTATCCTAAGCACACACACACACACTAAACTTCTTACTTGTTTTGTACTTCTAGATTAATTTCAATCTTTTGTTCAGTCGACATTGCGTGGGCCAGTCTAGTAGGTACATTCGTTCAACGAGTCTCAGTACGTAATGTATTGTTTACTTAGGATGAAGTGATGTCATTGAAGATGTTGACTCATTCTGTGGGAATATTCAATGGGAAACATGTTTCATAGCTAAGTTCGTTTCGGTTTTGTTTAAACGCTGGCTGGCTTAAGTGCGGCGAGTAATTGATCATTTAGTGAAATATATAACATATCTAAATGAAAACAATGTTGACAATTGTGTATCTTATGAAGATTTCATAATGATATTTATTTTAAAGTATTTTCATTTTGTTACAGATACGGCGGGGATGACATTATTCCGATCGAAAAATCATTCCTGGTAAGTTAATTTGTATCTTAAAAGTAGCATACTCATTACCTTATTATGTTGACCGATTGGAAAACTAATATTGGAAAATTCAAGAGAATATTAAATTACTTCTCATGTACTATATCTAATTTAGAATATCCATAAATACTTCCATCACTTTTTTAATATCTGTAAGATAACCAAAATCCAAAACACCGCTAAATTAAGTAGCTAATAGTGTGCACAGCCCATCGTTTTGCAATAGCATATAAAACGTTATCGCAGACATTTCTCGTTATCTATCCGCGTTCGGCGCAAACGATTCGGAAAATCGGACGACGGCTGCGTCGGCTTCCATTACCGGTACGGAGCTTGCGATCGGTATCAAACGACACCCGAGCAAGCTCACACAGCGAAAAAGTATTAATTTATTGGTTAAAGCCTTTGACACGTGAGACTGAGAAGAAGCAGCAAAAATCGTTGCGAACCTGAGCCCAGGAATTTTTTGAAAATATTGACATTACACACCCAAAAATAGTGACTTTAGTAAGGTGGGATACAGTTAATAAGTATATAACTGAACTGAAAGATATATAGATGGAGATTTTCTATGGCGATAAAATGAATGCGTGTAATTCTTGGCTGAAGTAGTAAGTAACTTAAGCAGCGGACATTTTGACATGATGGATATTTTAATTTATAACACATGTCACTGCTATTAAATCAGGTTCTCAGCTCTTACTTCCTTTGACGATTATCCATTAATGATCCCTTTAACGTCTCACTTCTGGACATGGACCTTTTCTCAACTCGAGAAGGATTCGGGCCACATTCCACCTAACTGACCCAGTTCGTGTTGGTGGACGTCGCTTATCCTTAGAGAACTGGTACGATGTTCTATGTACGTTTAGCAAGTAATGAATCATTAAATCCAGAAATCCCAGAAGTGAGAGCCGATGTTTAAACCGCTGAACCTTGCTTCCAAGTTTACCAATTTGGCTATCACTTTCGTTAAGATCTCCCATTGTCCACTATGAAGATATATTTATTTAACCCAATCATTTCTGGTTCAGATATCAAAAACAAAGCGCCCCACAGTCGTTCCGGAAGCATTCAATGCAACGAATTGTATTAGGAAAGATACAATACGAGATAGGGCAGTCACCCTAAATGCTTTATGGGGAGACAATGGGAAATATGAAATTGCGTTTCCTGACGCAGAAAAGATAGACGATCATCATTGATTAAGTTTATTTTAATCTGTATAAGCTGTTTCGAGTGTAAAGCGCCAACTTCTTTCGTTTATGGAATCATTTTAATCGTTTAAATTGGTTGTGGGTTCCAAGTCAAGTTGGTTTTGTCCGGGCCACGTTGAGAGTCACACCTCGGCGTCATCATTGGACTCCGCGGACGATCTTAGTTTATATGAGAAACGGTGGTACGAGCGCGGCGGTCCAAGTCCTAAATTAAAAAAGCTAAAAAAAATTGTTGCTGAAACACCAAGTTTGAAGATATAGTTCTATAGCTTCGTAATAAGTCAATGACTCATACACTCATAGGGTATATCTTCTGTGGAGCATGGGTACGTGTTTTCCAGTAAAATAACCCAGCTGTTGGATTTTTACAAACATTACACATTCTTCGACCACGTGTTTCGGATTCAGATGAATAATATCAAACAATTTGTCATAATCCTGCAAGTGACGAAGAATCAAACACGTCAGTCGCCATGCTTTTATATTTAGGTCGAGGTGAGTTATAATACAAATCAAAAATTATAAAGATGGAAACAGCTAATATTTAAGTTGTAATTAGAGAGTTACTTAATTTAAATGCTTTATATAGTGATTTCTTATATTTACGCGAATACTACACATTGAAATAAAACTAATCTTACGGATTTTATCGCGTTTATTCTACGTTTTTTACGTTCCCGACGTTTCGGCTGCTTTACAGCAACCATGGTCACGGGAGGATTGAGGTGGTTGACGTCCTAGTGTCATAGTTTGAAATGGTAACCACTGACTTGGGATCCAGTAATTAATATTATTAAATCCTGTAAAGCAGCCGAAACGTCGGGAACGTAAAAAACGTCGGGACTTATTTGAGGAGCGATTTCTAGATTTAACCATCTTGGCAATTTGGAATGACCCTTTTCATAGCTTAGGCATTGAAGAAATAGATTTTCTCTTCGCTCAGGCTCTTCTGAAGGCTCAGGTGGCATCCCCAAGATCAATACAAGAACAATATCGTTATTTATATTACAAACAACCTCTCCCTGGGTGTCGGCCGTGCACAATAGGCGCTCATTGTGCTCGGGTATCCGGGGACTCAATCACTGGCGGCCGCCTTTGTTTGCGATGCTGGCTGACAAATTTAGCTAGTTGCTCGTGACATGGATTGTGGCAGGTTTATGGTAGATGTACTAAGGTGATCCTTAAGGGATACTTCTCATTTGTATTGAACCAGAAAAATATATTATTCTTTCCACTATCACTAATGTATATACTACTAGCTGCGCCCCGCGGTGTTACCCGCGATTAAAAAAGTATGAAAATGTAAAACAAAGCTATCCCACGGGAACCATACATTTTACCGGGATAAAAAGTCTATGTGCTTTTCCAGACTATAATCTATCGCTGTGCCAAATTTCATCCAGATCCGTTCAGCCGTTCTGGCGTGATTGAGTAACAAACATCCATCCATCCAAACTTTCACATTTATAATATTAGTGGGATTAGCGGTGCGTTGTTTGGTAGTAGACCGTACTGGAGGGTAATCAGGTTTTTTTAATGTAATCATAACATCGTGATCACTGACATTCTTTTTTATAAAATCTGTGGTGTGAGCGAGATGTAACATAGTTAACGATACGCTTCATAAAAAGGTTGTGGTTAAGGCAGTAAGCGTACTATTTGTATGTTATTCTGAGACAACCGATTATTCATAGACTAGACATAATTTAATTAAACCTAATCATCAATTATTGTCAAAGGCCATTTTAACATCTTCATAAAATATCTGACTGTGATTCAATATAGTCTTGTCTGGAGCATCTGAAAATGTTATATTTTTAATAAACCAAGGTCACATCTTACGAAAGAACCTATAAAAAATGAAAGTACATTTTAAGAATTACAATTTCATATTACATTATTAAACAAAGCTATAACGAATGCCATGTCGTCTCGTCGGCCAATTAACGGTCGTACAACTGGCCAATTAAAATAAATAAACCCTTTACGTCGTCTGATGTATCTGTACGAAAAAACAAGACATCTTAATGACATATCGAAACACCCAGAATGTTTTTTTTTAATTAAAACGTCGTCTTGACATTTGACTTTTCAATTCAAGACTGATCGGCAGGACTGGCAACTTTATTGCTAACCAACAAAAAATGAACATGTCGAATTGTTTATTTATGATTTGCTTAATTGTTACCAAACGTGCGTTTATTAATGAATATTTTTCTTTGGACGACTGAGATAGGTTATTTATATTTGCTACAGATTGCATCGAAAGATCATCCTTCATTAGAGAGATGATTAGACATCACAGTTTTTGAATCAAAAAATAAATAGCAAAGCGCGCGTGTACATTTGATTTGCGTGCTTCTGATTGTACTCACAGATTGTCAACACGCGAGTACACCCCCGGATAGAACGCACGCGGCTAGGACTATAGAACTATGATCCGTGTTATCTGATCGACTTACGTTGTAGAATAGCTAAGGGGCAGGAATGCTTATAACAGTCATGTAGGATCGAAACCAATTATATATTATGGGTAGAAATTATTCTGAATCATGTTATTGCACAGGGTGAATCATGTTATTGCACAGGATGATGGTGATAGGGTAACCTGTAAACCAGTGCTTCTTTTGCGCATTAGTCTTCATTATGTGAAGTCAGAATTTCGATATGTCGATTAAAAAAAATGAAATTGATGCCCTACAAAATGACAATTGTTTTTTGCCTTTTTTTAAATTGTTATATCGAAATCCTGACTTTACATAATGATGACATATGAGCTAGATAAGCACAGGTTTAAAGGTTAGTGTAATCTATCTGATCTATCTGTTTACATTTTAGCGTGGTAAAATATCTGACACAGCCAGTGGGTTTATCTTTTATTTAGGATAGTTACAAAAGCCTGACCACAGCACAGTTCTATACGGAAATACACCAGAGTAAGCAAAAGATTCCCTTCGGAAACTACCGTTCTCAGAGAGGAAACAAGCGAATTACTTCTGCACAAAACAGCACGTTTCACTCGCCCTTATTTACGCTTGCATTGTCACGTAGCCGGCAATTTTTGTGCCCCTCAACCCCTACTATAGGACCGTGAATCTGGCAATTTTGAGCTATCCATATTACAAGCTTCGTAAAATGTTCATACCATTGTTGAAAGTCTTGGTGAGAGTCATGGTCTTCCACTTAGACTCAATCACTAATTGTGCTTCGAAAACTCTTCATATGTCATCTGTAACTCTTCATATGTCGCTGCAAGACATTGAAAGCTTGGAACGCGACGAAGCTTATCCGTGTTATGTATCCATTGTCTGATAGAGATTCACTCTGAAGGCCTAGCATAGCCGGTTACGAGTCCATTTTATTCGGCAATTTCCTTCTGGGTCTGCCGCAAGTTGTGGCCTATCTTTTTTCGGCCTATTATATAATATATATTATATTATTTTGGCACATTGATCTTGTGACGTGTCTAGCTTAGTCCCATTTTAGCCTGGCGGAGTTTTTACCTGCACTACTGATAACTAAATTGAGAACTGACACTTAATGAAAAATCCCGCCTCTCACTATGTCTAATGGTAGGAGATGTAATAGTCATTCGAGGCACGTGCTGGCAACTTCTTTCATCGTTGGTATCGCCTTCGCCAAGTTACTTTAGGAGTTCGCCTCTGGTACTGATGCGCTGTTCAGTATACCTACTACCCACTTATAGATATATGCGTGCTAGATTATTGGTTCCTGATGAGTGGTTTGAAATGCAATATTGTTTATATGTTAAGTGCTCTGAAAACTCTCATAGCGCGTTTTAAAATTGTATGGAGAGTTATCAATTGTTCTGAATGACTTCTACAGCGCCATCTGTGTACCTTGTGGTGAGGTTGTAGCGGTCGCTACAATGCCTTTTAATAAAATGTATTAATAAGATTAGTCGTAAAGAAAAATTAAGCCGATAAACTTTTATCACAAATTAAAACAAAGAAAGCACTTGAACACGAAGACCGTTCCTGAATCGAAATGAGACTTATTAATTTGGCAACAGACTCGACATTTGTTTATCTTCACAACAAGCACCTACCTACACTCATTCCCATTAATCAACTCCAAAGGAAAAGCGATGTAATACCTTGCATTACTTAACACACATTTCAGACTAAAATCCATTCGGGTTTTAATCATTTCTGTGTAGGCACAGTATTTATTTATAAATACGAGTACGCACTCGCACTGAGGTTCGCACGTTCGTTGGTTATTTGCCAAAATAGCTATTGTTACACAATACTGAAATTGGAACACAGCTAAATTGGAGTACCTATACAAAATACTTTATCTATTGTATTCAAGCCTATTGAAGATAGATAATTTTCATCTTGCTTCTTTATTCTCTATTGTTGAGTTTTATACAAGTCTATGATGGATTAACCCAAACTCTGGAATTTTTGAAATCAAGAATCAAATCTATTGCCAAAAAGTATCCAGTTGTATCAACTGATTGAAGTCCGATTTCTTTTTAAATTAAAGCATGATTAAAGGTATTATTTATTTGGTACATATCGGAACAGATAACTTTAAGTACTGCTTTGTGTAATTAAAATACATTGCACTTAATTGCATACAAATAAGTAATGTACTTATTACACTGACTGATTACAATCATCAGACAACACAGGGCGTACGCTAAAAATTAAGAAAAAAAAACCTCTAGTCTACCGTTTAATCAACATGTTAACATAATGTTCATAGAACAGTGTGTTTAGTGCAAATAGAAAACTTGTTAGTGTTGATCGAGAATAAAAAAAAACCGAATTGAGAACCTCCTCCTTTTTGAAGTCGGTTAAAAATAAGACAGAACTAAACAAAAACAGCGATCACTTCTGCTTTAATATAAATAACACATAATAGCAATGAGGGTATCCCGCTGCCGTATATTATTACACATATATATCGTAATAATTTCGATGAGAAACTTGGCCCAAATAAAATAGATTCGATATTTTTATGCCGAGAATAATATTGCTAGTTTCCAAAGAACACTAGGCACACTGTGTCCAATATCTTTGATTAATCACGATCAGCTCTCGAGAACTGATTACCGACCCAACGACACGTACGAAACGACAAGAGTAATAAGGCGGAAGACCTATTATGATTAATATGTGCACGTTGACGTGCGTTCACCGCGGGTCGCTAATGAAGAATGTCCCCGCCCCGCGCCGTCGCCTGATTATATACCTCCCCCACCCCGCCGGTGATTGATGACGTAGCCGCAACGTCACAGCTATCCTGCTGCCTGCACGGATGATGTGGGTGCGATCATTTATTTAATAACAGCTGTTGTATAAATGTATAAAAGATTATCGTTTTCTCGGTTTTTCGTGGCGAAAATACAATGGCGGTTCTTATATTGCACGACTGAAAATATAGTTATTGTGGCTAGAAATTAATGTGATATTTTTTGTCAGTGCTTTAGTACGTTTATTTATCGCTCAAAGTAATTACTTTTTTCTTCATAAACGGACTTTGAACAGGTAATTGCTATCAATCAAACTGCGCTAATTAACAAGGACAGTAATTTATACGGAATAAACGCAAGAGGAAAATAATATAAAAAAATAATATTCAACATTCTACATTACTAAGCAGTTACTTACTTGTAATATTTTAAGGGTTTTGATAGTACCCAGGTGCATAATTATTTATGTAATAAAGAAAAGGCAAGGTTATAAAAAAACGTATCAGAATCACACTTGATTCCAAATTCGAACACTAATCAATATTTGAATTAGGAATTCCACTAAATTCCATACCCAACAACAGATTTATTTGGTCCAAATCGTCGCACCTGCGCCGGCCGAACGGACCTCAACGTTTTGATTAATAAGTGCTGTTGACATTTTAATTAACCCGGCTAAAAGTCGCGCTACGATGCCTCTTTGTTTCCACGCTGAATAGGGATGCTCAAATACCAAGCAGGCCTATAGCTCGGCATTATGTGCGTGTGAATAGGCCTTTATTTCATGTTTGGTAAACGCCACCCTGATTGGTAGAGGTTATTAAATGTTTTTTATTTATCTAGTCTTTAGATATTTTTTTCGTTCCTCGCTCAAATTAGCCAAACCTATGTATTAGCGGCGTTCCAAATTTGATTTTTTTCTCGGCACGTGTCAAAGTAAGTATTTAAATTTAAATGTTTTAGGGTAGGTATAATTGTAATTCTAAATCACATCGATAAACATGTTAGTCGATGTTTGCAAACGTACCTAGCGTTAGTTTCAAAAGTTCACAGTGAAGTTACGTAATTTCGTAAGCTGTAATAAAGTAGGTGCATATCCTCATAAACTGTTATGAGCCCAGCTCTCCTTTGTGAATAAGTCGTTGCATTAAACTCTTTGAAAACGGTTAACTGCATTTAATATAATGAACCGCTGCCGTTACGAATAAGCGTGGGTATAAAAACATCTAGTTTATAATAACCCATAAACAGAACAATGTAAGCAAACAAGAAGAAAGTTAATTTTGCCGCACAGCAGCGCGGCGCTAGCGCCGTTTGCGCCCTAGTGTTGCCCCGCGCGTACAATTTTACACTAATTTGCATTTTTACGAGCCGTTACTCGCGTTTCGCTGCATACTGAAAAAAAACAAAAGAGTGAAATGTTACTAATCAGTACTTGCGATTATTGTATTTTTAAAACAACACACCTCTTTATGTTATTTCAACCTTTGTAAAAATGATTGGAATGCGTTTTAGAATAAGATTAGTCATAATCTTTAATAATCGTAACAGTATGTCTACATTGGCATCTACATAATTTTACATTGAAATATTGTAACAGTATAAAGCTACAACAATGTCGTTGGATTATAACAGTGTGCTATTTTGTATTATATGCTTACAATACGTGAGTTATAAATATTATTAACTAGCTGGCCCGCCCTAGTGCATAATTTTCTTCCAACTACTTCTATTTTTATCTTTCGATTACTTTCCTGCGGGTTCCAAGACAATTAACTTTATCCCGGGACTCGCCGAGGGTCAAACCTCGGTGTATTCATTGGACACCACTGTAGATCCTGGCTTACAGGAGTAGCAGTGGTGGGAGTGTGTGGCGGGACTAGTCCCATAAAAAAAAATAGCTGGCCCGGCGAAATTCGTACCGCCTCAAGCTATTCTGCTATTCGGAGACAAATTCAAAAAATCAAAGATCACAAAAATCGGCCCACCCGTTCTTGAGTTATAAATGGTGTGACTAACACGACTTTGTTTTAAATACATAGAAGATAAATACTAAGCTATTACGTAAATTCCAATAAATGAGGATTATTTGTTTGATTATTGTTACAACATCTAACAGATGTGTCACTGTCACAACGCGGAAGGACTTCAGACAGTCGCTCAACATTTTCATCGCAATCACGCTAATTCTCATTCGATTTGTCACACTAACTAGCTTTATATGGATTCATATAACCGCTATAATGCCAAGCTAGTCCTTGTACTATTAAATATAAAGTCGATATCCCTATGAGAGATCTGACGTAAAATCTCGCTAGCCGCATTGCAATTTAATGACAAGCTCAGAGCGAGTCAGACGGCAAAAAATTGTCGTGTCTGCGGTGATGTCATTAGATTTATCGGAGGAATATATCAAGAAGATATTTATAGTCGCGGACAGCGGATTGGGGATTTTTTTTCAGTTATAATGTACCTAGTACAATTTATTTATGTATACCTAATTTACTTCTAACATAACGCTTCTTTTTTTTCTACGTAACTTTATGATTGTGTCATTCTAATCTTGTATATTATTAACTACAAGGTTAAATGGTCAATTCAATAGTTATTTTTATTATGAAAATATGTAAAGTAACCAATCATTTTTACAATGCACTCCCAGGCCATTTACGTCGAACTATAATGATAGGTAGCGAATGGTTCAATACAAGATAAAATATGGTTGCCTACAGCATAATAAAACAGCACGAAGGCCTATAAACAAAACTAAACGAGACGAAGTCACATAATTCATAATGAATTGTGTGCATTTAACACGCGATCGAGTGAACTTCGGCGATACGAATTGATGTTTGATTTGATAGCAATCACCGTGGAACAACACTAATCCGATGACGTCATTAGCAGGTGGGCGGTTCTAGTCAATTTAAATTTGAAATTGGAAGCAATTTATAACAATGAGTTTTTTATTCGATTGTCTCACTTCCTTTTTCGAATTGTGGATTTTGGTATTTGGATTAAATTGTGTTTCGTGTTTTATAGTTTGAAAATAGAAGGCTATGTTTTGTGTTAATAATGTTGCTAGCTTTGTTGATACCTAGTTCATTTTCTTTTTAATTTCACTCCCAAATTCATTGAAAAGTTTTTTCTTTAAATTTATTCCTAGTATAATTTAAACAATTGTATTGGTCATATTTCGGCGAAATTTAAAATCGTAACTATTATGTCACCATACAATTTGAATTGGCGGAAGCCCTATTGTCAAATTGACAATATTTTTAAGCGTGACGTACACACGGTAGTAGGTTTGCCACACTGTTTCGTTATTAGAAATTTTGTGTGTAATTGTGGGCGTCCAAATGAATTTAAATACTATATTTTCTGAAATGACCGTTTCTTAATTGGCTCTGTTCTGGGTAGTACTGGGATCGCTCCCAGTTATAATATAAGCTAAAGCATAATGTTTTTACTTAAAGTTTTTAGTTAGTTAGTGTCTTCCCTCCCGCTCACACCACAGGTTTTATAAATAAGAATGACGGTGACAACATGCGTTCTCGATGACTGATATTTCTCAGAAATAACGCATTGCTTCGTGTAACGACTAGTAGGACAAAGGCCAACTCAACACATTACGTATCAGGTCACGTCAACGGTAAACATTGCAGGTATGCGATCAGAATTACGATGCGCCGGAGTGCCGATTGGAACGGATTGGAATACGTATACTAGGTATGAGAATACAGCAGTGCGATAGGTCCCAAAGGGGGCGAGGTTATTATACCAGGTACCCTCCCTTTCATTACCAGAGGGCTATATCCACCAACCTACCGAGTGCTGGCTGGCGAACTTCAAAGGCTTTTAAAATAAAAAAAGGTATAGTCCATTAACAAACGCACATTTCTTGGCGGCCAGTACGTAGTTGTATTTGATTATGTAAAAAAACATAATTTGAATGACGTAATTTTTTTATCAACTTTTCACCACTGGCAACTTTATCCGAGCGATTCACAGGACAAACGTTCGAATTGTAAAAACAAAAACAAGTCAGTGAGCGGGAGCACCCGTGAGCTGAAGTTGAATTGCGCTTTTTGCGAGACTTTCAAGTCACAGATTAAATATAAACTTTCCCCCGGTGTTTGCTTCAGTTACGGCAATATCCGCGAGGGGGCGCTGTCAACTTGGCAGACGACAATTTGTCAGGCCCCTGCGGCACGCCGCCGCCGCGCTCCCGTCCCGTCGTCGTCTCGCAATGTTAAAGCATATAACGTTGCATCTAAGTGGTTTGTCGGTGTAATCGTTTTTCTTGTGCAACTAGACTCACTACATAATCATGTGCAGTTTCTTGAAATTGATATTAAATTAAATATCAAGTCATCGTTTTATACAGGTCTTTTCACACATCTTCACACATCTTTCGAGGGGTTCTCTCAGACATGCAGGTTTCCTCACGATGTTTTCCTTCACCGTTTAGCGAGTGATGATCATGGTTGAAAATGACATTCGCACATGAAGTCCAGACTGCTATCCGGCCTGGGACTATATTTTACTGACATTATTTAGTACGATTATTTTAGTTTAATTATCAAGTGGAACCAATACAATGTTACTCCGGGTATACACAAGACTCATTTTCCTGTACCACATTCTACTATCCAACGCACAATTTCTTCCCCAAATCAGTCGCACAAAACCAACGGGTAACCTTATTATCCCTCTGTTTGCAGACCTTATTGTAGCCCTTAAACACTTCCTTGCATTACAACCGTTCCCTTAACCAAAACTGTTTATAGACAATTCCAGTCGAATCGGCCATTGTCTGCCATCAATGAATATAAAGGAATCTGATAAAGGGAAACGGATAGCTTGAGTGTGCATTAAAAAAAATCCCGCGCCATGCGAATCCACAAAAGAAATATTGCTTATTTCTTTTAGCCGACAGAGCGGTAATCACATTTGCTTTTGTTCATTTCGGCCCTTTCATTCGGTTAATCGCGTTATTTCGGGGCTTTCGGTAGGTATCATTATTGGGGCGTGAGACGCGGGCTGCGGCGGGAGCGATTAACGGGCGTCTAGACAGCGTGATTCAGAAAGGGTATACTAATCTTCAAGCCTGCGCGTTTTAGCGCATTTGTAATCATTGTCGTAAAGTCAGGATTCCGAAGTAATTTTTTACGAAATGGTTGGTGATCAAAGGTGACGGGACATTTTCTAACAGATAATCCTAATGTGTTTAGAACAAAGGTTTACTCGCAATTGCATAACACTTGCATCGTAATTTTCCAAAACACTGACTTCGTAATTTTCTATAACACTGACTTCGAAATTTTCTATAACACTGGCTTCGTAATTTTCTATAACACTGGCTTCATAATTTTCTATAACACTGGCTTCGTAATTTTCTATAACACTGGCTTCGTAATTTTCTATAACACTGGCTTCGTAATTTTCTATAACACTGGCTTCGTAATTTTCTATAACACTGGCTTCATAATTTTCTATAACACTGGCTTCGTAATTTTCTATAACACTGACTTCGTAATTTTCTATAACACTGGCTTCGTAATTTTCTATAACACTGGCTTCGTAATTTTCTATAACACTGGCTTCATAATTTTCTATAACACTGACTTTGTAATTTTCCATGACACTGGCATCGTAATTTTAACTTAAACTGTTAATAATGCCAATTGCGACACTATTGTGATTCCATTACAAGTGTCAATTGTCAGAGTCGGGTCCTAGGTGTATTATTATGAAAGGTCCTATATCAAACAGTCTACTTCCCTATCCATATTACATTTTGTAGTATTATAACATTATAGCATTTACAGAACTATATTTAATATGAGCGGTTATTTTTTAACCGCACGATTATATTATTCATGAAACAACGTAATCAACACCGCAGTCAATGAATATATCTATCGCTTCTTACTCATACCACAGCCGCTACACAGGAAAGAGAGGCGGAAGGAAACTAGCGAAAGACGCAACCAGATAGTTGCGTACACGCCGCAATTCACCAGCAAATTTACCATTCATTCATACAATGTTATAATACATGCATATATTCTTATAACGTAATGATGATCTTTGATTGTATGATCTTTTTATAATTATTATGATTTTTGCCCTGAAAATGTACTTGTGAGCTCTATTGATTGATGATGGCAAATTCTCCTGAAGTCATTCGTGCCGATCATTGACTGGTGACGTCAGACTACCGTTGCTGGGTCACGGCATGACGATTAGAATTATGAATTAATATGTATTTCCATATATAATGATAAGGTATTCGAAATACTTACTTGAATAAATATCGCCAGACGAACACACCAACTATACGGTCCCAAACTAAGCAGCGCTCGTATTATGGGTACCGTACAATGGACTGGGGGCGAACCCAATATATTACACTTATATAGAAAAACATCCATGAATTGTGTATAAACATTCGTGGTCATCACACAGCGTTTGTCCCTGCCAGGATTCGAACCCGGGACCCTCGGCACAGAAAGCAGGGTCACTACCAACTGCGCTAGTCAGGCCGTCAAAAAAAAGTCAATAAAGAAAAAAAAATATTTTCTTAAATCACAACACGAATAAATCAGTAGGTACCATGATTGACGCAAGCCAATCTGCTCTCAAGTAATTAAAACTTCCTTTGAACCACTGTTGAAGATCTCGCTCGCTCCACCTCCGAATGCATAAACTTAGGTATACTAATTAAAGTGAAATTCTTTCGTAGTAACACCCGAAGCCAAGATTTGGAAGTTTTCACCAAACTTCGATGGCCGGAGTGTCGCAGCTTTTAATTGGAAGACTTGAGGAATTCGCTTCGACAAGGAATTCGTTTAGCGAATGGCTACTGAGCTGATAGTTTATTTTACAATCAGGTTGATGACGTTGTTGTAAATAGAGCAAGAACATCTTTTAGTTCAACATGTTTACGATAAAATTATCTTTCATTAAGGGTTAACATTTTCAGGATTTCAGAAATCAGGACACGTGCCAAAAAATATTCCACTTTATAACCCACTTTTAGACTCAACTGCGGGAGAATAAGCACATTCGGATTTATTGATTACACATTCAAAATGTTATAACGAACCCCCTACTGATGTTATCAGTATGTATATCGTCGATGAAGAAGCTATAATTGGGAGCCGGGACGTGTTTATGCGGTAATAACACATAGAGGGAATCACACAAGACGAAGTTGCCGGTACGCCGGCGATGCAGAACAGACGCGAGCAGGCGCGTTAATTAAGCAAGAATTCACTGTATTCAAACGCAAACTTTAAGTCAAACCAAACTTGGGCACCGAATTTGTTTTCCGCCGCCACGTACGTCTTCATTAACTTCGGAGGGGACTTATTACGTATGTTTGACTAGCACTAATGTGCCGCGGTTCGTGCAGATAATCCAATGTTCGAATTTCAACTAATTTCTAGACGCATAAGGCACCCGAATTCGACCCAATTATAAAGCCGGGTCGAGTCGAATTTGGACCAATTAGATGAGCCAACGAGCTGTGTCGCACTCGGGAGCAGTTTTGTCGGCAATATAATTTATTAGGGAGGCTCAAAGTTGAAGACTTTAACCCTTAAAGACTCGAGTCAAATTTGATTACGGACGTTTGAAACCCTCGGCCACACTCGAAGTTTTAAATGGATAGTATGAGTCTTCTGGGACGGCGGGTCCCGGTCGCGACACAGCTCAGGAGAATAAATGAACTATATACAAATTGTGCTTTTCAGCTGTTTCCCGAAGTTGAAGCCGAATTTGAACACAGAAGTGAAACAGATGATTTTAATATGAGCCAAACGGGTGATGATATGAATTGTGAAATCATTTATTTCAATTTCCACCCTCTTATTGTCATATCCGTTTCCCGGGCTAGGGTGTGTCAGTAACGAAAGCTTATTTGAACTGTAATATTTAGAGTGGAATGAATGCTGACGTCTCAGTCAATATTATAAAAATCACAGCCTCGGGGAATATATGCTTTTAACACGAATAGGATGAAAGCGAGAAAATGTGAATATTTTATTTTTGTTTCTGAACTAGGCTGTTCGCGTTATCATAGTCATCAATTAGCTTTTTATGTTCTTTGTTGAGACAAATGCTTCTTTGTTTATGGTATTGTATCTTTTCCCGGAGTTTTTGCGAAAAGAGCTGCAGATATCTTTAAATCATCCATAAAATACAGACCTACAAAAATACAGACATTATTTTATTCCGTAATCCATTACTCGTTCACAAATAAATATGATCCTTTCCGATAACAGGTATCAATTTAAACAATTTTCCGCTTTTCAATTTGTGAAAAAACAACGTTAAATTTGTGGATTGAAAACATTTTATTTAAACGAAAGAATCGGAAAAGTATTGCAATGAACTGTTCCACAAACAGACATTCGTTTGTAATAATTAAATGTTTTCAGCTTACTTTTTGTATCGACAATTTCTTCAAAGAGCCGTTCTAACGAGTTAGCATACTAGAATGAATGAAATAAATCCACTGTAACTTAAATATTTACTTTTATTACGACATCTACTGGTATTATATGTATCGTGTAAGTTCATATGATTCAGTTATAATAATAATATCGCCAGATGAACACACCAACTATACGGGCCCACACTAAGCAACGCTTGTATTGTGGGTATCATATAATGGACTGGGGGCGATAATAGCAATATATAAGACTTATATAGATATTAAACATCCATGGACTCAGGTACGAACATTCGTGCTCATCACATACAATTTGTCCGTACCAGGATTCGAACCCGGGACCTTCGGCACAGAAAGCAGAGTCACTACATTGAAGTCAGTTCATTGAATTCTAAAAAAAATATATTCTATTAGTAAAGTAGTAATTAAAAAAAAAAGATTTCCTCGCTTCGCTCAGATACAATAATTGTTTCGTATCCGTACTTTTGTGTAAGTTGAAGACTAAATTTATTCAGTTGTTGCCCAGTATCAAGGTACGACATCGAGAAAAATCACTGAAATTATTGTGAAATATATTCATAAAATAAACCAGCTAACGCTTAAGGGGTCTTTAATACCAGCGAGGTCTGGATACCAAAAAGCCCCTCAATCGCATTGCTCAAGCCGCTGGAGGCTAATTAACGGTGTTTGAAATTGATTCAACGAATTTCTTCAGCCTTTGTAAACGTCATTACTGACATTAGCCATCGCTTCGATAGCCGTTCGATGGTAAGCCCCTTACTGCTATAGCGGAAAAGTTTGATACCATGTTTTTTACTTTTCTTTTGCTGTATTATTTTAAGATCTTCGGCAAGCGGCGAACCGTGAACTCATTATAATGAATCTTCAAACAAATTGTGTGGTAAAAAGACTTAGTTGGGTACATTAAAAATTCTGTTTTCTAATATAATTAGTGTGGTATTTCGTACATTTTTTTTTACATATCCTCTCTTACTTGCAAAAATATAATATTATTTCAATTTATAAATATCTACGCAGCTTGTTATCTGCCCTGAAGATTTAATGTAGCTGTAGACTCGTAAGTTGAAAATATAGCACTATTACTTCATCTCATATCTTGCCCATTAATTATCTATTCCACAGACACTGATGAGTTTTTTTTACAATCTTATTACTTTCTTTTTCGTTCGAAAATTTTCACTGCGCCACTTTTCAACTAAAATTAATTAAAGAACTGTATGTTACGTTAGCGATGTAATAAATCATTAAAATTACTCGCGAGCTAAGTCTGATTAATCAATTAATCACTTGGGATCGGTGGTCCGCAGTCTCAGTGATAGGGCCTGAAAGACCCGCGGCGCGCAACGGAAGGGTTGATTTATGAGAAAATAATGCTCCACTGGGAAATTTGAACTGTTAACTTAAACTTAAATTGTTCAATGGATTTCATATTAATTTGATGCCTGTTAGAACTTAGAAGTGACTTGGTAACTTTGTGACTAAGTGTTAAGTGTTCCACTATGTTACGATGTACTTTATTATCTGTATTACTTATTATTGGTCTTTCCGTTATAAGAAACAACATCTATTAACATTGACCGACTGACAGACAATGTACAGCCTAAACCAGTGAACTTAGAGATTTTAAATTGGAGTATCCTTGACTCCCCTAGAGGTGCACTTAAGCTTCTTTTCAGTTACGATAGGGTACATGGCTTCTTAGATAATAAACTAGTAGGTACTGTTGGCACTTCTTAATTATGTTGCCACTAACAGTAAATATCAAATGTTACTGAAATCTAGTGGGTACTCTTAATTTTAAAGTCCAGAAAACTGAAACTGTTGTGCGCAGCATCTGTACAAGCTACTTCCAGACTCCCATCACGCCACGGATGTCCGGTGCTGTGCTGTTTCATGCCCATAATATATCAATATTGCATTATTATCCTCGAGTTCACATGTTCCTGCAACATATTGTTGTGTTAATATATTTTGTAGAATACGAGAAAAAGGCTCATAGTTTCGATAGATTTAATCAGAATCAGAATATTTTTTATTAATGTAAACCATTACAGTACTTAAGATCGTCTAAAATATCAAAAAAAATTCAAACCCGGAACGTCTGTGTTATGTGGGCGACCCTCTAACCATTACGGTAGGGTAATGATGCTTCGAGATTTTCGGCTCCTTTTAGCTACTCATATCTTCCAATATTCTATATCTCTTTGCCATGTGACATTTAATTTGCAAGTATACTTGCAATCTTTTTGCCACTCCAATTGTTTTAATGTTTCGCAAAGCGAGTTTAAAAAAGCACCTTGTCCCAAAAAAAATGTTATTATAATTGGATGTCTATGTTTGCCGATAGTTTCTGGTCACTCGACACATATCTTCAAATCAGCCAACTCTACTGATATTGTTATGTTTTTGCTTGTACCTATTTATTATAGGATATGGGACAACCTTGTTTTTTTTGTCCAAATCTTTTTCCTTATTGGCTCTATTTATGCGATCTAATAATACAATTGCCTGTGACGTCACACCTTAGATAGGATTACGAGCTTTTTCTGCCTTTTTGTTCCCATTTCTTTAATACATGTTGGGTAGAGTCGTAGAGACAGTTTGTAGAGTTAGAGACACGTCAATTACACTGAGCAACGCTTAAAAGGTAAAAGGAGAAAGATATTTTTTATTTTTTTCTAAGTTTGTGGCTCATACTATTAACCAACAAATGTATGGTCCCAAACTATGAAATACATACGACGGACTGTAAGAAATCCCAGTTGTATGAAGACTAGTAACTTATATTAGATAAAGTAATCTTCGAAGTTCTCCCCATATAAGGCCTCAAGTGTGCTACCACAATTGACTTTTGATGTCATGGGAATGACAATTGTACTCAAAAGTGGTAATTACGATGTCATTTTCATTCCATTGAGAGTTTATAATGTAAGAGAAAGGAACCACGAATTTGAACCATGAGTCCACGATCTTGTACAGCTAGGCCAATACTTAGACAGATTATTACAAAAACTGGTTTGCTGATAAAGCAATTTTCCAAAAACAAAATAAAAAAAGATTTATCTTATTTCATTGTCCCAATATAATTTATCGCGTTTTGAAACGTGACCTTGTCCATTTGAAATTTTTCTACTACAATTTAGTTTTGTGAAAATTATTTCATCTCGTTTGTGAGTGTCAAATGATATTATTTATGACGGATTTGTCTCCCGGCGCACCTGCGTGTACGATGGCCACGCTTAATCCTTATTAGCGGGATAATTCCCTTTGTGAATGCGATTGTGGCTGTTATACTCATAATTCATGTGCCCTGTTTATTATGAAATTAAATTTATAATTTTATGTTTTAAACGCAGATTATGTATAAAATGAAAGGGTCTGATTGAGGTGGTTTGCAAATTTAAGGTTTGTTGTATATGTTTTGGGGAATGACTTGTTTGTGGGAGTATTTTGTATACAGGGCTATCAGAAATGCTGCGTAATATTTTGGGTACATATAGGGTGTCTGATTTTTACTATTTAATTGCGGATAGTGACTGAAAATATGACCAATTTCAAATGAATATAAAGATAGTTTCGTACAAAATGTAGAAAGTATCGATGAAATAACTTGACGTTTGTCGATTGATGTTGTCTCTCTGAACTCGTGTCTTTCTATGACGTAACTGTATTATTAGCATATTTAACTACAAGCATGGTATACAATTTTCCTGATCCTTTCAACAATTACAGCACAATTTATGGACGACCTACTTACTCCGTATCTTCGTACGACACAGCTTTATAATATCGATAAAATTATTGCTACCCAGTGGTTCAGGCAGGACTATCGGGCCTCGGCAGGTCTCAATTATAGTCACCCTACCCTGCTGCCGAGACAAGCGATATAATCCGATTACAACGCGGCTGACGCGAGACATTAAGCGATAATTGAACTGAGTTACACGAAAATGTGATAACCGAACCCTGTGCAAAGCCTTGATTTTGCAACGTACTGTTAGTGAATATAGTCCAAATTGTAATGCTCCGTTGTATGGTGTTGATACATTTATGCTTATTCTTGTTAATCGTTATTAATAGTAATACTCGTGGCGAAGGGTTTTTAGGGTTATAATTCCTATTTATTCAAGTGTGTGTTTGCTGTGAATTTGAAGTTAGGATTACTTACGTATTATACTTAATATATATTATTTATCATACAGCAATTTATTATGCATTTGCCATTTGGCATATGCATTTCGTTTTATATTAGACCGGAGGCCTCGAGTCCCCTTATTTTATAGAATGTTAAGTACTTCATGACAATGTAAAAGTTTGTAGCATTC
The DNA here is from genome assembly GCA_905404115.1 of Pheosia gnoma. Lineage (NCBI taxonomy): Eukaryota > Metazoa > Arthropoda > Insecta > Lepidoptera > Notodontidae > Pheosia > Pheosia gnoma. Next base: position 10,454,692 of record FR989894.1, on the reverse strand, counting down.
AGTTTGTAGCGGTTAGTTTATACATATTGTAACATATAAATTGTAGCATATAGATTGTAGCATACAAATTGTAGTATACAGTGCCAGCGTACATTGCCATATGAAAAAAAATGTAAATTACTTAATGTGCTGATTTTTTTTTGTAATTTTGAACACGATAATTGCAATGTCATTGTATCAGAACGAATAGGGACACGGATGGTCAAATGCTACAATCACCATGTCATTTTCATCATACTGACAAAATTTTGTCTTAGAAGACATGCACAACAGCCTAGCAAGTGTAGAAAATGCCTTGATAGATGAAGTGTTTATTTATCAGCTACTTTATGTGGGCGTTATTTTGTAGATAAAAGCAACAAAATAACACAATCATGTTGACAGTGTTGACGACACATTACGTAGGAGGACGCCAGGGGTACTGCGAAACTCGAGTTTTATCTGATGAAATACCTTATTCATTTTATGGTATGGTAATGTTTATATCTTTATGTTCTCGATACGAAATAAGATAAAAAACAGACTTTATAATGTGTTCTTACCACACACGAACAGTGCATTGGACATACTTATTGCAATCTATCCCGTATGGACGGGCAAAAAGGGCCAGTAACCGGTTTATTTTTATATATATATACTAGCTTTTACCCGCGACTTCGTCCGCGTGGTATTTAACAAAGTCACAACCGTTAGCAATAGCCCGCTCTCGCGTTCTGATTACTAAAATGACTATTAAAAAATAGGGGTTGGTGATAGAAGGGTGAAAATTTAGGGTTGTATGTATTTTTTAATGCCACATTATTAAAAAAAATACCAAAAAAAAAACAATGTTAGGAGTGGTCAACCCTTATCACTTAAGGGTATGAAAAATAGATAGTAGCCGATTCTCAGACCTACTGAACATGCATATAAAATTTCAAACAATCGGTCAAGCCGTTTCGGAGGTGTATGGTAACTAACATTGTGACACGAGACTTTTATATATATAGAGATTTTATAATCTAACCTTAACGAACTCAGCTCCTTTTCGGCGGCTCAAGGCAGATCAACAATGGGGATGCAGTGAGGAAAAATATATTTGGAGTCAGATTTAATAACCCGCCGCCCTCGGCGCCTAATGAAATGGGACGGAACAAAAATGCCGTCGAAATTCCTTGTCGCCCGCGCGGCGACGCGTGTCAACAGAGATTAGACGCGCGATGTCGCGACCACTAATGTCGTTTACACTTCTTTTATTTTTGTCGCGAGAAAATGTGAAAATAAACGCTTGGAAGTGTGGTAATTTGTGGGAGAAGTATTACTTCCTGAGATAACACTGGGATTATTTGTTGTTTTAGTGACATTTAGGTAGTCCAATTTGTTGATTGAGGGATATGTTCTGATGTATAAAATTTATTGGTCCAAAAATAAAAATGCATAGTTTAACTTAATGTTAGAAGACGCTGGATTCACGTAGGAACATATATTGGTTTTGTTTATCCTCTATATATAAAACAAAGTCGTGTTAGTTACACCATTAATAACTCTAGAACGAGTGGACCAATTTTTATGAGCTTTGACTTTTTGAATCTGTATTTGCCCCGAATAGCAGAATAAATATTAACCATGGGAAAATGTTCTCGCACTTCTGAAGCGGCATGAAATTCGCTGGGACAGCTAGTTTAGTTATAAATTTGAATATATTTTGTTATCGATGTAAAGAAGTTTCCGCCTGCATTATTATTTTATGAGTACATATGTAGGTTACCTAACATTTTATCGCATAAGCCTGGAATGCATTTAAGCATCGTCAGACCAATAAAGCGTTGAAGCAAGAGACGTCTGAACATGGTCCATGCGAGCTTGCTCAAGGATCTGTATTTGATTGGCTGCTAGCCTGCTCAAGTGCACACAAGGCTTTAGTCCAGTGTGCTGTCCAATGAACTCTAATCTGACATCAAATAACATCAAATTTTCTAATAGTGTTTACCTACTACCGTTGATTAGTTTCATCTGTATTTTTGGGTTCACTCCTCCAATTGCATTCTTCACGGAGGTTGGTAGTCGGTACGACTCTTTGGAACGCCGTGTGATGGGATAAAAAGTCTGGCCCTCACGGGAACCGTCGATGGTGTGGGAACCATGGTCGGGTACTTTTTTTGTACACTTTTTTATTCTGAGTACCTAACTACTTTAATTAAAAAATAACAAATCCACGTTTGATCAACTAATTGGCCCAAAAAGATAAGCCAGGCAGATTTTTCTATGGGATGTGAAGAGGTGAAGCCTAATAATATTCTTAGAAAATTACGGTAAAATTAGCCTCCACAAATACTTACCTACCTATACCAGATATTTTTTTACACAGGTACTCTTCAGGATACTTTTATAGACACTAAAAATGTTGTAGGCTCTAATAGGGATCCAAAATATTAAGGACTCTCAAATTGTATCTAATAAAACTTTTCAAACTGTATGCTCATGTGATAAACGCCCAATTTTAAATTTCCAGCAAATCTATCCGCAGCAGATTCCGACTCCTAAAACTTCAAATTCAAACCGTACTCGATCTTGGCATTCGATGCCTTTGCTAACGGTATATTCGGCCCCTCTCCCCATCCATCCCTCGCGAACTTGTTGTTTTTAAATAAAATACGAAATAGATGCAATCTCTCGCTTGTCTCCGACGCAATCGAAAATTCTCACAAAATACCTGCATGGATACGTCAGTTTGATTGCTATCTCTATACTACCGTGCTGAAGGCTCATTTTCGCGTGGGCAATCGTAAATGGATAGGAATTTTCGAATTGTCGTTCTGAGAATGTCAATAAAGATTTGGAGTTGGTGTTTTTGGCTGTTTATTGAAAATGCTTGGGATGTCTTGTTTGTGGAGTCTAGGTAATTTGTAGACTAATCAATTAAAGTTTTACTGTCAAATTCATAGAAGTTACAACCCGTTTTCAATCTAATTAGAAAGCATTTTGGTAATAAAAATGCTTGCTTATGCCAACTGTGAATAAAATGTATGTAACTAAATGAACTAAGCAACGCTTTTAACGGCTTTTGCACAGTTGCTTAATAGTATTTTTAATGACAATGAATTAGATTCATCATCAATCATGCCTATAGCTAGAATAAATACTAAAACAAGATGTTCCCTCTACAATGATGCTTAAGCCCCATTCTAATAAGCAATTCGTAATACATAACTAGTAATGATCCCATCACTCCCCTCATTAACTTACTATAGAGAACAATTGTGCAGCACGTACCGTTAGCCGCCCTGCGCCCGCGCCGGCCACCGCTAATTATAGACTAGGAATACTGGTGCCACTATTTCTCGCTTTTGTGAGATTACTTAAGGAAATACATACTCGTACAGGCTGAACGAGAACATTGGTAATACTCATTATTTTAGAAACACAATTTAATACCTAAATAAATTGATTAGATATTAAAAAAAGTATTTTATATGCAGATTCTATACCGAAATGTGCGAATCATTTTTAAAATAATCTTTTTCAGTTTTTTTTTTTATCCAAAAATAATTGGCATCCCTATTTTAGTTACTGCCAAATTAAGGCTTATCATTGTATAATTAATTCTGGTAGCTATCGCTTATAATGACTTAATTCTACCGTGCGGATGTTGACGGTAATGAACAAGGGCGTTGATCCATAAGATTTGAGAGTTTTATTCATGTTAGTGGATTCCTCTCCCTTATCATTTCTTAACAATTATTATAACGATATTCTGTTTTTTAAAACAGAACGTATGGTAACACTAAACCTACCTGCATTGCACCGCACCAGCGCAAATAGACAGTACCTCAAGCACAATCCTTTATACGTAGCGTTCCGGTACGTAAGCATCGTCCATCCCTCTCATACAACATCTATACTAATATTATAAATGTGAAAGTTTGGATGGATAGATGGATGGATGTTTGTTACTCTTTCACGCCCGAACGGCTGAACGGATCTGGATGAAATTTGGCACAGAGATAGATTATAGTCTGGAATAGCACATAGGCTACTTTGTATCCCGGTAAAATGTATGGTTCCCGTGGGATAGATGTTTTAATTTTTCATACTTTTTATCGCGGGTAACACCGCCGGGCGCATCTAGTATTTTATAAATTAGAATGACAGTGACAGCATGATTTGACGGTTGATGACGTTTCGATTACATCACAAGTTCCTGCTTACCCTACAGGCTATATGAGTGTTGCGATGAATGAGCTAGAGCTGGAGGTCAGTATCTTCCGATTTATCGATAATCTCAAAATATTGAAGCGATTGCAGTTTATTTATGGTAAGAAGAAAGCTCGATTAGTGCTGTTATTCTGTAATCGTTCAAGCTGTCAGATGTGATCAATTTATAGCTGCAGACAAACGATGTGCAATTGTAAATAAATAGCGCCAGACAACGGATTTATAATGGTCCCAACGACCATTGTAAGGTACCCATAATACAAGCGTTGCTTAGTGCAGGACCATATGTGTTGGCTGGTTTTATTTTTTCGACTTTCGTTACCGAGGCGAGCGTTCTATCAACTTGGCTATCACTGCTTTTGTTTTCATAAGCTGTTAATGATATTATGTTTTTGATAAGCTTACTTGTTGATGTTATTGATTCCTTTGTTAATACGCGCTTAAGCGTCGGAGCACTCTCTCCATCTCTCTTTTACACACGACAAAGTTATTCACGCTATATCTTTTTAGTTTGCTCGCGCTACGATGCATAGGTGGAGTCTTAAATAACTTACCAATTTTTTTAATAGTTCAATACCCTCAGGAGTTGGACCAGCTTATTATACAAACCTCTTGTCACCGCTCGTCTCATCAATCATTCAATTAATTTAATTACCAACAAAATATCATTAAGTCATCGAACCGCAAATCACTATTATTACATCCAGTCGGACATGTTGGTACGTTTGTGTCGCCTGTTCTTCGGAACGGAAACGCCACTCAGTGGAAGTGCGGGTTCGATGCTTTTGTGTGTACCTTTGATTGATGGCTTTGAAGGCAATGCAATCTGGCTTTTGCAGATTTACAATACGAATAGGGTATTATGTTCTGTTTAAACTGGTGGGGTAAAATACAATTATAAGTCCTGCATCGATTTGTCCGTACGCACAGCACGGGAAAACTACTGAACGGATTTTGATAAAGCTTGGAATGGCGATAGTTTATACTATTAATCCCGGGAAACGTAAAGATTCCTTTAAGACAGTCATAAAACTAAATTCCATGTGTAAGTTGTCTCATGCACAGTGTACATGAGTACTATATAAATTGTTTTAATCCCGACCTACCAATATGTCGTAATGCATTCAGTTCTCTTGTTTATAAATTAAAATATTCAGCTATCTTATTTATGCATTGAATTTATAAAATATGACCTCCAAGCGTCCGACATTCATTCCAATATTCTCACATAAAATTAACTCATCCCAGCATCGGTGCCCGGCGTAGAACAAGCGCTTCAACAGTCGCGTACGCATGAATGAAGCTACATTTAAGCGGTCATTTGTTGGGAAAGAGTAAAAAAAGGCCGATAAACAAGTCTCTGCGGCATAATTTAGTAGTAAAAGTAATGAATCGACCGCCAGGTGTGCGCAAGCGACGCTGCGTCTGCGCAGACCGGTTACAATGGTGGTCCAATGTGGGGCATGTTGGCGATTTTTGCAAAATTTACATTTTAATAACTAGAAGATACATTCGCCTTAAAAATAAAAAAAAGTTTCAGGAATAATAGGATGATTCGATACCGCAAACAAACAGACAGAAAAGGGCTGATACTAATACCACTTAGCTATGTGCGGGGTAAAAAATAATAAATAGTAAAAGAACGAAAATATTTTTTAACTAACTATATTGTATGCTCTGTTAAATTAAAAAGTAAGGCATCTTAACGTAATGCACCCACTCTAGGTTTGTTTATGGTATTGTGGCATTAGAAAAAATGTGCAAAGCAGTATGAAGATTAAAAAGTAAGTCACTTCAACGTAATGCACCGCCGCTCTAGATTTATTTATGGTATTGTGAATGTAAAAAAAATGTGGAAGGTTTGAATGAAAGTTTGAATTTGGAATGAGTTGAAGGTGCTTTTGGGTTTTAAAAAAATCGCTGTTTCTTGTCGTTTGTACCATACGACACGTCAACTTGTCAGTGAGCAAAGATCAAGATTAAGTAATATGATTTGTAAAGTCTTTAACTCACGTAAGCCTCTTGATTTATGTATACTGCGTTATTTAATGTATACATTCATGTACTTAATACTCATTCATGTTCGTACCGAATGTTTCGATCGGCTTAATATTCTATTCAATATTAAAAAGTCAATCGGGGACATTATGGCTTATCCATTTGGTATAGGTATTAGGTAAACAATAAAAAATAATGACAATGCTCGTTAATATAATAAACATTATTTTTTTTTATTACATTATAGGCAAGTATTTGATCTCGATCTCACCTGATGGTAAGTGACGATGAGATCTTGGATTACCTAGTTGTCTTCTCTTATACGGAGTGAATCAGAACGGGTATAATACTAATCCTGCGCTTCTTTAGCGCATTTTCAAAAATTATCTGATGTCAGAATTTCGATATATCAATTATAAAATTAATTTGTTCCCAACAAAATAAAAAAAATGTTTTTGTAAGGTTGAGTTTATGTAGTGCTTGTAATATAGGTACTGGGTATATATACAATGGACTGGAGCCGATGACTCATGACACCCCAACCTGGGCATATTTTTTTTATGAATTCGAACCCGCAACCATCCGGTGCAGTGAGCCGATCGGCCTACTCTCAAACCGCTAGACCACACTGTCGTCAATTAAACATCAAAATTGAATTCATGACTATAATAAATTAACAAAATTATCAAAGAACATAAAAAACATGGCGTGCCTCGCTCCGAACATAATTTCTTTTTGACGTATCATAAAATATTTTAATCAATTTAATTAAAATGTCGGATGCCACGAATGAGCTAATAAGTGTTACACAATTAAGTCACGTGTAATATAATGCTGGCTGGAGACTTTCTAATTGATTTTGTTTTTTTTTCCCATAGACTAAGAAAAAAAGTTAAACCAAATGTCGCTACCGAAATTTCGAAGCCAAGAAATTTTGCTGGTTTGCGTATTTTACGCATAAATGATGAAGACATCCAAACCTTGCCGATTGCATTCAGCTTACTGTCGTCGTCGCCTTATTATTATATACGACATAGGTAAGGCTTGGATGTGTATATGTGTATAATTGGCGTAAACTACGCAAACTAGCAATTCTTTCTGACTTCCAAATTTGGCTAAGGATATGTGGTCTATATTATTTCTTAGTCTAAGCATTTAAATAACCGGTTTTTATACATTGTGTAACGAGACAGCTGCCTACTACATGCTCAAATATTTATAAATAACTCATAAAAATAGCAGATACCTACTCAATAATTAATGGATAGAGTCTTAAATATTTTAGCACTACTATTACAGACAAGCTTTGCATTGAACTGTTTTCTTAAAAAAAAAACGGAATACGCACATTCCGTTTTTTTAATAACAAAACAGCCGAATATAACAAAAAATAATTTTCTACACGAACACGCTATTAACAGATTTAATTAAACCAGACCCACCTTACTGCCGCAAAAGTAACCAACGCGTCCATCTTACCCCATTATCCTCGATACAGAGAGAAATATTAGTAGAGCAGGCACATTTCGTGCGCACCGGCGGCACACGCAACTCACTAATTACGGGTCCATCATTCGGACCCTAAACTCTCCAAGCACGACAAACTCCCACTAAATACTTCGCGGGATTGAGGTCAGGTTCGTAACATGGTGAGCTAAGCGAGCGGAGCGTGCGGAGCTGAGCGAGGTTTTAAACTACTTGCGCTAATAAGTATTATGTTCGCACTAAACTGTTATCCAATTCCAATCAATTAAACTGATGGTACATTCCCAGTATTAGTTATAGGACAGAGAGTATGGAAGGTTTTTTTACTAGTATGTAAGTACCTACTACAAAATATGTTCACTCTTTTCTCCAGTGGCATTTTGTAGTAGACACTTAGTAAAAAAAACTGCTGAAAATAAATAAAGTAGTTTCTTAATTGTATTACATGTTTTAACTGTGTTTTCCTTTTTTTTCTAAATTGGTCTATGAGTGCCATGCACATAGTTTGGCATAGCGTATCTAAGAGAAGCGAGACCCAGCGTACATTAGCCGTGGAATCTCAGCCTTAGGGCTTTTCGCCAGAGCAGGCGGCGGCCCTTCCCCTGCGTGCGAAACGAAGCTTAACGCCGAGAGCCAGGAATGCGCCCTCGACATAGTTGATGCTTTGAGACCAACCCCAGTTAGGATGTTGGTCATTATGTAACATTCTTCGAAGAAACTCATCACTGAATGTTGAAATGGCTGGCCTTTACAACTGGCGAGTTGTAAAGGTTTGATGGTATTCTTTGTGTTATAACCAATGTGTATAAGGTCATGTACGCTATGATTTCTGTGATTACCGATATTCACACAAAACGACTACCGTCTCCGGAGGCGTATATAGAAATGCGTCTTTTGTACGTCTCCAAAGAGGAAACAAAATCGAGACACGTTTTCAAGCACCGTATTCGTTTAAGCAACTAAAAAGCATTTCTATATACGCGGACATAACAAATGATAGGCACTAACAGCTATCGCCTGATGCTTGTATGATGGGTACCGTACAATGACTATTGATATAGATAATGACTATTTATATAGATAATAAACATCCATGAATTGTATACAAACATCCGTGTTCTCCACACAAAGCCTGCTCTTGCCAGAATTCGAACCTGAAAACATCGGTACAGTTAGAGGCTCTACCAACTATGCTAATCAGGACGCCTTTATACGCAAATCAGCATTTTTGTTGTTTTCAAAGTGACATTTAGTCTATTTTTTTCTAAGTCTGTGGACACAAACTAATTCGTACCCGGGGTCTATATCACCCATAAGTACATGTTCAAGAATAATGAGATTAGCGGGTGCAATCCCCGGATTAAATTTATTATGCGTGAAGGAACCGGGGGCGAATACTAATACCCGGATGGGGAGCCTTCGAGGCGACGAAGGACTAGTACTTACTGCTGCAGCGGAAAAACGAACTTTGTACGCTTTTTCAGAAGAAGCAATATACAGATTGATTGGCTCTTGTCGTTTCGTCAGATGTTCTGCTTACATTTGTCAAAACGGCATTGTTTAATGCTGTTTTCGTCTTTTTTCCGTCTAGCCTTGATTTATTATTAACATAAGATTTAAAAATTATTAGAAATAAACAAACCTATAAAGAGTCAGGTGTATTTTTTTCAATTAAATTGTTTATACACTTTTTTATACAGTCTACACTAATAAAGTAGGTACTAAGTTACATTTGCAGACTGGAAAGCATTGTTTAGCGGGAACTTATGTCGTCAAAATGTAACAGATGACAAGTTATAGGCCGGAAAATGAATTGCCTAGAAATAATAGTTCGTAATACGGCCCCAGCATTGTGCAGTAACTTGTTTTGCGATTGCAACTCCAGTAAGATTTTGCTGTTACTATCTCCTTTTGTTTCATGGTATCCTAGTAGTTTTTGGACTAAAATGTTGTGAGATATATCCTAGTTACTCTTCTTATGTATGTCTTGCTGGGCTAAGTGGTTATAGTGTTAATATGATTCACGTTTATTGCACATACCTATAGAGTTGCAAATAACTTTGCATTGTAAACACACTATTGAGGGCAGAGCACATAAGGCTGAATTCAGACGTGTGTAATATGTAATGTGACGTGAACAGTTCGGAAGAGCTCATCGCGAATCCTGTAGGTCGCCTTTGTGTTCGCCGTACGCCGACATGAGTGTTTTATTTATCGCTCATAATGCTGTCCACACGAACAACTCGCGATACATTACATATTACACTTATCTGGAACAAGCTTTAATCACTCACGCAACGAATCGACAGTTTAATTAAATAATTTGCGACAATTCGACACAGCAGCCGATTCTAGAGCGAATCAATTCTATACGTAACTCGAATACACATTTAAAGTAGCTATTTATTTGATTTATTTTCGTTAAGTGGATTGTACAAGTTATTACGGGAGATGATGTCAGATTATATATATATTAGTAGATTCTGAAGTTACCGACGTATGAGAGGTGAATGAACTTTTAAAATTAACTTCGTAATAGTATTTCTAGCCTTAACATTGTATACTTTGTGCTCACTGCTTATGTTGATAGAAGGAAAGAAATATAGGTAAAAGGTAAAAAAAGGAAAGAAAATAAATATGTATATATTGTTTTTCGAATTTTGCGCTCGATCTATAATTTATTTTATAAAACAAAGTCGTGTCAGTTACACCACTTATAACTCAAGAACGGATGGGCACATTTTTATGATCTTGGCTTTTTTGAATTTCCCTCCGCTCGGAATAGCATAGCAGAATAGCTATTAAAACAAGGGAACAAATTTAGATTTTCACATACATTTGTTTCTGAGACGGTACGAAGCTCGCTGGGAGAGCTAGTATATATAGAAATATACATTCAGCGCAAAATGCACGAACAATATACCTAACCTACCTAACAAAACAAAGATAACAAAAAAATACAATCAAAATAAACAAGTGAATATTTAAGACACCCAATGACAGCATTGTTTTTTTAAATTCGCATCTACTATACGATTTACTTAGCGCATCCTTTCAAGCAACTAAATCAATCTCTCATATCCTACAACCTGCCATCAAAATTAATATCACCTTCTTCCGACAACCCCTGACATCGTTAAATTCCATAATATGACTACGAAACTCCATTCGCGTATTCAAAACACGACCCACTCCATGACTTGCCACTTGTCTATCAACTCGTGCCACTGTTTACTCTGGAAGGGTTGCCATTAACTGCTACAGCTCATTAGCGCAACCAAAATAATGCTCGCAATATAAAAGAATGAGTCGGCAGTTCGACAGCGCTGCGATATTTATCACCGGGAACATTGCCGGGGGCGCGGCTATATGTACGCAGATTGAACTTTTTCCATTCGCCCCTGAATGGATCTTGGGAAAAAAGCGAGCTTTTGATAGGTGTTTGATAGCTATAAATGTTCGATTTTGTTACGCTCTATTTGGCTGTCAAATGAGTAGTGTTTAGATGATAATAGAAAATAAAAAATAAATATTTTAAAAACTTTTACGCGCGGTTTCGCTTACGTACATTTGAACGCATCTTATCTATCATTATCATTATCTAGTTCTAATTTCAAAAAGACGGTTGTTTTTTTTTTAAATTGCGGTTTAAACTGCTGTTATAACTATGTTGTATTTTTTTTTATGTATAGTAACCGCCTATTTCTCGTTACTTACAGATCTATGTGCAGTACTGAGCTGAAATGAGACGGAGAATACAACAACGGTTATGTGAGGTGAGTTTTTATGGTTAAACACTTGTTCAAGATATTAATCAACTCCCTAAAATAAAATATAGTATTGTAAATGGACGAAAAATTTCGGCACGTAAAAATCATCGGGGGCTATTTTGACAATTGCTAGCTCAAACCACAAACTAAGTATTTATGTTTAATTGTCGCACAACAATATTTTAACTTAATTTAAAACCTTCCAGCCTAACGCTCAATTTTACTCCACTTTTCAATAGCTATAAAACTATACTTTGAATATAAATATAGAAAATCCTTTCCTAGAAGCTCGCAGTATAATGTTATTCTAAATTTATTCTGTTCCAACTGGTGTACATTGAATAGGATTACCATTCATGTGCTGAGGTGTGTTTAAAGTGACCCTTTTAGAAAAATGAAACATTTGGCGGTCGAAAAATATTGCCAGTGGAAAAAATAACGGATCTATGGGTAGTCTTTTGTCGAGTCCCTGAATGGTAGACATGAAGAGCACGACTAGTCTCCCATTATTTTTGTGACTATATTTCTACCATACTAGACCTAAAAAAATCCAAACATAATTTAATGTTTATATCGAGCTGTTATTGGTGATACTTAAAAAAATAACTCCAATGGCGACATAGCGTATGCAGCTTTGACGTTTCTCAGAAAAAAAATACAAATAGTTATTTTTACGTCCATTAAAATTTTGCGTAAGTGTCTCATTCGCAATATTGTTAATGTGACACTGCACATTCATTGTCTGTGGTCGATTCGATGTTTAAAAATACAAATGCACCGGAGATACAGGTTCATAAAGCCATTAGTGTATGACGGCGTTAGATGTAAATGTTAGATTCGCATTTTTACCGTAGTAATATTTAGTTGTGTTCCCTTTTCTCTTTTTAAGTCTTCTTTTTTCCACGGCCCATTCCCATATGCCTTTGCCTGTCAGATACAAAATATAAAAACACACAACTTAATCTTCTGCTGTCAGTCAACGACGCGAAAGGCACGAGCTATGTTTGTACTGCTGTAGCAAAAAATATAATCGGTCATCTCGCATTCCGCGCGGCGTCGACTGTCGCCGCGACTTGCATACGAGTGCGCGGGCGCAGCGATTAGCGCCGTGTAGGGTTACCACGCTACCATGTGGAGGATGATTTTATTTGTAATAACATTTTCAAACATACAAAGTGTTAAACATAATTAAATGTACCAAGCACTACTTTCCTGTTTTCTTGTTAAAACTATCGATGGTAAATTTCTTAATACGTACTTATGTACTGTAGTAGTAAGTAGTAAGTAATTTAAGCTACTGCTCAAGTTCAATGATTAGGTATTCTTAATGGGTGAATTATGTTTTATGATACATTACAAGCTAGTAAGTAAAGTGAAAGATTGTAAAAAATCTTCTACAAAGTATTGGACAAAGTTGTCGGCACTAAAAAGAAAAATAAAATTCGAAAACAAAAACGTGGTAACACTGTCCGCGCGTGCCCGCGACCAATGCGGTGCAGTTGCGCGCACGCACGTTCAAGCTCCATCGTATGCTAATATATTCCTGCATCGACCTTTCAACTTGCATGCAGATCGGTTTTTTAATTATTTTCGGCTTAAGTCGGTTTGTAAGTCGTGCGTGACGATGTTTTATGGATAATGAATTACTTCGGACGCCTTGGAATTGTGTGCTGTGTTAAGTTCCCATACGATTTATGCTTTAAGTTTTTTTTTTTTATAAAAGATACACATGCTTGGGTATTTATGTAGTTTTTTTTTATTTTGACACGTTCATAAACACAATTACCTAAGTTTTGTTTCGATATAGGATTAAAAACAAAAGGAAAAAGTGATTTATTTAATATACTAAAACATAATTTTGTACGATTCAATACCATGCGGGGTTTTTTAACAATACTGACCTAGGTTTATTGAATAATGTAGGCGAGCAGGCATTATGGTAATTATATGTTTCTTCAATGGTGGTTTTACAATCATCTGATCAATATTTATAATTTACAAAAAAAAATTCACATTCGCATCTCAGCGTGATGGTGGGGTAATGGCGTAGTGATGCGCCGTAGACGTAGTGCTGCGCAGTTACTATATAGACTAGTGTGTCAACTAGTTGCGCGTACACAATACCTTTCAAATCAATATTAAAATTCTTCGGTCCCTTTGCTAAGTGCTACAATAATCTTGTTGACTATCAAAATGGTCGCGGTCAACATTGTATAATGTACATTCCTCCAATATTCTGTCCTATAATAAACTATTGCCCATAAAGGAGCCTCGTGGGTAAATACAAAACGGCAAGTATACATAGTTAATGCAACATTGCCGCAGTCGCTACACCTGTGTGTAAAATTGCATTTATTTATGCGACCACGCTGCGTCTATTCTGGTATCAGATGTGTGGGATAAGGGATGAGAGATCGTTCTTCTTTTTCTGTCAGGCCTTTTTTAATTTTTAATTGGTACTTTCTTCCAACCCGCATTGGGCCAGCGTGGTGGACTATGGCCTAATCTCCCTCGCATTGAGGGGAGGCCCGTGCCCAACAGTGGGACATTAAAAGGGCTGGTATTATATTTTCTTCCAATGGGGTAGATTGGATGATGAGAGGTTTGGCTGAGTAAAGATATATACAGTATGATTCAGAAAGGGCTACTAAAACTGCTCTTCTTTAGTGATTTTGTAATCATTATGTGAAATCTGAATTGTAGTATTATTTCGATATAAAAAATACACTTTGATCCCAACAATATTTGTGATTTTTGTTGGGAGCTTTTTTTTATTTGACCTATCGTGATTCTGACTTCACATAATAATTACCAATTCGCTAAAGAAACGCAGGTTCACAGGTTAGGTTAGGTTAGTTTATACCCTTTAATGCATTTCCCAGCGGAAACAAAAAAAAAAAAAAAGGTTAGTTTATACCCTTTCTGAATCATTCAGTATAACCACCGCCTACCTTCCGAGACCCAGCTAGTTGTGCTATTAGCGCGGATTGCTGCAACTAGATACTTGTACCGTTTCAAAGGAAAATGGTCTTAAGTGAGCATGTAATAAAGTCACAAATTAGATTTTACCTATCAGGATAAGCTCGCTACCTCTTATAATTGTCACCATCCCAAAAGTCGTATTCACAATGTTACTATCCGAGCCTTCCTTAGCATAACGCAAAGTGCACACCGGCGACCTTACACGCGACGACCGATGGGAACCGGCGCGCGCGCATCCCATTTGAATATTTGTGACCACGACAGTGCGCGCCCGGCCTTATTCCAGTGTTAATATTTCATGAACTGAAAATTTTAATTTGTAATTCAAGTGTGCGGCCGCCGCTGTGTCTCGTTTGTTTTGTATCTTTGCCTATTGTATACAATGTATATTTGTGTATCGTGATTTAGAGACAATGCTTTGATGGGTTGGACCGATTAATTTGGTATCGAAGTGTATCGAATTGTGTATAATAATGTATGTTGTTTAAAATTCGAATAGTTAATTGTTTTTTTAAACCGTCCTTAACAGCTTTAGATTGCGAAAACAATATCTTATAGCACTGGCTGAAATACTGTTGTCAATTAATGAGTCCCAGTTGACTTTTGGTCGGAATTTGAACAGTGAAGTTATCATATCATTCTGAAAATTGTGTTTGTTTCATATATAATGTGTAATATTAGTGGGATATTAACCATTGTGTGTTCATAAACGTGCAATAGTAAATTAAAAGTAGTAGGTATAACTTGACTTTTCAAGTTCTCCCAAGATGTCCGGTAATATTTCAGTTAAGTATCCACAGCTTTACTGAGAGGGAAAGGGATTTCATCATCATCATCATCAATATTAATTATTATCTTCTGGGGTACTTATAATTTTATAACAATTATGAGGTAATACTCGACGATGGCAAAATGGCACTATTTTGTAGCCAATTGCAAACCCAAAAAAAAGAAGAAGAAAGCATAACTTAATGTGTAATTAATCATATAATCCTACCACCTGACAACCCATCAATCAATGTAGGTACTGTTATGCAAATTAATTCTAAATCACGAACAATTATTTCTCACTTAACATTAAACACCCGTGAGATTGGCGCGTCTATTTTTAATTCATCGCCGACACACGAACGAATGGCGTCGCTAATAGTTTTCTATAATTGGGATCCAAATTGAGTTTCCCACGGCTCGCGAGCGACGATCGATCCACAAATATATCGAGGACTTGATTAATCGAATCAATATTTAGGCGGTCGCGGGTCGATGCGTGTTTGTTTAGTGATGCGATCTCGATGCTTTGTGACTAATCGATATAGACTAAATTATACACATTTTGATTGTTCCTCTTCTTTCTTTACGAAATGACATGCAATTAAATAAAATGAATATGAATATGGCCTCACCAACATATTAGTGGGTATTTTGCCGTTGTCAAGTAATTAATAACAATAACACATTAATAAATACACAATATAAATAAAATAATGGATATTTTTTTTTTATACTAGAATGAAAACTAATTGCGGTCGAAATAGTGGTTTCATGTGTTTTAAACAGTATACAAAGTTGTTGGGTTACGACCACTTTAATAGTGAAATATGTTGAAACATTTAAGCATTAAAATGGTTGTCATCACATTTATAAGTATACATAAAGTCAGAATGTGGTTTCACAGCAAATATCATGTGCCTTAATGTAAATAAGTCTCTCGTATCTGTTTCGAAAGCGAGACTGCAATTTTATTCACGAGTGCATCTCTAGCAAAATATTCCAATGACAAAACGCTGGCTTGCAGATCTTATTTCAAAATAATGTATATTTGCGTACAAAACGTATAATAAAACAATGAAACAGTCGTTTTCTATTAAATAAAATGCAACACTACTAAATAACGTTAAACACAAATTACTCATTGTATTACAGTCAGTTACTGGAGTTAAGCATAACTTTTATCTCAAATTTAAATGGAGGACGATACAATTAGAATTTATCTTATAGTTGCAGAATTCATTTGTTTTTCAAATGTCTTTAGTTCGTATATTGAATGGGATATGGTTTATAAAAAGTAAATACTTTACCTATTTTTTTACATTGATCTAATGTTCTAGAATTGCAACTATCTGTATATTACTTGACTGATCGATGTTTAAACTCCAAATTCAAAACAATCCCACACAAAAAGTATTCAACCTTTGTATTGGTGTTCTGTCAATATTATAGTCGATTACTATCGATATATTCCCCACCCTAATGTTCAATAACGTGATAACACAAATTATGGTCGTCGCCTATTAATCAGTTGTGTGTAAGAATGTACTGTGCCGGCTCTCGGAAGATATAGCCGCTAGAATTTATCGCAGCGTACTCGAAACTTAGCTCTTAGCCGCTGAATTTAACGTTGAATGTATGTATTATCGCAACTTGGGAATTGTGGGAATTAAGCGCTTAAACCTAGTTTTCTAGTTCGCTTTATGTTAGACTCTTCATGGTTACGTGCAGTCTGTAGTACATACAACGTTATCATATTATAATGTTATTATGTTTGCATGAAATCTAGCTAATTTCTTGATTTTGTTAGCTTTCAATCAATTGTGGTGGTCGACTTATCGATATATGAGAACTAGAGGTATTTTAAAAGACTATAACGGTATCCAAATCCAAAAGGACGTCGAATTATTATTATAAATAGTAATAGATATTAAAATATAAATTGTTAAATTCACAATATATAATTATAATTTAATTTTAAAAAAATACTGATTTGTCATTATTGAAAACAAAGACACATTATGAATTCAAGATGTGTTACTACTGCATTAGAGTACAAAATTGAATGTAAGTGTTAATTTTAATGCGTTATGCAAAAGTCGCCAACTTCATACGAATTTTCAATAAAGTCGATCTTCATTCTCGCATAATGCGATCGCTCGGTATCAATCAAAATATTGGCGTTAAAATGTATAATAGTATAGACCATTCAATCAACAGTGGGGTTTAATACGGCTTAAATTTTACCCCCGGCACATCCAGAACAAGATTGCAAATGTTATTACTTACGTATAAAATAAAATGACATTAAATTATAGTCGCTATAATTACAAAGTAGCGCCATGCGAGTTCACGCGCGACCTACTTCACATATAATCGATTGAGAACTCGATATATTCGATACCTTCGTATGTGCAGAATTTACTTCGTAATAAATAACAAGTGATTTTAACACAAGCGCCTTTATCCAGACATTTATTAATTAACGAGTAACTGGGCTAAATTCGTCCCTGCCGTGCTCAGCCTATTGAAGTAATTTATAAATGGAGGTAATAATTATATTAGGTAGCAAAAAACGAAAAAAGCAATGAATAAATATAGCTTCGTATTCAAAAAAAGAACTGTCAAATGCAACGCCAATTACCCAAAAAAAGAACAATTAAGCGCTAATTCCGCCTTCCTTACATTTGAAAACACGTTCCAATTTCAAAAACAAACTCCGCGACATTCTTTCGTACGCGTTTACATACTTCGCTTCGCAGTGAGTGTAATAGACAGCAGTGTGCACGAAAATAACCGCGGAACAAGTAGTCCAAGAGCTCGCGAAGAGAATTTCAAGAATTAATTTCTTACAATCTCAATATGACACAAAGTCAATATTCAGTTGTGGTAATACAACTTTTAATTTGATTGGGTCTTTAGTTTTTCGTTGCCAACTATACAATTTGGGCCTTCACACACTTCCACAAGCTCATGTAGGCTGGTTATTGATTTTCACGAATTTTGTGGAAATGCAAACCGAAAATGCTCGTTCACTTTCATTAAATTAAAATGCGCGACATGAAATAACAAGACCGCAGTACATTACTCAATGAATTAACATAAATTAATAGTTCAATGGTATTTTTGCATTAAACTATTGATGTGAGCCCACTCTTAGCACAAGGTCAAGTTTAGTTTGAACCATTTAATATATAATATTGTAATGTGTTTATCGCAAGCATACCAGATGCTTTATGAAAA
Organism: Pheosia gnoma; assembly: GCA_905404115.1. NCBI lineage: Eukaryota > Metazoa > Arthropoda > Insecta > Lepidoptera > Notodontidae > Pheosia > Pheosia gnoma. The sequence goes on along the minus strand of FR989894.1, from coordinate 10,436,252 downwards.
AAAAAACAAAAAAAATATAACAAAAAAAAATAACACGAAATCTTTATAATTTCTACAACCAGCTCATGGAGTATTAGGCAACGGAAAAGCGGCCGGGGGTATTCCGCGCCGCCCGTACAAACCCGGGAACGCGATTATTGCAGCTCCAACTGCGCGATTAACCCTCCGCTGGCGTGCTTGCGTCGTTCCAAAACTGTAGTTTTTTTTTTATTGCCAACTTAATGGCACCGACAACGTAGTCGACAATGGCGGCTTGTGGTTTATGAGGTTATAACTATTGTCATTGGAAACAATGCGTGGATTACAGAATATTATGAATATAAGATATTTTTACTATAAAATATTTATGGAAATAATTAATGTTCAAAAGTGCGGAAATCGTTGTTTTTATTTCTAGCGAGCAGGTGGTGAAATATAAAGCGCAGCCATATCGCCAAGCAACTAGCTTAGCTTAGCTCACATAGCTTAGCGTGCAACCGGTAATGTGAGCAAAGCGTGATTTACACCAAAAATTAGGATTGTAGTAACGCGCATTCCTAATTCGTACATTCCTAATTCCTAATTTAAAAAATCCGCGGTATTTTTTAAAAACTAGTAATAATGTTATATCGATATATGTAATGTTATTTCGTGACTATTTTCAGTTACCACTACTAACTAATAGTTACGTAAACTCCAAAAGCTCACTGAAGCGCGTCCCGTTTGCGGTTATTCGATGGTTCCAAATATTGCTCCATTAACCCGCAACAGCCGTGACAAAACAGGCGCCGCAGTTAAATCAATGGCTCAGTTAAACCTATCTATATCTATATAGCATTAGTACGGACTGCCATAGTTAAACTATATTCAGTGTTCGTTACTGTTGAGTAAACCTACAGATTTTAATCGTATTTATAACAAAAGGTGTAACATACATATAATCTGACCCCTGATCTATACATACAAATAAATAAAATTGGAGTGTCTGTTTGTAATATCAAAATAACCGCTTTTTACTAAATGCATTTGGATGTACTCGTATGCACGGTACATATACCGCAACAACATTTTTTACAATTTTTATCTGTCTGTCTGTCTGTGTGTCTGTTTGTTTCCGCTAATCTCTGAAATGGCCGGACCAATTTTGACGGGACTTTCACTGGCAGGTAGCTGATGTAGCAAGGAGTAACTTAGGCTACTTTTATTTTAGAAAAACTTTTTTGTTAAATACCACGCGGGTGAAGTCGCGGGTAACGGCTAGTAAACAATAAATCACAGTCAATCACAGCTCGGTCGCCTGATAACACATTAAGATCATAATCGTGTAGCAGTGGGTTCATAGTTGTACACACTGACGATTCAAAAGTGTAATATTAACACAATTTAGTCTCAAACATGTATGCGAAGACTTGAAAGTGTTTTAAATCAATGTCTATAAATGCGACTTTAATAATAATATCGCCAGACGAACACATCAATTATACAGTCTATACTTAGCCAAGCTTGTGTTATGGGTCCCGTACAACGGACTTGCTAAGAACCCATAATAGATATTATACTTATATAGATATTAAACATCCATGACTCGGCTACAAACATTTGTGCTCATCACACAGACTAATAAATTGTTTTCGGGAACAATCGCAGGTAATATATTAACAATTTCGACGGAGATTTGCTGTCACATAAAAGCTTATTGTCTGTTGCCTTTCATATTTGGTCGTATTAAGTTACTCGGGAGTCGTCGGGAGTGGTTGACGAAGTGTAAAGAGTATTCGCGTGTAATGTCATCTTGCTTACTCGTGCCTCCGCCGCCAGCTCGCTGGCTCGGTGCCAATTTTTTCCATGTTCCTAGGGACCCAGTGTGTGATAGAAAGTCCTGTTGCTTTTATTGCTGGTAACAGGAGCTAGGTATATTGCGAAGTCGTGTAACGCGTCTCGAAGATAAATTATTCTAGAATATACTACCTAATGTTCTTTTGTGATATAAAATACATTAATATTGACGTGGCGATGAATAATTCACGTCTGATAAACCCTTAGGTATTATATGTTAATGTGAGCATTTTATATTATTCGATAAATCGAATCAAGAATATTTTGAAATGAGAACCCTAAGCTGCTTTTTAAAACAATTCTTTTATTCAATAATTATTATAAAACAAATGAGGGAATAGGAGCCCCCCACTGACCCATGGCTTATCAATTTTTCCAGTAATAAACCAAACAAGTTTGTCGATAATTAAAGAAGCCGTTAACACCGAACTCCTCTAAGATGTTGGTCGAGAATTAATAAAATAGAATTTAATTAAAATTATTGTAGTTTTTAAACGGTTTTATTTAGCTCGACCCGTACGGAATTTATTTATTTGGGTCAAAATTAGAAATTGAAATTTAAGCACCTTCCCGTTGTCAGATTGATCTGAAATTTGGTACACACATTTAATTTAGATGACAATACAATATAATAAAATCAATAACATTATAAATCTAAGATGGCCGCCGATACAAAATGGCGGATTACATATTTTTCCTTAACCCCTTCAATATGGGTATCAAATGAAAGGGCTACACTAGTAAAACACGATGATTATGTCAAAATTTAAAATTCAAGATGGACGCCGTTCCAATATGGCGGACTAGGTACATACTTTTCCACAACCACCACAATATGGGTATCAAATTTAATAATAGGACTACACTAGCAGAATACTGTCATTATGTCAACATTTCAAACTCAAGATGGACGCTGTTACAAAATGGCGTATTAGGTGGGGGCATGATTAGTCGTGTCGAGAACAGTTGCGTCCAAGATTGTGTGACGTTAGAGGGGCAGATAAAAAAAAATGGGGTCGACCGTCAAAATGCCCCTTAATCGTGGGAACAACATGGTAACAATAAATAAAAAAGCAAACAAAAATAAAAACGAAACTGCTACACAACGAAAAAGAAGGCTCGAAAAGGCAAAAGAAAAGTATAGAACGAAACGTGCAAAGGAAAGTGAAAATGAAACCCATATTCGACTACAGAAACGAAGAGAACGGTTAGCAACAGAAACACCTGAGCAACATGATACCAGGTTAATAGCACAACGTGAGAGACAAAGGCAGCTGGTAGAGTCAGAAACACCTGAGCGTCATGAGTGCAGGCTAGCATCACAACGTGACAGACGAAGAGAGCTAATAGCGTCAGAAACACCCGAGCGTCATGAGTCCAGGCTAGCATCACAACGTGACAGACAAAGAGAGTTGTTAGCATCAGAAACATCTGAGCGTCATGAGTCTAGGCTAGCATCACAACGTGACAGACGAAGAGAGTTGTTAGCATCAGAAACATCTGAGCGTCATGAGTCTAGGCTAGCATCACAACGTGACAGACGAAGAGAGCTATTGACTTTGGCAGAGACGGCATGCACGTTATTTACCCTAAAGCCATACAGTTTCCAGCAAAATTCAATTATGGTACGGCTGAAAGAAGGATGTTGCCCTTAGTTTTGTCATGGGCATCCACCGTCCATAAAATGCAGGGCAGCACCGTCGACCATGCAGTAGTATATTTGGGCTCAAAATTGTTTGAGTAAGGACAAGCATACGTGGCTCTAAGTCGAGTCAAGTCTCTGGAAGGGCTATGTATTGAGGAATTAGATTGTACTAAATTATCAGGTAAGAAACCATGTAATAATGATGCACTGAATGAATTAGATAGAATGAGGAATATTCGGTAGACAATTTCACTAAATACTAAAAACAAGAAAATAAAAATCGGTAAAAAAACTTTTAAGTTAAACGGTTTTATTTTATGTGCACTGAAAACTACAAAATAAATAAATAGTTACTTACCTATCAACCTACGTAGGTGATCTCGATCATTAATATCTCTGATGGTAGTGGTTGTCATAACATGAACCATGTCAGCGGCCGAAAGGCAGTTCATGAAAGAACACTAACACCAGGGTTTGCTTGGTAGGTAAACTAAGCAGCCCATACTATAACAAGTAGGTATTTTGACCTTCTAGTACAGAAATATTTTAGTACTAGGCAGAATAGCTTTTAGGCATATTAGACTAAAATAAAAACGTGGGGCCCCTCTGAAATCATACCTATGGCAGAGCATATCTATACTTTGGTAGATCATGAGCTCGGCGTTCGCTGGTGAAGCCGTAACGGCTAGTTATTGATGGTCAAAACCTCCAGTTACGATTATAGTAAGTCGATTCAGCGGACCCTGGACTCCGGAGCTATGAGGTTTCGGATGCGACCGGGATAAACCGCTAGGATGATGATGATGACGATTATAATAAGTCGATGCAATCCACACTTAGTATAGTAGAAAGTAATACAGAAATAGTTAATGGGCCCCACGTTTTTATTTTAGTCTAATATGCCTAAAAGCTATTCTGCCTAGTACTAAAATATTTCTGTACTAGAAGGTCAAAATACCTACTTGTTATAGTATGGGCTGCTTAGTTTACCTACCAAGCAAACCCTGGTGTTAGTGTTCTTTCATGAACTGCCTTTCGGCCGCTGACATGGTTCATGTTATGACAACCACTACCATCAGAGATATTAATGACCGAGATCACCTACGTAGGTTGATAGGTAAGTAACTATTTATTTATTTTGTAGTTTTCAGTGCACATAAAATAAAACCGTTTAACTTAAAAGTTTTTTTACCGATTTTTATATTAACTACTAGCTGCGTCCCGCTGAATTACCCGCGATTAAAAAGTCTATACATTTTACGGGGATAAAAAGTAGCCCATGTGCTATTCCAGACTATAATATATATCTGTGCCAAATTTCATCCAGATCCGTTCAGCCGCTCTGGCGTGATTGAGTAACAAACATCCATCCATCCAAACTTTCACATTTATAATATAATTGGGAAGTATAATTTATTTCACGTATAAATTTAGCGGAACAGAACCCAATCCAAGCTTGCGCGTGTTAACCTTAACATGCTCAGCACGGCGCGGGACAACTACCCACTTTATTGGAACACGCTGTCTGAAGCACGCGACGTGTTCGCCGCCGCCGCGCGGCGCGCCCCGCTGCGCTGGCTGCGATTTCTATTGTACACTTTCATTTTTATTTATTCTACGAAATTAAAATGTTACACGGCACTTTAGGGCTACATTTCTAGTATTTATGATTTATATTTATGTTTCAAATAAAAGTGTCAGTAGCATTTTAAGATTCAAATGATATTGTTTTTATGCTTTAGTAATAAAATATTATTACAAACTTGTCGCAGCAGTTGTTGCGATACACAGCTTATACGACTCAAGGCTGTTGAACGTAAAATATTATAGAGCGAGATAGAAAGAAACGTTTATTGAGTAAACATGAGACAACATTAGTAGATGTCATTATGTTGCCTAACTTTCAAATACATAGTGCTTGTTTTTTATTAAGTATATTCTGACTCAAAGTTGTACAAAAACCAGTTCAGCATATACCAGGCAAGTAATCATAGTCGGTTACGACTCCGATACGACCGGATAGAGATCAGGCGTAGGACCGACGGCTTTACGTACTCTCTGAGCCACGAGGAAGTGATAATCATGGCTGAAAACAAGATAACGCATGAAATCCAGAAAGCCAAGAAGTGCGAGCTAGGGCTTGAACCTGCGGCCCAACGTTTCTACCAACTATGCTATCACTACTAAACCATTTTGATAAAAGTGAGATATAGCTGTCCAATGCAAGTCCAGTAGGAAGTCCATATACATAATTTATAACTTCACAAAGGCCTCTTCTAGCGGCTGTGTGCATCACTAACTAAACGGCCAATTACTGTCGACGGCAAGACAATGGCGACTTTTGCGCAACAGTTTTCGTATGTGCACAAACGCATAATCACATTTACATAATCTGATGTTTTCATCAAACCACGTACTACGGGTTCTACGGAGCTGGGATAATTTGGTGTACGGTTTCCTTGTTTTGTTGTAGTGTTTGTTTTGTTTACAAGATTGTTGAGGAAGATATTGCTATGAATGATTATGTAAGTTGGGTGCTTAAGGATATGCCTTAATGAATAATAAAAATATCGCCAGACCACCACACCAACTATATGGTCCCACACTACGCAACGCTTGTATTATGGATACCTTACAATGGACTAGGGGCGAATTCAGCATATAATAATTATATAGATAAGATATTATACTACGATGACTCGGGTACAAACATCCGTATTCATCACACAAAGTATTTCCCTACTAGGATTCGAACTCGAGACCCTCGGCACAGAAAGCATGGTCGCTACTGCGCTAATAAGGTCGTCAATTGAATCAATACATGTAAATGTATACTGAGATACTAAAGATTGAACCAGGAATGCGAAAAATAAATCTTAAATCACCCCAAAGTTATAGGAGAACACTAAATTAAAAAAACTTTCATTGTTAAAATGTGTGCACCTCTGCCGATCACTTACAAAAATATAGTCGTGCAGGTATTATAAACACGCAGAAAAACTCAAATCTCATCAAAGTATGTGTAAGATTTACACAAAATCTAGGGTAGGCAATCAGATTTTTGTATGGCTACGGAAAACTGAGAAGCATCCGAGTCATGCAAATGTCTTCAGGGCGAGTGGAACCATGCCAAGTGTTGTAAATATTTTATTTGACGTCGTCGACCATTTCATTTCATTTGAGAATCAGCCGACTATACGACCAGGGGGCGTACTACGAACGCATGTTTCCAGGATTTTTTTTCCCGGCCTAAAAATTGTCATCTTTACGTCGTTAGACATAAGTTCCCGCTATATAGTGCTTTGTCCCAGTCTGTAATTGTAATTTTGACCGACAACGTTTTGGACCAAGATAGTTTTTATATTAGGATAAGTATTGAGTTAAAATATAAAATTTGCTGGCGGTTTAGTATGCTGGGGGCGTATTACAAACTTTTATTTTACACAGACAAACAGATAAACTGACAAAAAATCTAACAATCATAGTTTCGGGTTCTATTACGTTGATAAAAGCCCCTATTCATAGATTTCTATACCCTCAAATTTATAGACTCTTCGCACAAGAGTTTTACTTTGCGCAGTACTATATGACGTTTGATAAAGTTATAAAACGTCGTTCTCATCCTAATAAAAAAAAACATTTTTTTTTCAAATATTCTCGGTCAAAATTATAAATACACACTGAGTTGATGTACCTACTATCCAGCGGGAAAATCATTAACATAATACAGATGACAAGATTAAGACCGGGAAGTGAACTGCCTGGAAATAAGGTTTCGTAATACGCCCCCAGGCCTCGTTAGTCTATGTGATAAGGTAATCGCGAGGAATAGTCGCGGAACTGGATTTTATAATGCTGCTTGTTATTCAAATATCCGTTCGTATGTTATCTAATCTCATTCAAGTTCCACTGAGCTTCTTGTAACACTGGTTAAGCATGACTTCATCTTCTATCTCTCTCATTTTGAGTGCATTAATTTTAATGTATATATCACAAGTAACATGCACAGAGATAAAAAGTCTAGCATTGTAGGAAAGGCCGACGTCTAGCAGTATACATCAATGAAATGGGGATGCTGTCACTAGATTCTTCACAAAACGAATAGTATTTTATAAGTACCTATACAAGGTAGCCCAGAATGTAGACTGAATTTTCAGCTAATTAATTTTAACAGAGAAAGTACATAGTTAGGTATTGACGACCTGATTAGCTCAGTTGGTAGTGACCCTGCTTTTCATGACCAGTGCCCTGAGTTCGAATCCTGATAGGGGCAAACATTGTGTGATGAGCACGACAATTTGTATCTGAATAGTGGATGTTTCATATCTATACATGAGTATATGGGATAGCCTACAGTCCATTGGACGGTAACCATAATACAGGTGTTACTTAGTTTGGGCCTGTACAGTTGGTGTGTTCGTCTGGCGATATTATATTATAAATAGAGTAGTCGTGAATGCTTCCTTTATTGGAGTTCTCATACTATATCGAAAGCTTGAAAGAAAAATACGCACCATTTAACGATGACATTACCATCATTCTTTGTTTAGGTCATTAACAGTCGAAAGCAAATGTACCAACTGCAATATCCCGAAAACATCAGTTTGAATATCGTCATTATATTTGATGAAGAACTACGGTAATGATACTGAATTGCACAATAAACTTTCAGTGCGCTTCCGTTTTCAGACTCGGCTCACTCTCTTTTCCAGCGATCATTAGACCTTTAAGCGCCAAATGAGTTTGGAAATTACCCAAAAGTCCGATTTATTTTTTTGTTAATGGTTAAAAAATTACCTGGGAAACTAATTTAGAAAGTTATCTACTCGACATTTTGGGTCCTGAGGGTACTTATTCAGGTTCCACAGGTTAGTTATGAAGGATGACACTTGACACTACTCACTTATTAGATCGAGTGTCAATGTCGCCTTATATACTATAAGCATTAGAGAAATTATTTTTCTATCTATATATCTATCTATCAGCCGAAAGACGTCCACTGCTGGACATAGGCCTCCCCCAATGATTTCCACACATCACGGTCCTCCGCCACTCGCATCCACCGGCTTCCTGCTACGCGTGTGATATCATCGGTGATTCGGATGGGGGGCCTGTCCTACACTGCGTCTTCCGGTTCGTGGTCGTCATTCTAGAACCTTTCTGCTTGATGATGTTTCTACTTAGTTAAAACTCAGAAATTCAGGTTATCATCCGCTGTAATAAATTACCATAGAAGCATTTATATTTTATAGTTTTTTCGAGGACAAACCCTCTACAGTATACCATCTTCTCCTTTTTTTTGGGGTGCCACGGGGTCACACTAGCATGCACCGAAACGCTCAAGCGGTCCGCCCAGCGTATACCAGGCCTCCGGCGCTAAAGGAAAACGGCCTGGTATAATCCCAGTCGTTTCCCAGGCTGCTGAAACCGTGCAATGGGTGATGACCCCTGACCTCTCACACCCACGGAAAATAGAAGCCAGCTTCATCGTTCTAAAGTTAAAAAAAATATTGATACGTGCCGAATTGAGAACCTCCTTTTTTATCGTCATTTAAAAAAACAGCTCACGATTCTAACTTCATAATATAGACACATCCGAGACAACCTTCATTATCCGAAGATATCAGTGCAACTATGTATGTGAGACCTACGCAGCGAAACTCCTAATATTTGAGCATCAACGATGCTAATTTAACCTTTTCATATTACGATTCGTACAGATCAACCTTATGAAATAGTAGGTAACCTTAACAGCGTATCTTTTTATATTACTGGCTACAAAGGTTATATTCTAGAAAAAAAAAATCAACGTATTAATTTTTTTTTTAATAACACTACATACTAAGTCCGCGATGAAACGGTTCCGTCGCGTTTCTCACAGAAAAATCAAACACTGTATACACATATATTTTATACATAAACTTGATTGTTATCACCCACTTGTTAACCCCTTAAAATATTTAACACTATGTTCGTTAAACCTTATATAAACATAAAAAAACTATAAATATGGTTTAGTTTTTGCAGTAACGCAATCAGCACCATTGCCTTTCGTTAGTTACAAACTATATGACCTCTAGATGTTATCATTTAACTAGTTTTAGCTTGTTTGCTGTTAAAGATTAAAATGGGATACGATGGTTGTAGATGAAGATCGAGATAAGATGTCAGACGCAATAAGTATAAACGTTTCTCAGAATAGAAACAATCTGGTAAAATCTTTACAACTAAAATACATTTATATAAATGGTACTGTATCTACTGAGAAGTATCTAGTATTCCTAAAATTCTTAAATCCTATCATTCGCGAAAAAAGAACCACATTCGCTCATTTCAAATCCCTCGATACGATCAAAATAAGATACAGTTTCAAAAATAAAAGTTAGCATCTAATACTTTAAAAGTCTATAAACCCTCTCGATCAAGACAATAACGATAAGAGCAGAATCGATTTATGAAAACACCACCACTGTAGGTAGAATCGATGTATATCTCAGAGCGGCAACTCGATATTTTTACAGCCACTATCGCGATGACAACTATGCAGTTTGAAAATTATGAGGTGTATCCATCTATCGACGCGAATAGTGATGTGCTATCGAGTTATCCAACATAGATTTGTAGTTAATTTCGATTATATTTATGCTTTCTTATTTCTTCTTTTAAAATTAATGTTCTATGTACGGTACCTAATATATACATTTTAATGTCTGGGATGTCTGCATCTATTACCCCCCTTATAGTTATATACTTACCACTTTAAAATTTCGTTTTAAAAATAAAGCTCAATCGACTAATGTGCTTGAGTTAAAAAAAAGTATTATTACAAAAATGCATGACGTCACAAACGCGATCCGTGTTACTAAGCGCTCAATTTCTTTTACATTTTTATATATACCTACCTAAAACTAAATTAAAGAGCGGCAAACAAGAAGTCTACCTCTTATATTCGCCTCTTTAAGAGTAAACATTAAAGTTAAAATACAGTAAAATTCACTACTGTATGATAGTATATTATTATTCCTTTGTCTTTTAAGATGGTTGCCATAAACAAACGTCTGCTTTCTTGGCTACGTGTTTAGTTTAATATGACTTTACAGTCGAATGCGATATGGCTTGCATCCTGACTACAAAAGTTAGGCTTTTTATTATTCAAAAGTTTCTAAACAGTTATTAACAATTTTTTTTTCCTTTTCATAACAATAATAATATCTTAAGAAGGTTAATTTATTTAAATAAGTGAAGACTAGATTTGTAAACATTGATACAATTGTAATTTTGTAAATAATAAAATAAGTAAGTATCTCCCGTTTAATAGTAAAGTATTCCGTGTGTTTATAATTCCACGAGAGTTTGGCAATTCAAATATTTTAGAATTCTATGGGTTTCCATATAAATATATTGTTAGTAAGAGGTTAATAGTTCCCTGCTTTTTAGACGGGCCAATACTGTACCGAGGTAGCTATTAAGAAAAAATAACCGTTCTTCTGATTTAAGTCTGCCATATCAGAACAAATTGTTAAATGTTTTAGTGATAAAATATTGAGACTAAACTTCTTCATAGAGCTATATAATATATTTTCATCGCAAACTAAAAACGACTTTCTAAGTAAAATCCAATGCCTGTCGATCTTAAATCGCAGATTTTGCAAACGAACCGTGCAAGAATCTCGGATTTATCGACTAGTATTATCGACCGTCGACTAGTTTTAGTACGTGGGCATCACTATCTGTGAAGGTCGCAGTGATTTATAGAGACGTGCCACATGAGTTATAGATACCGGCGACCCGATTCGATCATTTGACAACATTTGAATATTTAATACATAGTTTTATTTACTCTTTAATATTCTGAATTATAATTTTGTAATCGATTGTAAGAGTTTAACGATTTATTTGTGAACGCATTAAAATTGGAATTTAAGGTATCAATAGTCACACAATAAATACGGAAAGCTATAAAATTATTTACATAAGTGAATATGGATAAGGTTTAGTTTAGATGGTCAAGTTAGATAATGCGCGAGCTAGGTTTATAAATCTAATGTACGTAGGGAACCTCCACGCACTGAGTAGAATAAGTACATTGAGGAAACATATTTATTTATTATTATTTGGACAGTGCAACGACAGGTAACATCAATTTATCTATGCATTGCTTGTGTATCTTAATACAGAGAAAAATAAAAATCTCTATACAGACAATTATGTAGAAAAAAAAAACACGAATAAATAAACGTTAAAAGATAACCCTTAAAGCTGTGCTTCTTCAGAGCATTTGTTCTCATGATGTGAATCATTTCAAAATATATCTATGTCGATTCAAAAAAAGTAAAGTTGGTCCCAACAAAACGACGACTATGATTTTGTGAATCTTCTCAGTTGAGGTCGCGTTCCGATCCGGTTGTAGAGTAAAAAAAGAAAAATGTTAATGACAATTTGTAAGTGCCTCCGTAGGCCTATACGAAATAAACGATTTGACTTTGACATCAAAATTAAAAGAAAAACTGCCGTATCGAAATTCTGCCTTCACACAATGATTACAAATGCGCTGAAGAAGCGCAGATTCACAAAGTCAAAGTCAAAGTCAAATCATTTATTTCGTATAGGCCTACGGGGGCACTTACAAATTGTCATTACATTTTTTTTTTCTTAAGTCTACAACCGGATCGGAACGCGACCTCAACTGAGAAGATCCGGCAAGAAACTCAGCGGGCTTGTCTTTTTTTTTTTTAATTCATTATTTTTACAAAATATAAAAGTAAGCTCCAGTGTGTTGCCATGCCACAGGTTAGTATAACCTTTCTGAATCAGCCTGTATATTATAATTCGAATACTTGATATTGACAGCTTTGCGAAAACTGATGAAAGAGGCAATAAGATGCGCCAGATTTGATTGTGTTAGCAAATTCAGAAGTGGGGCTAACGAAACCCTTAATTGTTATATATTACCTACTCTACAACATCGGCAAACATCAGAAGCTCAAACAATTAATTCTCGAAAAATCAAATCCCCAAATTAAATGGCTCAGACTTGCGATCTGCCCCGAAATCAAGATGGGATTTATGGATTAGCCCGGTAACCGGCCGTTAAACCCCCACTGCCGCCCCTCTTGCGTAGGGGGAGGCTTATTTAGCTTCTTGCACAGCGCCTTCGGCTACCGTCTGAGATTAGTTTGCTAAAGCGCTGAGTATATCAATTCTTGGTTTTGTGGCTTCCTAGTCGCTGACTGATTGTTTATAGATTCATGTTTTCTTTACAGTCAAATGTGCAAATATTCTTCATTTGATTATCTGCCCCCTCTGATTCACAACCTTACGTATTAAGATTTTGAAACACAAACACAGGACAATGACGAAAAGGGACGTTTTGTGTTATGGCTGGTAAAGTGCGGACTAAATGGAACACACAAAAACACTGCATGACTTAGCAATGTAACCAGAAATTTATGATTACTGGACGAGAGTCATAGTTTCCATGGACTTGGTTAAATAAATATCACAATGTAGTCCTATGGTAAGTTATAATGTCGGCATAAGACCTAACTTATGACGTCGTTGACTACGGCAAAATCAAATCTAAAATCTATAAAGATGAAAATTAAAATCATGGTAGCCCATAAGATTTGAATATAAAGATATAAATTTATAGTTGAGCTCTATTATCTATTTTACGATTCCATTTCGTATAGCCAGTTAATAAAGAACTTTCAACCGAGATAAAAGATATATTTACAGCGTTCCCACTCTCCAACATAATGTAAATGAGTTACGTTTTTCTATCTAATGGACGATGAGTTTTTCCAGTTTTTCTTTTGAAACGAAAAGCTTGTTTTATTGTAGTATTAAATTTTTATTTTACTCCATAATATAGAGACGTGAGCCATAAAAGGACGTTTGTCTCTTTCGTTTTGTTTAGACTTCGCAGTAATGGGTTTTTATAGTGTTGCAAATGGATTTCATAGCTGTGCTGGCCGAAATGAAACGGGTAGTTTTTTTTTCTAATAACTAAAATAAAAAAGTAACTGGTTGCTCAGTTTTATTCTTAAATCAATACGTCGCTTAAACAGCGGAAGATCGGCGAACTTTCATAATAGTTAGTACTATCTTTTCACATAGCGTTACTACGGTAACATGAACGTGTTCCGTCCCTCTCACACCGCAGATTTCATGAATAAGAATGACAGTGACATCATTTCTTGATGATGATACGATTACGTTAAAAATTGCTGTACTTGTATCGCTATCCATAACGCAGAGAAAACTTCTGAGTAAATGATGATTTATCACCCATTGATTCCAATCTTATATTTACGCGAATATTACACATTGAAATAAAACTAATTTTAAGGATTTTATCGCGTTTATATTATGTTTTTGTTTTACGCAAACAACAACTATATATCAGGGTACCCCAGTTCAAACTATGACACTAGGACGTCAACCACCTCAATCCTCCCGTGACCATGGTTGCTGTAAAGCACCCGAAACGTCGGGAACGTAAAAAAAACAATACAAACGCGATTAAAGCTTTAAAATTATATTTATCACCCTTTACCCCATCTCATTTATGATACACTCATTCACTCACTCGTCCCTCAAAATAATCATTTCTCACACAGTGCATCTAACTTTTTTATTAATCTTCTTCATTATACTATCTCCAACAAATAAGACTAAACTTAAAACTTAGATGATACTCATATTATATTAATACAATTCTTTCCACAAATTAAACAATTCCCTCTATACTGACAGCATCCCGTCCACCCACGCGGCTCGTAAACGAGGTCCCGGGTTCGGGTCCCGCGTCGAACAATCATAATTTATACACGAATACATTATATCGTCATTATGTTTTATTGTGTTAAGGGCTCATTAGTATAATATATTGGACGGCGCGGCGGCGACACGTTGGGTACTCTTCCCGGCTTCCTTGTGACTTGTAGTGGTATTAAGATTATGATGATGTTGTTTTAACAACTTTCTAATACAGTATAAGGTATAGCTGTAACGTCTAAAATGTCGTAACATACGGGCACTTGCTTGCTTGAATTTTTGGTGCCTACTAATTGATTCGAGCTGACTAGGGGAACTGAGCCACATTTTCTGTTTTCGTGTTCCCCTTTTTTTAAATTAAATATTATCCAATAAGGTTTGCTTTAATACTTGTCCCCGTTCGCTTAATGGCATAGCATTATAATAATAACCTAATCATATGAACGGTGAAAAATCGGTACAACGGTCGAACGGTTTTCGAGAATTCCTCAAACAAACCACTCCGTCGCCGACTTTAAGAAAATATTTGACTAAAACATTGATTCGCTCATTCATTCATAAATGGAATAAAAATATCTTGATATTTTTCTATACAATGTGGATTGAGCGTGGAGTGAGGAACCTAGAAAATACATTAAGAAAATTCTAACGATTGAATTGATCAACGAGAGAGATCGTGGGGAGACGCGGGGAAAATGTTATGCAAAGGAAAAACTCAGTGAAATAAAGTGAAGTGAAACGCGCGGGTGAGTGCAGCCCGGTTGGAAATGTTCTGATATTTCGACTTTTTATTTACGTGTACATCTGCGATCGAAGTTTGAATTTCTTCGTAAATTTGTTTTTTTTTTCAGATAATAATTTGTCTAGAAAATATATTATCGTAAATATTTATCCAATGAAATATTGTTATTCCGAATATTTTTTTATTTTTATTACATTATAGGCAAGTATTTGATCTCGATCTCACCTGATGGTAAGTGACGATGAGATCTACGATGGAGCATACTTGCCTAGGTAGGAAGGCGGCAGTAGATAGAGGCACATGCAGCGCAACTGATCTGACCCGCCTTCCATGAATGGCAACACCGAACATCATGCCGGAACACGGCTAGGCCGCTTGGCGACATGGCTTTGTTCAGTGGGTGGTGACTAGCCACGGCCGAAGCCTACCACCAGTAAATATAAGTGTAATACGTGTTTATTGATTATAGTCTATTAAAAATTAACATCGATCGACCTCATACAACTAATGGGTCTATTTATTACATCGCTTAGTAAAACTCAATTATAAAACAAGCTGTAAATATATACATTTAACACTTGTAATGTTAGCATTGATTTTATTAACTTAGCAACTTATAATCATAGGTACGCGTTGGTACTTAGCTGCCGCTATCAAATCGCGGGTAGACTCGGGCAAGTTGTCATATGCCCATACAATTTTAATCACACTATCACACTAATATTATAAATGTGAAAGTTTGGATGGCTGGATGTTTGTTACTCAATCACGCCAGAACGGCTGAACAGATCTGCATGAAATTTGGCACAGAGATAGATTATAGTCTGGAATAGAACATAGGCTACTTTTTATGCCGGTAAAAAGGGCATACTTTTTAATCGCGGGTAACACCGCGGGGCGCAGCTAGTATAATAATATTTCAGGGACGGGTGGGTGGCGGCGGTGGCTCACTCGCAATATTAAAGTAGAGATATACAGTGGCCACGTTTTTATTCAAATTACGATAATGCTTTGTGGTTTTTATAATGAGTTACTTCTCTGCTATAAATGTTTTATATTTATCGTTTTTAAACGCGTACCGCCAAACAAATTTGATTTACGAAGGTGATTTTTTCAGCAGAGGATTTTTTGTGTTATTCCATTTGCTAAAACTAAGCAAATAGAACGGGATAATACTGTTGCTTCCGCTTCCGGAATTTTTAATTTACGCGCCGATACGATGCTTCAATATCCGTCCATCGTTCACCGTAGCGGGTGATGCTAGGTTTTTTTTTAAAAAAGGCAGATTGCATAACCTTTTTTTATTTTTCATAAAATAAAACACTAGTTAACTTGTATCGTTTCTCCTCGCATGCCATTAATGTAAATTTTCGAATTAAATCATATTATTTTTCATGTAGACAAAAGGATGAATGTACCCACCAGCTTGGAAAAGTCCAATTATAATTTTTACACAATAATATCTAAACAATTTCTCTGTATACATATTTGTGTTATACTTTCGAATCTCTCAGCTCAGAAAACAATGCATTCAATACGAACGAAGATCTTTGAGAGCACACACGAAATTTTATGCATTACATCATTTATTAGATGATGATCGAAGTGTATTGTTGCATATCGCCTATCCTCCCCGATCTCCTCGGCTGGAGGTACGCTCACATGCTATTTCGTTTTGTTGCTCTACAAAGACGAAATCTCGAAATTGTTTACAACTTTGTTGCTTTTTAATCCATTTTTAGGATTATAAATACGTATGTACTTAAACCGGCAATAGTCTCGTGGTTAGTGGAGCTGCACACGTAATTGAGCGGTCCCGGGTTCGATCCTCAACTGCCATTGCTACCGACTCAGTTGGAGGAACTATCGGGACTAATGTGTTTATCATATATAAATAGTCATATTTGAAAAACGCCAAAGTACTCTGACGGAGAGTGCTGAGTGGGGATTTGCTGAGTGCATTTCGAAACCAGCCTAATTTTAATTTTAATCTTAATTTATTATATCTTATTTAACTGTGTGGTCCCTTGATTTGATAAAAATGTTAGCAAAAACTCACTATTGTCATTTTGTTGGGCACAAAATTTATTTTATAAAACCGACTTATCGAAATTGACACTTGTGTGTGTTTACAAATGCCCTGAAGAAGCCCAGGTTCCTGGCTTAGTATGCTCTTTCTGAATCACTATGTACACAGCTGCATATTTAGGTACACACTATACGTCAGTTGCAATACCGACCCGATATTTATAGTTCGACCATCGAACCGGGTCTAATCCTGCCCGGGCCGGATTGCACAAGTTCTCAGTGACAAACGGCCGACACCCTCCTGCTGATTGGGCGAAAATATCGATTTAGCGACGCCATTTTTAAATTGGATAAAATACGTAATCAATCTTGGTAGGTACTGCGATTTTTCATTGCATTTGTTGAAAGCAAAAATCTTCTGCTTTTCGAATTATTGGTATAATGAGACTTTCAAGCTTAGTAACTTACCAGGGAGAGCAAGCAACGTAAGCTGTGGTTCGATTGCGGTTATCCTGGGTATTGTCACTTGATCTCAAATAGGTCCCAAAAAATATTACTAAACTTAAAATAAAAGAGTCAATACAATATCTAATCATAGTTCCTGAACCAAAATCTCTCTTCCCGGACAAAAAATTGTAACTTATTGGACCAAAATCTGTGTCTTCTCGGACAAGAAACTTTAATTTCCCGCATGAATATCTCTAAATTCCTGGATTAAAAACTGTGATTTCCCGGACTAAAATCTGTCAATTGACTTCACTATTTCTAAAATAGTTGTGTAAAGATGGCCGCCCATTAGTTGAGGTCCCAAAGGCTCTAGCGCTTTGTTCGCCGCCAATTATTAGTTGTAAGCTCACGCCGCACCCCACGGCTCGACTATTATCGCGTATAGGTACGTGGCTGTAGCTTCGCTTAGCTTGGCAAAGTGGCTTTGTCTTACGGCACAGCGTAAAGTGAGCTCCATTCATTTTTATACTAAGCTCATGGCTATAGAGTTCACTTACATTTTAGAGGGCATTTATAAACGGTAGATGACTTGCTTTAGTTTCTGTACTGAAATTGCTTGGAGGAGGAGTGAGGTTGACATAGACAACGGACAGCTTTGCTTTTAAAAAGGCATAGGCTAAGGCTTAACACACACACTCATACAAGTTTGTAAGGAACTTTATGTGGTCATAGACCATATACCCCCCGTAGAGTATGTGCCTAAGGTAGAAATATTAGTTGATAGGGGTTGTCCTCATGTGTTTGGATCTTTTGTGGTCATTAAGCCATGCTTTAGGTAATTTGAAGATTAGCTTCCAGCTAAATAATCTCAAAATCGAGAGTCCGATTGAAAGGGTACTAAAACTCCTGCATATTTTTTTAACAAAAACATAATTAAAGTCAAAATCAAATTTATTTCGTATACGCCTACGGGGGCACTTACAAATTGTGATTACATTTTTTTTTCTTAACTCTCCAACCGGATCGGAATGCGTCCTCAAAGTAAACAAAACTTCGGGACATCGCAATGAAAATTATTAACTGTAGCAACAGCAACATTTAATAATAAAAGTGTAACGTAAAGTCCGCGCCGCACATGGCAACACCGAGATCATTTTTCACCGCGTCGCAAGGAACGTGTGTATTTGTTTGGAGAGACGACGCGCTATATAAATCAGCAATGAATGTCTCTACAAAACGGTTTGAGTCCTCACATGAGGGTTCCGCAGGCAACGATTAAAAGTGGTTGAGTTCCGTATGTGGCTTTTGAAAGTGTTCGAATTTCGCATGCGGTTATGTGGTAAAATTCTGTATTGTTGAGTGTTGGAGAAAGTTTTCTGGATATTTCTGTATACCGACTACGCCAAACAAACTTTACTCTAATTCTGAGTTGTATTAGGGGTCATAATTGCAAATATTTTTTATCAACAACGAAGTAAAGGTAATGTTAGCTCTAGCTCTTGTTGACTCTATTTTGAAGAGGATGATAACCCATAAGTGACAGATGAAAAATCCTATGGAAGCAAACACGCAGATCTTATTATATATCTATTTTCTAGCTAGAACAGCGATGTTGCATTAAAACTTAGTATTAGTATACTTATGCAACATATTAGGGTCGTGACAAAAAATCAGCCACCACAACTGATTTAAATAACAAGAATTGAATTCACATATTAATTGTTAATTATTTTCACCGACTTATGTAAAAGTCATATGGTGAATCTTTGAATAACTCAATTATTTAATATTTTTGAACAATAATATGACCGTTTTAATAATAGGGCAACATATTCTGGATTCTGGAGTAACTTATTACGCGTCGTGTAATTTAGAATAAGTAAGGTTATTCAGAATACACCTCACCAAACAATCATGCATCCATCTTCAAAGTAAAAACGACAATTAACATTGAACATTTTTTTACTTTAGTCTGACCTTGTTGTGTTAATGAACTAAAATGTTTAACCAGTGTTTATTCAGCGGCCATTATTAAACACATACCTACAGTTAGTTCATTCACTGACTGAATGGCAGACGTCATTCACTCGTTCTCTTTTTAAATCCGAACATCATTTTGTGCTTTTGTTTTGCAAATGTTTTTGTAATGTTAAGTCTGGACGGACATGCTTAAAATAATTAAAAAAAGATCTGTTTCGGTTTTCATGTGAAGGTCATTTTTTGAAGTAACTTACATACCTATTATACCTAAGAGCATAACCTTCCATTATATTCGGTTATTACTCATTATTTAGTACTAGATAAACGTTCTTAGTAGATTGCACCCCTTCAAGGATTACAATTATCATAATTTTCTCAGCTTATACAAGAATTTTGAAAACTCGATTCTCTTTAGTCAGTAACGCTTCATAATATTTTAGCACTTAGTTACATAACAATGGTGATAACAACAAAAAATAGGAAGCATACGCCAAAAATCTATAAATGTATTTTTTTAATAACCATAAATTTTTCATTCTATTTTCAAAACAGAATCCTGTACGTACACCACTATTAATAAAATCCCCGTGCACGTCTAAAGTACAAAGAGCTATTTATCTATGAAAAACGCTATAAAGCCACAGACACGTTCGCGCTCATGTGTCCACACGGTGCAAAAAGTGGGATAAAAATCCAACAAAAAGGTGTCGACACGTCCGCGGGACATGGCCGCCTGTGAAATATGGCCACCCTACCGGGGACACTCGGTCCCGGGTCCCGATGTAATTTATTTACAACGTGGTGTATGCAGCTATGCGTTAATGGATTTATATTTTTTAATGATTTTAATTTATAAGGGGTGACATGATTATGCCTTAATAAAGGACGGTTTTATTTTTTACTTTTTTGTGGGCAATATTTTCTTATTTACGGGTAGATGGAAAGTTTCCACGAGATTACGAAATTTTATGTTATGATCACAAAATTCTTTGCCAGGCCCTTATCTTTTCAAACATAATATTCTGTACTGGCAATATTTTATTTCAGGAATATTACTGCCTATACTTTATCATGAAAGCCTACAAACTTTTGTTCGTAACTACGAAGTACTTATATTTCAAACATCTCTTACGAAAACGTGCGCGGCTCAAAAAAATATTTACTCCAAACAAAGGAGCACGTTTCTCAATTTTTCCTCGAATTTCTATATCGCCTCGCTCCAGAGACGGGCGAGTTAATAAATTACTCTCACATGTTACCCTACATCTAAAGCTCAGGTGCTACAGTTTCAGGCCATTGGCCTCACGGAGCAGCCGTTCCTTCTCTAACTTCCATTCTATTTCTTCCTCTTTCGACAAATTCCACCCATGATCCGGGTTCATGACAAAAAACCGTTGTTTCGCATTCGAAAATTTGAAATAAATACGTTCATTCGCTTCCAGAGTCTGAGTGATTTAGTGAATGATTGTTTCAACGTTAACTAACGTGTCGCTGAACATAGGTTATTAACACGTACTTATTTCAATTCCCAGATAAAATATTGTCTTATAAATAATAAACACAGTAGCTATACGTTCGTTTAATTACCCTCGCATTTTTTACAATATGGGCAAGTATTTGATCTCGATCTCACCTGATGGTAAGTGACGATGAGATCTACGATGGAGCATACTTGCCTAGAAGGTACCTGTTCACTCTCGACTTGAAAACACCCAGATTAAAGTCAACGGGGAACAAAGACGCCGGTAGCGTGTTCCATTCCTTGGCAGTTCGCACGATGAAGGTAGAAGTAAAACGCTTAGTACGTACCGAAGGAATGTCCACAGTGTACGGATGATACTTCTCCGTGCGTCGTGTCGACCGACGATAGAATGGAGATGGGGGAATTAATTCGTGTAATTCCGTCGCACACTCTCCGAAATGTATTCTGTAGAAGACTGATAGGCTGGCAACCCTACGTCGGTGTTCCAGGCAGTTAAATAATAGCTGATAGATATTTTTATAACCTTAAAAATATGTTTAAAACTCAACCTTAATGTTATTGTTACAGAACACTACCAGCGGTAATCAACATAACTGCAGTTCACCCAGCACTCCAACGGTGAGTCCCCTTCCAATGCCAATCTCAGAATGAAATCGTTCGAGAATGCATCAGATGCCCTTGGAATATTCCTCCGCAAAATTCTATGCATACTTCTTGGCAGATGCCTTTTCGTTTTACGACCCTAAAGACCCTAGAAGGGGCTACGCATAAAACTAGGATGTCCAATATCGCACCATCTGACGTCCGATGATCCCGAAAATATCATTTCAAGATCACGAATTATGCGGGCTGGTCCGCCCGCGCTGAGTGCGAAAAGGACAGTCCTCATAAAATCCCGGCAATTTGGAATGCGCGAAGAATAAAATTCCGACCTTACGACGGCTCCGGAATGTATCGGAAACGAAATCCTAGCTGACTAATTACGCGAAACGACACAACGCGGAGTCGCAAACGCGGAATATTCAGCCTTTTATTTTTGTATTTGTACAAATTTGTCAATTACTTTTGAAGAGGGTCTGTTTCACTTTGAAGGCTAAAAGGAAATACATAAATTAAAGAAGATCTTCTTTTGTTCCCTTATAACAAAAGAACGAAAGTTTTTAAATCTTTTTAAGACTCATTATCTTTTGAGTATTTTTTTGATTTGGTCGCGGTGAAATTGCTCGTTTCTCTGTTGCTGTAAATCGTAGGGGCTTATTTTTAACCGCCCCCCTTGTCGTAGGGGTGCGTTGATTCGAGACCGCGCCTCACCTCGGACCGCAAATAATAAAACGTCTAAAACAAAGGGCATAAAAGATAGTCCCGAATGATATTTACGCGGCGGCCCTCGCCCGACGGAAACAGAATGTTGGGCTTACATTTTCGGGTTTTTTCCTGGTTTTTCGGACAAACTTTGGGGACTTTTCCTTCCTGACTTTGCAACTCGAGTTTCGGACCGCGATTTTAAGTTCACGCCGCGGTTTCCTCTTGTCTTTTGTTTGAATTTATGTATCATAATAACCCCGGTAGGATATTATGAACAAGGTAAACTGATTTCGGAAAATTCTCCTTTGTTATATCTGTAATGGCCGTTTTCAAGTTTGCCGAGTTGAACTTCGTAGAATTGTCGAAATCTCGAGGATCAAAATACCGTAACTGTTTCATTTCATTGGCACTTTGGAAAGTCTTAAAATAAGCTCTATAATGGATTAAGCAGTTTGTATACCTAGTGTTGGTAGATCTGTAGAATTCACTTAGTACTATTGAAATATTCATTGTATCGACAGTCGATAATAGAAGAAGCGAAGGAACAACCGGAGGATTGGGAGCTATGTTTGTTTTCGCACTCCCCCTTTCCTCCCTCCTCCAATGCATGTTACTTCCTTCTCCGCTTTTAGAGCGCACATCGGCTGTTTGCTTTTAACGAAAATTTCAGGAGGATACGTTGGCACTGTAAAAAATTCGAGCTTAGTGTTTTCAGAATCAGAATCAGAATAATTTTTATTCATGTAAACCATTAAGTACAGTACTTATGAATCGTCAAAATAGTTACAAAATGCTAAGCTACAACTTTACCACCCTTTCGGGATACCGTTCTTATGGATAAGAACGGGCAAGAAAATCCATGGGTGCTCTTTTTTAACAAAATACGTGTAGAAATAATTGAATGCTAGTATGACTGTTAAGAAACTTTGTGCACAATAAATTAACAGTACAGTCAAGTGCGAGATTATTCGTAAGCGTACTTTTTGCGTTAACACAATTTTGTTACTAATAATTTACAAAAAAAATAGGTACCGATCACAGTTATGTTTATATTATAAGTTTTAATACCTTTTTAAGAAAGCAAACAAGTAAAGCTTCTCCGTGCACTTATTAAGTAATTCCTTATAATTATCTTTATTTATTTTTGGGAATGCGATCTTCATAACTCATGATGGACTTCTTAAAATATTATACTCTATAATTGTAACACCTAATACAACGTGTCATTTAAATAACGACTCAACTGATTCAATTATAAGAAGTCGATTCACTTATTCCTTATTATAGTTTTATGCATAAAAGTACAACAACACAACAAAATGGTTTCAGATTGTGATTCACACAAATGTTATTTATTCACACATTTGTTACAAACACTCTCAAAGGCCACAGGAAGATAAATACATTCATCCTGTATCGTTAATAATTAACCGCAACATAAATTATTCTTACAAATTGCCTAAAGCCGATAGGCGTTATCTTAACATATTTGTTAACCTGACACGAGTCGATATATCAACTAGATAGCAACCCTATGTTTGGGTAACTGAGTCCAATTTTACGCCGAGTGTATTAGAAAACAAAAAAAATAAATATATAATGTACGTATATAATGTATTAATTAATATAAAAATAAATTAATTATTGTGTGTCTATCGCCTATTGCGTTTAATGTCCCAATCTTAATTGAATTATGATTAGTAAAAACACAAAAAGAAGTGTAAAAGTTAGAATGATCGCTCTTATACATGTCTGTGCTCCTAGTACATACATAAAACTGAATATAGGTACTATCGGCGGTAAGGTTATATACCCACAACTCCATGGCCTATCCCTGTGAAAAATATTTCTGATATGATAATATATTTCCACACATAAGTGATAAAAATGCAAATAATGTGATACTCAGTATAATAAAAAAAAATCGGGACTACATATTTTTTAGACCAATCCCTGGCACCCAACTTTTAGCATAAAATTCAAATGTAGAACGCCCTATCATCCGAATATCGCCAAATACCCAATGCGTCTGTCTCAAATTGTCCATAAAAACGATGTGCGTCCCCTCAAAGCACCCCAGTTTTCCCCACCGTGGCTAACGTCAAACGGATCGCGATCAAATGAGGACTAAGATACGGGGAATCGGAGGGGACTACAATTGGACCCCATGGTTAAGCTGAGCTCGTGACTGGGAGGGACATTGTAACAGAAAAGCTAGCATATCAGAATAGAATTTATAAATTAAAAAAGTTTCTGTTACTTTTAATTGTAACAGTTCGTAAATATGAGGCCAGGGTTTGGTGAATTACTGGACTGGTGTACATATTACACCCCTATTAATATAAGTACTAAATTAATGGCAGAATTATGTATTTGACAGCCCCTTACCGTGAACTATTAATGCGACTCATATCAGGACCTCACTTGGAACATTTTGTCACTTAACTCATGTCCGTTGGTACAAATTTGCGCTGAGGATCTAATTGAGGTCGTGATTTGAGTCGAATAATTCATGTTAATAGTGAGTATGTAATAGAACCGTTAACGTTTTGACATTTATTATTCCTATAGTAATTGGTTGTAAGCATTAATGAATAGGAACGTAGACACTACAGAACACTCCGTATTAACAATAGACTGTTAAATAAAATAAC
Organism: Pheosia gnoma; assembly: GCA_905404115.1. NCBI lineage: Eukaryota > Metazoa > Arthropoda > Insecta > Lepidoptera > Notodontidae > Pheosia > Pheosia gnoma. The sequence goes on along the minus strand of FR989894.1, from coordinate 10,411,374 downwards.
TAGACCAATCTATTGACTCTTTAATCTATAAATCGTTCCTTTCGAAGCTGATGAGTGACCCACAATAGGCCCTCGCCGCCATATCCACAGTTTTTTTTATAAAAGGAGCTCCTTAACAATATGCGCTCCTGGTACATGCAACGGTAGCGGGGATATAGACACCGCACCGCAACCCTCCGTTACGCCAGCTAGTTCCACACAACCTCTTGCACCCTTCTGTACTCCTGGTAGAATGGCGCGTGCCGACGCTTTGTTTACGACTTGTTTGTGTGTGTCGACGGCCAAAAATAAAGCTGTCAAGAATGTCCATAGACAAAATAAGTACCCTCATGCCGCGTACCTTATGTAGTAGGCAGAGGTGTCATAGTTAAACACCCACACTTCAAAGTTTCGGCAGTAGCTTAAATATGGAACAACATTTATTTCTTTTACCTGTCCATAGTTTTTTTTTTTAAAAATTCATGACAATAAAATTTACTCCCGCCTATTCGCCGGTTTTTCCTAAAAATATTATTTGGTAAGGTTAACAGATTTTTCCAGTGAAATAATATTCTAGTTATATTTTCAGGCAAATACATTTCACAGAAAATAGGCGACTATTTACACAGTGTAATGTAATGCTTATCGAGGCGTGAATCGTTTTATCCGACATTACAGCCTCCTTACAATAGTCACATAACTATACAAACATTTTACCTAACTAAATATTAATGTTGAGTTATTCATTCGTCGTTATTTTATTATATATTTTTTATTCTAAGTGCTCTAAGTTTTACCTATGTTTGATACATTTAACTTATAAATAAACTGTCTATTAAATATTGAGAGAAATAGTCTAAAATTCACAGAACAACATTTAAGACAATGTCCAGACATAAGAACAGCCATTTTCAGTGCAAAAGCTGGTTAAAACAATCATATATTTCATTAGTTCGAATAGAGATCACTTTTGTGTTCTGAAGTGCATGATATTCAATTATTATTATTTTATTAACAATTAAATGCTGTTTCTATATTTCAAAGCTCTCAAGATGAATGTAATGAGATATACATATAAAAAATCACGGCCTTCATCGTCTAGACGTCCTAATCCTTATGAAACTTGATAAATGTTATTTATTACAAATGTAATTTATTTATGTAGCCTATTTGTGAATAATATGTATCATATACAACTTTGAGATATTATATTGTTAGTTAATAGACATACAAGTAAGATATACCAACAATTCTCATTTTTATACCATTGACTTCAAACTGTATAATAAGTACCTAGTCCAATTCACATGTGTAATATGACCTCATACCAGGTTTTATTTATTGCAACCGGCATAAATGGACATATAAATAAACTTAGATTATTATATTTTCTTTTATGCATTTGGTAATTTAAAAAAAAATAACAAAAAAATACGATTTCTACTGGATAATCGTTCATTTTATGTTTATAACATAATTTGTATTGCACTGAGGGTCGAACTCCCATGAGGGACATTGCCAGTGTACCCCGCTCTCCCCTGCGTTAATTCCCGCTATTATTTGTGCACTCCCGTATTGACGCTTTGAGTTAGATTCTTTGCACGGAGGACAGAGGGGACAAGAGATGTAGCTGTCGAATGTACTTTTATTTGTTGTTGAACTTGGCTTGTCAATAAATATCTACAGCATAGATAAATAAGAAGCTAAGGCAAAACTCAATTTGTCATCAAAGCCATAGAAGCTGAAATTGAACAATAACACTTTAATAAGTAGATGCAAGCAATTATTCCAAGTACACCAGTACAGTAAGTAGACTGTGACCCGTGTTCTAAATTTCAAATATTCAAAATATATGTTTTTAAATTACTGGTAATAATAATAATAATTCATTTTATGCCACAAAAATATTATAAGTTTATATTTTTGTGACCACCAAACGAGGCCCGAAAGAATTCCAACTTTTGAATGCTAACCTAACAACTCAAAACTTTTGTGATAACATTATTGCAAAAGTTTTGATTACAATGCGTACATATCAGTTTGATGTTAACAAAAAACTAACTTCGTGTGGAAACTTCTTGAGCAAATGATTTTCAAAGAACTGCTGCCTACATCAATCACACAATGTCCAAGGAATATATTTTTTTATAAAATGCACGTATGGTCTAATATAAATAATATTCTGAGATTCTATTTTCGAATTTTAGAATTTAAAATAAGAGTTTTTTCAAAGCCGGTCACACACTGGCAGTATTCACGTGCAATATAACAGCTCGGGTTCGAGCATTATGTCAGGGAATACGTTGAGAGTTGAGACGAACAACATTGCGTACCAATTGTTACGAAATCGCTCCCGGTGAGTACTCAGCTTTATATTTAAATCGTGTTTTTTGTTCATAAGTATTTAAAAATGATACCACGTAAAAACCCACAACTAATGATCCCAAGTAACAGCTAATTATAATTTAATCACAAGTTTGTACAGACAGGGTCTTTGATCGAGGTGTTATTGTAAGACCACGTGCGTGTTGAACACGTGCCATGTAACCGGCGCGATGCATAAACACAGGGTACACGATAAATAACCTAATAGTGTTGCTGTGGTGCACGAAATAGCGAAAATATTGTTGTCTGCTAACACTGCTATGCATTTGGCTGACTTAAAAAAAAACATTGTTGCTGAATCGGTGTTTTATTAGGTATGTTAGGGTTGCGACTAACTTTTTTAAATGTTTGTATTATGTTCCGATTTTACTACACTGCCGGACGTACCCATATTGGGCAAAAACATCCATATCCTAATAAGTATTGTGTACTATAGTCCTACAAATACTATGTATACTACAAATACTAGTATATATTATAAAACATATTTGAGTAGAAAAGTGTTTTACTTCGAACTAAAGCTATTATTAAGTGTGTACGATGTTTTTGCTCCACTTACTGCGAACAAAAATATTACATCAACGATCAGTGGTTAAAAAAATATTGATGTTCGCTCGTTAGCCACACGCAAAGAAAAATCATTATTACGTAGTAATTGCCTTTTTAGGCGTATACAACATCTTGAGTTAAATATAAGTACGCAATACCCAAACCACTAATCATAATTGAACTGTCATGTTAAACATGCAATTTGAATAAAAATTATATCGGGGCTCCATAATAAACGTGTGATAGGAAACTGGCTAGCAAACGAAGCTATATAATAAATATGAAATAAATATAAGCCTAACACTGATCTACTAATTGAATAAAGAACCCAAACTTTTTAACTTGACAGAATGCCTGTCAAAGGATTGCGGAAAAAAACACGCGAACGCTTTCAAAAAAGGAATGAGAATATTTAAAAAAATATCAAAGTTCTTATTGGTGTATTTGCAAGTTCCCATTCGCTTAACACGCACGCTTTTTTTCGTTTCTACCGATAGAGTCGGTGAATAAATGTTACATGGTAAATGTATTATGTATTCACGCCATAACCGTAGTGAATAAATATTTGATAGGACTGAATTATTAGTATTATTGTTTGTTCGACGATACTTCGGCAAATACAAATGGCCTGTGCATTATTAATGTTTTCTTGCATGCAAGTCTTCGAAAGGTCGAAAATAACACATAGAAGTCACCTTTGCAATAAATTCGCTAGTCATTAATCAATATTGCTGTCTTATTTTACTTTTTAAACACTTTTCTTTATCAGTAACTTTTTTGATTTGTTGATATTCGGATACACGCTCCGGCAATGCATGAACAAACGCTCATTAAAATTCCATTGAGTGTAATGCTGCATTTGTATCCGAACTAACGTATTCGGAGATTGTAGGAAGTTATCAAAATGTAATTAGAGTGCAAAGTATCTCAGTGATCTTATTTAAATTATAATATAAGTACTTCAAACTGCTTAACATAATAAACACAGCGACTAATAAAATAATTCCCTTAATAAAAAAAAAATATTTTTCCGCTAAAACTACAATAAAAAAGTTGCTTACTTTTTTTTTTTCATTCGGGCACAATGCACCCACACACAGCTACGCTCACAATTTCCAAGATTGCCCAGATTAAACTGTCAATTTTAGTCTTGTATGTCTCGTTCTTTTTTCACGTAAGGAACCCTTCAATGCGAGTAAACGGCCCGTAATTTAGGGTTCCACAGCTGCCGCGCGTGTAATGTTGATTGTATTGCCACAGTACAGTACCTACTTGTCTTTTAATCAAACTTTGAACCCTTTAAATGGATCGCAGGAATATATTTGTATACTCATGTTAAAAAAGTAAACCCAAAGTATAGGTATCTTAGTAACATCTTAATAAGTACGCGTTATTCCACTGTTGTGAAATAATTATCTTCGAAAATTACATTTTTAACAATATAATATGTTTTAAATTTAAATAAGGTTTTTATTATTTTTTTGTTAGAAATCTAAATTCTATCTTCAGCTAATTCTGCACGAAGTAACCTCAGAGGAGCGTCACTCTATAACATTTAACCGTAAACGATACCTGCCACGATAAATTCCTTGAGGCGGCCCTTTGTTTTTGTTTAGACAATCGAGAGTCGCAATTAGCAGGGGACCTACCGCGGGACTTTCATTACATTAATCCCGGACATAAATTGCGGCCAGAAATAAATTAAGTCGCGACTTAAACCGAGCACTTAGCGCCGGAATTAACTGACGCTTAATTGAAACTAGACGAGTATAAAAAAGTGTACTAGTGGCTGATAAGTAAAACGGTGGGTCATCCTCTTCTAAACAATGATTTTAACTGTAGTTTCCGTTAGATCCGTGTTAAAATATTCAACAGTATCTTAACTCTGATTACAAGTTCTGACGTAATCTCCGGATTATGTTTTAAGATGAAAATCTTTGAGAACGAAAGTTGTAAAGATTTGTTTCTTTAATCCGACGCCAAGGGTTGATGTTTTTTTTTTGCAATTTCCTTAAATTAATCTTTAACCATTTTTGAACTAAGACGTTAACATAGATTACTTTTTAATTTATTTATAACTTTCTCGTCATCAGAGATCCACTACATAAATGTTTTCTTGTAATTACCAAAATAATTATACTTTGTTAAGAGTTGACAGCCAACCCGTACTGTGTCAGCGTGGTGGACTATGGCCTAATGCCTTCGCATTGATGGGAGGCCCGTGCCGAACAGTGGGACGTTAAAAGGGTGGATATTATTATTATAAGAGTTTCATTTACAAAACATTAATTATTCCAAGCACTTTTTTTTGGGGTCGAGTCACCTTCGTCAGAGAAACAACGCTACTGGTGGTAGGCTTCGGCCGTGGCTAGTCACCACCCACTGAACAAAGCCATGTCGCCAAGCGGCCTAGCCGTGTTCCGGCATGATGTTCGGTGCTGCCATTCATGGATGGCGGGTCAGATCAGTTGCGCTGCATGTGCCTAGTGAATGTAGCGTCTCTATCTACTGCCGCCTTCCTACCTAGGCAAGTATGCTCCATCGTAGATCTCATCGTCACTTACCATCAGGTGAGATCGAGATCAAATACTTGCCTATAATGAAATAAAAAAAAAGCACTAGAGATTTTAAATAAATTTACTTAGAATATCACTTTAAGAAGGCCATGCCATGTATATTATCGTCATAATGTTTGTACTCCATTGAATATTCTGTTTGCATGAAGTACTTACCTACATAAATCTGTTGTGAATATTTTAGAAATATATTTGTCGATACGTCTGTCGGGCCACGTGACGCCCCATTCGACTGCTTCGCACAATAATGGCATCAATTTCACACAGGCCCCTACAGTACCCGAGGGATCCTAAACTAATATTCTATAGGATCAATACGCCTGACAAAGTCACCGCGCGCGGAACTATTGTGACGTTCGCCCGCCATGTTGTTAGTTTTCACACGATATGTCGACGACTATAATTGTAAATGTATGTTAGTACAATAAAGGGAGGGAAATGCGTGTAATGTTTTTTTTTACAATAAATTAATATTGTTGAACGGGTTTATTAGTAGCCAAATACATTGCGATGCGACAATAATTTCTGTAGAGTGACCACCAGCATTCCATGCAGTTGGGACAGGATGACGAGAACTGACTGTGTGTGCGCGCTGATCCAAGTTTAAATAAAACGCACATAATTAGTTGAGCGGACTGTATTTAGGTAAAAAAAACAATAAGTTAATTTGTATACGTGCGAACCGTGCGCAGGGTTGAATTGTGACAGACAACTCTGGGTTGCCATTAATGAAATTATATAAACCAAAATATATTTATGTTTGTGGAACGGATGGATGCTGGGGAGAGTGAGAGCACACTTAGCACTGTGCTAAGTGTGCTCTCACTCTCCCCAGCATTGTATGGTACCTACCTATAATACAAGCGTTGCTTGGTTTGGGACCACACATTTGGTGTGTTTTGGTGGCGATATTTATAAATATACCTAGATGTAATTATACTAGTTTTTAGTATGTTAAGAGGTCAATCTAAAACTAAGTTTCAAAAAATGTTATTGTATAGGTAGGCATGATATTGAAAACACAATTTCATTTAAATAAAAAAGGAAGCTTAAAAACAAAAATTTAATAGTAGATGACCACACTATCCCATTGGATAGAGACCAAGTCCCGATGTCTGTCCGGAATATCGGCCGTTTAACTTAATTGTCGCCTAGCATTATCTTATCGGTGCGGAGCGGGTTTATTTATTTTTATGTCGTCGACGTACCGGCGAGACCGGCCAGCTTTTATCCGGGAATTGCCGTTTTTATGGACACTCTAATCTTATTTTGGCGTATGCATACGGCTTTTTTATAAAATTAAAACGAGAGTCTATGTTTTTAGGTATTTAATCAGTATTTATGGCGACTGTTTTATTCCTAATGGGATATTACGTTATCACATAATATGTGTGTTTAGGAAGTCATATTTATATGATAATGTAATGAAGACACATGATTCAATCTATGATAAAAATAAAAGTTCCGACTCCGCCTTCACTATGCTATGCCCTCGTGACGTCACTCGCCACTGCGATGCACCTATTATTTTGTTTTATTTTCAAATTAGGAACTTTCTAACGTCTGATAACGTCTGTATTTTTAGATTGTTTAAAGTTATTTGGAAATTATAATATTTTTTGCATTAAAATAATACAAACATACACGTTTACGAATTGCTGTATCGACAACAACAAGACCATTATAGGCAAAGGCCAATTTCTAAATACACTTTGTACACTATCTAGATAATAGTACTGCATTACGTAAGAAGTTGCATTTTTTTAATTTCCTGCATCTTTAACGGCATCCACGACTGGAAAAATAATGCTGGGATACTATTAAATAACAATTTCATATTAAATAAATCCCAAAGTTTAATTACAACACCATGTAATTGAATGAATTTCAATACACGTTGCTTATTCCCCACGTTAGGGTGAGGGCCCCTGTTGCAAGCACTCGGGGTATGCACGTACGAGGGGCGGGCATTGTAATGTGAAAGCGTTTTGTGGTAATAATCGGATAATAAATATTGCGACCGGCGACCGGGTATTCCACCCTATTATATAAAGTTTGATATCCAGTGGTTGGTAGTTAAGATTGAATTTCTATTTTTTTGTACAGTTGCTAAAGGTGCGAAACGTCCTTTACCCCTTGTATTCTTTAGTGATCCCTAACACAATACGCTTAAAGTCTGTAATAAATTAACACGTGTATTGAGCAACCTTCGAAGGATTTCTACCATTAAAATGCCTGAGTTCTCCCAATCGCGCGGTGGTTTACAATTAGCAAGGAATACTGCTCACGGGCCGCGATGCGCGCAGAATAACCAACCGCGCGGGCCTATTCTGTGATTAGGATGAGAGGTAACGTGTCTACTTACTCGGTGGCTACGATAGTTATTTGAAAGCCTAAGCTACACGGTGCGATCATCGATCCGCGGTCTTTATTGCATGGTTTGCAACAACAGTCGGGCACTAAAGAACGCCAAATGTGGAACGCTGAAGACTCTAAGCCTTTTAATTTGGAATATTTTTACTAAGATAATGACCTTATCTCATTAGGCTAGATTATTATCCGTATTTTATACGTTTTTTTCCGGAATTTAAAACCCAATCAAAAGAGTTAACGTGAAAAAGGCAATGATATATGGACGGTTAATTTTACAACAGCGGCAATCGTGGTTTTATAGCGTTTATAACGTGTTTCCCAACTCGACACTGTTGCGGTACGTTACATATTTAGAAACTTGGCGGATGCACTCATCATTATTTATTAGGATTGTTGAGTAAGTATTTTTTTAATTAACACATATTAAAAAGAATATACTAAGTGAATTCTAGAGCTAGCACTAATATCAAATTCATTTACGAGGCACTCAAAAGTATCAAGAAGTTTCGAATACGCGATGCGATAGATAAATTCAAATGTAACAGAATAGGGGCATTATCCGCGCGAGTTGGCACGTTCGTTAAGGGTGGGGTTTCTTCAGAGTCTACTCATGGAGAATACAGCCAGTGAGGTGAGAAACGCTGATATCGATATGGAATTTCTGTATCGACTAAGTAGATAGGAAACAACACTTTGTTTTGATCGGTCGCAACAGACCGTGGTTAATATGATTATGAGCAAATCTATAGCTAGGTGTCAGGTCTTCTCATTTCTTTGATTAGTCGTACTTGTCGAGTGATAAAATGGAACGATAATATTCTAATCAAGTTCTTACTTAACATTTTCGTTTATACAAATGCATAATTTTGTGAAAACGCTGTTTAGATATTCAAAACGTTTTTAGAAATCGAATAATTGCAGCACTATTAAACGCCATACCGGGGTGCGTTCCGAACTTACATCAAAAGTCCATTTCGTGGGGCAGCCGCCGATGCGTCTTGGTGGCGTCGTCGCGCTCAAGGCACCAACCATCGGGATTCCGAACGTCTCCACCTTTTGAAATTCAACGATATTTTAATGGCCACTATCGGGCTGGGTCGATTGATTTCGTTCTTTTTTTAAATTCTGCTCTTGAGCTTTGACAGGGCTCGATATTGCTTCCGTGAACTTTTTATTGATCGTTCGGAAATATTGGAATAGTAAATAGAGGGCAGTGTTTACAGCGAAACCTTTTGATTTTCAAGAGTGTTATTGATTTAACTGCTGGCGTGGCTGGCGCCAGCAATGCTTAGTGTCTATTTAATATTTCTATAGGTTAGTGAATAAAACTGATATTAAGTCCCGGTATACTATTTAAATAGTCCAATTCTATTTCTGTCTTATTTCCTTATACAATATGAACAGCCCTCATGGACTATTAGCTGTCACTGGCAGCGTGTACCTGCCCGTATTTTGTTAATTGAACTGACAATTCAAACACAATGACACACTCGATCTATTTCAAACACAAATTGGATTTGAAATGATGAGATGGGTCGGTCGACGACTTACTTATTTATTAAATAAAAACGTTCGGATACTTATCAATATACGTATAAGAAAAAGGTATATAGATTAAATACTTATAGATATAGATAATTGCTTTACTGAGCGGCGTGTGTGATTACCTGTGATGTAATAAGTAACGGTTAGTGTTAAAAACAAAGATCGTGACATTTGTCTCCTTCGTAGATATTGGCAGTCTTGAAACTATGATGGAATTAATTATGAAAAAAAAATAAGAATTTGAATTTCGAATAAGAAAACAAAATAAGGCGGTCACGAAGCTCTCTCTTCTATTCACAAACACACTTAAAATTTTACAAAACCATAACAAAAACAAACACTACTAGGCTTTCCCAATCGCACTACATCAATATTTGCTCTGGCAACATTAACATCATCCCGCTGTGCAAATGTTGCCGAGTCCTCGGCAAACAATCGCATTGTCACCGGTTCGAGTCGGGTTGGATTGACTTTGTGATAATGATACCGTTACGACCTTTTGATTACTTTTGTTTAGGGGTCGTTTTAGGGGTCGAGTCACCTTCGTCCGTAGGAGAATTAAATACCCTCGAGATACCCTACACGTGACCCTGGGTGGTGCCAACCAGGTGACAACTCTACTGGTGGTAGGCTTCGGCCGTGGCTAGTCACCACCCACTGAACAAAGCCATGTCGCCAAGCGGCCTAGCCGTGTTCCGGCATGATGTTCGGTGTTGCCATTGATGGATGGCGGGTCAGATCAGTTGCGCTGCATGTGCCTAGTGAATGTAGCGTCTCTATCTACTGCCGCCTTCCTACCTAGGCAAGTATGCTCCATCATAGATCTCATCGTCACTTACCATCAGGTGAGATCGAGATCAAATACTTGCCTATAATGTAATAAAAAAAAAAGTTTAACAATAGTCGTAAATTTTGTCTTTTACTAGCTGTGCCCGCGACGTCATACGCGTGGACTTTAGTTTTTGGCTATCCTGCGGGAACCCATACAATTTCCGGTATAAGCTACCACCCTGCCAAGCTCCATGAAATCCCTCTAGCTGTTTTTTTTGGAATTTTATAATATTTATGGAGATCTACCAAACTCAATAAATAGCGGATTCTGCCTCGTTATTTATTGAGTTATTCGTTAATCTGTATTTTATTTTTTAAAAATCATGATATTACAGTTATGTTCCTATATATTGTTAATGTTAAAAGACGCACGTTCCAAAAGTAATAACCATAGGCAAAAAATTGTGTTACCTAGAATCACGGTCACAAAATATTCAGTAAAAAAAATGATTTGCTGAAACACGAAACCCAATAAGCAACTAGCGCCATTGATCATTTCGGTAACGCACGAGCGAAAGTTTCGAATTTTCGCTAACGAGCCGCGAAGAGACTAACCGGCCAGTTCATTATTTTCGAAAATGGAACGTGGAGTGGTTCACTTTAGCCATAAAGCTTGATGTAGGTAAGTATAAAGTCTTCCGATTGCTTTTTTTATATGACATTTGGCAATGTGGGTGTGAGTGAGCCAGTTTTTTTCTAATTATTTTAATAATCTATTATATTTATAATTTTCGCTAGTTTTAAGTATTTTAGCATGGCTTTTGATGTTGGTTTACTTGTAATATGCAATACACACTTTACTAGTCGTCCCGTTAAGATTGCCTAACTAGTTTTTGTTTTATCTATATTTTTTTGATTTTTTTATCATCTCGATGATGTTATCTTTAATTTATATTAAGTTTTCGTTGCTATTTGACTTCGTCATATAACTTCTTCTGCCTTTCTATTTACCTGTCTTCTGTCCTTAATATTAAAGTAAATTAATAACAATTAACGCTCTCCCGCCTTCAATAATTCAATCAGTGCCCTTCGGAGTGGAGTTAGAGGGAATTAAAACATTTACAACGACGAAGTCGCGGCGTTTTCCAAGGAAAATTTTACTATTAAGGCTTTGTAAATGAAAATTAACGCTTCATATTTTGTAGCTATTTATGAATTTCTAAATATGATATAAATTAACAGCCTAGAAAAACGAGGGTAAGTTTTTAATGTGTGACAATTTGCGTGTGTTGTGTTTTTATAGTGTGTTATGTTGGTGGAATATTAAAAATTGTGTGTTCAAATCAAATAAAAAATTAAGGTGTGATTATGAAATAAATAGTTAAGAACTCCCGATACATTTCATAAAAAGTCTGTTTTTATTTTTTTCTCGAACTTGCGAAAGTTCAAAATAAACGGTAGTGGTAGCCTACGCTTGTGTGCATAGGCTACCACTACACCGATACAAAACCCAACAAAATAGTTACCCGTCGTAAAGGCGAGGCATTAAATTTGGTAGCGCTTTAGTGCTCTCGAGGCTCTCAACGCTTGACTAGTACTCGTAAACTAATGTTATTCGCCCTATAACGCCCTGGCCTCGAGGAGCTTCGAGGCCATAGATATAAATTTTTCATGAGGCCACAGGACTAGAGTGATTGAAAAAAGCCTTCCGCAATATTGCCACTCGTTGATTGGGCGTGGCGATTCACTCAATGTGGACGGGAATCGTTTTAGATGCTGGCAATAAAGTGTGTTTGAAAATAGAATTGTTCGTTCGGTTACGAATTCGAATTTAGAATACTTATTCGAAATTCAAACACTCAGTTTGTTTTTATTTATTGATGCGTGTCTAACTTTTTGCGTGAATGGGATGTTTAAATTTGAATTTCGAAACTGCTTAGCACGAATTTTGTAGCGCAATTTTTTTTGTCGTATAGTCATTGAGAGAGCAAGCTATCACTGGTATGCAATCTATGGTGCTAATGGGACTAAGACGGCAATTGAAGTTACATAAAATCGATGGACACGAATCCAAATTCCACCCAAGTAGGTTGTTATACCAACATATCAAGGTAATCTGTGTCGACGACGTCTCAGGATTGAAACCCGCCCAGCATCGCCGCTGGCCATCAGCATAATTGATAGCGAAGGGGGCGGGGGGACTTGACTCCCACCTCCCCTTGCTCGCGTTTAAGACTCTGAATGTGATGTCGTAGGTAAAGGAAATAGTACTGGATCTTCTTAATAAGAAGGGCTACCAAGCTGGTTGACTTATGGTTAAAATTATAAGTTTATTACTGTAACTGCAACTACGTGGATGCAAATGTTCCTTTTCTATTGATAATAATCTTTTATTTCAAATTTAATCATTAAATTGAATTTGTGTTAGGAACGAATTTTGAAGTAAATCCAAAATTCCAAAAAAAAACGTGTTTTTATGTTGCGGCACTGAAGTCTAGAAATATCACTTTTATTCATCATCACATATGTGACTGTGTATCCTTTAACCTCAAAGATACTTAGAAGATACGGAAGACCTCCTAACTAACTAAACAAGCTCCGCATTTCATAATTTCCACTATCATTTAATTATGCTTCAATCCTGGTGTCCACGGGCGCCCCACCCCGGTGGTGGGGGGTGTCGTGCAGTGGGCAGGACTGCGGCTCTACGATTGAATAATCAATCAGCGAAATGCAAATGATGCTGGCAACAGGCGCTCGGACCCCACTGTTTTTGGACCCATCTTGGTCGTGAAACGATGTTTTGTTGTGCTTAGTTTAGTAATAAATTCTCGATTTCGGTAGATATGTTTTGCTAGGTAGCTCATATTGTGTTTTATCTACACATACTATACCTACTTACTTACTTCGCTTCAACCCTGAACCGGCCTCCACCATCCCTAGTATGCAGCCCTTCAAATGTCAAAGGTCACTTTGGCCACGGCGTCCTAAGGTACACTGCACCCCGCAGTCCTGACATTCAGGTCAAATATAAGGGTATATAACAAGCGTAATTATGTTTTACTATCATATTTTGTTGCTATTCATTTTGAAATGCTATCATAAAACGGCAGAAAAATATGTTTAATACTCAAACGCTACTTAAGTTTGAGGGCTACTTAATTGTATTGTGTTATTAAAAAATGTAAGATTATATAGCGTCTTAAACCGGCAAGACTTACATATCTACCTATTTGAGTATCATTATATTATAAGTATCTGTACTACGTTATCTATTAAAGATATAAAAAATATATAGTCCAATAGGCTATTTGAACATCTCCAAATTAAAAAAAAACAGTCTGTTGTAGTTTTCTTGTCTATGGGTCTGTTTTTTTTAGCTTTACGATAAAACTACTACTTTCAGCGGTGTTTTCCTATTGGATAGCGTATGCAACTCTAAAGATAGGATGTATATCATCAAGCTATGACAATTGGGGATTAACGCAGACGTAGCTTGTGTCAAGAATTCATAGCGACTTTGACTACGAGCCGTTGGCGCTGGCTGACTAAAAACTGACTGCACAAATTTTCAGCCAGGCTGCCAATTACGCGGATAGTTTATAAAAAGCACCTAAGTAGTTTTTACCTTATTTTCTAAAAGATAAGGCTTAAAATTGTGTAATCTTATCACAGGCTAGTCGTGAACCCATCAGGGCATCTTAGAGTTTAAATGGAGCATATTTTGTGAAGGGTGAAAATCCTTCACAATTCCCGGGAGCTAAAGACAAGCGGTGTGCCGATTTTAAACCGATTAGCGCTGGTTACGTGGCATATAATCCGTTTATATGGAATTTTGTGACAAGTTGTCAGTGAGTGGGACTATAAATGGCTTTAAGATTACAATGTAGTATCCCAGTTATGCCATAATATTAAGTAACTATCGAAAATAATGACCCGTAAGATTTTTTTTTCTAAAAAAATTCTAATTACAGACGCGATCGTGATACAATTTTTTTAATACTTATACGTATAGATTACTTATTAGTGTTTTGTAAAAAAATTTAATGCTATATATCAATTAAATTAATCACAAAGCTGTCATTTTTTCAACGCGAAAGCCATAGCTCTCCCGCGAATCGGTTTTGAAATGGTTTCGTTGAGATTACTCGCGTTGACAAGTGCTTCATCGGGGATTGTTCAAAGCTCTTTTTAAATCGACACCGCTTGTTATATCTCGAGTTGAGTACCTGAAGATTTAAGAGGAGTGTGGCTGCCCATCCCACATTTCCACCTGTTCGGAATGCCGTTCCTATGGAGAAGAACGGGCAAGAAACTCCATGGCTGCTCTTTTTAAAAAAGATCTTATACATATTCCCGTGTTACATTGTTAAGGGGTTAATGAGACCAAACAATGTAGGATCTAGGCAGGATTGAGTAGTTGGTTAAAAAAATAATAATAATATCTATGTAGTACATGATTTGTAAATGTGTATATTAGAATAATAACGGCACAAACCTTATCTGGCATTTATAAGCTAATAACAAGTACCTATGCAACCAATCGATCCTAGAACTTAACCCAATTCCACCCGAATCTGTGTCGAACTGTGCGTACACATAAGTTACGACCCATAATAGTGTCGTTCTATGTGTTTTAATACCCAAGTTTCACGAATATGAAATTGCGAGGGATATGGAATGAAACAGCGATATTTACGAATGATTTGTGCGAGCGTGACGCAAGCTGCTTAGAGAAGTGGGACGGAAACTTTTGTGAATGAAATTTGGTATTGATAGGTGTTTGTTTAATTTTCTTTTTCTTTAAGTGCTACTCCATTAATGAAGGTTGGCAGTCGGTCCATAAACTTTTTTTTGTCCAGAGCCAGTCTGAACAGTTGTTCCACAGTGGCCATCCCCTCCCTGATGTTGCGGAGCCAGGACTATTTGCGTCTTCCGATAATTCTGGGTGTTTTCAAGTCGAGAGTGAACAGGTACCTTCTAGGCAAGTATGCTCCAGCGTGGATCTCATCGTCACTTACCATCAGGTGAGATCGAGATCAAATACTTGCCTATAATGTAATAAAAAAAAATCTTTTGGCAGGTCATTTGCCCAACATTATTGTCTTTAGTAGTTGGTGTTACTCATTCTGAACACGTGTCCATTCGTTGTTTTACTTCTGAATATTTTCCACTTTCTTGCTCTTAAACTTGTGTGTTGGGAACTTTATCCTTCCAACAGATATGGAGCATTTGGCGGTAGGACTACATCCCAAATGTTTCTACTTTTCTCCGGCTCTACTCTCATGGTCATAAAATAATGACGAATAAAGACTATTATTTCATGGATTGTTTACTATCATGAAAATAAAAAAGCAAAGTAAGCCATGTTTTGTGTAGAGCCTAGCAACTTATACTCGTACAAGGAAATTATATGATCGTTGGCTTGTATTTCATAATTCAACAGCGGGTGTCGACCGCCAGCGTATTGCCTCAGCCACATCCCGCCCAACTTCGACCAGATATGTACAATGAAACTTTTTAATGTCTGCAAATATATTGTTAGGCATTTAGCTGAATACATTGGGAAGCACTGACGAATAAAAACTGTGCCAATATTTTTGAACATGCGGGCTGTAGATAATTGTTGTGTAAGTACTGCGCTGAGTTCCGAATGAGATTACAAAGAAATCAAGTCTCCACATTGATTTCTTATACAAATTTACGCAAATACTACACATTGAAAAGAAACTAATTTTACAGATTTTTTCGCGTTTATTTTATGTTTTTTAACGTAAAAAACATAAAATAAACGCGAAAAAATCCGTAAAATTAGTTTCATTTCAATCAAGTCTCCATCCCAATAATTAATGGGATTATGATACGCAGCTTATCGAGCTTGCACTGACAGCATCCTCCATTATAGAATGTAAAATATATACTAGTACTGAGACCATACTAGAGTATATACTAAGTATAGCGTATAGTATAAGCGTAAAATAGTCACGCAGTAGAGTAACGAAATGTGGAAATGTGAAATGATATGAAAGTAGGTCAAAATTGAGACCAGGTCAAACTGCGTCCTCTTTATCTGATAAGATACCCCATTGATAAAACAATAGCAAAACTGTTCCGAGATAACGCTTATCTGTCTGGATATTATGAAACCTGTAAGCTTTGCCATTTCAGTACATTCAGGTAGGTACTCACAAAAGTAACGAGTTCAAATATACATTTTTTTAATTACTGTTTCATAACAAGGTCGGTTTGTCTAATCATTTTTTAAATCCTAATAATTTGGGTTCTGTAATGTTTTGATGAATTGTTTGACTGCAAGCAGTGATAGCCAAGTTGGTAGAACGCTTGCCTCGGAAACGAGGATTGCAGGTTCAAACCCCGGCTCGCACCTCTGGGATTTTTCATGTGCGAATCTCATTTTCAACCAAGATTATCACTTGCTAAACGGTGAAGGAAAACATCGTGAGGAAACCTGCATGTCTGAGAGAACCCCTCGAAAGATGTGTGAAGTCTGCCAACCCGCACTGGGCCAGCGTGGTGGACTATGGCCTAAAACCCCCCTCGCATTGAGGGGAGGCCCGTGCCCAGCAGTGGGACATAAAAAAGGGCTGGAATTATAATGTTTTGATATTGATCGTGAAGGAAAATATCGTGAGAAAACCTGTATGTCTATAAGAAACCCTCGAAAGACGCGTGAAGTCCCCCAACCCGCCATGGGCCAGCGTGGTGGATAATGTCCTAATCCCCCTCGCATTGATGGGAGATTCGTGCCCACCTGTGGGACATTAATAGGTCTATTATTATTATAATGGTTTTGTTCTCATCGGACATCACACATGAGAACCTTTAACGCTGTAAGGATAAACCATATTACGCCCAGCTTAGTTTTAGATTAAGTTCATATTCCGTTTAGATAGGCAAGTTAGAAAATTATAATTTGGAAGTTAGAAAAACTCAGGAAAAATTGAGAAAACAACATTTTCTGGTATTTATAAGTTCCAATATTAACATCTCGTAACTTTCCAAAGATTTTTATCCGTAATCACTGTTATTATACTGTATCCGGTGCGTAAAGGAAGTGAAAATAAAGTATACGGAACACTGAATTATTTATGACGCGCACGCACTTCGATGAATCCAAGATGGCGGCCGAGGATCCGGAAGTCCCTCACGAACGCCTACATGATACTCAGGAGACGTTCCGGTGACTATATAAATTATTATTATGTATCTTGTGAATTTATGAGGCTTTTCGCGAATTTTGACGTGAGTACATATGAAAAAAAAGGAAAAAGTTATAAGTATCGGAAGATTTATATTTATTGTATCGCTATAGTATAGGCGTCTAGATATGATGGTTCAATATTATTGGAAAATAATGTTGGTGGAAGTTTTTATATGGCAGTACACGAGGCATTTTTGAAAAGCTATACGCGGGACTTAATAGTAATGGAATAGCCTTATATTACTAGTAATCTTTATTATATTTTATTGCTTCGTCATTAATGGAAATTATGTTGGCGCCACCCTTGAAATACTTATTGTCATTGAGGAGTTCCGGTGGCAATTTGTGGTCTTCTTCATCAGTAATTCCACTTCAGCAAAATATACTTTCCGAATGCAAATGCTTGACTTATTGATGAAAAAAAGAAAATTTGCAATAAGTATGTCTATAATATTTGAGGAGTTCTCTTAATTCCTGATGGATCCCATCATTAGAACTAGATATTGTCAAAATGGGACTAATCTGGAAGTATATCCTTTCAAATTTAAAAAATCCCATCCGGTTTATAAATGACGGAGTTCTAAGGTAACAAACATAAAAAAACACAATCAAATTGAGAACCTCCTCCATTTTTTAAGTCGGTTAAATATATATAAACAACAGGCCTTATTTTGTTTTCCAAGTGACATTTTATCAAAACACATCCTTCTTAACTCCTTTTATTTAACACCGCACCGAAACTTTTACTTTTTTTCACGTCACAACCGAGGCGTTCCAGTTATTTATTACAGACACCTGCGCGCTACGGTCTCTCATGACACCTCTCGACACCGCGTAGAGCGCTCTAGCTGTCAGCGACACTGCATTATTAACTGCTTAGCGGTGTCTGCGAGCCGACTCGGAATGCTTGGGTTCATTTGAACGGAATTTAATTTATTCTCTTATAAAATGTTTTCTAGTAACTACTTACCCAACAAAAAAGGCAAGTCATAGAAAGCGATTTTAACACGTTAAGTGCGAAGCGAGGCCTAAATCACCCCTGATGCAACTTCCCTGTGGTGCGGCAAGCAAAAAAGTGAATTTCTCTGTCGTGCGAATGGCATAGCTTTGGTTTGGTCCAGTGTAGGAAAGAGATAAATATATATTTGAGATCACTAATGGTTCCGGACTCGGTGGTGTACCTACCTTGGTACCGGATGTCTTAGGCCTCGTGCCGCACTGAATTAATATAATTTTAATGCAGTGCGGAACGAGGCTAAAACGTCCCATATCCCCCCTGACCTCGTACCGCACTCAACGCGAGCTTCCCGCGACCAGTGTTGTGCATCACGTCGATTGGAGAGCCTTTCACGTCCTTTTACAGCGCCGAACATGTCTAAACGATGTCGGAAGAAGTTAATTTTAAAAAACCCAGAAACAGAGCCAAAACACGTAAGTTTTTAATGAAAAAATCTTCAGTAAGTACCTAGTTTTTTCTTATCTTGGTAGCTATGTACCTAAAGTAAGTGTAAGATATTATTACTTAAGTATATTATACCTAAAGATATTATTGGTAATAACGATTATTGACGTACCTAATACTTTGCAACATATCTAGAATTACCTATTATTCTATATCGTGATAATAATGTTATTATTATTAGGACTTAACACTTAATTGATATTTTTGTAGGTAGTGAAAAACTCCACAAGAAACGCAAAGCAGCCGTTGACAAAACAGGTAAGTAATATAATTAATATTTCAGTAGTTCTTTGTCTAGGTTTTGAAAGTAGGTATATAAATATTAAAGATTTTTAGGGTTCCGTATCGAAAGGATAAAAACAAATTCAATCCAAACTGATGGAAAAAAGTTACCAAAAAGACTCTTTGTGGAGAAACTTATAGAATCTTTAATAAAAAAGGAAATCGATGAGACCCCAGGTAATGTAATGCTTAGATATATTTCTTGACAGTCAACGTGTTGAAGCTTTCATAAACTAAGCTTAACATTTGGTCATTATTAAGTTATTTATTATTGTTTCCTTTTAATTATTCTGAATTTAAGCTACCTTACCTACCTACTCTTTCAACATTTTAAGTATAAAACAAACACATTCATTTGATGCAGTTATACCTACATTATCATTGTTATTCTCATCTACGATCTAACCTAAGTAACAATGTCAGTTTTATTACGTTATCTTTACATTTTTGTTATTTTTCAGCACCTGAAAGCGCACGCCATTGCCTCGAAAAGGGTGAAAAAAGGAGAAGATGTGTTGGTTGTTACCAAAATCTACGCACATTTTTACCATCTCGTGAAGCTGATAAAAAATCCAAAAAGATTTTGACTCAGTGCACTCAGTGCAAAAAAACTTATTGTCTACCCTGTTTCAATGAAAAACACTCATAAATAAGTACAACATATATATTGAGATTTTTATAAAAAAAGTATATTGATACTGATTTTTTAATGTTCATTCAAGTTCTAATAATTGTATTTTTAAAGCCCGAGGCAGAATAAATAGGACAGTTTCTTTTCTACTTCTGGTTGCCTTTTTTTTCTATTCTGTGAACCGCATTAAGATTTTCATATACAAATAGAAAGATAAACCTTATGCATAAACCGTAATCCATTATTTTCCAATAATAAGTCTGTAATAGGTGCCTCTTAATGGTATAGAATGGAACGCTTCGTGCGCGAGTCCGACTCGCACTTGGCCGGTTTTTTTTTCTTTATGGCGCCTTCAAGCACAATTTAGATTATTTTAAAAAAAATGTATCCTTTGATAGCTTTGTGTTGTTTTGCCAGGTTTTGCCCTTAAAACGATCTAATGAGATATAATTGATCAAAATCGGTCAAGTCGTTGCGTAGTTAAGACAGTTTAAAAACGTCGATATTATTTTTCCCATCACTAATCGCAGCGAAAATTTGCCCTATTTCAGTGCGTTACGAGGTGTATAAGATCCCATATTTTGTTTTGCTAATAATTCCTAAACTAGCCATCAGATCCCGGGGCGACGGTGGATTAGGGTTCATCAATTCACTGTCTATATCAATAAGGACCAAAATTCTCATTTATCTTTGATTTCGCGCCAGAAAATGGATTTTAGTCTGTAAAAGGAGGTGGGGTCTAATAGACCGCGTGTCGCCCTAACGTCTGGTCACGGTACGGGCCGATTATACCTCGTGCCGCAGGAACGGAAAGTATGCAAAAATTGGTGCCGCAGCTAACGTGTTAATGCCATCACGCAAACTATCAAACACCGAATTGCAGCTTCGAAATGTAAATTTCTATGAGATTACGCCGACTACAAATTGTCTTATAGCTCTTATATCACTCGAAGCAATATATTCACAATAATGAAAGCATACAACAGCTCTTGAACTAATTCCATCATAAATCATGCTCGTCTGCTAAACCGTTCTCAATAACCGTGCGGTGCGCAATCTATTAGGCGCGCCGACAGGTGGCACCACTTGATCATAATTAATTTCACTCCATCAAGCTTCTACAAACAGCGATCACTTAAAAATGAATTGTAGTTATAGCGCCATTTAAGAGAACATTATTGGTGACAATAGTTTGGATCAAGGTCCTCACGATTCCCATCATCTTTTCGGCTCAATATGGCGTTTCGTTCCATTCATCACAGTTTGCTGACATGCTCCTATTCACTCCGACCCACGTAATAGAATACCATTACTAATATCGATAGTAATCATATTTTATCAGATTTTCCTCCCGCTCTGTATCAGATATTTTTTTTTTTCATTTTACACATTGCTAAGCTATGACTTTACCACCCGTTTGGAATGTCGTTCCTATGGAGAGGAACGGGCAAGAAACTCCATGGTTGCTCCTTTAAAAGATCTATAATTTTCTGTTACCACTTTCATACTTCATCACCTTTTTTGTCAAGCTATAACTGTATCAAGATATTGACATTGAGATCCATTGCTCACATCTTTAATAAAAAAACTTAACCAAATATACTGCTATCTACTTTAGATATTCTTAGTCTTTGTCTGCCATTAATTCTTCAAGTGCAAACTCTGTATACGCCTCTCCTCTAGTGAAGGTTGGCCGTCAGCTGAGTATAAGTATACCAAGCTGAATATAACAAGCTCAAGGTGAGAAAACTTTGTAGCACGCGATGCCCGTTCCCGCGACGCGATTCCCAGTTAATGTGACGGCAATACTTCTGCTTCGCCGTCTCTTTCTGGCGGCCACTCCAACTACTACGTCTTCTCAAAAACACACCTCTAAAATACCGACAATAGACTCTCATTCAATAGGAACCCTTAATTTATATCCCAAATTAATTAGAACACAAATCAAATTCCTATCCGTTTTCAATATAGGCGCTTATCCGCAAACTATTCTGACTATTATATACCCGCTATACGACTATTAGTCTCCAACAGGTGCGAATCGACTTGAGCGTAATTAATTTAATTCCGTTTGTGGACATGATCCATATGCATGTCGTTTGGTCGACATTTTGTATTTACAAGCAAATTGATTTTAATATTAAATAATATTTACACCAGGTACTTGGTGGTAGGAAAGCTGGAAAAGCTGGAAAGAAAATTTACATTCTGCCTATTTAAACCAGGAAAAACTAAAGCCATTCATACATTTTTTTTTTAAAATAACCGTACTCACGAGAAAAAAAAATATCGAATTTTACCGTGAATATTATGTGTCGCTTGAAGACGCGAAATAAGAGAAACGCGATACAAATAGCGAGCCAGGAACATGAGACAAAATATTGAGGAAAGTTTACTGCTACCCGCCCGTAAACACCGATGATCTAGGTGACCAAACAAAAACGCCCTTCGCATGTTGGTAGGGTTTCCCCACAGATATATGAGAGGAGATATGTTATGAAAGCGGTGGGCTTGCGCTCACATTTAGCCAAAATTAGGCTAACATAGAGTTTTCGCCGTCAGTCGACTGCAACTGCACGTCGGTATCGGAGCTCTAACTTTTTTTTTAAATGCCGTGTTATTCCGTGGTTGTGTGCAAAAATACTAGCAGCAAAGTGAACTACGCGAAAGATGGAATCTCATTTCACCAGCCAGTATTAAGTATTTTATTTATTCGTCTTTAAAATCATTAAAAACAACAAATCAAGAAATATTTAATGCTTTTATTATGTTATTTTAGTTTTCATGTAGCACAACGACTTTTTTATTTTTGTACAAAATACATGGCTCTTTAAGTACCACCTATGTTCGCTACTGAGTGAATGTACGAGGCAATGGATAGATCGTCTAACGATACTTTGATTAAACTGGTGCGTCGCGTGGTACGGCCGCTGTATACGGCGACGACGCAGCACGCACCGAAGAGACTTCGTATTGGTTGGTTTTAGCGAGTGGTGGGGAACAAAACGGAGACAGCGAGTTCCCATACATTTTGAAGCGCACGGCATATCTCTCGTGATCTGTGGGTTTCCCTAAATTAGTACATACAAGGCTAGTTACACAAAGTACCTTTGGAAAATTAAATGAGAATGAATCGGCTCAGAAAGCTGATCCCATATTCGAATCCTGGTGGGGACAAACTTTGTGGGATGAGCACGAATGTTCGCACCCGAGTCATGAACATTTAGTACCTATATAAGTATTATACTCGTATGCTGAATTCGCTCTGAGTCATTCGGTCATTGGACGGCACCCATAATACAAGTTTTACTTAATGTGGGACCGTATAATTGGTGTGGCCGTCTGACGATGTTATTATTACTATTACATTTTAAACCAATAGACGTAGCGCGTCATTAATTATTTGATCCTGTTTCGAGATTCGATCGCTCGCCATTTTAAACTATAGCCCTTCAAATGTGATCTATGAATGAGCAGTAATGGATAACTAACGTAGAAATTTCCCGTTTTATTTATAGACCGCTAATTTATTTGTGTGAGTATCATTGCCATAGGTCCTTATTATTAATATTTGCCAGAACCACGTTGAGCCCGACCCAATAGACATGCCATTAGGAAAAATAAAGTTTTACAAGTTTCCAAAATTTCCACATCCAAATCATTACTTATGGTACTTACCTTTATAACGAATTAGCCTCAAGAGTAGTATGAATTATCCGCCAAGAGCGTAAACAAAGCACAATCCAAAAAATAAACAAGATCTACGAAAAAAAACATCATAACCCTGCCCCTACAACGGCTCGTAGAACCCGGCAACGTATTGCGGGTCTCGGGGACCCGGACAAACATCTCGGGGGGCCCGCGCGCCCGCGCAAATATTTGACCCCCCATTATTGACCCCACACCTTGTGTTCACGACGCCCGTATGCATTATGAGCGTTGTAAATTACGAGAATTAGCGGAGGTAAATGTTTGCTGTAAATATTTTGATTGCGCTGCGACAAAATTATTGTTCGCTGCCGGGGAATTGTCATTTAATTTCACAGCGATTGTATCATTGATAATCCTTCCCTATGTCATTTACGTTGGTTTCAGTCTATCCTGACTTGGTTTTTTAATACCTATATTTACAGACAGTGGCAACTCTATGTGATACCCAAGTTAGGACTACCAGGGGGCCAGGTTATTTTATATTTTAACTCAATATAATACATACTTAGCAATAACAAAAACTAACTTGTATCTAAACCATGTCAGGCAAAACTACTATTATAGACTGAGATATAGTATTATCTAGAAGTGCCTTAGTCGTTAACATAACACAGATGACAACTTTTAGGCCTAGAAGTTAATTGCCTAGAAATAAGAGTTTACAACCCCAATCATTAAGAGTTAACAGTGACAGCCAAGTTGTTAGAACGCTTGCCTTGGCAAATAACATTATAGGTTCAAACCCTGGCTAACACCTCTGGGATTTCTTGATAAGTATCATGTGCGCATCTCATTTTCAACGATGATCATCACTTGCTAAACGGTCAAGGAAAACATCGTGGGAAATCTGCATGTTTGAGAGAACCCTTCGAAAGACGCGTAAAGTCAGCCAACCTGCACTGGTCCAGCGTGGTGTACTATAGTATAATTCTCTTCGCATTGATGGAAGGCCCGTGCCCAACACTGAGATGTTAATAGGGCTGGTAATGTTAGTATCATATTGAAAAGTTAAACCAGTTGTCTGGCTGAATTACTCAACATCTGATAACTGAATATAAGATCCCTAGGCATCTATTTTAATTGAAGTTGGTAAACTTCATATTGCTTGAAAACTTATAGACCACAGCCATGCAAGTTTCCTCACAGCATCTTTCAACATAATTAAAATATAATTTCAATTCCGCTGTAGTTTATAGCTTAGACAGCACAAACAACAACTTGTGCCGACAAAGTTCCAAGCTCCAGATTGTTAGTACATTGATGATTAAGGGTGTGTAACTTGTAAACCTTCAATTTTGATCGTCTTCTTCTTTTTTTATAACTTAGATCGTTTTCTTCCTCTTTCAAGTGTCCACTTCCACTTAAAGTCAAGTGAAATTTTTCTTCATTTTTTTAAAATCAGTCACAGACCACTGACCTTCTTGGACAACTATTTCGATATCTAATTGAAAATCGACTTTATATACCATCCCGATTACCTGATCTGACTTGATATTGAAACAACTATTTTAAATTGTCAAATTTAAAAGCATGAAGAATGTTGTTCCATACTTATTTGATCACAGGAATCCCTCTTTGAACAAGAAAATCCAAAAAATGAATACAGGGTATTGTATATGGTCATCGTTTAACTGTATTAGAGATATTAACTTAACCAATAAACATAATAATATCGCCAGACGAACACACCTACTATAGGATCCCACACAAAGCAACGCTTGTATTATGGGTACCGTACAATGGACTGAAGGCGAACTCAGAGAACATCCATGACTCGGGTACAAGCATTCGTGCTCATCACACAAAGAGTGTCCCTACCGTGATTAGAACCCGGGACCCTCGGCAGCACTACCCCTAATCAGGCCGTCAAAACAAACTTAACCCCAACATATGTCTGATGATCCGTGTAACAAGGTACCTATTGTATAACCCAAACAAGCGGATTAACCCTCTACATCATACAAGGCAGGTAGACCCGGATTTTGACGGCTTACAGTATCCTGAATCACCAATGCGATTGGAAGTTCAGCTTTAAGTTGGCCCAAGTTTGTTGTTACCGTTTACGTAACTAGTTTCAATGTCAAATTTGGTAATATTGTAAATTAGCACCGGGGCTTTTATCGCAAAACTAGACTTATACAATAAAGATAAAGATTCAAATCGGTTCAGCGTTCGGTATATTCTGGATTGATTACAGCTCTTTGGTAATTTGGCGGAAAAGGGAAGATCTTCCAGCCAGGCGGGTAGTATGCCTGGCGCGGCCGCCGCTATGCCCCAACGGTTATTGTCGGGATCTTGTATATATGTTGTTGTTATTTCGTGCACCGATAACTCGAATAGCGCGTTGCAGGATTGTATGGAGAATTGTCAATTATTCTGAATGTCGTCTGCAGCGCCATCTGTGTTGCTTGTGGCGCGGTTGAATAGGTCGCTACAGTACTATGTCCTATAGTACAGAGGCAAGGGTCTTTGTGTGGAGTTCGTTTTGCCGTTCAAAATCATTTTCCCACCTTATACTGACGACTTACCGTATTAAGTATTCCAGTAGGCACCTACTTCTAAACAGGGATCGTAAACTTGGAGCTTTATAGGTCAAAATTTAGTAGTCTGAACATGCGAACAATATTGCGTTTTTATTGATTGAGAGCCAATAAACCCAAGTTTAATGCAGTCTGACTGGAGCAGTCCGTAGGTAGCGTCTGGGAGGCACTTGGATGGAAGTCCTATTAACGTGTTCAGAATTAAACAACCTATATAATATCAGCTGTATAATGATGTTATATAACGTTTTAAGTAAGTGATAAATGTGCAATTTCGCCACAAGTTTTATGAAAAACATTGAGCCATTTGCTATTCTAGGTGTGGTTTTAGATATTGGCTCTATAACGCGGCAGCAACTCGATCTACGATCTCAACATCTTTTGGTTGGGACTGAATAGACGCTTCTAGCCCTAGCCTTAGCCCATAATACCATGTCATGCAATCCCATCTTCGAAATGAACCGAGTATGATGCAAAACCCTCGATGGATGCCAATCTTTTTGGCCAATTCAACATTTGAGCATCGCTTAGTGACGTCACTGTATGGTTTTTCAATTAAAAGTAGGTGTGCGTAATTTGTACTTGGCAGTACTAGCCTACTTTTTTTTATCGAGTATTGAAAAACTCTGAAATTTCTTATCACCCGACATATCCCTTTACAGCTCAAGGTCTCGCCCGTTACCCTCCGCATATTCCTAATTTACGATCGCCGTTACTATAAGAACTCACTCGAAAGTCGTAAACCGCGCACGCGACGACGGTGTCCACAAAATCCGTAACTGTCCATTAACTGGGTCGTTTTAGCACGATCAATGCGTATATAAATAATCTTGAAAAGTTTTTAGGCATACGACTAGACCAGGGGTTCCCAACCTTTTTTTGTCTACTGCCCACTTTAAGAATAAATTATTTTTTAACGCCCCCCTTTTTAAACATACTTAAAAACCGCTAAGTACTTATAACTGATTATTGAAACGCAAATTTATAGTATTCGGACAGAGTATCTTTTATTGAAAATAAAACAAACATAATCAATTCTTATATAAAAACTAATGTGAAGGTTGAATCTGATGCTGTTCAATAAGTTTGTTGATATCAGGTTCCAATTTACTCAAAAACAGCCGCAAGTCGCCACGTTCGGTAACACGCAAACGATTTCTCTTTTTAGTAAGCAGCGTTGCCACAGCACTAAATCCACGTTCACACAAATATGACGATGGGAATGCTATCAAAAATCGTTGAACAATGGACCACAATCCAGGGTACAATTGCGGGATCGGTTTTTGTAGCCAAAATTCTTGATATCCATTTTTGAACTTGATTTTTAATTCTTCGTTTGTTGTCAATTCTATAAGTTCTTCTTCCAGCTGAGGTGACATTGCTGTGTTGACATTTGAAAACGGATCCAACACCCAGTCTGGTATTTCCAAGTTTAAAATGTCCTGGTATCGTTCGGTGAAGTCAATGTGGAGGTTTTCCAAATGTTGGCAGTAGGCAAACAAGTCGTCGTTACTGCAGTATACTGATAAATTCGGAAAATTGTGAAACTCACGTCTGCCCATATTCTTTTTGTGCAGAAGCAGTTTGGCTGCGAAAGCAGCAACAACATTTTTTGTTTTAATTAAATTTAGTTCATCGCCTTGCAGTTGGAGGTTCATGTCGTTGAACATTTTATACAGGTCTGTCATGTAGCTATATCATTCTTTGATGTTATGAGCTTGTTGCGCAGTTCTGTATCTTTAGTTTCCAAGAACTCTATTATAGAGTCAAACAGGTTGTAAAATCGAATCAGACAATTGCCTCTTGACAGCCAACGAACTTCAGTATGAAGCAACAAACGGTTGAAATCTTCGTCATTAGTAACACAAAGCTGATGAAATAATCTATCATTCAAAGAGCTGCTACGGATTTTATTGACTGCTTTGATGACATATTGCAGTGATTGAAATAGTCGTTCACTAAGTTTCTAGCAACCAAATGTTGTCTATGAATAACGCAATGTATAGCAAGGACATCTGGAATTTTATTCTTTAAGTATGCTATGAAGCCTTTATGGCGCCCTGTCATAGCCGGAGCGCCATCCGTAGCAACTGATATAATATTTTTCAAAGGAATCTCTTTCTCTTCACAAAACTTTTCCAATGTATTGAATATCGTTTCGCCTTTTGTATCTGTCTCAAAATTTCTGGCAAACAATAGTTCTTCACGTATTTTCTCATCTTTAATAAACCTCACGTAAGATAGCAACAACGCTTCATTAGTTGGTAAAGTGGACTCATCGAGCTGAATTGAGAATTGACTAGTCCTCAGATGATTGCACAATGATTCTTCAATGTTTTCAGCCATTTCATCAATTCGTCTTTGCACAGAATTATTACTCAAAGGAATTTTTCGGATAATATCTGCGGCCGGATTATGAAGCACAGTAGTTATTACTTCCTTTATTGCTGGCAAAATTAACTCTTCTCCGATGTTGTGTGGTTTGCCTTTTTGAGCAATTAACAAAGAGATATTGTACGAAGCTCGAAGTCCGTCGTCATCTTGCTTAGCAGCCGCCGAAAATAGTTTTGATACACTTGGCTGAGTATTATGCTTCTTCTCTAGGTCTTGAAAATATGCTACATTCTTTTCTGTCTTATCTGGATGCATTTTATTCAAATGATCTTGCAGTCTTGAAGGCTTCATTGCTTCGTTCGAAAATGTTTTTAGACATAGAAGACACAAAGGCGACGACGGGTTTGTGGGATTTTCAATAAATCCGAATTTAATATATTCCGCAGAGTATTGCCGTCTCTTCTTTTTTACTTCCGACATTGTTTTGTTTTAAGAAATACGTAAGTGTTGAAATCAAGTACTGCTTATCTATTATGCGCGAAACCGCAAATGAAAATAAAATAAATTTACGTCGTTTATATAGGATTGCATAAGCAGCACGCACCAACAGGAATAAGACAAACGTGCATAAACTCGTTTATCTCATTCGACGCCCAATCGTACTCGACAAGCAAGAACAAGTATTATAGAACCAGCCGATTGGTATAGGAATGTACAATTCGGATTATTTAACAAAAACTTGTTAAAACATGATTGCCCGCGGTCTTTTATATCGAACCGAGTTTGAGCTATATCTTAATTAATATTAGTTGATGTTCACAAGATGTAGTCGAGAGTCGAGAGCTCAGTCGGTGTCTAAGAGTCTTCCTAGCTAGGTAGATGAAATTATAAATCGACCCCAAAGCCCTACACAATGCCCCCTATTTTTTCTGGGTCTCTTACCGCCCCCCTTTAGGCCTGCAACGCCCACAAGGGGGCGTTATCGCCCACGTTGGGAAAGACTGGACTAGACTATACGTATCTACGACAGTAGTAAAGTAAGAAGGACCTCTAAATGTGATTGTAACGTTACTGACAAAGCATACTGTCATACTTATTTGTGAATTCTGCGGTAAGAGTGAGACAGAACACGTAACGCTGTTGTGCTTCAGCCACTGATCAGTAATGTTTGAACATTAAGCTTTTGAAACAATACATTAACATTAATACACTGACGAAGACTTGATCTATAGGATATAGTAACCACCTTAACTTATTATAGTTTATCTACACTAAACTTTTCTCCATAGTAACGCCATGGAAAATTCCAAGAGCTCGAGTTCCCAATCGTCACACGACCCCACCATGAGACTAAAGGGTGCCCTTAATGAGGAACTAACGGCGGAGAATCTGAGCAGGCTATGGACTTATACTTATGTTTTGGGTCATGTCACTTGACATTTCTTGGCCGCAACGCATGGGGAATTCAGTTTACCGCGAATTATGCGACCATCGCGGCTGTTTGGGGACTTGCGGGTACAGAATTTATGTGTATAGCATGGTTAGACACATGCGGTATTCGAAATTACTACCACAAAGCAAGCTCTTATTAATTAATTTGACAAATTAATGTTTACGTAAAAGTCACAATCAAAAATAATTTAGATACTGGCTACATACCTACTCGACCGAAAGCGAAATGGCCAATACCTATTTTCACATTCAGTACCCAGAGCCAGTTTACAAGCACTGAAAGTAATTCCCATTCTGATTTTATCACAAAGTAATCGTACCTAGAGAGAACCGTCGCCAGCTCCCAGCCCATATCCCCTCCAACGTAAATAAACTGTGTCCAAACTTTCAGCGGAATCCTATCAAGATTTATACGGCTGCTAGATCCCGTATCTATCGCCGACGGATATCACTCCGATCGCTTAATGAAACTTAAGAGAATACTTTCCCAGTAATCCAATATGGCGGACGGCGACGACGACGCCCCGGGATTTATTCCCCACTCGATACGAATCGCGATACGGACGCCGCCACCCACTATACGTAATTTAAGTTCCGAATACGGACTTATTCCGGTATCAAAAAGAAATTATAAGGGAATCCCGGGGCTGTGCGGGACCGGAATCGTTGTCACCCTACTTCGTGTAATGGCAACGTAATGGCCGCTTTAGTTCTTGGGATTTTGCAGGAGATATTGCTAGGTTTTAATATTCTATCAAGTGATTTTCATTTTAGAAAATTCTTATTTAAGTTTTAAAAGTACTTAGTAAGTAGTAGTTTTGTAGGTCTTTTATTTTATGTTATTAGAAAAATGCTACGCTACTGTTATCTCGTCTACAAACTTATATAAGTATGTGTTAATCAATTTATAATGGCATTGAAAGGTGATTTGTAGTGCCATTATTATTAGACGAAAACTTTTTATCTATTTAGAAGCTTTAGCTTAAAATTATCTTAATTCTGAAATTATGTAATGATTGTCTATGAAACTTTATGGTGAAAAATCATCGCTAACAATGTACTTAGCTAAGCAAACTCAATGAACTTAACTCACACTTAAAGCACTTCTTTTCTCACTAAGTGTTTATCCCTTTTGTCATCCGGAACAGCTTACACGTTGAGCGCGACGCTGGCAGCGAGAACGGATGATGAATGTACGAGTTTCAATAGAGAGCTCGTATCTCTTTCGATTCGTTACCTTATGAGCGCTTACACCTTTTGTGCTCGTTGAAGCTACTTTGCTTTAAATGAAAGTTTTGCGTTGCTTATGGAGAAGCGCGTCGAAATGGAAAATCTAGGTATAGTTGAGTAGGACTAACGGACTCTAATTATATTTTAAATATTTTTCTTGTATACTAATTTGGCTCATTCACTCCTTTTTTTCGCCAATCCTTAAAGAGACACGATGTTTCTCATTAAAAATACGTTCCAATACTTCCTCATTCTTCGGAACCACAAAGGATCTGTCAAAGGAGAATAATTTAAACAAATTAACGGCATATAATACGTACGGGGCGGCACCGAACCCGCGCTCCGTTGGTCATCAATCAAAGTCCTGGTAATTGCGCTGCCGGGTGCCCGGCGCAGTGACGGGATAAGAGGCTGGCATCGGCTTAGGTTAAATGCTATCAAGTATAGACTAACTATATGTATTCTGATGAGTGGAGGGTCATTTCAGAGTACGTAAAATATGCTCAAGATGTAAGAAAATATTGTAAAATAAATGTTAACAAAGTTCTACTGAACACAATATTTTTTTATAATCGGTATGTAAGTGGTACTCGTACTTATGACATATACGAGTATTAAAATATAACGGTAATTACTCGTACGATTAACACTTATTGAATAAACTGTTACTTGTTTTTTATGAGTACTGTTAAATAGAATAATAAACACGGAAATATTAAATAAATACTTTATTCATCGCGGCAAAACTTTACATATTTTGGCGGCACACACGAACCGTCCAAACACTCTCCTGTCACCATAGAGTTTCGCCGCTAGTGACGTCCCGCTGCACAGCGAGTGAACGATCACCGGTAACAGTTTCGGCGATCCTGACGAATCTCCTGCGTCCCCGAAGGAGCACCTCCGCGTAGTTCTTCAGAGGAACTCCTTGATAAAACTGAAATAGATCCACAGCCTAGCTGACAAGATCAGAGACTGTAGAGCCATCTCAGCCACACCTCAGTCCCGCATGACGGAACCAATTATCTTGTTGGTATAAGATCCTAAAGCCCAGCCGACAAGGTCAGATGCTGGATG
This sequence comes from Pheosia gnoma, assembly GCA_905404115.1. Classification (NCBI taxonomy): domain Eukaryota; kingdom Metazoa; phylum Arthropoda; class Insecta; order Lepidoptera; family Notodontidae; genus Pheosia; species Pheosia gnoma. The sequence goes on along the minus strand of FR989894.1, from coordinate 10,379,255 downwards.
GCGCAAACCCCTTCAGCAACACCTTAGTCCGGCATGGCGAGATCAGTCTTTACCTCATTCCGTATTCAAAGCCCAGCTGACAAGGTCAAATGCTAAACGACACGTAAGTCATCTTAACATCACCTGAGTCCGGCATGGCAAGATTAGACATTAGTTCATGTCCCATATCCGAGGCCCAGCTGACAAGGTCAGATGTTGGACGGCATGACAGTCATCTCAACATCACCTTAGCCCTGCATGGCGGGATAAAATATTACGTTATTCCATATCCAAAATCCGAAGCCCAGCTGACAAGGTCAAATGCCGGACGACATGTAAGTCACCCCAACATCACCTTAGCCCTGCATGGCGGGATAAAATATTGCCTTATTCCATTTCCAAAGTCCGAAGCCCAGCTGACAAGGTCAAATGTTGAATGTCATGTAAGCCATCACAACATCACCTTAGCCCTGCATGGCGGGACAAATATTACCTTATTCCATTTCCAAAGTCCAAAGCCCAGCTGACAAGGTCAAATGCTGAATGTCATGTAAGTCATCTCAACATCACCTTAGCCCTGCATGGCGGGATCAAAAGAAAACAGAGTGAGTAAACATATTACAATCCACTTTTAATATTAAAACCCTTCACACCATTCAGTAAATGTTTCACAAAGCAATTGTAATAAATCATACACATAGACAGTAGTTAACACAAAATAATCAAACATAAACATAGCCATGCAGTAGGCATTACCCTTCATCAGACGAAAATTCCCTGGCATGCCACCTCTTAATCTTGTCGCATGCAACTACATTTTTATATCCCCGTTTTCCTTTATTGGCTGACTTCACTTCATACCTGTCGTGGGGCAATACTGCCGTCACCTTGTAAGGACCTGCATAACGTGGGACTAATTTGCCACTTGCTATACCGGATCTCATTATCTTCCTCTCCACCATCACCAAGTCTCCAACCGAAAATCCTTTACTCGCTCTACGGCTCCTATCAAAACGTGTTTTCATCTTCAGCGCATTCCGCTTTATGCTTTCAGCAGCCTCCTGCCTAGCCTTTTCTACGCTTCCTTGGCAACTCACAGGACCTTGTAACTCCGCCGAAAGACGTGGTTGCAATCCACAGAGCAATTCTAATGGGGTTTTCCCCGTACCTTGGCTCACAGTTGAGTTCACCCCCAATTGCACTTGCGGCAAATACACTTCCCATCCTTTCTGTTCTTCGCCCATATGTGCAGTCAAAGAGGACAATATGGTCCTATTCAGTCGCTCCACCTGTCCATTTGCTCGAGGACTAGCAACTGCATTTTGCACATGTTTTATACCGTGCTCATTAACAAACTCCTTAAATTCTTTGCCAGTGAACGCAGTGCCTCTATCACTTATAATCCGATTAGGATACCCAAAAACCTGTGCAAATCGTTGTAGCGCCTGTATAGCACCCTTGGCATTTGCACTTTTTACTGCTTCCAGCCAGACGAATTTCGTAAACCCATCAATAATCGCAACTATATATTGCTTACCTCCACTATTACAAAACGGTCCCAGGTGGTCAATATGCAGGGTTTCAAATGGAGTCATAGCCCTAGGGATCGGATGTAACAGTCCTGGTTGTTTACCTGTAGGTTTCTTTGTAAACTGGCATCCAATACAGCTGTTCACGTATTTCTCAACAAACTGTCGCATCTTTGCAAACCAATACTTCGCTTTAATGGCTTCCAAGCACTTTTCGACCCCTAGATGCCCGTGATTGTCGTGATAGACCTTCAATATATGCCATCTCGCATTCTTAGGAAGTACTGGCCTAGTACCGTTATCGACAATCCGATGAATACGTTCTCCTACTATCTTGTACTGCTTGGCTAAACCATCCTTTTTATTTTTATTCGCGACTAACTCTAGATTAAGATTTTCAATCAGTGACTGAATACTTTCATCGCCATCTTGCAAAGCATCAATTAAATCACGTTCTTCAATGTGGTTCAGATTGATTGGATTCCGACTAAGAGCGTCCACGTGACTCATTGCCGTACCTGGTCTGTGCTCCACAACAAAGTTATACTCCTGTAGGTCAAGCCACCATCTAGCAATTCTTGGGGATAGATCTTTCTTTGACCACGCCAATCGCAGCGCAGCACAGTCTGTCACCACCTCAAACTTAATGCCTGTCAAATACACTCTGAATTTTTGGATGCTAAAAACTACTGCCAATGCTTCCAATTCAAAGCTATGATAGTTTTGTTCTGTGGCTGACGTTTGACGGCTCGCATAGGCTACCACTTTAAACGTATTATCATTCTGCCTTTGAAGTAACACACCACCTAGTCCTATCTTTGATGCGTCTGTGTGCAGTTGTGTTACACGATCAGGACTATATATAGCCAAAACTGGATCGGTTACCAAGGACTCCTTAAGAGTTTCCATGGCCTTGGACTGCTCTTCACTCCAAATCCACTCTTGGTCTTTTTTGGTTAGCTTGGTCAAAGGTTGGGCTGTAATCGCAAAGCCTTTGATAAACTTCCGAAAGTAACTCGCAAGGCCTAGGAACTGGCGCACTTCATGGACGTTCTTAGGAGTACCGAAGTCCTGGACGGCGAGTATCTTCTCCGGAGAGGGTCTGATTTCACCCTTTGTTATTTTATGTCCGAGATACTCAACCGATTCAGTAAGGAATGAACATTTACTTTTCTTCAATTTGACTCCAGCCTCAGATATCAACGCAAGGACTTTCCGCAGATTTTCCAATGCGTCTGATACATTATCCCCCCATATTATCACATCATCAATGTAGACTTCTGCGCATCTGTGAAGCACCGGGGCTAATATCTCATTCATCGCCCTTTGAAAAACCGCCGGAGCGTTACAAAGACCAAAACTCATCATCCGGTATTGGTACTGTCCATCTGGTGTGACGAACGCAGTAAGTGGTCTCGAAGCACTAGAAATTCGAATTTGATGGTACCCATTTGCTAAATCCAAACAGCTGAATACAGACTTATCCACTAAACGATCCAATAAGTCTTGAATAACTGGCATAGGGTATCTCTCCTTTTCCGTGATCTTATTAAGTGCTCGGTAGTCGACACACATGCGATAACCCCCATCCTTGCGCACCAGCAGGATCGGACTCGCATAAGGTGACTTGGACTCCTCTATGATACCAGCCTTCAGCAGATCGGATACTATTTTCTGTACTATCTGTCTCTCGTGGTAAGACAGCCTATACGGTCTGTAGTAGATCATTTTATCTTGAGTGAGTTTAATACTCATCTCTACATCACACTGACCTAGCTCTATGCCATCTCCCGTAAAACAGTGGTCATATTGCTGAAGAACGTCTTCCAGAGCCAGTTTCTCTTCAGCGGAAAGTTTTTCACCAATTCGGGTATTACTGACACCAATATCTGAAAGTGTGCCACGGGCGAAACAGCGATCATGGTTCAATGTAATATTTTCTGTTGTTCGGTTGACGACTCTCACTGTAACACCCCCATCTTCACTATTTATCATATCACCCAAGACATCCATTTCGTATTTAGGGCACCGATGCTCTCTCAATTCCAACTTCATTACTCCACTTATCGATGGTTCAGTCGTCGCTACTACTTTATTCAACCCTGGCACAATCACATTATCCTCTGACGGGTAAATCTTAATGCGCGCTAGATTTTCACAAAGATCTGGCAGCTCTAATGTAAGATCGCTGTCAAAAATAGTCAACTCGGTAGGTGTCTTCACAACTACAACGTTGATCGCCTCAGTGAAGGGTTGCCCCACTAAGATATCCATCATTTGAGTCTTATCTGGTACTACGAAGAACTCAGTGTCTCTCTCCACTCCATCAACTGTCAATCTAGCTGATACCATCCCCAAAGGAACAGTCAACGCATCTCCATAGCCCCTAATTACCACCTCACAATCTTTTCCAGTAAACTCCAAATTACATTTCTGACGGATCGACTCTTTCATTGTATTACAAGCGCTACCAAAGTCTATGTAACCATTGACCATATTATTGTTTACCAATACTTGTTTGTAGTACTTCTCATCAGATTTTTCCGGGCAAAGCACTTGCACTTTCTTTACATATGAATCCTTAGATTCAGATTTTGAACCATCCTGTCTGCGTTTCCAACAATCCTCAAAATTGTGCCCTTTGCGCTTGCAATATGAACACAACTTGTTCTGCTTTCTTTTCTTGAAACAGTTACTCTCTATATGTCCAGCCTGATTACAAAATCTACAAATAATTTTCTTCTCATCTTTTCCTTTAGACATTTTAATCGCACAGGCTCTGGCTTTATGACCAGATTTTCCACAGTTAAAACAGGATACACTGACTCTGGTATCTGTAACACTGTGGACTGTTTGAGTCTGTTCTACAGATTTTATTGTACCCAAATACTTGAGAAGGGTACATGAGCTCCGGCAACCTGCTGAAACCGCACCAACTTCCATCAGCTTATCACCCAGCGTTCCAATTATAGCTTCTGCTATGACTTCATCTGACATCCCACAGGTCATCCCAATTCCCAATTTATCATAGAAGAATTTAATTGGGTCTTCTCCAGCGGGCCTCACTCTGTTTACTAATTCACGGATCAAGTTTAATTTATTTTGAGTAAATGGGAAAGCGCGCTTGAGTCTGTCTTTCCACTCTTCCCAACTAACATCAAATGACTGTTGCCGTTCATACCATCCCTTTGCGTAGCCTCTCAACTTGGAAGTGCAGTTACAGATTAGTGTCCGCTCATCCCAACCATACATGGATGCAATGCTTTCAAGATTTCTTATCCAATGTTCAATTGATATTGTAGTTCTTTCTGGGTCAAACTCAGGAACAATATCACTCCGTCCCAAATATCGCACAGTGGTGTCATTCAAATGAGTTTTAGGGGTGGAAGTTATAATATCTCTTTCATAAGAGGTAGTAGGTTGGCTGGTGAAGTAATTTTGGGTTTGTCGCAATTGACGGACCAAACCTTCTAACGCACCAATCCGGTTCTCTTTCTGCAGAAGTTCTTTTTTATATTTACTGTCATCCACCCTATCCTCCTCTGATGAGCTACTAATGGAATGTCTCCTCTTATGCCCACTCATTCTCCTAATTGTTTTCTCTTTTATTTATTTTTTTAAACACAAAATAACCAGTCTTTTTTTTTTTTTTAAATTTTAAATACAATAAACCACAAACACAATACAGTTAGTCAATACACCATTGAATCATTAATACACAACTGAAGCTAATAGTATTATGCTGGTAAGTTTTCTCAACCACAAAACAAACACAGATTAGTTCCCAATGTTAGTATGCAAGTCAATACAGTTAGTCAATACACCATTGAATCATTAGTACACAACTGAAGCTAACTAAACTTAGCTAAACTGAAGCTATTATACTGGTAAGCTTTCTCAACCACAAAACAAACACAGATTGGTTCCCAATGTTAGTATGCAAAAAGTCTAACACAAACTGTTATTAGAATTTCCAATTAAAACCAAAATTTTAACATGACAAGCAGTAAATATCAATAGTTACACTCACTTCAGCATTCCCCAACACACACAGGTACCTGAATGCCATCCACAGGGTCTGGTAGCTCCATGATAATCTTCAACAAACTCACCGGGGAAGTTATTGACCCCCAGCAATAGTAGGTGATACAATGAAGCTTTCTAGATTAGTTTTTAAGCGTCAATAATTCGCGAATACACATTAAATGAATTATAAAATAGTTTTCAAAGTACAACACAATGTTCAAGTTCAAACTTGTTGGTTTTTCGTTTCAATCACACGTAAAAACACACAATTTGGAAAACACTATACGTAAATATGTCAGGCAAGAGATACGATCCCACTTCTGACTGTTAAATAGAATAATAAACACGGAAATATTAAATAAATACTTTATTCATCGCGGCAAAACTTTACATATTTTGGCGGCACACACGAACCGTCCAAACACTCTCCTGTCACCATAGAGTTTCGCCGCTAGTGACGTCCCGCTGCACAGCGAGTGAACGATCACCGGTAACAGTACGTACTTACTTAATTTGTGGTTTTGTAAATCTTTACAGCCTATTCAATAAAGTCTCCTATGATGGCTTATATGTTAACAAATTTAATATATTCCCTGCATAATGTGACCTAAATTTCATCCTCTAAGAATAGCCGAACGTTATGTACTCATATGTATTCACAAGCACATAATAGAAGAATGGATAATTGCGAATATGGTATCTACGACTATTTACAATAATAATTTCTTCTTGCTTGGTCAATAGTTTTTCTTCGATTCCTATACAATACGCAAGTAGCTATTAAGATGGAGGCCGGTAGGTACAGAGGCAATTGTATTGGAGGAATCTCCGAATTATCCGCAATCAATCGGACAAAGGAGGAATGGTCCGAGATATTCCACTAACGTCTGAAGATTTATCACAACTGCCGGACCAGTGTTGTACAATGACATATCGATAAAAAAGTGTTAAATATCGATTAACGATAGCTCGTTTTGTGCAACAACATGTTTGACTCAACGACTGTGCAGCCTTGCGAGGACGGGTCGGTGACATGCCTCGCAGGAGTTGACAGCAAGGCAAATCATAGATGATAACACTCAGGCGGCGGCGTCCATGAGACTTTTATTTACGGTCGCGTTCTGATCCGATTGTGGAATTAAGAATAGAATGACAATTTCTTACTGCCCCTGTAGGCCTAAAAGACATAATTGATTTAACTTAGACTTCTCGTCGACAACTAGCTATGGTCACTGATCCCCTCAGTTGTAACTTGATTATTAAACCCTACAACCATTAGGCCATAACATATCCGATTTAGTATAAACATACTTTTTTTTTATATGAAGACTACATTATCGATAGTCATTAATCGTATCACATCCTTACTTACCGATCGTTGTTTCACTCAACACACCGCATTGTTTCTGCGAGCAACGATGGGGTATGAGTAGAGTTGGGGTCGCAAGTGCGTCGGGGCTCGGATGGGCTCCTCACTCCTGAAGCACGCTTCAACTTGCAATCACAGCACCTTTGTGTTCCTCACCCGAGTTTGGAGGGCCCGGTTATTGTGTTTCTTTTGCAACTTCTAAGGGTACCCTTCGTAAGATATTTCGAAAAGGCTGGAAGTTGGATGAGACGCCATTACTGAAATAGCACGATCAATGCTATGACATTATCAATGGATTGAAGGGTTTGATTGTTTTTGTCATATTATTCTATTATATTGCAAACTAAATAGTTTGTACACTAGTCACTCACATTATATTTGACCGTTGACCGACCGTACAAAAAATAACTTCTTAATTTATAAATAAACAACACTTAACAGCCGCGTTCAGACTGGGCAGCCTCAGGAGACTCAGGCACTTGGCGCGGAGATTGAATGAATTTATGGTTTAATTATTTATTTTATTCCGGACAAAATTTAATAACATTTGTACTAAAATAACATTAAAAAAGATAACCATACCAAAACATGGTCAATTAAAAATACTTACTAACTTGATAAACAATTTTGTGCTGTTCGCAAACAGAACGAACGCAATTTCATGTAAATTTACAGTAAAGTTACACGTATTTTAAAGTCAATACACGCACATACACATACACAAGACATAAGCGAGAAGCGATGTATATTTTACTTAATTCACGAAATTATATTTGAAGTAGGTTTCCACAAATTGAAATGCAGAAAGTAGGCTGAGCGCACCACGTTATAAAGGCATCTAAAAACACAAATTTCCACACTATGTTCACCCTTACCATGTTACTGATTTTATACAAATGAGAATACTCTGAAAAATAAAAATAATACATTAATCCTAATTTTCATAATAGATAAAGTAACCGTTCTTTCTCAACGCCCCGCTGACCCGCCATTGAAATATATTAAAATTAGAACTATCCCAAATTTTGAAATTCGAATATAGAACGACGCAATTTGAAACCATAAACAATTTTCAATTGTTTTGCCTCGTAAATTTGAACAATAGTGCTGTTAATTGTGACTGTATTATTTTACACATGGCGAGCCGTTTCACGTTATTTATTAAATCGAAACCAGTTTCATTAGCCAATATGAAGTTATGAAATATGAGTGTCTGAATAATTAAAGCTGCTAGCTTTAAACGGTATTGTTTTGTGACCATTTGATATCATCATTTGTGAAAATTTATCAATACACCAGCAGCTATTTAATAAAATTTGGACGTAATAAATACATTTCGCGGGATAACTGTTTATGCGTTTATCTAGCGATATTTATTTATAGCCAGTTCACTTCAAAAGTCTATTATTATAAATTAATATGACCATGACCATGAAAGAGGTTTTTGACAAAAACTGATAGTTAATAAAAAATCTCCTAAGGTTAATATTTGATACGTTCTAAGTTTAAATAAATAGCAAATGACAAAAATAAGACTTGCGATTCTACGATGTACAAACGATATTCAACCTTAAGGTGATAAAGGAGTTTCTTGGTCGTCGTTTTGTAGGTACTTTAAGTACTGTTATTTTTTTTTTATTTGTATAACATTACACAATGCAATCATTAAGTGAAATTGCTTCTAAACCTCAAACCGTCATACCTACTACCATTTCCCTCCAAAGGACACGAGCAAGAAGACTTACATGAGATCCTTTACTAATTAGTTTCAAAGTTAACCAGCACCGATTCAACCCAACTGCATAGAGAAGGGAGTACGAATTAGATTTGTGTCCGGTTGAACTTAATTCGGATTTTGTTCCGTCAATACGGGTCGGATGCGGGTGTCCGTTCAGACTAAAGGGAATAATTAAAACACGGTTATAGGGGTGTACGAAGAACTCCGGTAAAATGTTTGTAGCTATTATCTATTTCACCATTTTGAATTAAGAATTTTACATTGAAATAAAACTAATTTTACGGATTTTTTCGCGTTTTTTTTTTTACGTTCCCGACGTTTCGTTTAAGAATTTTAAATGTAGAATAGGGAGATAAAAAATATTGTCTTCTCTTTTACCTTAATGTGCCTCCTTTGAAGCAAACCGAATTTGTGCAAGTCTAATATAATCCTATTTTTAAAATCCGACCACAGAGTAATGATGTAGCTACCCTAGATACATTCATTTGTATACGGGCTCGTTACAAAACAGTTGCATAATACGAACACAGAAGCATAAAACGTTTACAAAAATAGTGTGCCGCATCCGCAAAAATGAATAATTTCATTTCACATAAAGTGCTCCTCTATTACAGCCGTTTAAAAACAAACTCACCGCCTTTGTGTTATGGTTTACAATCGACAAAAACTACACGTGTGCATTTACAAAGGCCGATATAGCAGTTGATACTTTTTGCTCGCGATCACGACACCGGTAACGACTTCCATCGCAAACGCGCAACGAAAATGCAACGATTCCGATATACGACATGAAAACAACCCGCCGGCGATGACTCGTCGCTTAGCAATTGAAGGAGAAAAAGGAACATCGATTGTTCAAATCCAAACGGAAATAATGCAGAGACTATGAAAAATGGATGTTTACAACAATCGTTAGGCTCTTGAATCCTGATGCACATTTACCTCGCAATTTATAGACGTAAAAACAATAGTTTCGAACAAAAAACGGCCGGGCAGATTGTAGGAACATCCGCAAACTCGTTTAAATCGGCGGCGTGTCCGCTCCGGATAGTTTTTCGTGAAAAATTACAGCCGAATGGCGGGTAAGCGGTGCTTTTAGCCTAGTTTCGGAACGGGCGGAGTCACGGCACGACCGACGAGGCGATTTCCTCGACCGCACCGGTGAATTTACTTGCACACATCTGCCAAGTAGGTTATTAACAGTTGAAACTCCCAATAACCCTTCTTCAAATAAAATTGTCATTGCCTGAAAAAACATGTCATTCTATTTTCAAAATTCGAAATGTTTAATCATAGAGCAACTAATAGTACAGAGGGGCAGTACAACTCGAGTGGTTTTATTGCCGGTGGGGAGTGGAAGGCGAGCAATTTGGCGGTCTGACCGCAAGAGCCGCGCATGTTTATTAGAGGCAAAGAGCCCGCCGCGTCGGCCCTCGATTTGCATAACGGTCTGTGTCGTAATTAGAAACCATCTCGGACGTCTCTCCTTTGTCCCGTCAGGTCTGGAGGGTACAACGTCAAACGCCTTCTATTTAGCCGCCTCGCAGGATAAACTGTATAATCCGACTGAATTAAAATGTGCATCGTGTTTCTGTACAGTTTCGTGTTCTGTGAAACGAATCTTGTTATTGGCTTAAAACATTTAAGTGGAGCTTAACTTTGTTATAATATGCTGCAGACGTCGTAGACGTTCATTAAACCTTGATATTATGATTTGTGATAACTATTTTAGAAGAGTACCCACTAGTTATGCAAAATGAAATAAAGAACAATTTACGAGTACAATATGGGTTTCGTAGGTATATGTAGTCAAGGCTTCAAATGCTAACGGTAAAGTGAAAATGTTAATAACTCAACACCCAAAATATTTCGCGTCAATACATTATAATGAAAAATAAGGCATGCAAAACGCCACATGAGTACAGCTTAAGAACGGGATAATTTATTACTTACGCCGTTCATTACTCAAACATACACTTAGCTATACGATGAAAAATCGTTTAAAGAAATTGCTCGCGCACTCCGTGCTCCGTAAGAGTACAAGAGTACAATAAATCGTTTTCTAAGAACGGTACAGTGTAGCGCGCACAACAGAGGCGGGCCGGGCATAACTCATTAACTCAGCGCGTTTACGAGGTCCGCTATATCGCGGGCCGCGCTGGGATAATGACGCTAAACCGATATCCTTATTTACTGCAAATTGCGTCGGCTCTTGCGTCTAGCTAGGCCTGCGATATGGAATTGGGGTCGCTACAAATATCTTGTTACGCTACTTGATTAGTTTTGTTTCATGGTAAAATTGAATCTTAGGTAACGCAACGTGTTGGTTTTATGGAGTGCGCTATACATAGAATGGGCATGGATTTTGGTATTTTCAGTTTTTTGGTGATATAATAAAAATGTTTTGGTATTTCTGAATTAGTCACATTCAATTAAAGTACTAACGAGAAAAAGCTCATTAAAACAACAAAATATGATAATTAAGCGCGAATGAGTTTTTAGGCATTTCTAGTACACTATAGGATTTTGGTACTAAATAATATTATGTACAACTATGATGTTTCGGAAGTGGCTTACAGACAAAAGCAAATCAGCCGTGAAGTGAGTTTGCAAAGAGCACGCGTCCGCAGCGAAGCGAGTTTCGGAACGTAACGCGTTTACACCCGTCAAATGCACAATACGTCCATTGTACGGAATTGATTTATTCTTGAATCAAATTTATTTTATTTGTAATAGCAGTCTCGAATAACTTTATTTTGATAATTAAAAAAATACTAGATACTCCAAAATATCTACAATATGGTGTCCTTTTAAGTTAAGCAGTTATAGTAATACGTAGTTTAGTTGCGGGGATAGAGACAGCAAACAAATTAATAAAGGAAACTATTCCAGATGTTAATTCCCACATGAGAATTTTAATAAGTGCCAATTATATTTCAAATGGTACTAATAACTGCGATTTCAAAGAGAATGTTAAAGTAAAGCTTTGAACCCCAACGTTTCTTGGATTGTTACAATTATATTTAAATTACGATGTTCTTTGTTGTACAATAAAATATTAATTAATTCTTTATATTCTTGCTTGCAATGCTACTTGAGAAAGTTGAATAATGAGATTTAATTATCGTTGGCGCTTATATATAAACTAAAGCTTTCTTATTGTTTACTAACAGGTAATATACATACATGAATATTCAAATTTGAACAGATAAAACAGATAACTTGATTATGTTTTTATTTTTGCATCTTCAGACCAAAGTATTTGAAATGTAATGAAAATCTTTCATGAATAAACAATCAAGCATCTTTGTCATCTTTGTTGAATGTTTGTGTTTTTTTTTTTTTTATTACATTATAGGCAAGTATTTGATCTCGATCTCACCTGATGGTAAGTGACGATGAGATCTACGATGGAGCATACTTGCCTAGGTAGGAAGGCGGCAGTAGATAGAGACGCTACATTCACTAGGCACATGCAGCGCAACTGATCTGACCCGCCATCCATGAATGGCAGCACCGAACATCATGCCGGAACACGGCTAGGCCGCTTGGCGACATGGCTATTAGGAGTATTTCGTTTTAATCATCAATATATTTAAATAAAATCATGTCTTCCTTGTTCCAGGCAACAACAGACGTGGCCTCGTGTACCACAAGCCTCAGAATATCAACGGTAAGTGCCGCGCCAACATATCGACTTTGATCAATTATGTTCTAATCAAAATTACCAGCTCACTAATTATCTGCGCTAATGAGTTGTGCGACATGCCGGTGGTACATCACTGTAGTCTGACGTTGTATGACAATTATTAGCTCTAGTTGACTATACATTAGGATTTGCGGTTTGAAGTAAACATCTCTATAAAGAGTTAGTGCAAAATTACTTATTCTAATTACTTTCCTCTACTAATTTTAATGACTGTATAGCGCAAGAGTTTTGTATTACCGTGGAAATTATATACAATTACAACGTTACTCATCTTTGCTTTAATTGTAATGTAAAAAAAAAAATAGAACCAATTTTATTAATCGAAATAAAATATACATGATGATGATATTATCATCATCATGTATATTTTATTTCGATATTATCATCATCATGTATATTTTATTTCGATATTATCATCATCATATTTTTTGTATAAATACATCAGCCTACACTTTACGTCATAAAATTATAGCTAGTGTGTATGCTACACTATCGCCGTACACTCAGGCATGTAGTCTCTGTCGCTTAATTACTCTGTGTCTGCCAAGCTTATCGTATTAAACCGCTTACAGTGACGTCACGTAGTAATAATTAGATTTACTTAGATTATAATTCGGTGAAACAGATATTGCTCAATTAATTTAATAATGCCTTCATTATTAATAATATCTACGCTATAATACAGAGAGCTTTATTATTGACTGAATCATTCTGACGGCCTTGTAGATAATTATATTGGTATGCAAAGTATTTTAGGCAGTAGGTAACGAATTAATTTTATAGAAGCATTTAATAAAATTATTGCCTGCCAGTTCAAATCTTTTTCTCAGATTTGTTTGTTATTCGAATCCCTCTAGTAGGTAAAGGCATATTCCAATTTCAAATGCGATGTCGAACGAAACAACGGCTACACATTTTTTTTATTACAAACGGTATCAATATACTCTGTTAAAAAAAACGTTAATTTGAAAATTGATGCCTTTCTATTATTTTTAATCCAATATGTATGTATCAAATTAAAATTATTTTTAGAAAAGTTAATATTGAAACAATAGAAGCCAGAAGTCCTAAATTTATGCTAATGTAAAACTCCTACATAAAAATAGAACATCGGAATTTGAATTCGTATTGTCACTTCTGTCACACCCCATTTCCGGCCAAACCCGGCGGCCATTGATTAAGGGCGCGTTCGGAAACTAAACATTGATCAACGCGCGATAATTAGCGCCGCCGTGCGTTCCGAGCACGTACGGTCACGAAAACTCGATTCGACTCGGGCCGGTTAATCAGCACCGGCGCGCCAGTAATAGGTACCTAATGCGACAACTAATTTCCCGAAAGAAGTGCCCCACCTTTCCCTTTGATCGTGGCTGTTCCCTATTCGTGTCACGCCCGTGAGGTACCCCGAGGTACCCCCCCCCCCCTTCCCTTGGTTGAGTCCGCGATGTGCAGTTATCAAAGCTGAAACTTGTGAATTAATAAGTACGTGCTTAGATTTTGACGGGTTTTTGTTAGGTAACATTTGTTTTACCCCTCTGGCTACTAGCTCTTTGGAGCTTATCAGTAGTAGGTATTTTTCTCATCGTCATAAATCCCCCAATGATATCGATGAAGATTATGATAATTAAATGAAATCCCTCCACCCTATCAGTAAAGCGGCGGTAATCTTAAAAAGACAAGTTTCAGTAGGTACCTATTTAATTTTAATTACCTATATTTTCTCGTGCACTTTTAAGAACATACAATTAATAATATTCGTGCAATATTAAACACCTTTCCGGAAAAACGCTACAACAAGCCCATAACAGGGTGCTTCGAAAAAGGAATGGGGAGGCCTTTGCCGTGCAGTTATTTTTTTTTATATAAACAAAATAGACAACTTCACTCTTTAATTTTTAAATCACTTTGGCGCGATTTTGACTGAAGGAAGCTCGGTGCTGCCAGTAGCCAGCATTACAGATTTTTATTGATACACTTACTAACGTCATAAGTGGCTACAAGAATATAATAACAATATACACATACGATACGTTTATTATAATAAGATTGTTTTCGCATTTAACCCAATCGGATTTATTTGATCAATAAATATTACAATCCAAGTTTGCATTCTATTTGTGTTTAGTCTTTAGACACAAATATTCATAAAAGAGATTAATAAATAGCTACTTAGTACTTACTACTAATGTTAACAATTCAATCAGTTAATATTCTTATTGATTAGCAACAAGAAATAAGAAAAAGATAGAAGTTTTGATTTATGCACAAGTTTCGAACCGAATCGTTAATTTCCGAAGGCTTCGCCCTTTTCGGGGTTGGCTGATGGATGTTCGAGAAGTTTCCAAGTTTAAACCGTTAGTACAAAGGATTATACAAGTTTTTTCGACTAATTACTGATTTAACTTACGAACTTCCACTCGTTACTATAAGAACTTATTCGTTCATTTAAAATGTATTATTCAATTCGACCCTACGTATAGCAACATGGAAGTGACATATAGATTTTATTGATAACTGTTACCGCCAAATATTGGCACACTTTAAGGGCACGTTTATACGGATATCCTGGCAACCCTAAATGGAGTATGGTCACAATTGGGCAGCCATTCGTCGGCGCCGGCGCTCGGCTCCACTCGACATTATTCCGAGCTAAACAGAAGCTATCAAAGCTAATTGGCGGCGGAACGTAGCGCACCGCAGATTGGACTTCATAAGATTAGCAACCCACTCGGGAGCGCGGGCTGCCTAAAATTGATGGTGAGTCCAAGCTATTTAAGTATCAGTGTGGGATATTCATGAGCTCACCCAATGACGAGACAGAAGACAATCTTTTTCACTCAACAGCTCGAAGTTCTAAATTCAAACACTTGTATTTATCTAGTCTACATCAACTTTGTTAAATTGTCACTTCTAGTCGACTTGTTTCAGAACGTAACCTCTCCAAAACAATAAGGAACATTCGCCAGCCAGTAATACAAGCGAGCAACCATGCTTGAATAACGTAACCTAACATTCGAAAGGAAGTATAAATCAAATCAACTTGAAACCCATCCTAAACAATACACTTTTATATCCATCAATGTCATCATTCCATCGTAATAATATATCTTCGATACAAATCAAGCTGCTGATTACGATTTGATTGAGTTATGTAAGTGAGCGTACATGCAAAAAGAAAGTGCGAAATATCAATACACGACCGCTGCGCCTTTCCAAACAAATCGTTTTACAATCAACGCTCCGCACTAACAATATTAATCCGACAGTAAAAGTACATTCAACTCTCGCATCAATAACCATTTTGACAGCTAAGCCGCCATTTTTTATTTAGCACGCAACGTTCAAAAATGGAACCCGAGCGAAAATCGCACCGTCGGAGGTCGCGTTGGGGAACAAAAACCCTCCCGGTACTGTGGCCCGGGCAAACATTGAAACTGCATCGAAAATCCTCTTTTAAACCCCTTATATTGCAGCTTTAATCTCACCGTGGAAACTTTCGCTGTAACTAACGCGGCAATGGAATTGCGACGTAGAATTTAGCATCCTAACGCTGGTACCGGGCGCTACAGTAGATCAACTTCCGAGCCATTTATTCGCAAATCGAGTTATTGCATCTCCCGCAGATCGCTTTACATTGGTCATTGGTGGAAATTACACGTCGCCACAAATTTTCCTATTCAGCTAGAGATTAATGAATAAACCGTTATGTTTTTCCAAGATTAATGCAACGCTTCCGCGGAGTGCTGGCGTTTTCTTAATTTCCTCCTTCAAAGCGGTGCATAAGACTTAATTTATGGCGTCGCGTGGCAAAGATAAATTCGTTCGTGTTTATCATGGCCAGAGCTTTAATACACAGTGCTGTTTTTTTATGCACTTGTACATTTAGTTACATCAGGACGTCGTATTTTGCATTTAAGTCCTTGTCCTATTAGAGCGTCTGTTTGTTAAATTTCACAAAAGCAAATCAAGTTATAAGTGTACGGTACGCATCCAAACATAGTTATCCATTTATTTCGCTACCCGTAGTGTTGGCGAATATCGCAAATTAAATAACGTATTTCGACTATGAATAATAGCCGGAGCTTTTTCAACGCGCTTCGGGAGAGGATGTAACAATTTAAAATAAAAAAAACATAATCCGTTGTTTATTATTCACATCAGATTATTTTTAAATTGGGATCGCTTTCATACGAATGTTACGCCTGGCTATCAATAATTGGTCCCGTTTTTTAGGATGTGCATAATTTTGTCATTGTGAAAACTAAGAGATCCTACACAGAGTACGCAGAATGGTCTCCCGTGTGTTTGGGTTCATAAGACTACCACCTAACTTACCTATAAGATTGCAAATAATCAATTATATGTTTGCCTGATTTTCAAGTGTAACAGCAATCTATACTTAATTGTTAAGGACAACAGAGAAACCCTTTCAAACATTTAACTATGTTAATAAACCTGTCCACTCCTCATTTATGGCCATGCTAATTTACCGCGGCTGGGCTAGTTTCATAAGCTTTATTAAAATTCCTGGTCACACAGGCGGGGTCCAATTCTCGAATATCGTGCTAAGGCCTTATTATATTCGATATTTTAACGCACGCGAGCTTTTGACGGACTAATTGCAGGCGGGGCTGTTAGATAGAGAGTCGGCGTCACGATACGCTGAGGGTGGAAAGCGGCCATAATATTATAAGGCTTAGCTGACATGGCACTAGGTACTTATATAGTTTATTTTTCGCAGTGTTACATTTTAATGGTCGGCACCAAAAGGCGTGAAACACGTTAAGGGATCTTTCGAGATGATGGTCAGCACACATCGATGGCAACTATGCTCGTGTCCTTAGGTATGCCGCGGTAGCCCTAGGCATTGCCATTGAAATTTCAACTATAACATATGTTATATTCTAATCTTAAAATCCCTTGCTGTACCGTTCCGCCTACCACGTTGTGCGGGCAGAATCAGAATATATTTTAATAAACTTATTTTCTTCTGGTAATTATTTGCGTAACGGCAGTCATTTGGAAAATTGTAGGTAGTTATATTCTGAACGTTAAATTTTAGTGTCCGAGGCGAGTCGCTGCTGTGTTATTGAAATTTAATAAGGCTTTAAAGAGAATAACTACTTACTTACCTACCTGATGTTATCGTCAAATATACTACATAGGTAGTGTATTTTTTTATTTTTAATAAATCTACCTTCTTGTGCCTAGGAAAATATTTACATTTTGTTTTTTTTATTTTAATTCGAGAGGCACGCCTTGCGTGTCGTCACAAATTCTTGTTTTTTTTAACATTTACCGTTTTTTGTATAAAAACACGGGTGAAGCACCTTTTGTCCCACTTGGACACGCGAAGGGAGGATTTTCTAGCCCCGATACTATCTTTGTATTATAATTCGTAACATTTTTTGTTCCTTACTTTGTGATTTTGGTTATTAATTTGAATGACTTATGTTATTAAATTAATTTTCAGTAAAATAGGCCGAACTAATTGTTACTTTTGTAATTCTTGTTTCTTTTTGTGGGACATTTTAGTCGACAGCGAATCAAGTATATCAAAGTAAAAGTCAAATCATTAATTTCGTATCGGCCTACGGGGGCACTTACAAATTGTCATTTAATGTTTCTATCTTAACTCTTCAAGCCGATAGGAACTCGACCTGAACTGAGAAGATCTGGAAGAAACCCAGCGGGCTTGTCTTTTTTTACAAAAATCCTTTTTATTTACTTTTTTTTAATAGCCATATTTATTACATAAAGAAGAAAGAAAACTAAGCTCCAGTGCCTCCATCTTAAAATCTTAATTGACGCGATTATATGTACCTATACACGTGCCTACAGGTATACAAATTTGACCGATTGAATCGTTCACGGTGCATCACCAATGTTGTATCAATCATGCCTTATTGGTATTCATGGAATCAATTGCTCTACAAACAGTTATGCTAGTACATTGATGCCCTAGAAACAATAATTATTGTCCTCAATCTGTAAGATAGTCTAAATCAATTTGTCATTTCAATATGGCGTCGCAACTACGTATACTCTGACATCTTTGTCAGCAATGGTTCTATCGATCATTGAGAGTATGTATTTATAATTTGTAAGGGAACAGGAATAATAGATTTTAAATGTGAGACGTTAGATTACAAGGCCTGTTTCTACCATCTGCTAATAAACCTTATCCAGAATATATCTGTTGGTTACCACCTAAATATTTTGTGGAATAAATTCTGGTTACTACGTAATTCTAGGTATTTTTTTTTTGTTTTATCTAAGTACGTACAAACCCTGCGTTTGCTCATCTCTTCATTTGCGATCGCGTATAAAATTACATTAATTATTTTTTTAAATTCACACAGTTCTACATTTAAAAGATGCAATCGTTTACTTATTTTTTTTTAAGTTCGCAATTGGCTACAAAATGGTGCGATTTTTGCCAGTGTCAAGTAAAAAACGTTACCTTTGTTATTATTATTCAAATCGAATGCCGCTTACACATGTTGGCCCGGATGCGATTAGGTGTTGGGTTGCCGATGACGCCCATAGAACTCATATCGACTCGGTGCAATGATATGAAATCACACGCTGGCGTAGTAGATAATAAATGCAAGTTTTATAAGGTTTTTTATCGCAATGCCCGGCAACGTGAATTTATGCGTTCACTGCGGTTAACTGTTCCCACGGCGGCGCTTATCCCAGCGAATGCTATTTTAATTTGCCCATAAACTATTTGCTCAACCATGTTTTCAATTAAACATTTTTATTTTAATGCGTTTTATTTATGCTTTGTCGTCTTGGATTTTCATTGAGTAATGTTTGATATTTCCAATGTGAAATGTCTGAGGACATATTCATTTATCTCAAGCCAGTCAATCTACATCATATCTACTTATTGCTAAATTAAAATACTTACCTTAATTCTTTTTTATTCAATAAATATGTCTGTCAACGGTTTATTTATTAATTTATTTTCTATAATACGTAACATAACAATAACTACTGATTTAAATAAAAATAGAATCTCAATATTCCGTGAACTCAACGTTCCATATTCGAAAACGACTCAGTGACGCGCATCCTCAATTTACGTATCGATACATCGACTAAACTTATCCGATTACACGTATAGTGCATAAATCTCAGATTTAAATTCAGAATGCCGCCAGTAAAACAGTGCTATGTCTGTGTTGCAGTCTGGAACAGGCAGTGCATTTGTTCGCAAATTTAGCCAAGTTATATGGCGGGTGGCGCGGGGGCCGGTCACTCGCGTATTGTTCCCGACACGCCGTCCACATCGCCTACTGAACCCGGTTCCGTTTCGTGCCACATAAAGAACCCCCTTTATTGCTAACTGCTCGTGTGTATGTAATCTATGCGGAGTAAAGCCCCTCGGCAAGAAAACTAATTCGAACATAAAGATCGTGTCGTTTTTGCTTGAAATTGTGTGGAGTTTCATTTTCTTTCTGTTGACGTAGAATAATCTTTTTGTGTAGCAAACTAATGTTGGCTTGATATATTAGCTTTAACAAAAGCTGTTTTGCATGTTGAACGTAACATGTAATAATGAAGTGGTAATTAAGGAAGTAATATGCATATCTAGTCTAAAAGGGTCTTCCGTAGCTGAGGTGTGTTCTCATTTTAATGTTAAATAAGCATAAAGTTGTTTCGCCGACGCGACGGTCGGAAGCGACGGCCATTCCGCGCGAATCTTGAATTATTCGCACAAAATGGCCGTCACGCGCGCATTGTCCCGCCGAACATCCAGGAGCACGATGTGTGGACGTTACGGTGATATAAAACCGCTAATTGTTCCAACAAAATGCGCATTATTCGCTATGAAAACTCTCGTATACGGCGAAAACAATATACCTAGTTCTGTTCACGGCCTGATTAGCGCAGTGGTAGTGACTCTGCTTTCTGCGCCGAGGGTCCCGGGTTCGAATCCTGGTAGGGACACAAGCTTTGTGTGATGAGCTCGGATGGTTGTACCCGAGTCATGGATGTTTAATATGTATATAAATATTATATACTGAGTTCGCCCTCAGTCCATTGTACGGTACCCATAACACAAGCATTGCTTAAAGTGGGACCGTATAGTTGGTGTGTTCGTATGGCGATATTTATTTATTTATTGGTAAAAGCAACGGATGTAATTGAACTAGCAACCATTTCATGCGTTACAATTTTGCTGAAATAATCGTATCTAACGATTACACGGATATTCTCTGATAAGCTCACATTGTTTACGCAAAGGTAAATTAGTTTAAATTGACTAAATACGCACCACCACCCTGCTAGTGTTGTGCAAATTATCGATTTTTGAACAGTCGACTAAAACATGCAGTAGGTAATTTAAATAAGTACCTAGCACGTTCATATTATAATTTGATGCTGTGTTGACACATCAAGATAAAGCCTAATTAAAAAACAACAAGCTAGCCCTCCGTTCGTTGTGAAGCGATTATAATTTCCTGTGTACAGAGGCCGGCGTAACACATATAATAAATTAACAACACGTATCGTAATCGATCGTGTGTAGTAAGTATCGAGATGTTGAC
Organism: Pheosia gnoma; assembly: GCA_905404115.1. Classification (NCBI taxonomy): domain Eukaryota; kingdom Metazoa; phylum Arthropoda; class Insecta; order Lepidoptera; family Notodontidae; genus Pheosia; species Pheosia gnoma. The sequence continues at coordinate 10,358,344 of FR989894.1, read as the reverse complement.
TTTTCAATTAAGCCGACTGCCGATCTTGCGCCGACAAGCGTACGATTAATCAATCGTGGTTGGACGATTCGGGGTTCGGCCCGTACCACGAGAGGCCGAGCGCCGAAATTATCTCGAATTAATGGACTCGGATTTCAATTAACATCGGACACAGACAGATTTCATTGATGTGCACTCGGCTATTTTGTTTTATAATTCTGATCATACAGATATAACACACATAAAAAATAAATTATTAATTAAATACTCATGAATGACCTGCAACAAGTATCTAAAACTATTATGTGACTAATCCACGTTCTAACTCGACAATTGAATCGATTCTAAATCGAATTATGAACGTCCCTAAGCATCTAATAAATTCAATTGAATGAAATTGCACCGAGCGAGATTCTCCGTGGTTCGGGGCTATCTATCAGGCACGGCGAACATTTCGAATGGACGCCCAGTAGGTAGTCTATGTCCAAGTAGTAATTACTTCTAACATCAATCTAGACCTCGTTTGAGTTTGAACGATGTAAGAATTAAAAGAACAATGTTGTAGTACAAGATGCAGTATCTATTTGTAGTCCTTAAACTCTCTTACTTGAACGTATTTTTTAATTGGTATTTATTATCTTATACTTAGACAATCTTTTGCACTGTTAATATCAGTACTTTCGAAAACTATTTCTCATATGAACATTATTATAACATGAACTTCATTGGCAACCGCAACAACTGTTCTTAGCTGTTCAAGCCGACTGCAAAACCACTTCACCGAAAATATAAAACCAATCTCTAGAATTTCATTTCAGAAATGTAGAATCTTTTCAGTTAAGTGTTTTTGCAGTCGGGTTTATTGTTATTTTTAAACTTATTTTTATTTGATCTTTGTGTCAAAATGGTAGCATAAAATAATTATAATATATAGATATTTGGAATTGGCTATTTAATAGCTTTCATTCGATACCCATATTGTTATAATAACAAAAAAATCTTCCCACTCTTTTTTTTAATTTACAGACGTCATTTGTAAAAAATATATACCCTATGTCACTCCCACAATGAAGACGAATCTAACGACACCTTATATGTTAAAAAAACACCAAACCCTAGGCTGCAGAGCGTGCCAAAGATATAGACATTCATACATCATACACTCGAAAAACATTACCCTCCTTCTTACGCAGTCGGGTAATAAAAAAGTGGTTCAACAACCACGCATGCATAATGTGAGTAAAGAAAAAAAATACCATAAAGTTCCACCGTCATCGCGTTCTTTTCCCGCCTTAATTTGAAAAGTTTTTATCTTATGATACTTACTATAATATATTAAGTTTTTTGTAAGTACTTAACCTAAATCATTTTCATGAGTATCCACCGTGGCCTAATAACAAGTTTCTAGGTCAAATAATCAACAAATTACAGGGAGCGATACATTGATAGCGACTTGGCTTGGGACTGTACTGTGTGTGGTACGGCAAAAGAAAAACATAATTTCTACGTCACTTTAAAAAAAATACTATCGGTATAACCTGAAGTTATAATGTAAAACTGTTGTGTAATTTAAATGGGCAAATCTCCAAAAAACAACTAACAGTTGAAAATAACATGGCTTTATCTTATTTATTAGACGTAAGTAGTTTCTTAAGTTTCCAATCAAAACGAAAGCTTAAAAATAGTATAGGTACAAACACAAACGTCTAATGATTATCAAAAAAGTAATATCTCATAAATAAAATTCGTATAGGTCTCGAATTATCACGGAAACCGCTACATCCCATTGAAATTCCAACATCTTTCTTGCGCTAATACGTTTTGAACGTAACTCAAAAGTATGGGAACCTTGGGAATGAATACGTTAAGACTTTTAATATACTTAACCTACATTCGCTCTGTCATGGTAAAACAGTCTCTACACCGTCCTGAATAAGGCGTGTGGTGATTATATGCAAAGTGCATACGTGAAGCTGGTGAATAAACGGATAGAAGTCGTAAATCTCGCTCGGACGCTCCTACTCGTGTTTTGGTTGTACTAAATTTGTTCACACGACTTTGTCCATTATCATAACGTGAATCTAAACAGTAATATCTTTGCTTTAATCTTTGTTTGCATATAATGTTAAATAATTTATTATGCCAGTAAAATAATAACAGTTTTAGACCCGGTTTCCACAAAAGCGGCGCGGAGTTGAGATGTGCGGGATACACCAATCAGATTGTTTGAAATATTTCGCTCCAAGACTACGTTAGATATATCGTCGCTATAGCAACGTCCCGTCCCACCATGTTTTCCTTCCATTTTTAAAACTGTCATGGAAATATCGCGCGCGTTTATCGAGGGTTACAAATGCTCGCACCATGGGCGCCATGAATTACGTGAACCAGTGCCATCGATCACATAATAACCTTGCGGTCTTGTAAGCTCAGCCATTATTCAAAACTTGAAATATTTCGACAACGTGAGAAAAGTTAAAAGTTGTTAATTATTTTGATCAATGGGTGAGGTTGGCAATGTTTTTAATATGAATTAAGAGATTCTACTTCTTATTTATATTCCTAGCCTCTTTTATTTCTTCTTCTTTTTTATGTTGGCGATCGGCTACAAAATAGCCATTTTTGCCAATGTCAATTTTAAATAAAAGTACCGCTGATGATAATAGTGATGGTGATGGTGTTTTCAGCATTTTTCAGGCATTTGACTGCCCTTAACGACTGTCATATAATACATAATATTTCAGACAAAACACGTTATAATCCTGACCAAATAATTTTCCGAGCTCCAGTGAGGGGTAGTGTAAAATCTCCATATATATCCTATTAAGATAATAATCAGTAATTCGCTTACATCGACCGCGACCGCCCACGGTGCCTATAATAAATCCCCGAGGGATTTGAATTGTACATTTTTGGGATTAATTAGGATTCCTCTGTTACAGTTTGTGATCGGGATTACGCCGCTAATCGTTGCCATAACAGTTTGGCGGTTGGAATTCACTTTTATGTTCAATCTCCGCATTTGATCAGGAAAATTCGGTTCAAAATAATATATAGCATTTGATCTTTTTTTGTAAAAAAATTTAGGAAAATTGTGAAGTTATATTTTTTTAATTTAAACTGCATAAATTATTTTTTTAAATCTGCGCTATCGTCAATAAACTCGTGTATAGTGTTATGGACAGTTTTTAATCAATTTAATAACTTTTTGTTGAACAGAACCCTATTGTTGTCGATATTAAAGTGGTTTTGGGAAAATACAATACTAAGACAAGTCTTTACTCTTGCTTATTGTTTTTTTTTATTGTAAGGGCCAATTAAAATCGAGGAAGACGTTCCTTCATCTTCTACTGGTTTTGGAAATCTATATAAATAGATTATCAATGTTATCTTGACTGACACACGTATCTAGTTCCTAGCAAATATTTACGTCATATGCAAATGTGTGCGCCGGACTTCATTTGGGGTTTCATTATGTGCAAATGTAATGAGTTCCGCTTCAATAAACAGAACACGTAACGCTATATTGACCTCAATAGACGTCTCCCCGAAAGTCGAAGATCCACTATTTGCAAACTATCTCTCTTGAAGGCTATACGAAATTCGAATAATAACGAATTGATATACTGCTACATTAGTGCTGGGGCGAAACCAATTTTACAATAACAACCATATCGATATATTCACGAGGCAATAATCGTTATAGCCGGCATTGTGCACTTAACTTTGTCACTGTTGAAACTTGTTGTTTATAGTGATGGGCTAATATCGACTTGGTATGTTCGGTAATTTATTTGAGTTATTATTTTGTGTATAGGATCTTAGCCCTAGAGTAAACAAATAGGCATAGTTGAGAGGACTAAGCCAATCTTCGGTTTTATGAAAAATAATGTCATGCAGCAGCAAAAAGTAGTTTTAAAAAGCCTGCTTCATATTATAATATCCATAAACACGAAATAATTTACAAAAAAAGTGTTTTTTAAATATCCGTGCAAAGACAATAATAATAATTCTCATTGCAGTGTATTAGAAACCTTAAATACATGTTAATTACTGTTTACGGTTTATTAGTTTTAATAAATACAAGCTTTCGTTTATCTTAGTACTTGTAGGTTGTAATAAAAAACACTCTTTGGCACCTCATAATGTGTAATTTTTTTAGCTCTCAAGAAAGTATATGTTGACTAGGGTATGGTTGCACTAACCACTGTGCAATAATATATTCGCGTTAGCAAAATTACTTCAAGCAATATTTTTCTGTCGAATAGTCTGTTACTTCGCCAACACTTGGCAAAGATATCTGGCAACGCTTGCCGACGAACCATGATGCAAATAAAATAAACACAAACTAGAATTTAACTAGTACTTACAGCAGACGATTCGACTGAGTAATCAGCTTATGTACGCTCGAATAATCGGTAATCGAATAGCACAGTGCAACGGGTACATCACTATTAAGTCCTAGGGCAGGGCTAAGTGGCCGGAGTAAGTCGGAGCGTGATGAGAATCGTAGCCAGAGAAGGATTAGTGGGATAATGTGTATGAAATACAATGCTTTGATTAAGTTCGCCGGGATTCAGGGTTGCTACGGTCTATTTTACTCGGGAGCCGAGAGTGATTCTCGATTCATTATCCATGTGAAAATAATTATTATTTTAAACAAAACTGACCATTATCCACAGAGGCGTGGTCAGAAATATTCGAAACAGTTGAACATCTAATTTTCACGAAAGTTACCTTATATTACCCAACACAACTGTATCATCATTGAGAATGCATGTTGTCACTGTCAGTCTCATTTATGAAATCACACATGTGAGCGAGATGGAAATATTGCGTATACTGTTACGGCCTGGCCACGGGACATTCGCTATAGCGAAAAATCGCGCGGCGCGTCTTGCGATTGAAACAAACGTATAGAAATGTACTGAGCAAGCCACGGGGCGCGGCGAACGCCAGCGCGGCTGGCGGCTTGTACCGGGCGAATCGCGCGGGCGGCGGACAGCGCGGCCGGCGGGTGAAACAAATACATGAATCAGTACGGCGCACATAGATAATACATAATACGGCGCAGGCCACGGCGTCGGGCGGTATTCGCGGCGACACGGCAGCGATTAAATTTGTTTAGTCGTTTTCGCCGCGAATTATGAACACGGAGCTGTTTATTGCCGAAATATTAGCCAGGCCGCCTATTTGGAAGTCTGGCCATCCACATCATAAATATAAGCATGTAGAGAAGATATTGTGGGAAGAAATTTAAAAAAAAATCCCAGGTTCTGAAGGCAGATTTTTTTTATTTATAGGTACAAATAATTAGTTAGTAGGTTACAAAGTAGTCTTTAAAATTATTTCTTAAATTTTTTTCTGGGTACATTCTGTATTTCTCATACTTCTTGTGGAATTCTTCATCTATACCTCGATTCCTATTCAAATCAATTCAAATGTAATAAAAAAAAACATGTACTCCACAATCTCTTCCAAATGTGATGTCTTGAACAAAAATACTATTAATAGCAATATCGAGATAACTTTGATAGCAAAATTTCGCTCTCGGACGTCCTTACTGATCGCGGCGGCGATCGCGACTGCCGCCGTGCCCCGTGGCCTGCAAAAGATGCCGCGCGAATTGCTGCCCCGCCACTCGCACTCGCCGTATCGCGCCGCGCGATTTTTCGCTATGGCGAATGTCCCGTGGCCAGGCCGTTATATCTAAAAAGATTGCGCTTAACCCAAATGAGAGCCGCATACGTTATAGAGCTGGGTAGCATGCATTTACTGTATTAGATATAGATAGCCCATGATGTTGGATCCTTTAGTCACCATTTATCACATAAATAGTATTTACACGCAGAAGAAGAACAAAGAAATGATTATTACTAAGTTTTCTTTAGTTACGACAACTTCGCTCACAACTTAGCGAAATACATTTGGACAAACTCTATCTTTATTCTAACGCTATTAAAAGTAACTTTCTTTGTAACAAAGAAGGGAATATACTTCCAAGTTGGCTAGTCGTTGAACACACTTCGACGCTCGTCAAAGTCTATCGACATGGGATCGCTTCAATGCAAGGATTACGAATTGCCATCGGCTATGCTGCATCCGCGGGTGCGCGGGTTATCTTCGCCACCACACGACTCAATCTCTTCCGACTCCTCCCGACTCCTCTACACTCCTCCGACCTCCTTATTTATTCCTCATATTCCACGAGCGTGAAAGGATTATTGCCCCGTTATCGGAAGTGGATAAATTACTTTATTACTCGCTCGCGGGAACCCTTCCGACACTCGAAAATGAAAGCATCGCCCGCCGCCATTTTCACGGCGGAATGGCGCTCGTTCCGCTTATAAGAGGATTCCATTTTTAAATCGATAGATATTATTTTGCGTGTGAATAATCGGTCGGCCGTTGGTACGGAAAAAATGAATGTGTCCCACCGTCGGCCTTCACGCGTGGAATGGTCCGATTTTTCGGTCAAGCGTTTTTCTATCCGGACAAAGGACTGGGAGACATAACGATACTTGGATAGGTATCGATATGCATATGAAAGGTTACCTTCAACTACATACTGTACGTTTGAAATAACAGTACGTGCGGCTAACTTCACTCAGGTGACGCCTTTCACACCGTCAATCCGGATCACGATACTGGAATCACGATTCAACGATATAGAGTCCGTGAGGATCTCTTCTATGTTTAAATCCGACTTGCACTCGTGCAGTTTTTAACCGACTTCAAAAAGGAGTAGGTTCTCAATTCAGATGTATTTTCTTTTTATTTTCTTGATATACTTAACTACAGGGTTGTCCTCTTGATGTCAAAGTGGCTGAAACCTAATGGCGTAGTTAGGTGATAGCACCATTTCCATTCTCAAAATTCCTCACTGTTAATTGAAATCAAACATCGCTCACATTAGAATTAATCGCGAGAGCTCGGAATGGAATGTAAACAAAGCGGTTATTAAAAGGCTTCGCTTAAATTGATCAAACTCCGAGTAAGTGGGATAATCCGGCGGGGATTAGTGAAACAACAGGCTATAGGCTGTTTGTTGAGTGTCATCCACTCGCGATGCCATGCCGGTTTATAGAGCCTCTACCCTAAAATGAAAACTTGTTCATTTGTAAGGTCTGCTCTACCAAACATTTTTTTTAATTCCTTTTTTATCTGAACTGTTTTTTTTATTGCGTATTTTATTTTGAGTAGCAATTTTATGTGAAGTTGGTGTTTTGAATTTTTATTCATAGGTATTTAATTATTTTCTTCTCTAAAATAAATAATAATACTTAATGTTTTTATTCTTCCACAGGTAGGCACAAAAGCTTTTTGTGTATTTCATTAAAACTACTATTTAAAGATAACTTATTAAGTGTCCGTCGATCGTTTTAATTTATCGTTTCATTAATAACTTCGACCTTATGAAGAATAAATTTCAGTACTTTTTACTTAATCTGCGTTGTACATAAATAACCCGGCTCAATGGGCCGATGTCACAGCAAAGTGTGTCTGGGAGATATATCAGAGGCAGATGAAATGCGCCGTTAACCACTATTTAATAAGAACCTTTTTAGATTTATAATAATAATAAATGGATTGAGGTGACACTTGTCCAATTATAGTACATTTATTACGATATAACAGATATTACTATAAGTGGTATACAATATGATATCGCCAGACGAACACACCAACTATACCACACTAAGCAACGCTTGTATTATGGGTACCGTACAATGGACTGAGAGCGAACTCAGTATATAATACTTATATAGATATTAAACATCCATGACTCGGATACAAACATTCGTGCTCATCACACAAAGATTGTCCTTACCAGGATTCGAACCCGGGATCCGCGGCACAGAAAGCAGCGTCACTACCAACTGCTCTAATCAGGTCGTGAAATAGGTAAACAATAGTCTAAAACGTATGGCATAAAATACATGCCGGGATGTATTACCATCCAGCACTCCCCGGGTCTAACTCCCCTGTATTAGCCGAAGTTCCCCTAATGTAAACCAATCCATCTCCGCCGCGTGCTCTCCTTTTTTAAGGGCCGAAGCACGAAATAAGGTATAAAACTAGCGTGGTACGTATTATAACTTTAGCAAATACTGTACACATTCAGAATTATCTAAAAAAAAATGGAGTGTCTGTTTGTAATATTAAAATAACTGCTTTTTACTGAGTGCATTTGGATGTATACACGGTACATATACCAGAACAATTTTTTTTACAATTTTTGTCTGTCTGTTTGTTTGTCCAATTTTGACGGGACTATCACTGGCAGATAGCAGATGTAACAAGGAGTAACTTAGGCTACTTTTATTATAGAAAAACTTTTTTCTTAAATACCACGCGGACGAAGTCGCGGGTAACAGCTAGTATTTGTATAAATGAAAACGTCAGGATTGACGCTAGTTCATCCTAAAAAATATTAGCTCGAGCCCCAAGTCAAATAAATTATTGCGATCGTAACTGCGTATTGGTGTTAGCTACAGAAACATAAGTCAAATCAAACCTTATAGGTAATAAAAAAAAATACACGATCCAATTTTGAATTTTAATAATCGAGGTCAATCGATTGTTGTTCAAAAGTCGATTTTCGATATCCAACTCGATTTCGTTCCATAAATTAGACGCGTCAATCGTACCGTATCGCCGTAGCGTTTCCGACATATGCGGGCGTGTAAATAACTCAATGTAGGCGTTAATTACGTCGAGTGATCTTGTCGGGACGGTCGTCACACGACTCTGTGTTAAACGGAACGCAATCATATGGGATGTTTGTATCCCGATATTAGTACTCAGCGCGGCGATATTTTTTTTATATTTTTAATGCGATCGTTGTGATGTAAACGGACCACCCGCTTTGAAAAGTGCTATCATTCAATCATAGTACATTAGTGTCTGTGGTCTATTATCAAATTAATGCCTTATAAGATGTTCCCAGCGTAAACTCTAGGAACTACCTACCACCCAAATACACTTCAATTCAGCGTAAAATTTATTACCAAATGCAAACTCAACAACGGCCCGATTCGGCCATACCGATTTGTTTTCTTGTTTATTGCTTTTAATCATGTGATGGTACCGTGTCTACAGCACTTACCAGCCGGTTCGCACGGCACGACTTCATTCTGTTTGCTTCGACATAATACCGATTATTTTTACTTAACCTGAAATGTTTTACACGAATAAAAAAATCTAACACTGACTGGATATTTATTTGCATTTCCTTTCGGTACCAATATGCTTGGTTGTGGTTTAAATAAACCTAACCATTTTTGTATTCATATAAGAAATACTAATCGGGAGTCACGGTAGAGCCCCATATAGCCCAGCAAGCACAGCTGTCTATACCTACATACAAATATGTTTTACATGGCAATTCTCAACGCTCCCATGAAAGAAATCGCACCATACTCCGTACACCCCATCGATCAGAGCCCCCTGGCGGTACATCCACTAACTGCTGCTTAACGTTCTTAGAGCAGGTGATCGATCACCGCGCGACACTCGGACCCACTGAGCCGTTGCTAATTGATCACCATGGCAATTGAAAATGGCAAAAAGATGGAATAGTAGCTAAATGAGATGTGTCAGACCCTTTACCTAGTATATAAGTAACTTCTAATATGTTTTTCTGTCAAAAACAGAAAGCTCATCGGTAAAATTATCCACTTACAGTAGTGGCTAAAATTGCAACACTTTGGAGTATGAGTTGGTGAACTCACCGCTCCATGTTTCGACTATTCAAATAGATCGTTGAGTATATAAATCCTGGTCACCGTAGGAATTGGAAGCAACAAAAAACGAAGTCCTCTGGCGAGGGATGCTGGAGTCTGAAATATTTGGCGTCGAACTATGCGGCGAGCGGCAAGTCGGCGGCCCGGAGCGAATAGCTCCGACAAAATTCTGAGAATTCGTCCGGAAATTGTTTGAATAATATATAAAGGCCAGTTGGATAGTTCCTAAATAAACTGTGAAAGATTGTACACGTACGATTAAAAAAAAAACTATTTCCCTTCAGGATACCAGTATTTCGATCTGGTTAGTGTCGCGGGGAGCCGTTGGAGGCAGATGCAACCGTCCGCTATGGCGTTCTATCGGGGAGACCTATGTTCAGCAGTGGCCGTCTTCCAGCTGTTGATGATGATGAAATTTTCGCCATTATGTATCAATATATAACATGATGTGCTATGTGGGATACATAGCACATCATGTTATATATGTGGGGTCGTTTACCAACATTCCCACATATATTGATCCATACTACTACTACTATCCCACTACTATCCCACTAATATTATAAATGTGAAAGTTTGGATGGATGGATGTTTGTTACTCAATCACGCCAGAACGGCTGAACGGATCTGGGTGTAATTTGGCACAGAGATAGATTATAGTCTGGAATAGCACATAGGCTACTTTTTATCCCCGTAAAATGTATGGCGCCCGTGGGATAGATTTGTTTTAATTTTTCATAGAGCAAAGGATTGCCATGATTTTTTGCATAGGTAGTGATAGTTTAGGGGTCAGAAAATGACATAGGCATTGAGATACTTTTTAATCGCAAGTAACACCGCGGGGCGCAGCTAGTTATATATATAGCAAGGCGTTATACTTTATCCGTAGCGGGATGACATTATCTGACATCGGGCTCGAACCCTGGATTTCTTAACGCAGCCTTTTGAATAGTAATATCAAGAAAAGGCCGTAAGTGTACCCACAGCGGTGCACCTCAGTCTGCGGTCAGCCCATCTGGCCGGTCATAGCCCCTGCACGAGGGAGAGAGCACGCCCCTTTGAGATGCTGTGTGCGAACAGAAGGGTGAAGGGTTGACTTGCTCAAGGTCTGGTTAACGGCGCAAAGTTTTGAAGCGAGACAGACCAATCTTATGATTATTGTCTTCGTCACACTAATTAGTTTATATATTTATTACACCTCATAAATCTCTTAGGGCCACAAAGTAAAAGTGACAAAGACAAAAAAACTCGATGGGCAGAAGAAATAATAAGAACATTACGCCAACATGTTAAGACATAGCTCAAGAGAGGGATACATGGAAAAGCTGGAAGAGACCCTCACCCAAGAGGGGTCCTAAATAATTGTATAATACTTTTTCAGAGTAAAAAGCCCTTTATTTCCAAACCATAAATTGGATTACTTATATACTAAAAAAATATAAATAATGAAAAAAATTTAATTAATCTCTTACAGCTTAATTTCTAAAAAAAACGTGAAGCCTAAGTGTAAATAATGTCACAGGGAGGTAGCTGCATAAACATTACTAACACATTACTCGCATAGGTTGGCTACAAACATTCGTGCGCATCACACAAAGCTTGCCCTTACCAGGATTCGAACCTGGGACCCTCGGTATAGAAAGCAGTGTCATTACCAATTGGGTCGTTACCGTACCTAAAGTCGATGTAGCCACTTTTTTCAAACTAAAATAGTGCAAAAAGCTTGTAGATGTAGCTGGTAAAACGGAACGGGTACCCGGTGCTCTTGCCACAGCACAATGGCACGTGATTGCACCGCAGTACACCTGCATAAATCAGGCTCGGTATTCTGCGTTGCGAGCTACACGATGCAGCGATAGGGAGAAACAATCGGCAGATCTTTTTTCGGGACTTGGTCACACACCCCCCACCACTGCAAGTCAGGATACACAGCGGTGACATAAGAAGACAGCGAGGTTTGACCCCCGGCAAATCTCGGGGAACAGCTATATTGTCTTGGAACCCGCAACGAAATTCATCAAAAGGAAAATAGGAGGATTTGCCAATTATCTACAGCTATTAACAATAATTGGCAGATTAAATACCCACTACAACGGTCTAAAATAAGTCACATCAATGACCAATATACCATTGCTCTGACCCTAATCTTAGCTCAAATAATTAGCTTAGTTGGAAAGTTGAACTGTGATAAGCAACATTCCTAGTAATTCTCAAAAAATAAAAAACTTTTTAACAAAATAAAAACCGTCTTCAAAAAACTAAAAAGCAAAAAATAATCTAATCTTGAAATCTACCTTGTCTAACCACATCAAATATTTAACTAATCTGAAGTCGGTGCCAAACTAACAACTGAGTCGAGTATTGCCGGTCTGCGCCAAAGACTATACCTACAAATTGGTCCGCGCATCTCGTTACTGAGTATACTTTTGTTATTCTTCGTCGGTTGTTTATTTGGCACCGACTTCAGATTAGTTAAATATTTGATGTGGTTAGACAAGGTAGATTTCAAGATTAGATTATTTTTTGCTTTTTAGTTTTTTGAAGACGGTTTTTATTTTGTTAAAAAGTTTTTTATTTTAAACTTTTTAGTGGATATATTTACTATTCTTTGTCACTAAAAAGATTTGTATATCAATCTTTTTACTGGATAATAGGTATACCAATAATCGAGATTATCTTGGCGCAACCCGTGAAATACGTAACACTGACAAGTTCCGCTGGCCATTTGTGGCCTTCTTCATCACTTCCACTTCAGCAAATGATACTTTCTGAATGCAAATGCTTGACTTCTTGATGAAAATACCAAAATTGCTATCGGTATGCCTATAAAATTTGAGGAGTCCTCTCAATTCCTCATGGATCCCATGATCAGAACATTTTTTTGAAAAAAATGGGACCAATCTGTAAACATATCCTTTCATATAAAAAAATAATTTTCCAAATCGGTTCATAAATGACGGAGATATGAGGTAACAAACATAAAAAAAAAAAAAAAAAAAAAAAAAAAATACAACCGAATTGAGAACCTCCTCCTTTTTTTGAAGTCGGTTAAAAATACACATTACAATCTCCATAGTCCACAGGAAGGTATATTTTTGTAGCGTGAACCTAGCAATCTATCCATTTAATTATATTTCTAGCAGCCTGGGACTTGTGCCAAAGCATAGTTCCCCACAGATTGCCCCTAAGAAATCTACTATCTTATTACATAGAAGTTAGATCCACTGGTTTATTTAATTCATTCACTGATCCAAGGATGTTAAATTATCTAGTAAATTATCATTCATTTAAAAATCTTCTTAGAAAAATAAAAATAAATTACAAAATTGATCAAATTCTGTAAAACCACCGTTACTATCTTATCCTAGCCACGTCCAAATTGTAACAAACATAACGCCCAAACTCGAACGAGTTGACACAATAAAAATAAACATAAATAAAACGAACCGTAAATGCCGTTATCCCGCGACAAGTCCAACACTATTGTCTCAAAAATATTTTACATGCTAATGCCCACTTAATTTGGATCATTCGGTTACGCAACAACGCGGGTGGGCTGGCCACCCAGTCGCATCACTATTTCCGATAACACGCAGCACTAGCTCGACTAGAGTGCGTTACATGTCGATTTTATCGACGGCTTTAATTATAATAGGTGACCGCGGCTTGTATCGATAGCAAGAGTTATGAGATAGGGCGACAAGGAAGCTTAATGCGCCACAGATAACCTCTGCCGACGATTCATTTTGACTGTTCCTTATTTTGTTTATTATCTGTGCTACGATAAGTTTCTTTTTTGTTAGCTGCGACGACGGTACCTAATACATATATTTTTTTAATAATCTTTTTCATAGATAGTTTCCAACGTAGGTTTTCAATGATAATTCCTACTACGAACGACAATATTAAACTAAGATTGGAGACTTTCTTTGTCAGAAACGGAATAGTAGTATTATTAATATTGTATATTAATTGTAATTTTATATAAATCTTTAGAATGCCATCCTCATAGTAAACAATTTGAAGAGTAATAAACCCAAATCTACGCTTTAAAATTAAAATGATCAAATGACGCCTGTATTAATTATCCTTGTTAATTTGCACAAAATAAATTTATTTCACTAATAAACAGGAGTATTTAATGTTCATTTGCAATTTCACCCCACACATTGATTGCTGTGAGGACGTCCAGCATATAATCGGCTTTTAATTACTGCTCCCGATCAATTCCAGAACATAACAGCATCGGCACTCGATTATTTACAATCGATTCAACTGTCAGTATCGATTTCCCGTGATTCGAATTGAATCGACAAAGGTATTTTCTGCGTTATCTTAATTGCCGGTAATTGCAAGAAAAGTCGTCCAGTTAATGCCGCAGTTAAGAATAAACTAATTAACGGATACTGGAATGGGAAGCGGCAAATTCTTTTTAAACCTCTCGCCCGGTTAGGTGCGAAAAAGGTAGCTAAGTAGAATAGATTATAGTATGTTTGCTAAAATAAACAAGTCAAGATTATCGTTACGATGTGAATTTTAATGTTCCATTTTAGCAACGCTGTGCTGTAGGATAGTGTGAAGCCGGTGAGAGGAATATGGAAAAATAAAATAGCTACAATATGGACGTTTTTTATTATATAAGTAGGTACGTACTATAACTAAAACTGAGGCACGTAAACATAACTTTTTAACAAAAAAGAACCGTCTTCAAAAAACTAATCTTGAAATCTACCTTGTCTAACTAAATCAAATGTTAACGAACGTGAAGTTGGTGCGAATCCAGAAGTACATATATCCTTTCTAATAAAAAAAAGATTTTTCCAAATCGATTCATGACTGAGTTCCAAAGCAACGAACATAAAAAACCATTGAATTGTTTTTTTTTTACACAGTTTATTTTATTGAGATAAACTGACAAGGCCTAAAAACATTGGTTCGTCGACTGTTCCATCTTTTGTATGTCTTTTTATTTAAGTTACCAGTAAACTATTCGTCGATGGTTACCGTCAAATTCAAAGCAGTCACAATGTCACATAGGGGCATAGTCACAATCCATTATATGGGTAATTCAAAGCAATTTTGAGAAATTCCATTGTAAATATCTTTCTATGACTTTAATACTCACTAAAGTATTTCTTTCTTGGCTATCGTGCTATAGAATGCATATTAAAAATACCTACGAAGACTTTTCAAAGCTGATCTATGACGAAAAATGTTTTGTAATTCAATTATAAATGGACTGTAACTTTGTATGAATTCAATGTGGTTTTTTTAAGTTGATCATCTTGCCATCGAATCTTTTTTAAAACCGCGTTTTGTTACTGCGTCATACGTTACAAAGAGGACCGCTAACGCGACCGTTAATTGACCGTGTCATTAGCGGCAGGCGGCGGAAGGCGGCGTCTTCTGAACTATACTTAGCTCAGCTCACACTCACTCGACCCTCAATACTTTTCAAATAAAGCTCAGTTTTCCATAGAATTGTTATGTTAATACTTAGATTTGTTTAGAATCGTGCGAACTGCGTTCGGTTTCCGCTCTCGCCAGTTCATGATCACTGCATCTGAAATATTCTCACTACTCAATTTTAAAAAAAGTATTTATACTTACATGCATTTTTTTTAATTTATCAATACCACTATACTATAACCAACTATACGGTCCCACACTAAGCAACGCTTGTATTATAGGTAGGAACGGGGGCGAACGCAACATAATACTTATATATTAAACATCCATGACTCGGGTACAAACATCAAACGCTTATCACACAAAATTTGTCCCTACCGGGATTGAACCCAGAACTCCCGGCGCAGAAGGCGGGGTCACTACCGAGTCGTCATTGTTGCCGTTGTGCTATTTAATTAAAGCTAATTAACTCCTAATTAGTTTACACGTTAAGTGGATGTCTACACTAAATACTGTTTAATTAACTGACACCGTAGACAACTTATTTATTGGAGACAGTTTTTTTAACATATAATAAATAAGTAGAACGACTTAAAAAATATACAAGTACAAATTAAACCAAAAATGTATTTACTAACGTAGGAGTAATGGAAATAAACAAGGATTTATTATTATTATTTTTATAACTATATATTATAATAGGGAGGACTACGTTAAGTTTATATGCTATAGTAGCGTATCGAATTTGTCGATATAATTTTGCTAATTAGTCCATCGATATCGTGGTTTTATGCAGCAGTATATTGATTATCTCTCGAATTTTCGATTTGATAATTTGTGTGGATCTGACACACGGAATATTAAATGTCATGCGAGCCGTATTTTTTTTAATCGTCATAATATTTAAGGTATAACTATAATAGTGTTAGATATTTGTCCCAATTAATCAGTAAGTTATATGGATCACGTTGATGTACAAAAAAATTGTGTGAATGATGTTTGATTTTTTTCAAACAAGGGAACCAGTAGCCTTTGTCCATGCGCTCGGTACAGGATGTCATTCTATAAATAGGGAACTAAACTATGTTATTCATACCTCCTCTTTATATATTTTGTCTATTAACAATAGCATTATATCATACTTTTCTTCTTAAAAATGTTTCATAATCCAAATTGATTAAAACATTCATTATTTAAGGGGATTCATTTATACAGTGTTATCACAGGTAAAAATATTTAAAATACAGTTTGTTTCTCTTAGCGGAAAAGTTGGTATTAGCCCTGCTTTTAATATTAAAGCTCGCAGACTTATAATATTGCTAGGCCTCATTTAAGTTTAAATTAGAAGGCAGAATTAATATTTTACTAAGATACTGGTATTATTAATTAAAATATGCGTTTACATTGTAATTAAGGGATGTTTTATTTTTGTTTCAGGTAATTGGGAGTTATATATATATCTTGGAATTTTGATATGCAATCGCATATAAAGGTAATCAACAGAGTCTGAAGCCCTTTGTCATAATCGTACCCGAGGCCTATCTGATGGCCTTAGAGCCCGGCGGGTACCATAGTGGCTAGCAAAAATAATGCAGACATGCAAGGCATGTCCTGTGCGTGTATTTTAAATATTCAAAGTCAAATTATTTGCTTTGTATACGCCTACCACCGTTGTAGTCTTACGAACTGATTACATAGTTTTAACTTTACAACCGGATCGAAAGGTGTGACAGCTGAGAAGATCCGAGAAGTGAGACTATTTGAGTTGCGTCAATTATTGGGCCGCCTTCTCCGTTTGTAAGGAGGTCTGCGACCAGCAGGGCTTAATTTAATTAAATTAAAAAAATATTAATTTTTGAGATTAAAATTGAAGACCTTTTGATGTTAATAAAATTGATATTATATCAATCCATGCATAACCTCTAATAAGATATCCTAATAAAAGTAGAAGAACAGACCCTTCATAGAAATATAATATTAGCTTCATTCGCCCTTCAAATCATCGATTCGTGTTACTCAATAAATAATTTTCATACTAAAGTACTACTTCCAAACAATATTCAGAAGCTGTCGAACTTGTGACTAAAGGCTGGAAATGTCAAGGTTTTTTTCTCCCTTTGCTGAGCTATATTTATTTGGAAAAATATTCTCCATTTTGTATGATGATTCACGTCTTAAGTTAAAAGTGTTTTTCGGAGTCGCCGTGCTCGCAATCAATGAGGTTGAGGACTATACTTAGCAGACCTTCAACTGAGAGCGAAGCGAGGTACTTAGCCAGCTTAGCTCACTTCGCTTCGCTCTCAAAGACACCTGCGTATTACGTCACCAACCAATCATTAAGCAATTCCACGCGAGCACATAAAACTCCTGGAAGACACTCATGAAAGACAAACTCTGTAACTTTGGGAATTTTATATGGCGTTTTTATTTACATATTTTGTTCTGCTGTCCTGAAAGTTTCACGGGCTGTGTGACAGAACCTTTTTTGATAGTAAGGATTTATGTTGGAAGATATTTCGTAGCTTTAGTTGGAAATTATAATATTCAATAGCATACATGTTATACTCAGGTTATGCCCAGCCCAACAACTTGCGTGGTGGCATTCGTCCAACACGTGAAGGTTTTTGCAAGAAGATTCTGATCAAACTAGGTACAAAAAATTATAGCACATAGGCTAAAACACATCTATAGTACCGAGGAAGCAGTACGTTGAAAGAAATATCACATTGTGTATGGTATGAAATAATTGTGTAAATGCTTGTTTTTTATTCAACAAGGCAAACGAGTGGCGTGGTCGTGCGCTCAGAACAGGGTATAATTTTCTAAATGTCTAATAATTTGTTTTATTTCTTAGGAAATGTTATCTTTATAAGCTACACTTTCATTGTTACATCTTATATTTCTGTGTTCACTAATATTTGCGCTCGTGGAGCATCGCCGAACGTGTTGGTTTGACGAATTGCCGGTAACGCGAGTTCACGGCTGGCGCACCTAGCGCGCGACTTCCAACGCTACTCGTTAAAAGTTACGCGATATCACGCGACGCCTTATTATGAGCAACGACAGCGGTGAATTATGTGCCAAACGTAATTTGGAGCTTATGAACAAAGTTTTGTGTTGATTATTTAAAATTGTTGCGTAGAGTTACAAAATTAACATCCTCATCTATGTTGTTTGGGCGTCATATTGTTGCCAGGTTATCAGCATCATCATTCATCTTTAATCGTTTGCACCAACTAATCCGGTAGTAATCTGATACAATTTTCTTTAGACCCATGTAAGTATTTTTTTATATCTAACGTTCTTACCAACTGGCCTCCAGGTACCAGGTTACGCCATATATTTAATAACATTCTTAACACCAACCCACGGGCGGACAATACACAGCCTAAGCCGGGGGGTCTAGAAGCATGACATTTTGCACAGGACTTCTTTATATAACAGGTGATCAGGAAGGTTTCTTGTATATTGGCTTCATAAGAGGTGAAATTTTGTATAAGGAAAAACTTATTTTACAGATTTGATCGCGTTTATTTTATGCTTGTTGTAAAGCAGCCGGCACGTCGGGAACGTAAAATCATAAAATAGACGCCATAAAATCAATAAAATAAATAACGTTACAATCTGGCACATGGCTAGTAGGTTTTAAGAAAGCTCTTAGCATACATTCGCAAATACATGTTTAGTGAATAATAATATCGTTTCGCCATCTACCACTGAATATGTATCATCCTGGAATACACGTCCCCGGCATGCCGCCACAACCGCATCAGACCTGACCTTCCTCGGCCACAATTACCACAAATATGCACCGTAAACGCCTAGGCAGACATTATTAATTCCACCCGCCGTTGCGCCTGCGCCGAATGCATGCATATTAAATGTACCAAGAGATAAAATGCTAATTCGCGCAATATACATACATATTCCATCGTCTGGTAAATTAATAGACAGATACAGCCATGATAGCGGGTTTCACTGAGCCCCGTGTAATGTGTGTCTGGCTTGTGTGCTATCTCGCTTATATTGCGATTGGTCGCTTGAAGAATAATACCATAATTGCAACCGAAAAGAAAAAAAATACCTTCATTTTTTTCTATTAAACATTCTACACGTATCCTCTTCTCTAACAACGGATATTAAAAAAGCATAACAGATCCTAGTGTATGGTCATTTTTGTATTCGACCTAGGAACAAAACATGTCTTAAATTAGCAACTTTGATGGCTCCCCAAACCGTCAGCTTGAGGACTTAATTTTTATTTAATAAGCGAACGGGACGGTCTAACTTTCGAAGCCTAATAAACGTCACTATGCCTTGTCTATGAGGAGCCAAATAGAGTGGAATCAATCGCAAAACAATGAACGAGCAACGCACCACTCATAATATACTTAACAATGCGGTACTACCCCGCAGCGTGCCGTACTCAGGTAATTGTGCGCGGCCCATCCGTTATCTCGACCCCGTTAATGAAATTGTCTCCGAAGTCTCATTAATTATGTTTAGGATTCTGTTCTCATATTGGGAATAATTACTAGTAATAGTTGTTTGAATTTATATAATAATTACTAGTAATAGTTGTATGTTCTTGGCCAGATTTCAGTGCGAGCTTAAAAGTATAGTCAGGAATATGTCATTAAAATAATTATTTCTTATATTTACGCGAATTTATGTTTTTACGTTACCGACGTTTGGGCTACTTTACACACCTCATTCCCCCGTAACCATGGTTGCTGTAAAGCAGCAGAAACGTCGAGAAAGTAATGAACATTAAATAAACGCGATAAAAATCTGTAAAATAAGTTATATTTCCATAACAGATACTACCTCAGGAAATTGAAAAACTTACTTAACTCTTCATCTTGACTCCAGAATAAAACTACATTAAAGCGAATTATGATTACATTGCTTCTATGATCAAGTTGATGTACCCAATGATAGGCTATAACCGGCCTTGGATATTGCACACGTGTAACATGCGGGGGTGTTGACCTAATTGCGTCGGAGGCGCCACCAGCCCATCTCGCGCCATTTAATAAAGCCTCTGAAATAAAAAGTAGAGGCAAGTCTCTTGCCGTACATGCATGAGGTCTCCAGCTTTTGTGTGCTCATTTGGACAGTCCGGGTGGCTGATTACTTGTAACTTTCTCATAACATATGTTTCTACTTCTATCTTATAAGTAACCGTTGTGTATCTCCCAATGTGGGTACATTGTCAGGATGCAATTGATACCCGCAGTGACCTTCCAGAAAAAATACGGCTTCATGAAGCCACTATATTAAATAAAGAAGTTTTTGCATACCAAGATGAGCTGATTTACAGAAGCTGCAAACATCTTTTCTTTTGACAATTTCAACGACCTAATTAACTCAGTTGGTAGTGACCCTACCTTCTAAGCTGAGGGTCCCGTGTTCGATTTCTGGCAGGCACAAATTTGGTGTGACGAGCACGAATGCTTGTACCCGAGTCATGGATGATTAGTATCTATATAAGTATTTCACCCCCAGTCGATTGTACGGTACCCATAATACAAGCGTTGCTTAGTGTGGAACCGTATAGATGGTGTGGTCGTCTGGCGATATTATTTTATATATTTGAATCCTCCTCCGAGTCCTGTATTCATTCCCATCATTATACCCACCCTGGCTACACATGGCGCCGCGGCATACGAAAGCGTTATTTCCACATTCCCATCCAACAGCTCCGACACCCAGCGCTCACAGTAATCCCGCGGATTGGGGCACACATTCGCAACAATACATTCGCCAAATTGTCTCCTTGAAGTCGCTATAATTTAAAAAGGCGTCGCTCCGGGACGCGAACTTGTGATTTCATTGTCGAGACCTCGGTAATGCGACCCCTGGTGCCTATTTTCTTTTTTTAACACTTAAGCGCGGTTTCTTAATGACGGTGATTTGTGACGACGATTTTTATGGGCCTACTAACGCTGAGAAGACGGAGTATGTAGATTTATCAAGGCCCGAGGACAATAGCTTTGTGATTATTGTATTTCAACCCACGATTGGCTGAGCCAGAGGCGGTACTTCAGAGTAGGTGCCTTTGATCTAATTGCGACCCCTTAGGCCGCTAAATTTAAAAAGTGTTATCAAAATTAAACTCAGTAGAAACCCTATATTGACGGCCTGATTAGCGCAGTGGTAGTGACTCTGCTTTCTGCGCCGAGGGTCCCGGGTTCGAATCCTGGTAGGGACACAAGCTTTGTGTGATGAGCACGAATGTTTGTACCCGAGTCATGGATGTTTAATATGTATATAAGTATTATATACTAAGTTCGCCCTCAGTCCATTGTACGGTACCCATAACACAAGCGTCAAGCTTAAAGTGGGACCGTATAGTTGGTGTGTTCGTATGGCGATATTTATTTATATTATTTAAGGATGACGATGATCGATCACGGCACAGCAGTTTTCGGCTAGAAGGAATACTTTTAGAGTCGATTTTAAACATGAATCTTGAAGATATTACATTATCAATCCACAGTAAGTACCATAATTACAAAGCTACCTTACTAGCGATGTTATTTCTAGAATTTACCAGAATAATCACAAACGATTTCATTCAAATTCGAGATACCCAAATTACGTATGAACACAGTACAAACTAATTGTTTAGTCAGTCCTCTAAACGGGATCGCAACAAGATTGCATCTACGAAATGGTAACAAAGTTGCTCGTGGCTATCCTCACCGCAGCAACATAATTCCGACCGTAATCCAATGAGAATAAAGGAGATATTCTTTTATATTTTCACATCAAGCTGTACCCACCGACGTTGATTTCCCGAAGGGCTTTATTTTTAAAAATCCTCAACGTTAAAAAGGTAAAAATATTTTACTTGTGAATTTTTGAATTGGCCGACATTGAGTTGTTTCCTCGGCTTCTGCTATATTATGTTTTCTTCAGGACTTTTATGTTATTTCTTGGCAAACAAGACAGTACCAGCTAGGATATTTTTCATAAAGTATTCTGTCCGTGAGTGGTCCCTGAACTTGAAAAACTGGTGGAGGTAGCAGTTTGTTACGTCCTATCAGGTTACTTACTCGAGTACTGGGATCCAGATAATCCAGTGAATCCAGATTTGTACGGGATGTATTGATTAATTTCGAACTATGTATAAAACCAGTTGTATGTAGTACGGAGAGGAGATAAGAACCTCGAAAAGATGATCATAGTTGGGAACACCGAGGGCAAGAGAGAGAGGACGGTCCCCAACCAGATGGACCGATCAAGCAAAGAACTCATCTTCAGCCAAATTCAGCTCGGTGGTCAGAAGCGCCATGAACAGAGACCGATGGAGGCTAATCGTTCGATCCAAGTGTGGACGATGATTGTGATCCTCAAACATGAGGGACCGACCATAGAGAGAGATAAAACCAGTTATAAATGGTGAAGGGGGTAACTACATTCATTATTTATATTATACATTGGGTTTCTTGATTTTTCAACTTCAGGAAGGTCATTAACGGGTCCCTTTGGGGTTACAGCCCTGTAAACTTGCGACACGAGGGGTTTTTTGGGCCTAATCAGGAAGGGTTGCGACGAAGGGTTAAGCAAACAAGGGAAACCTAGGGTGACTAGCATCGCCAACGGTTCTTTTAAGGGTCGAAATGTTTTTAGTGGGGAAAAAATCAAGGGTTGAAGGGAATTACTACTTGCCCGGAGACTTGAAGATATACAGGATGATTCAGACAAGTAAAGCTAAGCAAGGTATTTCTACGCTTCTTTAGCGTATTAGGAAACACGATGTTAAGTCAGAATTTCAATATGTCGATTTAAAAAAAAATGATTTTATCGCCGAATCGTAACTGTGCCTTCAGATCATGATTGCAAAAGTGGTAAGAAAGCGCAAGTTCAAGGTTTAGTACAGCCTGTATATTGTTATTGAAGATATTGTATGGAACGCATATAAAGTGCATTATTTTTTTAAATGAAAACACACATTATCGATTAGCTTCAGGCGCCGATCCATTCGTACTTGTTCATAAAATAATTTATCGTTCAAACAGGTTGTTGAATAAATTATGAATTTATTCGCGCCAATTACCCTGTGAACCAGACCGTTAAAAACATATTTCGAACAATGCCATACAATGGCCTAGTTTGACGTTTTCCATATCGAATTGATACTGGCTGGTTAGTAGAATATCCTTTTTTTTCGACGGCATTGGTTTATTAATTTAATAATGCAGATCTATTATACCTATAACGCAAAGTCAACATTAAATTGGCTGCCGTAGTACCTTTAATTATTAACGGTAAATAATATAATTCAAGTTATTATGAAATTTTTAACCTAATAAAATATTCTAATAAAGTTTACGATTGCCATAAAAATATTCCACATTATTTTCCTAAATAGCGTCAAAAATAAAACAACGATTTAAATTTTATTTTTATTTTCTTATTACTTGTTTCTCAATTTTGAAAACGAATATTCGAACACGTCGAATCATTGCTTGCACTAAACCGCTGTACACGACCTGCGCTTGGCATAACGCATTTTATTACCGTGCCATAAAAAGAAAGTGAGCAATGAAGGTGCAACGTGCAAAGCTTGCGCCTCCCTCTACTCCCTCAGCAACTCACAATATAACTAGGCGCTGCGTCGCCTGTTTGTGAAACTCTCACGATGGTTAAGGGCGCAGGTAAAAGTTACGTTACGTTGCTAATTTCTCTGTTCAATATTAGTTCGAATTGCCACAATACAGATCTTAAAAAAACTTGAGAGGTGTCAAGGGACACCCGGATGGAACGAAGTTCCTTTATTATTTTTTATTATTTATTATGTACAAAAAACCTGTATACACTAAACAAAAATAATCGTCGCGACACCACACTGTTCAATGCGAAATAGAAAGACGAAACGAAAATATCTGGCTTGCTTTCTATAAGAGAGAGAGAGAGAGAGAGAGAGACAGACAGAGAAACATGCGCACGCCGCACGGCTTACAAATAATCATGTTTATAACCGGCCTTTACATAGGAAATGGAGTTGGGTTAAGAAAAAAGGGTAATCATAACAACTCAAAGCATCACATTTAGTTACTTAAGTTATTATCAAGTATGCATCCATATAAGTCATAAGGAATTCACATTACTTCTGCCTATAGTAATTTAAAAGCTTTTCCAAGCTTGCGAAAACGATCGACCCGAGTGAATTATGCCGGTGGCAAGACCAGCGCGTTTCATAAATATTTAGGTTCTGGCCGAAACCGCGCAATTCTTAAAAAAATAAAAAAGCAGTGTCATTGGAACGCGCCCTAACATGCCAATATGGCGCGCAATAACAGCACCCGTAAAATTTGATTAACCCCACTGCACGCCCGGCGCACTAAAATATTGACGGTTATAATACTCCTAATAATTCCTCTTCTCCGCTTATTATTCGTTATTCCAACGGATTATATTAATTTACTCGCCTAATGGTGTAATTTGTGACCACGCTAATGGTTTTATGTATTCAGTGGCGTTTGTTTATTTTTGTTATTTGATAAATTAAGATTATAAATAACGAAAGTACCTATAATGTTAAAATAAAACCTAGGTGGGGTAGTCGCGAGTTTAATAGCTGTTGATAAAATATGTATCTTTGTTAAGCGAAGTAGGTACTTACTTTTCTGGGTGGGCGTTTAGAATACTAGCTTAAAATAGGAGTGAATAATAAATGTGTCTGTACCATGATAATAACTATTTATTCCCCGACGCAAAGGAAGGGTTGTTCCATTATATATATCTGTGGCATTTTTATAATTTTCTCCCAATCACACATCACTTTAAATATTATTTTCGATTTTAAACTTTTTTGTGTCAGGAGTTTTAAATATTCTTATTTTATCGCTTTTTCGTTTTTAAATAGTATATCTTCTTTGCAGAATGTATTATTACCATTCTTTTAATATATACAGTTGAAAATATTATGAACGCTTCACAAAACTAATATATTCAGTGTTGCAAGCATTACTCTATATCACGGTGGTGTCTGTTGGTTCGCTATTCGCTGTGCTGTGCAATATGCGTTTTATTAAAATTTCAGAGTCAAGACGGAACATGCTGAGAGGATAGCGCTAAATATTTATACTTACTTTATCTCGTTAAATATCTACTCATATCAAGGATGCTTTATAAAAGAAACATTATTACTAACCCAGCTAAGCACCTGCTTTATTCGTTACGTATTACACCATAAACGAATTTCCATCTTTTTAAAATTGGGTTCCGATTTCCCCCGAAGCCGGAATAAAACTCCCGGTGGAATTGGTTGAACCTAGAAACCCCAGGAATAGCCATGAGCCCATGAGGCCTGAACGAGACCGATAGTCAAGACATCCAGTGCGGTTTTCAAGAAAATTTTTGTCCTTTCCTGCTCACTCTCATTACCAAAAGATTCTTTTCTACACTTTTATGAGGAAACAAATAGTTTTTTCCTTTCCCGATGGTTATTTCCGTGACTTTTTGACCCCGAAAGGTTCTTTATTAGCGGCGTTCGCTCAATATCAGCCATTAGCACAGTCTGGCGCTGGTCTCGGCCGGGGATGTGGTGATTTATCACAATTACACACCCGGCAGGGGCCTACCCAGGGGACCTCGAAATATGTGCGTAATCCGGCCAAGGTGACGGACATTTGTAATATCGGCGGTGGTAGATATTTCTAATCTGTGAACTTTAAATATGTTAAAATTAGCCGTAAAATTTAGAGGAGACAAAATACATCAATAACGCCGCTAAAATACATTTATAAAGAAAATCCTTGATAAACCAACGATCGCAATACCCACTGCTAACTATGTAGATACGTACATAATGATGTAATAAGTATAAAACTGTAATAATATGTATTCCTGCAAAATTAAAAAATAACGTAATATTTTTCCTATACATTACATTCATTCTAGTAGATACTTATGAATCGTAAAAACTATCACAAAGTTAAGATGCCACCACCCGTTCGCTTTTGTCATCCTATAAAGAAGAGGACGTAAGAAACTCTATGGTTCTATTTTTTAAAATATTAGGTTAGGTAAAACTTAATAAAAACGCTAAACTTTTTTAGCTGCCTAAGATTTTTATATTGTTCAACAGTATTCCTAAACTTCACCCAGACACACCTACCTAACAGAAAAATAAAGGTAATAGAACATGGCCATATAAGGCTATTACACCTTTCAGTTATTTTCAGTTTCAATTCGGAGGGTCAAAGGGACGCGTCCTGCCCCTCGCACTTGCAATCACTTAGGGTCCGTTTCAGTTCAAAAGAGATTGTTACAGATAAACCTGTAGCTTGCGCTGCTGAAACAAACTTTATATCTTTTTCAAGAGATTCGGTGTGTGAAATTAAGTTCTCGTGGTCAGATTAATGTTCTTTCTCTCCTAGAAACCCGGTGAAGTACGTATAACATTGACAAATTGGTGCATAAAATTGACAGAGTGTAAATTATAGCATGTTTTCCGACCGTTGTATTATTCTTCTATCACATCTATTATGTAATACTAGCTGTTACCCGCGACTTCGTCCGCGTGGTATTTAACAAAGACACAACCGTTGGCAACAGCCTGCTCACACGTTCTGAGACGCATTGCAGGTTATTGCTATCAAACTTAATCAGGCGCAGCGCTGCAACATTGGTTTTAATTTTTTTTCGTGAGATCCTATTTTTTTTTCTAAAATAAAAGTAGCCTAAGTTACTCCTTGCTACATCAGCTATCTGCCAGTGAAAGTCCCGTCAAAATCGGTCCAGCCATTTCAGAGATTAGCCAGAACAAACAGACAGACAGACAGACGGACAGACAGACAAAAATTGTAAAAATTGTTGTTTTGGTATAGGTACCGTGTATACATCCAAATGCACTTAGTAAAAAGCGGTTATTTTAATATTACAAACAGACACTCCAATTTTATTTATATTTATAGATGTAGCTGACCCGAGGGTAGTTGTCGTGTCCGAATCCCGTAAAAAAGAACCGTACCAATTTTTCACGGATAACGGACTTTTTGATTTTTTTTCTTTTCCTAAAAACCTTGTTGAGGATATTAAAAACATCGGTCAGCATGGTTCGTTGATAAGTCAGTGTTTAATTTTTATTTATATATATATTATAGATTGCCTAAATACTTAATAATATTTAATTAATAACCCTATATTAATTTGTACTCTTAAACATGTCTTAGTCCTTATTCTTGTTTTATTAATTCGTGCGTCACTTGAGGTGCTGTCTGAAAATCAGCTGGACCTGAAAATGGCGAGATAATTATTAGTCGGTAATCCTGAAAATGGCGAGATAATTATTAGTCGGTAATCCTTTATGGCATTGCTATCGTGACCATTTACTATGTTTAGTACAGTTAATGTCTAATTATTTATCTGTCTTTTATGTCATATGAATAAATGTTTTCGTTATTTTTTCTATCTTCTTTTCGTGTCGGTTACGCAATAAAAGGCCTTATGTTTGCGGAAAAGATTTCGCCACATATTTTCTATACAAATCGAATAGACCGTTCTATCATATGATCTGCGATATTTTATCTTAAGGATGATAAAGGATTTTTTTGGCGACTAATACACATGATAAATTAGGAAATGATGAGATCATTTAAAAAAGTTCATCTGCCCTTTTATCAACTCGCATGATTCGCACTCGCATGATTTATGAACGAACTCCAACATAATTTATTAAAACGTTCTGTAAATATTAAAATAAACTTCACTAACTAGTTATTTATTTGTAACTATTTAGATTAAAGATACAGCCTAATTAATTTCAATGTAAAAGTTAAGTAATATATTATAGTTCCACGTTATTTTGAGGGAATTCTGAAATGGACTTCATCAAAAAAATTATCAGTCAGTGCAATAAATTTGTCTAACAAATAAATTTCTCATTCAACTGTCCAACAAGAAACAAAAAGTTTTTTGTTTTAACCACCAACTTCACTATGTATTTATTATGATTTTATTAGTTACTTAACTTTTTTTTCTATTGACTTATTACACTTATACTGTTACTAATTATACTTATACTGTTTTAAAACTGCAATTAGGCTGAGAGTCTGAGACTATGCATTGAGGATATAAAAAAATGGTACTGCGAATTCTTCTCTGTCTATTTATTGGATCATCATGGAGAAACTCATAGACTAATTTCAATAGGGTTTTCACTATCGGATACCCTATGGTTTGATTCAAAAGATGAAGTAAATTTCACCAAGCTTTCCAAGGAAGAAAAAAATCAATGGTTGCCGCGAGAAAAACCTAGTCAGTATCAAAATGAGTAGCGTAACTCAGATTCAAGAAAGCAAACGAAAAACGATTTAAGTAGCGATTTTAGATAAGAAAAAGACCATAATATGAGTATGTACGCAACACTTACACTCAGATTTATATAGAACATTCAGGACGAGTGCAATCTGAAACTACTTTTATCAAGTTCAAAGTGGAATAAACATCGCGTATCGCTACTTGGAACAATAGTGTAGGCACACTCACGCATCGAGTTCGTACCGTTCAGCCGCTAAAAGCCTTTTGTTCTTAACAAAAAGCCTCGGTGCTCGTAACTCATGCAGTCACACTTGACACTACAGAATTTTGGTACAAGTGAGAAACAGCCGGGAAAACATAGTACCCACCCGAATCTTGAAGGGATTCTTTGTAGTTCCTTATTTAAATTTTAAAAAACTTTTTTTTTATTGCCCTCGTAAATAAAATTGAGGTCTATATTAAATTGCTTCTGCCAGTGTGAAGTAAAATTTATTTGAAATGTCAAGTTGTTTTATTTAATTTCATGTTGATGATTTTTTTCTCTTTCACTCAAAATCAGACATAATATTTAATTATTTGATAACTATTTTTTTTGGATAGAAATAAAAAAATACCACGTAACGTACTAAACCACTCATAATCGACCTAAAAGCTTCTCAAATCTTTGGTATGCAAAACTATTTTTTAATAATTAGGTAATTTTAATATTATGATAATTGTAAATATAGAAAAAAAACCTTGAACGTTAATGTGTGGGCGCCTATGTGTCATTCGGTAAATTACAGTAGCCATATAAGTAGCAAATTCCATGTACAAAACGTCTACTACAGCCACACACAAGGAAAGCCTTCCTAATCACAATTCTAGTTTGTACATTAGCTTATCTTATTAAACGTATAAAGATAATACATAGGAAGTATCTCCTTAGAGAAATAGACGAGGCCTTCAGGATAATGATCTCGTATCAAACCTACATTTAGCAAACGGAGATATAAATTGAAGATAGAATTGTGGTAGTTATTAACGATGTCATATATTGAAGGCGATTTGCATTTTGGAAGCTTATAGAACGATTTTTTAACGGCAATCTACCATAAAAAATATATTTTACGGTTAGTATTTTTTTTATCGTGGCTAGCAATTATGAAATTGCGACACTGAACTTTATTATTATTAGAAAAAATATATATAAGTATCTATATTTACTAAAAAAAAATCTTTTTTTTTTTTAAGTTTGCAGTGTAGACGGCATATGTTTTCTTGCAATTAATTCCGAATTCCAGACTCGCTTGTCACTTGGGCCACCTCAGCCTTCTTGGCCGGGGGCAATTTCACCCCTCTCCTTATCTCGCGGAGCCGAGCTACCGTCACGCGAGGTTATTTACGCGCGCGGCGCCCCGCCCCTAATCCCCTATTTATTCCCGGAGATGTATCTGAAAATTAGGGATCACGGCTAAGGATCCCGGAGCGAGCTGGTTAATTTGCGGGATCGCGGGGATCGGTTGCCAGCTGCAAAGGAGTATCATAGACAGACGTGGCGTTTTAAAATTAAAGATTTACAAACTTGACACTTGTCAAGGAGGGGGTAGGTCAATGATGGATAAAATGAGGTGTTACATGTATACAGGGGTGAATTTTCAGGGTGGACGTGGATTATCAAATCCAAAACTATAGGGAATAGCGAAAAGTGAAATGAAAATATTAATCCTTTATTAAAAATGTGCACTTTCCTTTCGTTTGCCGTATTCCATTACTTCCAAGAACTTCATCGTTATTCGCGAAAATAAAGGTGGTGTAATAATACAGTGTGTTGTTTTTATTTTTAAAATTAATGGGTTCAATTTCTGGATGGAGAAATTATTTTTTCAAAATACTAATGATACAGTTTTAGTTTTCTTCAAAATTGGCCTCGAGAATCCCTTGAGGATATTTTCCTATAGTTTCGGATTTGGCCATCAAACGCACACATAGAAAAAAACAGCCCGTATATAATATCTTCTAATCTATAAAACAAAGTCGTGTTAGTTACAACATTTATTACTCAAAAACGGTGGACCGATTTTTATGATATTTGATTTTATGAATTTGTCTCCGCCCCAAGTCGCAGAATAACTATAAAAATTGAAAAAATCACTAAAAATAATAATAATAAAGATAATTCATTTTCTCTTACGTTTGATCTCAGGCGAACTTTGCTATGACAGCTAGTTTCAAATAAAACTTCGGAAGACGTTCATTTGGTAATAAATGTTTTAATCATACTTTCTACAGCGTGGCAACAAGGCGAGGTTTCAACATTCTTGACTATAAATGCTACGCAATCGCAACCCTTCTTTTAACATACATTATTCGACTTCAATGGCATCTTAAGCTGTCGGTCTGCGAGGGCGCGCAGTTAAATGTCACATTAACGTCGGCAAATATCACTCGGCGATCCCGCCCTCCCCAATACCTACACTATAACGTATCCATTCCCACAAGAATGGCCGTTTTAAAACACTTTTCCGTGTGTTTAGGACCCCGGCCGAACTTGCTTTAACCGTCCGTCTTGAAATGAGAATTAGGATAGTGATGGGTGAAAACGATCCACTGCGAATCGGTTCATCAATCGAATATTTATTTTTAATTCGTATACAGTTTTGAATATCGAATATCTGTTTAAAAAAAATACTTTATCTGTTTTTAGCCGATAACGTTTATATGTTGGCAGGTAGGAAGGTATTTTAATTAAGCCGCACGATTTCCACACATAAAATTCATCATTAAACATAACAAAAGGAATTAATCAAATCTACATAACATTTTCCAAATTCATTATATAAGTAAATTGATATTGCCAAGAAGAACCGGAGCGTAATAATTATTTCAACAAATCTCATATTTCATATTATCAGCGCGGCAATAATTTCACATGAAATTGTGGATCGCGTTTTCGATTTAAAGCATCGAGTAAATCGAATAACTATTATAAGTCGCAGCTCTATACCGAGACGTGACGAGAAACCCGCTATGCGGTATCGAAAACCTTTGAGGGAAGGGTGCCGTGAGGGATTTTCAATTTTGAATGCGAATTCAGAGTGTCCTTGAGACGTGTCGAGATTATCTTAGTTACGTCGAGATGTAGTTACTGATGGATTAAGGAGATTGATCCCTGGCTTTCGGGCTTATATTTAAAAGGCTATTAGTTAGTGCTATCCGTGGCTCGTGTCTAGTTTTAATTTATCTGAAGGGTTTATTTAGTTGAAGCGTGAGATGAATGTATTGAGTCGTATTATTAAAATAGGTTAATAAGAAAATAGCAGCAGAAATTAGAACAGAATTTGTTGGAAAATAGTTTATGGATTCTGATGAAAATTACATAACATTTATTGAATGCAACGTCATACAACCGATTCTTATGAGTAAATACATTTAATTCAAGGCAGCTAAAACTTCGATTTGTCACATGACTATCGTTGTTAAGTTATAAATAAGTAAAACACCAACAGACTCCCATCAAATGTGACATTCATTAACCCGTCCCTTGCCTTGTAACCTCAAGGACTATGAGGGCACCTAACTATCGAGAGCTCTTGGAGGTACACTAATTAACGTGAACTTAGAAGTGGCAAGGTTAGGGTTCGGATCAAAGGTTGGAAATTGGCATTAATTATAATAATATGCCTTAGTAATGCTTCTTATTTTTTTTGGTTGGCAAACGGCTTCAAAATAGTGCCTTTTTGCCAGTGTCGAGTAATTCTTGATAATTGTTATTGAATTATAAGTACCCCTGATGATAATGATAATGTTGATGACGATGATGATGATGAATTGAATCCCTATCAGTAAAGCTGTGGATTGAAAATTTACCGAACATCTTGGGAGAACTTGAAAAGTCAAGTTATACTATGTTATTTCAATTTCCTTCACTCGTGCACGTTTATGAACACACAATGGTTAATATCCTAAATATGTAAATAAAACAAATTTGACAACTTCACGGTTCAGCTTCCCGCCAAACAGTCCCTGAGTAATACTTAATAGGTATTGTTCGCTTATTAAGTATTTTAAGCATAGGTAACTTACAAAATCGAAAAAAAATATTTTCTAATTTAAATGAAAATTCTGACCTATGGGATTTTAACACTCTTAAGTAAAAAAAAAACGAAAAGTTCATTAACTAGCACATTATTGCGACTTACCACAAATTGAAGACACAAAATCTTTTTTTTTTTGTTACTTTCGTACCCCGAAGGGTCAATGCAATGGACACCCTGGACAAAGCCCTCAGAGGCACATACCTCCTCTAAAAGGGTTTCTGTAAACACTGTCTCCTTTCCGATAAAAAGCGTTCACTTTATCTAACAATATCTCCTTAGAAAGGGGTAAACCGCCCCTACATTTTTGTAGAAATCACTACTTTAAATGTATACAGTCGAGTCGTTGGTTTTTATTCGAGTGGAGACATCTAAATGGGGGGAGATATCTTTGTTTTTTTGTGATAACGTTTCTGTACCTACGTGTTCATTTGTTGCACATATGCTGTATGGACAAGAACGTGGGAACAGTCGTGAACTTTAATTTCGGATCTATTTAAGGGTGAATATGGTAAAGCAAACGTATATCATAAGGGGTACTGTACTGTACTGTATTATTTTGTTATATTTACGCAAATACTACACGTATTCGCGTAAATATAAAACTTATTTTTCAGATTTTATTGCGTTTATTTTATGTTTTTACGTTCCCGACGTTTCGGCTGCGTTACAGCAACCATGGTCACGGGAGAACTTAGGTGATTGACGTCATACACATAAGTCCTCCCGTCATCATAGATATGATCTAAAATGATCCATATGATAATGATGAATATGACCTAGAATCTAAGCTTAGATCTAAGCTTAGATTCTTGGAAAATAAAAAAATATTTTAGAGAAACAACACTGACCCCCGAGTGACCTCAATACAAAATCACGGTAAAGATATTTTCCTACCTAAGCAACATCTTTTTTTAAACCTATCCTCTCATTACCATCACATATTGATACCACGTACCGCGTACTCCAGTTTCTATTAACCCTTACCTATAAGTCACCCTAGCGGGCCCTAATAAAGCTCTTTCCAGAAACACTCCGCCGCCCAAAGTGTTATTTCTTTCACAAAAAGCTTTTCCACAGACACGTTTGAACTAGCGCAGTCATTACCGCCATTTTGTTTTGCGTTTCACGAGTACGCCCGTTAAATTCATGCCAGTGACACAGCAAATTACTTTTTAGAGGGAAATTTTGTGTTCGGTGTTGTAACGAGGGGGTTCCGCGGCCACAAACAAACGGAAAGTTGGCCGGCGAGTGGGACGGTACCTATACCTGTACTGTACCGTGTAGGATAGACTTTATTAATGAGCGGTTTGAGAGTACCGCTTACGCGATTCAATTCCATCCAGCAATCATTCTTATAAATATATATCGCCAGACAAACACCAACAGATCGGTCCCAAACTAAGCAAAGTTTGTGTTACGGGTATGTACAATGCACTGGGGGCGATCTCAAATATAATAAGTTACTTATATAAGCGTCCAAAACTCAGGTACAAACATTCGTGCTCAACACGCAAATGGACCCGGGACCCTCGGTATAGACAGCAGGGCTACTATCATTTGCGCTAATAGGTCAACATAAAACAAAAAAAACGTTGACTCGATCGTTAGTAAAACCGGGCATAAAATCATTGCCCAAATTTATGGAGTAGTTTGAATCAATTTACAATGTCATCGCGTAGGTTTAAAAAAAGCATGTATGGACGAAACATCTTTAATCAAATTAAACAAAACACAACAGCCAACATTAACAGGTGAAGTAAATATAAAAATTCCCAAAGCGAAATCACTCAACAAATAAATTATATAACAGGACCCTTTGAATCAATTTAAAAACGTTTGAAATCGATAAAATTACTGAGTACTGAAAACAAGCTCAATCACTTTGTGGCCTCATTGCGGAAGTCTAATAAATAATACCGTGTACAGACAACAACGATATCTATATAATACTAGCTGCGCCCCGCGGTGTTACCCGCGATTACAAAGTATGTCCTTTTCCTCTATGTCCTTTCCCCTAAACTACCTCTAACTATGCAAAAAATCATGTCGATCCTTTGCTCTATGAAAAATTAAAACAAATCTATCCCACGGGAACCATACATTTTACCGGAATAAAAAGTAGCCTATGTGCTATTCCAGACTATAATCTATCTCTGTGCCAAATTTCTTCCAGATCCGTTCTGGCGTGATTGAGTAACACACATCCATCCATCCATCCAAACTTTCACATTTAAAATATTAGTGGGATTTCGATGTCAGAAAAGGCCACCCAGGGTTGAAAAACTCGCTTATTTACACAGCAAAGCTATACTCGTTCGGCTTTAGTATATCCATTCTACATAAAATATGACCGTTCCGATCGAAGAATTGTGTTGCCGGGTTTGTAAGTCAGGGGTCATACTATTAATGTGACCACAGATCACGAGAGATATGCCGTGCGATTCAAAATGTATGGGAACTCGCTGTCTCCGTTTTGTTTCCCACCACTCGCTAAAACCAACCAATACGAAGTCTCTTCGGTGCGTGCTGCGTCGTCGCCGTATACAGCGGCCGTACCACGCGACGCACCAGTTTATTCAAAGTATCGTTAGACGATCTATCCATTGCCTCGTACATTCACTCAGTAGCGAACATAGGTGGTACTTAAAGAGCCATGTATTTTGTACAAAAATAAAAAAGTCGTTGTGCTACATGAAAACTAAAATAACATAATAAAGGCATTAAATATTTTTTGATTTGTTGTTTTTAATGATTTTAAAGACGAATAAATAAAATACTTAATACTGGCTGGTGAAATGAGATTCCATCTTTCGCGTAGTTCACTTTGCTGCTAGTATTTTAGCACACAACCACGGAATAACACGGCATTTAAAAAAAAAGTTAGAGCTCCGATACCGACGTGCAGTTGCAGTCGACTGACGGCGAAAACTCTATGTTAGCGTAATTTTGGCATAAGGTGAGCGCAAGCCCACCGCTTTCATAACATATCTCCTCTAATATATCTGTGAATGTGACTCAAATTAGGATCTTAAGTTATCTACTTTGCAAATTTGTACCAACGGACTTGATTAAGGTGACATAATGTTTCAATTGAGGTCCTGGTTTGAGTTGCATTAATTGTTTGTACCGACCTCCTTGCCACAAGATACTCAGATGGCGCTGCAGACGACATTCAGAACAAATGACGACTTTCCATACAATCCTGAAACGCGCTATGTGAGTTTTGGGAGAACGTAACATATATACGAGACCCCTACAATAACCGTGCGGGCATAGTGGCCAGGCATAACACCCACCTTTACAGCTAAAAGTTCATGTGATGGGGGCAGGCCATGAAACAGTACCTACTCTGTGGCTTCTGTAGCTCAAGCAACATCATTTTACTATGTGTTATGCTAAAACAGCCTATTCCATCCCGCTCACACTACAGGGTTTGTAAATATGGATGACAGAGACAGCATACTTTCTCGATGACGTTACCCTACCCTTAGCATTAACCCCATTATTTTCATGTTTTTTTTGGTGGTAAGTTGCGTATTGCGATTGATCATGTTATGTTTTACACACGCTTTGACGAGCAGAGTGAGCTAGCGCAACTCAGTCTTACCCTGAACCTTCGTCTACTTAGTGTGTACTCAACCGCCTTAAACAATGGTTGTCACAGTCTCATTGCAAGTAGCGTGCAGTTTAAAATTACCATGAGAAAATGCCAGTTTAAAAAGCGAATAATAGAGGGCGATTCTTTAACTGTGGTACCAATTATGCTGGACTGTGGCTGGGTTCTAATGAAAATGTTATAAACATCGTGCGAATGGCATAATCGCGGGGCTAGTGGGAAAACGAGCATGTGGATACAGCTTAACGATAGAGTATTGGAAAACTTGGCTATGAGTATCGCAGGCATAAAGCTTAAAGGTTTTTTTTTAGATGTTAGTGTTTGCTTTATTTGTGAAATATTAAATTGTTTGGCAATATAATGACATTCTGAATTTACCCTCTCTTTCTTTTATAGACCTATCAAGAGTAACTACAGGAAAGCATCTAATCTTTCTAATGGATCTGTTCTAATGGTTTGAGCGTAGGCCGCTTGGCTCAATGCTCCACTTGGTCGCGGGTTTGATTCCCGTTTAAGCGAATCTCTAAACGATCTTTTCGTAAATTGATCTGTCCGGGCTTTAGTTGGATCATCCCCAGTCCTTTGTACGCTATAGGTACCAATTAGTCAAGTGGTGCTTGTTTATAATCTATCGACAAAGAAAATTACTACAGGTTAAAAAATAATCGGTTGGCGTCTTTGTTCATTCGTGTCATTGAACTTTTATTTTTCTTGTTTCAGATGTCGCCAGTACACTACGGACGGCGGCTGGCAGCCTTCCTTACGTCCAGTACATTTATGGTAAGAAAACAATCGTATTAATTATCAGAATTAAATGCCCAAAGATCAAAATGATAATTGCGCCCCACATCTGAATTTCAACATTTAAATAACCAATACATCACCAATTTAAATCCTGTCCAGATTTATTAAATAAATAAAAAATATCTTTACGCTACAATAATGATAAATTTATCGCTCAGATAAGTCAGTAACCGAATGTATTCAGTATTCACTGTCGCTTTACCAATTACGAGGTCGAACCGATAAATCCCGATGAAAATATTGATAACGTCGTGTGACGCGGCTCGCGCAACGCAATGAATTACGCGCGTAAACAACAACCGCCCGCGTAATTTATGCCCGCAATGTATATGTAATTAAATCAGTTATGTTTCGTTTGAGACGGCAGAGTCGAGCGTTCGATGATCGTAACCCAAACTTGCTTGGTTACGGTGATTGATTTATAGATAATCTCCAATAGACAATAATTATTTGTTTTTATTAACCTGAGACTAATGTAAATGACGACCGTAATCTCGGATTCAATTCTGCAAAGGAACAGCTACTTAAATAAACGTCACAGATTATTAATAGGTATATTCATAGATAATCCAAGGTCATTAACTTAATTTTTCTTTTACGTAATTGACACAAAGTGGTAGTATTGTTTATTTGGGTTAATGTTTGCTAAGTTATGTTTTACCAAATTAATAACTTCTCGCGAATAAAGAGCTGCCTATAGTCAGACGAAACGGTCGAACAATTAACACGGTCTGCTTGAAACGGAACGCGACGTACGAGCGCCGTTCGGATGCGTTCCGTTTCTGCAATCTGCATAATGCGCGACACTCATTTACCCAACGTTTGTGACCGACAAATGAAGCGAGAGCGACTGAAAATGTTATAACTGTCCAGTATCACAAGAACTCTATGTACAAATAGTAGTAACTAGGTTAGATGTCAGGGGAATTTGGGCGGCGTCGGGCGGCCGAAACCCAAATAGTCGCAAAACTGCGGCGTGCCTAATAGAGCGCGAACCTTGTGATTGTGCGCTTGGGACGCAGTGTCTGTTTTATTTGTTTCATGAATTGGTGACTTTTTCGGGGCTTCGAAAAATTCATTAGAAAGACGTTAAAAATATATATATATATTAAGTATGCGGATGGATAGAAGACGACGAACGTATGAAATATACCGAGCGAACGTGAGTGAAAATGTCGGAAGGGGGCGTCCGAGAAGAACCATCCACGACCAGATTCATCGTCTCTTCCAGAAAGGTCCCTCACCCTACTGAAGTGTTTGCAACCATGTAGGAATGTGGATTAAGCTAAAGCGGTAGGTACGTCAGGATCCTAGCATGTGGCAATCAGTGACCTCTGCGTACCCCACCGAGATACAGCTTCGATGCTATATATATAGTATGTTTATATATAGATTCTAATTATCTTATATAATCAAGCTGTATACTATCTTAACTAGAATATTAACTAGCTCACACTCGACCTGCTGGTGCGTTATCACGAGGAGAAATTAATTAATGGTTTCTTAATTAAGTTATCACAGAATTTCACTCACCATCGTTATGGCCGATTGGTACCCCCCCCCCCCCCAATTGGTATGTCCATGCATAAAAATTGCCAAATCGCCAATTATATGAATTGGTATGGGTTTAGTGATGGTATGTGTATTACTAGGGACCCCTACCCATCTACGTCATATAATTAGCCCAATTCACCAATTAATAAAAAAAAAACGTAATTGTAATAAATGGCTCGTATACGCAAATAATATCGCGTATAATTACTCCGCGGTGACCTAATTCCCCTCGATTTGTTATTCAGTATGTCTGTCTCTCCGCCGCTGACCGTCGCGTCTTCTTAAACTCGCATTTTTAATCAACCCTGTTCGCTAATTTGAATAAAGGGCGGTGGTAGGGTTATTATAGGGTCCCGCAATAATAAACGTAAAACCAGCCAGGTTAATGGCCCGTTGAGAGAAGTGAAACCGATTGTAGAACGATTATCGATTCGATATTAGCATTTTAATGTCGGGCAGACGATGTAGTGTGTGTGTTAATGTGTCCGTCCTCGAATAATAATTTAATATATGCTCAGTTTTGACGTTAATGATAATAATAATTATGTGTTTAGCTACTTAAGTCATAATTAAATTACCGTTTTTATATCGCGTTTGTCTCATACGTCACCGAAGTTGGCGAGAGCCTTGCAAAGCCAAGAATAATTCAGATATCTTTTACATGTCGGTATTTATGGAAATAAATAGGGATTAGGTGGCTTTCTTAAAATGGCATAAATAACTAGTTACCTACTCTATTTAGCTCTTACCCTTACCTTAGTATTATTACTGTATATATAGTAGTCGCTAAATTGAGGAATACATTGATTGATTGACTCGAATGATATTCGGTATCATATCGATACCTATATTCGCAACGTCCCCATCACTATGGTATTGGACGCAGGGCGGGTAAACTAGGTCATTTGCATTTTAAACGGCTCTGGTATTGTGCGTACGAGTCGATGGACCATTTAGTGCGAGCCCACACACGGATGTCGAGGATTAAGTTGTTAAACTAATGGCACTTGAGAAGAACCGCTGGTGGTATTAGAATATTGTTGGTGGGGGCAATAAGCGGCTTACAACTTAAATTGAGCGGTTTATTTATTTATTATAATTGGCACCCACACAGTAGATAACAGCACATAATACTTATAACGAGTTAATATTCGTAAAGTCAAAATTTCCAGCCCAACGTGCTGATACATAACAATATGGTTAGAAAACCAGAGTTTGACTCGAAAAAACTTAAGTAGATTCTGTTTCTGATGTAATTTTTTTTTTCTAAACCTGCCAGGCTTTCTATAAATGCTGTCAAAGCGACTAGAAATATTAGGTATAACCTATAGGATACCCTATAGTATACCTATAAATAGTACATTAACAATCCAATATATACTGCATGTTTTCGGCGATGGATTCGTTATCGGCCCCTTGGATTGCGATCATGATGTAGTATGCATAAAAAAACATCTATTAAATAAATATGCGGATCCCACATAACTCGCGATCGATCGTGCGCTGCCAATTTTTGTAGCGATGGCGGCGGGTCCGCATTTATGAGATTTACATACCTATCTCTGACGCCACTTTGACGGCTACTACCCCCCGCTAGATACCGCTATTCCAGCGTAGGTACCACCAAAAGTTTGTAAATAAAGTACTTATAACACAGAATTATATAAGCTTCCAATTTATAGAATTGTATAAACCAATTTACCACGGCAAAGCACTTAAAATAAATCTACTTTGTAATGCCATGCAAGAACAGGTAAGTACCTATCTACTTCTTATAAATTTAGGGGAAAAAAATTCACTACGTTTTTCGGCCGCCATAAAATTGGAATAGTAACGGCATTGGATTCGGTTTCTGAGAGAGATAGTAGGTAGGGATGTTAATGAAACTTTTAATTTGAGAACAAATAAATCATTCGGTTGAGTTTGAGTTGTTGAGTACACAAATACACTAGTCCACGCAAAATCCTTATCAATAAAAATCCTAAAGCATCCGGTATAAACAATCTACCGGACAATAACACGAACCAAAGCTGAAACGAAGAAAACAACCGAAACACGAGCGTCCATAGATACCTGCGAAATGAGTGCGAATCTCGCAACCAACACGAGTTTATTGGATTTTAGCGGAAATTTCACTCGCACACACCGGCCGAAACGAGCGAAAACACACGCCTGTTTGCGAATCGGCCTCTGAATATCGAATTTTGATTCGTGATTTGTATCGGAACAAGCGGCGAGGCTATAAATAGGGGGGAGAACACCAGATATGTGCAAATCGAATGCACAACGCCACGGATGCTATCTCGGACACACCGAAATCGGTTGTATACGGACCTAAATTCGAAGAGAAAACTTGAGCCCAAAAAAACCACCCGATATAGAGGTACTGTTATTTATATGAAGAAATTGTTTATTTCTGCTGTAAATTGTGAAAGTAGGCATGATTTCAGCCTCTTTTCAATTCTTCCTTTCGTGTCGACATCAACGCTATATTGGAATCAGCATCGGTCGTCTAAAGCTCACCAAGAGTCCGTCGACGTACCTACAATATTAATTCAGTTGGGTGGGCCCTTTCTAGTCATCCTTCAGAAAAAGTAGTTTTATAAATTATAAAATATATTTTAACGACTGACGACAAACCGAACTGATACTACTTATATTCTCTGTGAAACGGCGCAAACACTCGCTCAAAAGTTGTTCGATGTTATCCAGGATGTCCAATTGAGTTTTCATCCGGCGCCAGTCCTACATAGAATGCTAATAAACCCACTTACCCAGCAAACTACTGGCAGCTTTGTCTTTAAAAGCGAGGAGATTGTCGGCGTTGCATCTATCAGCAATCTCGTTGTAACGAAATTAAACTCGACTTTGTAATTCTAGAGTTGAATCTGGACTACACTCGGATCCCGTTGCTAATTGTCGGGAAAGGGGAGACGTAATAAAAGATCTGCTCTTTGAAGCGAAGGAGCCGGCCCGGGCGCCTCCGAGGAGCGCATTTAATAAATTAAAACTGCGCAAAATTCCCATTCCAATATATTTTATTTTCCCTTTTGCGTCCGCTCCGGGCTCGCTCGTTCTCGCTGCGATTTCATTTCGCTAAAATACCATCAGTCTATGTACCTTATTTTTCGTATTAAAAACACTGACTCACAAATTCGTTGACACTCTTAATCCATATACAATTGCATTAGTACATAACACTTTTCTGAAAAATACTTTATATATATTGGACCTTTTATGAATATGGGGGTTAGTGTGAACTTTGGTATTAATGTTTCGAGTGGACGAACGGCTGACCTAACGTTTGCGGTCCGGCTCGAGCTTAACAAAATGGCACTGCCAAAATAAGATAGCTTTCGCCCGTACGTTTAGACTTAACATGCGAATGCGAAACAGCTATGCTTTCAACGGAATTCATTAATTCAGAACTCTACGCTAAGACCGAGTATGCATATTCAGTTATGCGATTGATGTCGATATTACTGTAACGGTTGCATATTCCCCGGATTAAAATACATCATGTGTCGTGCCTACAATGCACCTTCTATAGAGATGTATTTAAACGGCGTGTCAAGAACCCAGACTTAGTTCTGATTGATACAACTGTAATTTCCCTAATTCCAGGTGTTGCTGATAACGCTGGAGCTCCTGGCGTGGCATTGCGGCACCGCGGCGCTGGCCAACTGTCCACCAGGCTGCAACTGCAATGACGACACCCTCGTGGTGGTGTGCGAGGAGAGCCGGCTAGACGTCCTGCCCATCGCCCTCAACCCCTCCATCCAGCGGCTCATCATCCGGAACAACAAGATCAAAACGATCGACAGCTCCATGCAGTTCTACACAGAACTGCAACACTTAGACCTTTCCCAAAACGACCTAGTT
The DNA here is from genome assembly GCA_905404115.1 of Pheosia gnoma. Taxonomy (NCBI): domain Eukaryota; kingdom Metazoa; phylum Arthropoda; class Insecta; order Lepidoptera; family Notodontidae; genus Pheosia; species Pheosia gnoma. The sequence continues at coordinate 10,316,000 of FR989894.1, read as the reverse complement.
AGCATACCCATAAAAAGCTTTGCATTTCAAAAAAAACTACAAGAACTACATCTCAATCATAATAAGATATCTTCAGTCACCAACATAACCTTCCAGGGACTCAACTTGTTGACAGTGTTGAACTTAAAACGAAATATTTTGGGGGAGCTGACGAACGGAGTGTTCTCGACGTTGCCGAGATTAGAGGAACTGAATCTGGGCCGGAATAGTATATCGAGAATTGAGCCCAGGTCTTTCGCTGGATTGTCTGCGCTGAGGATTCTGTATCTTGATGATAATCTACTTAGTTCTGTACCGACCACTTCCTTCAGCCTTTTGGGCAGCCTGGCCGAGTTGCATGTGGGGTTGAATGCTTTTACATACCTACCTGACGATGCCTTCGCTGGGCTCAATAGATTAACAGTACTCGACTTGAACGGCGCTGGACTCTCCAATATCAGTGAATTTGCATTCAGAGGTCTCCCAGGGCTAAGAAGCCTTAATCTGTTCGGAAACAGGTTAAGCACTGTACCTACTCACCAGCTGTCCGGTCTAACGAGACTAGAGGAGTTGTACATTGGCCAAAATGAATTCCTAGTTTTAGAAAGCCACTCGTTCAAAGGATTGAAAAATCTAAAATACTTGGACATCACTGGCGCTACTCAATTGGAAAGAATTGAAAAAGGAGCCTTTGAAGATATTATCAATTTGGAGACTGTGATTTTAGCCAACAACAAAAAGTTATCTATCATCGAGGACTGCACGCTGCTGGGGCTGCCCAAATTGAAACACGTGTCTCTGAGAGATAACGCCCTTGTGACGCTGAGCGAGACCGTCTTTATCGGCAAAGAGCTCAGACAGCTAGATTTAACAGATAACCCTATTTTCTGTGACTGCCAACTGCTATGGCTACAAGAGTTACTGAATAACAGGAGCAATTTCACCCAACTACAATGCGCCAGCCCGGAGCACTTGAAAGATAAATATTTACGAACGCTGAACGCGGATGACCTGGGTTGCGTGCTGCACGACACGCGACAACAGACGATCATCTGCATCGTGGTGGTAGCGTGCGTCGCCACCATAGCGACTCTCGTGCTGATACTGTACCGGTACAGGAAGAGCATGCAGGAGAAGCTGAAGGACTACAAGTGGAACAAGAACCGGAAGCTCGACTACCACAAGCCGATATCGACGGAGGAGGACTGCATCGTCCGCGGCATCCACCCGTCGCAGTACCCGGCGCCGCACACGCCCGGCCTGCGGCCTATCCCGGTGACGGAACTGTAGCTAGAGCTTTACGCCTCCCCGAGCGTGTTCTTCATGTCCGGCGGCCAGGGCTCCGCGCGCCGGCCGCCGCGCTCGGGGGGCGGCGGCACGCTGCCCGCCAGCGGCTTCACGTACATCGGCGGTGACGCGCGCCTCGCGCAGCACGCGCCGCACGCGCCGCTCACGCTCAACAACGGCGCGCCCGCGCACCACCTCAACAACGGTTCCCTGCGCTCGCTGCCTGACAAGAAGAACAACCGGAACGGCGTCGTGTGCCACCCTGACAATTTCCAGCGCAACCTCGACACGCGCTACTCGCGCAAGCAGGAGAACGGCTACATGCGCAACTCGGAGACCGTGCTGGGATTCGCGCGCGACCGCGACCGCGACCACCCGGACTACAGCGAGCCGGAGTACTCCATCATCCCGGAGAGCTACGGCGACGACTACCCGCGCGCCTGCGCGCACTCCAACACGTTCAACTGCTGAGCGCGCGCCGCGGACTCTATCAAACGTTTGTGATCTTGTAATTCTAGCAATAAATCTTCATTCCATTATAAGTTATCGACGGAGTCGGTCGCGGCGGGACGTAGTGCTCTAGAGCGGTTAGTGGCGGTAGTGTGTCGAGTCCGGCGCGGGCGGCCGGCGGCGGGACTATCCCGTCTAGTATTCGTTTCAAAAGACTACCTTATTTGTATATTATACATTTTAGTAAGTACTTAGTGATGGATCTATTTTTCAATGGGACGTGCGTGTGGGCCGTTTGAAAGTGAGACTTTCATCCGAGGGCGGCGATAGAATGTATCGGACTACGGACTAGTCGCGGAAGAGAGGGGTTGGCGTGTGCCGGGGGCCCACGGGACCCCCGTTTATGATATACATTGTGATTTGTAATTTTTTCTACCAGTGCGGTGGATTTTGTATTTGATTTTGTACAAAAAACCATTCCATAACAAACCTTTTAACGTCTTAATATTTTTATTTATAAAATAAGTAAAGTAAGTGTGCGTTAAATAAGACACCAATATGAAAAAAAAAACTAGTTTTAGTGAATGTAAATATATTTATAATATATGGAGATATTTATAAAATTTAATACGATCTTGTTCTTCTAATGTTATGATAAAATTATTACGGGATATTGTATTGTTTGCTACGACGACTGATGTCCTTACGAGATTTCTTATGTCACTCCTACCTATCTATAAATAAAACCTACTTACACTAGACTTCCTATTGTGTCGGTATGAACGCACCCATTATTCCTATCTCCAAACACTTTTATGCTCAATCCTAATATTGTATTATTATTAAGATTGATGTTACAAACGACACAATGACGTGTCATGATTACCTAATTTGTCATATTACTCTATGAGCTATTCATTTAAATCCTCATATTGTGAAGTGTGTTATCTTTTCAGAAATGTGAATAACCTTATAAGTCGTGCTAATTCTCAATTACCGCTGCAATTAAACGCTAATTAATTTGGCTCTCTATTAATTATTGTTTGTTTGCAATTAAGGTATCTGTAGACTAAGTATCGTACTTACTGAGAAATAGTATGTGCAAAACCTTGAGAATAAAATTCGTAAAAGCGGTTATATAAGTATTTTAAAGTGGTAGGTGGTAGGTAGCTGCAGATACATTGTGTAACTGTGGTTGCTACCATTTTTCTTTTTAAATCAGCTGTAGGGAGCCAGCATACACTATTCGAGCAAGTGTGTTGAAAGAGAAGCGTTTGTAACGCATCTTTCTGAAGGGATCACGAGCTTTTATAATAATGATGTGCGTCAAACAATATTGTCTATGTAACACCACACATTCTTAATTGACTTGTAACGGCGAATGTACCCAAATGATAGGTAAACTGGGCCATAGTGGTTTTGACAACAAATCCTACTTAATGATAATTTTCATAAAGGCTTATAAAAATAGACCTTGCCGTCCGATGATGTGCAAATGATATTCGATCTTAATATGATAAAGGAATTTCTTGGCCAACTTTACATATCTATTCAAGTCTTACTTAACCGTTAAGACGCCATTATCTTGCATGATGATTTTTGTATGACGTGTTAAAATTAAGCTGCTCTCACAATTGAGTTATGTTGGAGTATTCTGCAGTTTCATCTTTATTCTTACATATTACTTCTACGTAGGTACTTGCCATTATGCAATGAGACACAATGTAGGTATGGTAATATTAATTATCCTATGAACGTCTCTATGATGGGTGTTATCTTGTATATTTTGCTTGTTTGTAATTTAACTGATTCTAAGGATCACAGATGGATAATAAACCTATAACTCACTCCGTGTAAGAGCAATTTTATTCAAATACTCACTACAGTAGTGTACCTAACTTAAAGCTACGAATTGTATTTAGTTTTAGTAAAAACCAAATACAATTGGCTTTTACACAGTCTGATCAACCATCCAACAGAGAGAAGCTATAAGAGACTGTAAGACTGGCCCGCAGATGTAGGCACTTCTACCTTCGCACTGTGGTTATAGCAACTGTCCCTCTCTGTTGGGCGTCTCTGATACGACCGTGTTGTGAGTTTCAAATTGATTGTGAGAATGGCCTTATACTGAGCCTATACATTTGTGTTTATTTGAAATGTCAATGCGTGTATGTGAAATACGAAATTCGTGGCTTGCGCTCGCAGTGTATGCCGACGGCGTCACCGTGACAAAGTCAATGAATTTATTTTGTAGACTTTCGGGCACTTACAAATTGTTAATTTACTTGTTTATCCCTCAACTCAAGCCTAATCTTATACCTATTAGATTCACAACGCACTTTACTATTTAGTGTCTTCTTGGATTATGGACATTTCCCGTTACATACACGTTATACAACTCTTTTGATGTCATTACTTTAATGTAAATATGGAGAAATTAAAGACTAAGCGATAAGGCATGCGTTGTGCCTAGTGGACGCCTAAAATGTATACAAGAAGAGATGAATACATATGATACAAAATGTGATTAGAGTACTCACAACATTGTAATACAAGTCATCAGTCATTTCTGTACTTTATTGTAGTTATTACCTACATACAAACTCGATAAATATAACATACCTCAAATTTAAAATTGTTTTATTTATACCTACTTACGTACCTGTCAATATACATAACGAAAGGTTTAGGTTGAGAAGCCTTTAGTAAACCATTAAGAAAATCGTATGGTTGGTCATACAGAAGTACAAGGACAACATAAAGATAAGGAGCCACTATGTTTTATTTAGACTGAATTGCTAAATAGTTGGAAGAACACCCATCTTTTGCAAAATTGCATATATCCTCCAACAACTAATTCGAAATAACCAGCAGACTAGGCGGCGCTAGCTAGTTATGTTGTGTGATCTTTGGGAACGATTATTTCGTAAGCGAAACGTTTAGTAGGAGTGTTATTTTATAACAATTGGAACAGCGCCTCTAGGGGACGGTATCTGAAAGGTTCAAATCTCCCTCAACACAGTGGCCAAATATATAGACTAGTCGGTTAGCTTACGAATATACTTGTACTCGGCGTACTGACTACATTTCACCGCATGTGGAGTGCTTTACTTTATAAATAGCATTTTTTTAGCCTTTACTTTTCCAAAATAGTAGTAAGTCATATTAGAGTAAAACAAAAAACCAAAAATGAATTGTTCATTATTTATTTATAGTATGCAACATTTATTATTAACATTACAAAATTGTTCAGCCTTGTGATGGGAGAAGCCGGTTTCAGCCGAAGCGGACATGATTTTGTAAATAAATAAAAAAGATATGAGTTTTAGGCGCCAGTGTAAGTGGAATATTATGAGTTTTCACTTATGCGGTATGATTAGAACTTCTCCTCCTCGAGACCGTGTTTGAAGAACATCATGATGGGCACGGACGCGCCGTCGATATCTCTGTACTCCATCATGGCGACCATGCCGTCGCAGTCCATGGACTCGCCCGTGAAGAACTGGAGCTCCTTAAACCTACCGAGGATGTCCTTCATTACTTTGTTCATGTTGGTCTTGAAGATGTCGATCTGGTCGGGCGCCTTCTCTTCCAATTTTGCTACTAATCTGAAATAGTACGAACAAAATGATTCATGAATATCTGTATCAATACTATCATGATTTATTTTCGACGGTAGAATAATATCATCTCCCCTAATACAATGACAAATAATGACACACCCAAAAACCACCACAGAGAGCCACCACTACTTCCCATATTAACATCAAAATTCCATTTAAAATAATAGTGGTTTTGGCTAACAATTGAGCCTCAGTGTTTTTTTTTTCACTGAACTGAAATTATTTCCAGCTCATATTTCCTACTTGAACATAAATGCTCCCAACACCATACCCAGCAAACATTGATAGACATGTCACCTCCATTTCATGAACAAACATTATGCGAATGAGTGTTTTTTCACTAAAGTTATTTGCTCTTGCATCTATAAGCTCCACAGGCTGATATTGATCAACCAACCCGTGGTATTAGATGATGCATTCTTTTGAATAAATGAAAAGTCATTTAAATCAATCCTAGCCTTTATACATATCTGTCTAATGTTAAGTATACACAGCAACACAAACTCAGTTACTAAGTGATACAAAAAACGAGATGTGCATCTAGACTAGGAGTCTCAGCAGCATACACACTTCAATACAAAATCTTTTAATGTTGTAGTGTGACTACCATAAGGGTCCCCAAGTCCCCACATAGCTTTATGCGACAAAAACTAGACTGAGAGCAGATATGCTGTCTTTAATAAGGTCTTTTATCAAGCTCAAGTCATTTTCATAACCATAAGGGTCAATTTGGTATGATACTGAGAGTATACCCACACGTATAGACACAACTTGGGATTTGAAGTCGTAGGAAACCGCTTGTCAGCTTTTATTCCAAAAATACCTGTATTTGACTAGAGATTATTTCTTGATAAGTGTGAGATCTCTACACATAATGTATGAACTATTATGGTATCAGATTGTATAGTGAAGCTAAGAACCACAAAAGAAAACTACTTTTGAATGTACTTTGAAATGGATGGTTCACAAGAATGAAAAATGTGACAACACAAACACTTTCACAAACATAAAGCATACACAGTTACAATTTAATGTACATATTCAGGTCATCTGAGCGAAAAAAAGATGAATCATGCAACAAAAAAAATCTACAAGTAGCCTGAATGTAATCATCAATTTTAAGAAACACTAATAATATAAATGAGATTGTAATATTACAATTATAATAAATTTAAATTATAATCAAACATACCTTACTAACATTGGCTACTAGCCTATTAATAAGATTGCCTGGGACTAAATTTATAGTGTAGGTCCTTACTATCCTAAGATGTTCAAGACATATTACAGTTATTCAGTAAGTAAAAGTAAAGGTTTGCCTTTGAAAAGTGTCTATAGTCATCTCTATGACTTGTACCTCTGGGCGACAGTCTCTTTCTAAAGCTTGGAAGTTTAATATTTTCGGGTGACTACTGCTGCATTTAAACCTAAACATGGTTGTGTTGCCAAAATCATAAAGAAATCAGAAATGATATGCATATCCTATTGTCCTACAACCTGAACTTGGTATTGAAACATAGCCTTAACCTCAACTGATAAACCCATGTCAACACAAGTGAAAACATTGATAAGGAAACATAATTTGGTTTAATGAGTTTCATACCAGTTAGATCTAATTTGATCAAAATAATTTATAAAATGTTTGAAAATATGCCTTTAATCAGGGATTCCCAAACTATTTTGGGCAAGAGAACCTTTTCCAAAATGAACTGATACCTCAGACCCCGATAGCCAAATTACTTTAAAAATCCTATCTTAGTTTTTTTTCCTATTGATGCAAAATAATCATTTCATTACACATACATTTAATATATCTTAATAGTTTATTAACTGATGTTATGTTTATATTTCAATTAAAACTTAGTCTCAGCTAGATTTTTTAGGAAAATGCACCGAAATAATGATGTAAATGTTATACTACATGACTAAGATCCAATATAAATGGCAAGGAGTCTTTGCATATGTTTAAACTGATAGGACAGAATTTAAGAAATTAGATGCTATGAAATTCTGACTTCCGACATTGAGAACCCTACTTGGGATATGTCATCAAAGTAAGAGCTAGACTTATCAATCACTAATCACTATACAACAAAAATGCTAATGGTAATAGCTCCAAATGGAGATAGACATACTGACAATAATTCTTTGATTACCACAAACTTCTTAGGATGGTACCTACATATTATATTTAGCTACACAGCGAAACACACTGGAGGTAAAATCGAGGTAAAAGTAACATGTGTAACCTGCAATAATCTTAGGGGAAATTGTTTTTTTTTTGTGTAAACTGACCAATGACTGCATGGTAAGCTTAAATGGATTTCGGACTGTAGCACCCTAATGAATAAATAAATAATTGGCTGGCTGGCAATGACACACCTTGAACTTGGTGTCAATGACATGGCATGTTCAGATTGCATTGAGAAAAATAGTTAGGTACCGATCCAGAAAATACTGTCACATTTTTTCAAGACTTGATAAAATCATAATGGTACGCACATAAAGCACAAGAGCATAAGCACAAGCAAAAATCACTTTTTCACTCACTTTTTCATGTAGTCTTTGAGGTATAATGTGTAGGATTTTTTGTCACCAAAGGCGTATGTTTCGACTAGCCTGTGGTTCAGAACTATGTCAACACCGCTTTCCACATTGCTATCTGTTCCTTCATCGGCCTCCTCTGCCGAAGGGTTAAATCCGTCGATTTTAATATCACCCTCTTTTCTGGTTACCAATTTACCGGTCACTTCGTAAAGTACTTCGTCGACCAGTTTCATTCTGTATGTGTCTGAGAACATCTCATCACCTGAAAGGAAGAAACTATAATTTAAATATCACATTCATCTCATTCTTGACCATCTGGATTGTCGATGTGGCAATAAATTTAGGATTAATCGCCGATGAGACATTACTGCCGAACTATATGTCAAAATCACTGATATCAAAGGAAGCACATAATAAGTAAAATCCAAACATAAACTGTATCACAGGAACACTAGAAACGCAATTACCAGTAATAATATCCTTATAGATTCTCATTTTGTTAGATTAGAGGCGATTTAAAATAATAAAAACCGAAACTACGGCTTCTAGCCCCAAGAACTGAACCGGAAAGGGCTCCTTTTCTTTGAGGAAAGGAAAAAATAGAAGTTTACAGTGTTGCTATGCTGAATACATATTTAAAGTTTTTTCCTGCAAATAATATAATAACACAATGGTTGTAATATTGTAATCTTATTTAAATAATAAACAATTGTTTATTTATATTTATCTTGAATTCTAATTCAATACATAGTTAGTACTTGTGCAGAATTTTTTTTGGTGAATGTTGCCACACCGAAATAATATATTTTACATTTTCGTTTGTAGAGTACGGAAATAGATGTCGCTTTTAGTGCACCAAAAGATGGAAGTATTTCTATATAATTCAACTGTTTGTAGATTATGTGGTGAAGAAAATGATAATGGAACATTATTATATTCATCTGAGGAAAATAGTCAAAACTTGAGCGAAGTTATTAATAGTTATTTACCTATCAAGGTAGGTGTTTTCTCATAATTGTAATTTGTATTGACTTCAAGATCAAAATAAAATGGCTGACATTTGGTATAATATTTTATCATTTTCGTATCTTTAGCTTTATAGATGATGCTAAAATATTATCTGATCACATGAATATTAGTGCCTTATTTTGTGATCATTTATGGAGAACTTATAATATAAGGATACTGAAGTCTTAACTTATATTCATTGAAAGTAAATTGCTCGGATTGACGAATGTCAACTTATTTCTATTCGCATTTTCCGTACATTGAAAACAGCTGATTTTAGCACAACAATACGTACAAAGTTGTTCAGTAAGGAAACCGATGCCTCGTGTAGACACATATAATAATAGCAAAGATTTTTTAGGTCTCCGATGATGGCCAACTGCCTCAGACGATTTGCCCAGGATGCACTATACAACTGGAAGCCACCGTAGAATTCATGAATCTCATTATCAATGGACAGGTATGCTTCCCAAAATATTGAGTTCAAGCTTAAGCAAACAATTACAGTTACCAGTACAATAGATCCTACAGCAGGAATTGTAAATTTTTCAGAAAATAATTCGCGAACTTCACCAGAGAGAGAAAGAATATAAAAAGACAATAGCTAATGAACAAGAAATTATAACAGAAAAAATTATCTATGAAGGTATGAATCTATTCAATAATATTTTAGCTTTATTTACTTTATTGTGTTCTAGTTTGCCTCTATGAATATCTCTAAATTCTATGTATAGACATTAGATAGTTACTTATTATACTTAAATTTATAGTAAACACAAGCGATGGAGTGTACCAAGTTGAGCACCCTATTGCCTTGCAAGTTGCTGGCTTGGAAAAACCTAAACGGAAACGAGGCAGGCCTCCAAAAAAGCAGAAATCTCCTGAAGAATTGGCTGCAGAATTAGCAAACAGGGAGAAAGATTTGAAGGATGCAAAGAAGAAAGATAACGATGATGAGCCCTCTGGGAAAAGGAGAAGAAAAACACCAACCAGGTTCAAAGAAGCTGTACAGGTATGCAAATGTCAGACTCTTAAATTGAAGCCAACATAATGATATTATGATTGTTCCCTATCTTTTGAGTCTAATTAAAGGCTATCCATAAGTGAAAATCTCATAGATCAGATTGCAACAGATTTCAATTGATTAAGAAGTAAGAATGATTCTTAACTTCTTAATTATTATGCAACATTGACATAACATAAATTACATTTAAGGGCAAAGAGCTAGAAAAGATATTCATAGAAGAAGGAGTCATTGATGAGGAGAGCGACCATGATGTGAAGCCAGACATTGATATTATGCCAAAGATACCAGTGTCCAAGGAACCAGAGGTCATTGGTCATATGGAGAACTCTGGGGAACTGGTTGTGGTTGTGAAGGGGAAGGGGCGAGGGAGACCTAAAGGTGAGGATATACATACACACATAGGACACAGAAGCCATTTATGCCAATGCTGGTCATCTGACTGTTAGAGGTTTCTTGCGATAGGGACTTTAATCAAAATATTTGGCTGCAAGCAGAAAATCATATTTAATATTGTAAACATAGTCTGAAATGTGTGTGATGTTGTGCTTAGTATTTTAGTATGTTGTAGTAGTGTTAACATAAAAAGTGTTTCACGAAAATCCATCCATCCATAAGTCGTAAGTTGTGCACCGCTGGGCATAGGCCTCTCCCAATGACATTCAAACATCAACGTCTTTCGCCACTCGTATCCACTGTGACCCTGAAACGCGTGAGCACGTCAAATTAGCAACTAAAGTGAATAGCGAAAATGCTTAAACGAGTTACCGCTGATTTTGATGCAAGACTTAAACTGCATCATTTGATTTATGGAAAAATATCCCTGGCCAGGAATTGAAATTGATTTTGCAAACAGAATATACTAGTATTGCACCAACCGATAATGTCGTTACCACAGATATATGGTCGCTACTAAGGATAAAGTTCTGTTAAGTATTGACATAGGGAAAACTTAAGAAAACGGCTAAGATTTAAAAAAATATCTTTTATTTCTTACATTGATTAAATCTTTGAGCATTTTACGCTATTCCCTAGAGTTTAGGATTTGGCCATCCACTCTCACTTGAAAAAGTGTCTTCTTCTTCCTTCCCCCTGTGATAATGCGCGGGTGTCAGGTCGCATGCGGCCACTGCGCGAGGAGTGCGCCATCTGCGGCAAGCAGTTCTCGTGCGCGGGCCGCTACATGTCGCACGTGGCGCAGCACGGGCCCGTGGCGTACCGCTGCGGCTGCGGCGCCGCCTTCCGCGCCAAGCTGCACTTCGACCAGCACCAGCGCGAGCGCGCGCACGCCGGCCTCACCGTGCTGCCGGCCGCGCACCGCCACCGCCTGGCGGTGAGTCGCCGGCGCCGGCTCCACCACCTTTATAGTATAGTCGTAGTCGACCAGCTAAATAGTACATTTCACAATATGCTAATAAATCCTATTCCCAAACTATTTGAAAAATGGCTCTAATGACATACTGTGAAAGGAGTTCCGGATTATTTCATGTACAAAATGTCAAAGATATTCCATATTAAAGTTTGGTACCGAAGACCTGCCTTCGTCAACGATGTGGGATTTAGTTTGTTTTGTGTATTTTATAATATTTAGTTTGAGTTATTTAAAAATTTGTTCAATATTACTCCCACCTTATGCAATCATAACAAAATTTGTTACAGGATGATGAAATAAAAGAGCAGACTCCAGACACACAAACAGAAGCTGATCCGATAGCAATTAAACCAAGTGACGCAGTTGTGACGTCAGCGGCTGACGGCCTGCCGGACTTGAACCCGCAACCAATCACCAGCGCCGCTGTCAGCGCAAGTTCAACGCTCTCGCGTCTACAGGATGAGATAAAACACTGTTCTGCACCGGTCGAGATTCCTTCCAGCCCTATATCTAATGGTGGAGTGATAAAATCTGGTGAGAAAATTATTAGCAATTTTATTTACATGACTTTTTTATGCAATGCTTCAATATTTTAATATCTATATGAGCATTATAAACTGAGTTTTCCCTCAGTCCATTATACGGTACCCATAATACAATCGTTGTTTAGTATGGGACCGTATAGTCTGTGTGCTCGTCTGGCGATATTATAATTATTGGTAAATTATCTACTTTTTTTTTAATTAATAACGGGGTTTTCTTATAAACAATAATAATTTGACTTGTACTTTACATATTTAAATGATTTTGCTTTTGTCTTTCACCACGAAATTTTTGGATCGAGAAATATTCTTATCACAGACACATCCCCGGACGTCGTGGAGATGGCGGGAGAGGCGAATGAGAATCAGCCGGCGGAGAGCGCCCCCGGGAAACAGAGACTCAAGTGCAACCACTGTGACAAAACATTTAGCACGAAGCAGAGCAAATCGCTACATATTAAGGTTAGAATAGATTCACCATGGATTCTATAGTAATGCTTGATTACTAGTGATGTAACACTTGTCGATTCGATATTCACACATTCGCGAATGCGAATATTCGTTGCTTACATTCGCGACTTTTCTACTACTTCTCAAATTTGATAATATTTTTTGTGCCTATAATGGGCGGCAACTACATGTGTGTTCAAATAAATATATGGGAGGCTGCGGCTCCTAAGTTCTGCAGGTATTGGTGATGTTGGTATGGTAAATGGTAGATTTATTTGATGCCTAAAGTGTTTATGGCCTAATTAATCCCAAAATTCATGTAGGATACATGAATAATCTCCACCTATTTAATTATAAAGCAGACATCTTTATTCTTTTAGTAATATAAATATATATTTTTTTTTGTCTTAATAACATTCGTATGATTATTTATGAATATGAATCTCAAAATCATGTGAATATGAATTACATCATTGAGTAGGTATGTTCATTGAATTAAATATTTTTATAAAACTTCACCGATCTGACGAGTTTGCATCAAAGTATGTCAACTAGTTATTGGTAAACTTTCAAAACTCAACATATAAAGCAAACCATAGATATGTTTTGTTGATTTTTGCGTTCGCACTCACGGAAGCCGGGTACATGTATGGACAAGCAAGTATCAAACATGCACAAGTGGGATACATAGCCCCACGTCCCGGTGGCGAGTGTAGATGTGTGCGTGTGCGCAGGCGACGCACCAGGGCGAGCGGGCGCACGCGTGCGAGGAGTGCGGCGCGCGCTTCGCGTACCCGCGCTCGCTCGCGCTGCACGCCGTGTCGCACCGCCGCCGCAACACCGCCGCCAAGGGGTTCGCCTGCGACCTGTGCGGGAAGGTAACACTGCACTGCACTCCACTCGATAGCCCACGCTTAACATCATTTTTACCTTAATAATGCGTGTAAAATAAATAATATAAGTTATGTTTTGATGACTTTGTAAATTTTTCAAATAACTCCAAATACGATATGATCTGGAAAAAATAAAGCATACATTGGAATGCCAAGTGAGACATTGCAGGGAAACAAACAGAGAAAGAGCAAAGCCCTGCTATCTTCCCACGACCTTGTCTTTATCATCACTCTCATTATATCATTTCAAATTATGTAACATATTTTGCAAACTGTTTCACAGTTATACACATTATGTACTTTAAACAAATATATTATGTAATGTACTTTAAATAAATGATCACTAATACAATACCACACAACTATATTTTTACGCTATTTTGTATCAGTGCATGCAACAGCAGTGATAGCCAAGTTGGTAGAACGCTTGCCTCGGTAACGAGGATCGCAGGTTCAAACCCCGGCTCGCACCTCCGGGATTTCGTGTATGAATCTCATTTTCAACCACGATTATCACTTGCTAAACGGTGAAGGTAAACATCGTGAGGAAACCTACATGTCTGAGAGAATCCCTCGAAAGATGTGTCAAGTCCACCAACCCGCACTGGGCCAGCGTGGTGGACTATGGCCTAATCCCCCTCGCATTGAGGGGAGGCCCGTGCCCAGCAGTGGGACATTAAAAAGGGCTGGTATTATTATGCAACAGCCACGCGGCAGGCCCAGTTGAAAGTAGCACAAGCTGAGCATGTAACATCGGCAGGTATTGAACCACCCGTCGTCGGTGGTGTACCACAAGGAGGCGGAGCACGCCGGCCAGCGCTACGTGTGCGGCAAGTGCGGCAAGCTGTTCAAGCACAAGCAGCTGCTGCAGCGCCACCAGCTCGTGCACTCCGCGCTGCGCCCCTACACCTGCAAGGTGAGCTGTGACGTCAACACTTCACTTTCCACGCAACACTCCACATTCTAATTTTCGATTCGAACATTTACCGATTTTTTTGTCGACGAGCTCTCAAAATAAACGGTAATAACGGTCCGATGACAGTTTCAAAACGTAAAAAGATTACGACGTATTTATTGGGCGATTGAAAAAATCCGTTTTCAAATCTGTTTCCGATATACTTTTGCATGTTTTAAAATAACCCAGTATGTTTCCTCGCCACACCAAACAGCACGTAATAATTATTTTTGGAATTTCTGTATGTGCGGATAAAATAGAATTACAAGATTGTCTCCGTCTTTAGACTTGCAACGCATCGTTCAAGACGAAGGCGAACCTGATCAACCACCAGCTGCTGCACTCTGGCGTGAAGAAGTTCTCCTGCGAGATCTGCAAGCACAAGTTCGCTCACAAGACCAGCCTCACGTTGCACATGAGATGGCACACAGGTACTGTAAACTTCTTTAAAAAAAAATATCACATCATCATAGGAATTTTGCCAGTGTAAAGTAGTAGTTATTTATTTTAAATTAATAATATTAATTTAGTAGTTGCTCCAAACGATTCATAAGTACTGTACTTAATGGTCTACGTGAATAAAAAATATTCTGATTCTGATTCAAACTTATATTAAACTAGCTGCGCCCGGCGGCGTTACCCGCGATAAAAAGTATGAAAAATTAAAACATCTATCCCACGGGAACCATACATTTTACCGGTAAAAAGTAGCCTATGTGCTATTCCAGACTATAATCTATCTCTGTGCCAGATTTCATCCAGATCCGTTCAGCCGTTCGGGCGTGAAAGAGTAACAAACATCCATCCATCTATCCATCCATCCAAACTTTCACATTTATAATATTTTTATAATTATAATATTAGTATAGATTAGTATTCAATATTTATGTACATATAGAGGCTGAATTATTCAAGTGGACGTCAAATAGCAAAACATGCTTGAAGGAGACTTAGGACCTATATCGATAATAATAAAACTGCATCATTAGATTTTTGAAAAAATAATTTTACTAGACTGGAATTGAATCCGATTGATTTAAAAAAATCAAAGGTCGCGAACTCTGCTCGTACTAAGTCTGATAATCAGATCTCCTATACTCCGTACTAGGAGGATCTAGTGTGTAAGGAATTTACATCGTGTCCAGATTTTCAGTAAATTTATGTAGAAATCAAAAAAATACATCGAAAACCAAGTAATAGAAATATAAAGTATTACAAAAATAGTGTAAATTATTTTAGCCCATGAATCAGCAAGTTAAATGGATCATGTTGATGTATAATATAATTGTGTATATGAGGTTCGAATTTTTTTAACAGTGCGAACCAGTAGCTGTTTGCCATTCGCTCAGTACAGGATGACATTTTCTTAATGTCTAATATTTTTTTATTTCTTTGGGAGTGTTATCTTTGTAACCTACTGTTGGCCCTGTTAAAATATTTTACACTATTACTGTTACACCTTATATGTCAGTGACAAATTCTCGATAACCTCGCCTACGCGAGCATATTTGTGATAACTCTCCGTCAATTGAACGTTTATGTCATAGGGGTTTAGAATTTAACTTCACTCGATTGGAGGGCTTAAAATGTACTTGAGATGAAATGAAATGTCAATCCGCCATTATTAGTATAGGAAATGAATGAAACCCAGGTCAGAAGCCTTACTCGTGCGAGACGTGCGGTAAGAGCTTCAGCCAGAAGGGCAACCTGTCCGAGCACGAGCGCATCCACACCGGCGAGAAGCCGTTCCAGTGCGCGCTGTGCCCGCGCCGCTTCACCACCAGCTCGCAGCACCGCCTGCACGCGCGCCGCCACGCCCACGCCCACCAGCCGCACCAAGCCCACGCCACACAACCCAGCAGGTGAGATGCGTTCCAGTGCGCGCTGTGCCCGCGCCGCTTCACCACCAGCTCGCAGCACCGCCTGCACGCGCGCCGCCACGCCCACGCCCACCAGCCGCACCAAGCCCACGCCACACAACCCAGCAGGTGAGATGCGTTCCAGTGCGCGCTGTGCCCGCGCCGCTTCACCACCAGCTCGCAGCACCGCCTGCACGCGCGCCGCCACGCCCACGCCCACCAGCCGCACCAAGCCCACGCCACACAACCCAGCAGGTGAGATGCGTTCCAGTGCGCGCTGTGCCCGCGCCGCTTCACCACCAGCTCGCAGCACCGCCTGCACGCGCGCCGCCACGCCCACGCCCACCAGCCGCACCAAGCCCACGCCACACAACCCAGCAGGTGAGATGCGTTCCAGTGCGCGCTGTGCCCGCGCCGCTTCACCACCAGCTCGCAGCACCGCCTGCACGCCCGCCGCCACGCCCACGCCCACCAGCCGCACCAAGCCCACGCCACACAACCCAGCAGGTGAGATGCGTTCCAGTGCGCGCTGTGCCCGCGCCGCTTCACCACCAGCTCGCAGCACCGCCTGCACGCGCGCCGCCACGCCCACGCCCACCAGCCGCACCAAGCCCACGCCACACAACCCAGCAGGTGAGATGCGTTCCAGTGCGCGCTGTGCCCGCGCCGCTTCACCACCAGCTCGCAGCACCGCCTGCACGCGCGCCGCCACGCCCACGCCCACCAGCCGCACCAAGCCCACGCCACACAACCCAGCAGGTGAGATGCGTTCCAGTGCGCGCTGTGCCCGCGCCGCTTCACCACCAGCTCGCAGCACCGCCTGCACGCGCGCCGCCACGCCCACGCCCACCAGCCGCACCAAGCCCACGCCACACAACCCAGCAGGTGAGATGCGTTCCAGTGCGCGCTGTGCCCGCGCCGCTTCACCACCAGCTCGCAGCACCGCCTGCACGCGCGCCGCCACGCCCACGCCCACCAGCCGCACCAAGCCCACGCCACACAACCCAGCAGGTGAGATGCGTTCCAGTGCGCGCTGTGCCCGCGCCGCTTCACCACCAGCTCGCAGCACCGCCTGCACGCCCGCCGCCACGCCCACGCCCACCAGCCGCACCAAGCCCACGCCACACAACCCAGCAGGTGAGATGCGTTCCAGTGCGCGCTGTGCCCGCGCCGCTTTACCACAAGCAAGTAGGAACAAACTTTTTATGATGACCACGAATATTTATGACCGAGCCGTGGATGGTTTATATCTATACATATAAGTATTATATTATACTTGTTTCGCCCCTTGTCCGTAGTACGGTGTCCAAAATACAAGCGTTGCTTAGTGTGGGATCGTATGGACGGTTTGTGGGGCGATAAAAAATAATTTTAAACTACCGTAAGGCTGGAATCGTAATGAGCGCATGGTGTCGTCAGGGCGGGTCGGGAGGGGCGCGAGGGGCGGGACGGGCGGCACACGTGCGGGCGCTGCGGGCGCGCGCTGGGCTCGCGCTGGGCGCTGCTGAAGCACGCGCGCCTGCACTCGGGCGAGCGCCCCTACCGCTGCGCGCACTGCCCGCGCGCCTTCGCCGACGCCTCCAACCTCAACAAGCACAGGAAGGTACCCGCCGCACACACCACACCGGTACACTTGTGCCCTTCACACGTGTAGGATAGTTATGCATTGCATTGTAAATGTATTTTTAATGACCTCAAATCACGAACTTGTAATTTGTAGTTTCTCACATTTTGGTGATGGAGATTTCACGCACGATTGCATTGTTCGCAAATGGGTAGATATCCCCATTTAATTATAATAATTTTATTGTCTTAGTGCGATGGGATTAGGCCATAGTCCACCACGCTGGCCCAGTGCGGGTTAACAAAACAAACGATATATTTGAAAATGAGATTCGCACGTGAAATCCAGATCTCAGAAGTGCAAGCCGGTTTGAACCTGCGATCCTCGTTAACGAGGCAAGCGTTCTACCAACTTGGCTATCACTGCCCATTTAATATGAATTATTTATTTGACAGTAAACAGGATACAAATAAGTAGTTAGTAGTAGACAAATTGTAGTTTGTAGTAGTAAATCATTTCTTTATATACCTGGGAGTATATTTGTGATATTTATGTGTCCATAATATAAATTGACAATTAAACATAGTCATATAATTATCATATTTAATTAACTTCTCAACACTGACTGACGGACAATGCACAGCCTAAACCTAAAGAAGAAAGATAAACATAAGATCACAAGTTTGGAGGATATTTTTCTTGAATTCCTTAGAGTTGCACGAATTTCAGAAAACTCCTGCAATTTTAGTAAATTTGACCCTTAGATTCGGGACACTGGGAAGTCAAAACTTTTTTTATGTTACGATCGTGCACGTGGCTAATTCAAAAATAAATAATTATGCATGTTCCCTATTACTATTATGAATAAGGTTCATTCTATCTGTTTGCAGCAAGTGCACAAACAGATCAGCCTGCTGGCCACCTCGAACCCGCCGGCCGTCCAACAAGCGATCGTGGTGACGGAGTCGTCCTCGCCGAAAATTGCCGAAGTGGCGGTGACCGCGGAAGACGAACTTGAAGAGAGGATTATATACGTCACGTATGATGTGGATGAAGAGGATTCCCCGGCCTACCACATACTGGACCCGGAACAGGTAAACCATGTTTCATACTTGTCATTGTAATAGGAACATAAAAAACAACAAATAAAATAAAGGACATAAAAAAATAATTTACCCTAGTATCAAAATAATGCACCACAGTTTTTAACATAATAATCTCTTAATTTTGCACAGGTAATCGAAACGATTTAAAATAGAAACCAAACAAACTGTCTTAAAGACAAAAAACTTTTTTATGTCTAATCTAATGTGAAAAAAATATTAGTAATCAAATAAATTATGATTTTAATCATGAACCCCCAGGACTTATTTGTGAATAAGTTAAAACCACCATTTACGGAAAATATAAGAAATTTTATTAATGAATCAAAATAATTATGTATTTTTTAATCATGATTTTTATCAATCCTGGTTTTGATACTAGATTACTAAACAAAAATATTAAGTTAAGCTGTTGCCAATAATTGTTTGTAGGCAGCGGGTTTGGATGAGAGCAAGGTGTTGACGACGTGTGAGCTGTACTCGGGGCCGTCGCTGCTGGCGCCGCCCGAGCTCGGGCAGCTGGGGCTGCAGCACGAGCAGCTCGAGCAGATGCCCGAGCCGCTGCTGGTGGACGGCCGCGAGCATATGCCGGTAAGAATCGTCGACTAATTCGAAGCGAAAAAATCTAAATAGCATTAATTTTCCGTTTACAATTATGCATATTATAACAACAGATAATATTTATAGTAAGTTTTATAATAAAATATACCATCAAGTCTGTAGTCCCGAAGGTGTAGGCAGAGGTGCATTGCAGTGCACCCTCATTTTGCCGATCATATTTGGTCCCATCTAATACGAGATGAATTAATTGCTATTATACCGGGCACAGCTAGGGGATTTGGGCCTTAGTCCACCATGCTGCCCCTGTGTATGGCGAACTTTCCACCGTACATCGATTGATTATTATTGGGATTGTGTTTCGCATATTCAATTAAACCTTTTTCTTAAAGTGACCGTCAGATCAACCTACCTAGTGACTGAGTCCATATTATTTTTCCCATATTATCTACAGGTGACAGATGAGCAGGGCAACCCGCTGCACTTCACGATGCAAGACGGCACACGACTTGCTATCACATCGGCCGACGGAAAATCTCTACAGGTACTAATGCTATAAAACATTTTCATTACAATTTAATAAATTATGATGAACATTTTTAACGTTATTTAAAACCAGCTCACCCCACACATGATGGGACGTTGTCCTGTCCAAATACCATAGGAATAGCACTTTTTCAAACCTGATTCGGACATACGAACATTTTAAAAGATAAATTATCCATATCGGTTCAGCTGTTCTCAAGTGAGATTACTAACATACAGCATTCCATTGTTTGTATATAGTTATATTACAATATTTAATGAAAAATCATTATTCAGGTTATAACTCAAGACGGGCAGACGATACCTGTGGAGATCAATGGATATGCAGAGGAGGAGGTAAGACATTTTTTTTAAACAATCCAATTTTTGCGAACACGCCTTTTCAACATTTGCCATTTTACCTTGATGCTAAGCCAGCGATACACAACCCCGGCCCTAAATAAAACTCTGAACCTCAAATTTATAGAAAGTTATAACCGATTATAAAGCTATTATAACGCCCTTTTTCCTCTGAAAAGTTCGTTATAATGCCATTATAACTTTCTATAAATTTAGGGGTTAAAATGTTGTTGTAATTCACAGGAGGTAGAGAGCCCGGACACGATAGTCCACCAGCTGAATCTACAGAAGAGCGTCGAGGCGTCCGCGTCCACGCCCGTCACGCACTACTTCACTATTGTCTAATCCTTACTACCAATCCGGATAGAGTATGGGATTAAGAATAGCGGCTCACTGAGCCACTGTCAGTATACTACAGTATAGCCGAAAGTACAGCCATGATGAGCCACAATTCATAATCCCATTCTTTGTCCGAACGGGGTATATTTAGTTGTAAGCGTCGATTTTAATTTTTAGCAAACACTCAAACTGTTTTGTATCGTCGCAATGTTGATTGATGGATCTCTTATTAGCAATTTTAATTTAATTAGGTTTAATAATTTTAATCATTGATAGTCTTAATTATTGAATTAATGGAAGAATATCTTAATTATCTACTGAATTACAATGAATATGCTAATTTTATGATGGAAATAATTCGTGTTTGTAATAACAGTACACAATATGATTCACAAATTCTTAAAATGCCTACTCACTTATTTTTTGACAGTATTAATTAGCTGTTACGTAAATGCGAATTAAAGTTGATTTTAACGTTTAAAATTGTGTTTTTATTCGTTCGACAATAACAATTTGTTAATTTGGAAAATAAAACAACACAGTTAATATGAAATTCAATATTATTTCGTTATGGTTTTAAGTAATACAATATATTTGCATACCATATACTATCGGTAGTATATTATTGATGACCAATCATTAAACAATGAAAAATGATATTCATCAATTCTCCTTTAACATTCTTTTAATAAATAGCTGTATACAAAAAAACAATTATTTACAGGATAAGGCAGTACAAATACCACGTAAAATGTGCCTTTTCTTACTTTTAGCTATACAAGCAGTAAAAAAATGGAAATTGAAATAACTTTAAATGGGGTCAGTTAAACAAATACTAATCTTAGCTCCAGTCAATTGAACATAATCACTAACGAGTTAAACATTATAACGAATAAGCGATATTAGTTTGTGAACATTGTTACTTTAAAACGTGAGGAGATAGTTCCGCTAAAGAAAATAATTAACGTATCTAAAAATTATCCGTCGTTTGGCTGTTACGTTTTTGAGACAATTTTATTAATTTGGAACGTATCGACCATCTCACTAATACATATGGCAAACATTGCGATTATACTCCTGAGTAACACAATTCGAACTAACGCAGCATCAATCAACACATACATACGCTACGAAGCGATCCGGCGACGCGCCGCGGCCGAGCTCGGCACGTGAGGACGCTAACAGACGGGAGCGATCGCGTTCTGCGCTCCGCGTTCTATGAAGCGTATGGGATGCTGACCGCCTACCGATTGCGCGGGCGCACTAAAAAAAGCGGAACACCAAAAGACTTTCCTGTGTTTCTACTCGAAATAAATTACAACACAAACACAGCTGACGCGAAACATGATGATCACAAGTATCAAATCGATCTAATCAAACGCAATCACAAATTCGAGCTCACGAGCTCCTAACTGTACACATACAGGCGGCGCCGCGACCGCGACCACCTACTGGCGACCATGACTCATCGCGACGCGCGCCGTGCCAACCAACAGGCCGGCCTCACACCCTCCCGACCTGACGCCGACAGAGGTATAGAGCTATACAAGAAAACAGCCATCTGACAGTGTGTCGTATTCCTTTATATAGCTCTGGTAGGAGTCAGATCAGGCGGTCTGCGAGCCTATTACCGAGCGTAATTAACATAATTTTCGAAAATAAAACAGCTTCCCGCCAGGAATCCGCACTAACCATTTTTTTTTAATACAATGTATTGGACACTGGCACTATTGCCCTACCGTAGTGTTTAACCGAAAAATAAACTGCCGTCGATCGATAGCATCGAGACCCGTGCAAGGATTCGGCACAACCGACGAAGACTTGTCGATCGATTATTTCAATCGACATCGGAAAAAGACCGATCGACAAACCTGAGCCGTTTATCACAATCGAATCGCCAATATTTTGTATGAGGATATATTCCAAGAGAAAATTACCGTGCTATAACCTGTCGATATGGGTCGATTGTCTTCGACTTGGGCCATGATATCGAAAATAAACCAATGTTGACTATATTATAGTCGATTATCCACAGGTAGATGTCGATCGACGTCAATTCAATAGCCCTATAGGGTTGACTCGAGTGCCGGCGGCGACTAGATAACGTGTGCAGACGGATCGCGTCTATATGACGAGCGCCATGTCCTTCTTGCTGGGCAGCTGCACCTTCTTGCCCTGCCACAGCGAGTTGTGTATCGTGAACGCGTCGATGGTCACCGTCAGGTGCTTCGTGTGCACTACAGAGAAGCATTTGCTGCCAGAGTTGTATCTGCAAACAACAATAACAATATTTAGTAAATAGAAAGCTCGCCTTGGTAAAGATTGTCGTAGGTTTCATCTTAGGTTGGCACAAAATCGGGCCATTTCGCCAGTGTCTAATGTAAGTGTCGCAGGATTAAACCCCGGCTCGGAACGTTGGGATTTCTAAGTTCATGTGTGTATTAAATTTTCAACCATGATTAATAAAAAGATCTCAAGATGTTCGATCATAATTAAATTTTGGTAACAAGTAGTTAATAAAGTTATTGCTTTTAATTGATTGATAACAATAGAATATTTTTTTTATACCGATGTCGTCCCACTGCTGAGCGAAACATTTCCCCGATAACCCTCAATAATAATAAGTAATAACGAACATAATCAAAATAATGTAAGTACTAACTTGAAAAACTTGTCGAACATCCGATCGTTGACGTGCTTGGGCCCGGTGCCGTAGAGCTTGGCGACGAGGTCGGTGTCGGGGCAGTAGGAGTAGAGCGCGCGGAACTGGCAGCCGGCGTCGCGGAACAGCACCAGGAAGTGCTTGCTCTCCGAGCGCGCCACCTCCTCCAGCACGCGCCGCTTCGCCTCCGCGTTCACCGCGCCCGGGAACACGCAGTACTCCACCGCGTTCAGCATTATGCCGCGGTTCGACTTCGTCGTCGGCTGCTTGTACAGCCGCGGACCTGCAGTCGACAGACGGATTAGCTTCCCGATTCTTTTGAGGTCATTTAGCGCCAGACGAGCACTACCTCGCCAAACATTGAGGGTATTGGAAAATGGACTTAATCTTATATAGTTTATAGATTATGTGGAATAGCGCGCCGTCTCCGTCAAGTCCAATCACTCATTGTCCACATTTTTACTGTAATCGTTTAAATATACGTTAACTAACTATCCTAATGATCCCCAATTTATAGACGTTCTATAACTTTATCAAACGCTCTATATTACTGTGTATGAGTTTTGCTTTGCGCAGTTCTATATGACGTTAAATATACTTATAGAACGTCTATAAATTTGGGTGTTAATCTTTGTTTACATTTTTGGCAGTATCATGAAAAGTCTATAGTTTTTTTTTTTATAAATCCGATGCCTAATCAAATGTGTACTGAAGCACCCAAAAAGTGATTATAAATTATCTACACGCTAATGATTCGGTCGCTATTTATCTTATATTTTACTTTTGACAACCAAAGAAAAGTAAGAGTCCCATTCGATTTGTATTTACAACTAGATTACTATAATAATAGTTAATTGGTACAAATTGTATAGAAAAATGCACAGTGTATGGCAAATAGTTATGTATGTAGTGCCGTGATTGTTGAGTGGTTAATAAACAAATCGGAGTGAGAGCAAGCGTACTTAGTAAGCGCGTCGGATGCGGGATCCAATGTTAGATCACAATGCACGTACACCATGCCTTATCAAATATTTGGCAACAGCCCTTATTCTGTTGGTACACAAACTAAACTAATTATATTGCCGTCCCGCTCATGGTCGTAGCAAATGAGCAAGACGACAAGTATCAAATTTAATTTATTCGCAATTTATAGACAACAGAATTGGCGTCAGTGTTCAACTGTTGGCGTGACATCGCCTACATACGGTGTCTCAACACGTGATTACTGTGGGGATACTCGTTCTATGATATACGTGAGAGTACGCTAGCTACCTATTAATGGTAAGATTGTGGGACCTTTGCGTCGACTTCTGTCTGATCTGGCTGGAGGGGCAAACAATTTTATTTTAAGTGCCGTCGAGAATGTTAGGCCTAGTATACACGGGGACACTGTCACTCGACACTACGTTGATAAATACTAGGTGACAAAGAAACAATATGTGCAACTCGGTGTACATAGTTCCAACACTGGGTCTTATACAATTACTTCTGTCAAGTGTCAACGTGTATACCTTTTAGTTTTATCGATAAAAAATAATAGTTTAGAATAGATATGTTATCTGTGAGCTATTGAGAATCTTGTGCGATTTCGACGACACTATTACATTTTTATTAGTAAGCTTAATATTGACTTTAGAATTGTAATCAAGCAATAAATACTCTTAAAATTATTAATTATGTGATTTGACCTTATGGTTAACATTGACCAAAAATTTCAATGGTAAACTGTACTGAACTGTAACTCAAGCACAATAACAGGTTATGGTACTTCATTTTCAGACAAAAAACTTAACTAAAAATATGTTGACTATCAGTCGATATATGTAAACGAACTATCATCAAAGTATATAAAACTAAGTTGATATAGTAAAAATGAAGTTGGGTACTCACCAGAATAGTCCATAATTGAGGAATGTGTGGAGGAGACGTCGGAGGCGTCGTCGCTGGCGTGGTGGCGGCGCTTGCCGATGGCGCCGGGCAGCGAGCCGGGGCCCGAGGCGGGGGCGGCGGGCGAGCGCAGCGCGCGCGCGCCGCCCGCCCCGCCCAGCCCGCCCGGCGACGCGGCCCGCCGCGGCGGCGTCGCGCGCCCCAGCCCCGAGTCTGGACACCACCGGACCGTTTACACTCGCCTACCGTCCGCCAACGGACCCACACTAGCGACAGCTACCACTCACCGCCACCGAGTTACACGTTCTCTTGTTCGTTTGTGTTACGATGTTTTTAGTTTATAAGTACGGTAGCGTAAGGAGAATGCCCAACCGTAGTACCAATTTATCTCATGATGAAAATGATATGGTCTTTATTTTACAGTTTTTTACATCCTTTCGCAAAAGGAATATCGATTCATCAAATTGGGTCAAGATCGCTAAATTAATTCACATTTTTCATTTAATATATTTCATACTAGCTGCCCCGGTGAACTTCGTACCGCCACAGAATGAAATGTATGAGAAACCGAAATTATTTATATTTGTAAGTGATTTGTTCCCATGTTTTAAAAGTTATTATTGTGCTTTGCGAGGCGTAGACAAATTCAAAAAATCAAACTTCATAAAAATAGCTATAAATCTTGAAACTAACACGACTTTGTTTTATACAGATTAGTATTTAATGCATAAACATATTTCGTCAGAATTATATCTGAACCGCGATATTTGCTTGCATGCTACAGAAATATACATACGACGAAACAACGGGGCTGGCCTAATTTGTATATTACTTATACATTTTTATATAGATCTAACCCAGGTTTTGTTTGAAAATATCACTTCGCAAGTTAAGATTAATTTTGATGCAACTTGTGGTACGGGGATCCATAGTTCTGCGAGCATTCTCCTTTAGATATATGTTAGACACACTTTAGGGAATTAGTAAATTTTGATTTAATTGTTAGTTTGACTAGAGATTTATGAAACTTAGTTCGATACATTATTGACAATTGCTGGCACTCGTCAATGCCGCGGGATATGGGACATAGTCCATCCTGTCTCGGGGTGGCGGACATAGCACGCCATTCGCAAAACTAGCTAGGTTCTAACAGACACTGCTGTCATCACGATGTTTGCCTTCACCGTTTTAGCAAAATAATAATTCAAATATATTCCACATTAATCCTGATTCAAGAAGGGTTAAACAATAACACTTCATTATAAATTTAAACTGGTAAAACGAAAAATGTCTTATTTATTAGTTGTAACTATTTAAGCCGAGATACTCAAGATTAATAATATTTCAATAAGTTATTTTTGATCCCTGTTAGTAAGTAGATATTTAATGCTAAAATGTATTAACTAGCATAACCTTTAAATTAATAGAGAAAGTTACTCTTTCAAACTAACCTTAAATTATAAAATATATTTTATAATATAAAGCGTAAACACCGACCTTCAAATTTATAGAAGTTTACAACGGTCTTACAAAGCACCTTTCTTCTTTGTAATATCTGTTTAACTTCCATAAATTTGTGGGTAAATGTGAATATATATTATCGACATGATTACTTATATGTTATTCTACGGCCGCTAAGCAAACTAAAAAAGGCGAAAATGAACATAAGAAGCCACGTTTTACGTATAATACTTGACATACATAATACACGCCATGTTCAATGTCGAATGTCATATGATTATAAGACTGATCATGACGAAATAAAAACAGAAACAACACTTACAACCCC
Source organism: Pheosia gnoma (assembly GCA_905404115.1). NCBI lineage: Eukaryota > Metazoa > Arthropoda > Insecta > Lepidoptera > Notodontidae > Pheosia > Pheosia gnoma. The sequence goes on along the minus strand of FR989894.1, from coordinate 10,289,224 downwards.
TGATTATATAAAAAAATATTAAATCCCATGTTAAAACACCAAATCATGAATACTGTTCAAATTATTTTTAACATGGCTAATTAGTAGTTGAACTTTACACCAAAACGGTGTTGAGATTGGAGATCGCACATACGTATAATGTTACAATAGTACCTATCCTATATACAGTAAAAAACAAGTAATTTCTCTCAAACTTTCAAACGATGGAAATTGAGTTGTTAAAGACCCCAATATTTAGCAAAGGTATAATCAATTTACAATAACAATACAAAGCGTTTTTCATTAGAAAAGTGCTTCGTAATATCATTGTGCATGGATAAAAATGCATATAAACATGCAGTGACTCTTCGGTGATTATTATCTCTACCTATGTTGCAATAACATAATTATCACTGCAAGTATCCCGGACGAATGTTACACACAAATATCCATAGAACAGATAAACAAAACAGGTTTGTAAAGTGTTTAAAGAGTACAATGAATAAAGACGATGCCACACCAACACCGCGAGTAATAAAAAATAACATGCGACCGACCCAGTTAATACGAAAAGAACGCAACAAAATTAAACTAATACCATAATTATTATGTAAAATATAATATATTTACTTATATACCGCCGATGACCCAAATGAAATAATGTGCACAAGACGACAGAACGCGCGCTCCGGTGAGGTACATATGAGACGTGGCGAAATGTACTGTGACTATATTATCAGTTTATATTTGGCATTGTTTAATTATTTTTTCAACACAAAGTAGCTCTTATTGCACCGATTTTAGGTTCATAATACACCTTATTATACATGCGTGTTTTTCGCTTTATATTACCTCACTAGTTTTATAAACGTCACATTTTTATTTTATATGTTGGCCATGATGTTTCTCTTGTCTGAAAAAATATCTATATTTTTGGGGTGCGCAAAAATTCGGGCGCTATTTTTGTTCTCTGGCCATGTCTCCCAAGTGGGTGTGTTTTTATATTTTTTTCCACACAAATGTGTTGAAAAACGTCATATGACACACGTGAGCATAACTTAGCTCACTTTTATGTAACTCACTCTATATTTTCCTCGGTCTATGATTTGTCGGAATATCATTGAATGGCATATTTTCTAAAAATGTAGTGTTTCTTTTCTACAATTTTGAGCGTGCGTTTAAACTTCTATATTAGATTGTATTACAGTCACAGTCAGCCCCGCCCATACGGCCCGCGCCGCGAGCGCTACGCAACAGAAAGTAACCCGCCGCCCGCAAGCGCCGGCACCCGCCGCACCCGCCGCACCCATGTGAGACAAGCCTGGCTCGGGTGTGTACGCAAAATGCTCTTACCGCACAAGTTCATAAGAGAGCTCGACTTCCGTCCCGCCTTAAAGTTACTCTGGTAAGTGGAATATTTAGACCTTCCACGTGTCGACTGTGGTTCCTCATTCACGCGCTCTGAAATGTTTCCTATACATGACATCACGCACTCTGTGGCATGCAGCGCGACTCCCGCCGGTCGCACGACCGCAGCATGCATCGTCACACAAGCGGGCTCGGATACATATTAAGGCACGGTATTCTCAAAGGCAAACAAAATTAACGCAATCCCACGATAAAGTATGTATCGCACGACACTCGTGGTACACGGGAACCAATTTTAATAATTGCGCGGAAGGTCTTGAGGGCGATTCGGCAATTTGGAACAAAGCTTTCATAAAAAAACAAAGTGATCTCGTTTACTTGCAAACTACGGATGGCCAAAAAACAAATTATATGAAGCATATTGTTGTGGTGTCTATGATCTATGCGATGCTGAAATCATATACATACAAAAATAAATCGTTTACTTAATATAAATAATTGAAATCGAAGCGTTCTACTGTAACCAAAATCTGAAGAAGCGCCTTATTACCGGCTATGGGAATTGAGCCCGTCTCGCGCAACTCATAGAGTTGATTTTTTGCTCGTGTGTTCAAGCACATCGGGGAGACGCTTTTTGTGATACAACTTAAAAATATTGCAGCACACATATGATACCAAGGACTTGAAAGGTTTTCAAAAAAGAAATGCAAAATAAATGTGCAGCTATATTTAGTAATGGGGTTGATTCAATTAATCAAAACCATTATTCAAATGTGGAATTTGTCTTTCAAGTCCTCGATAAAACATCGTTGAAAAACTGAGAATTTATTCTGACACAACATGCTAAACGGAGTTAGCATTTTATGACCTCAAAATAAATCAACTACAAAAATGCTCAATTCAATGTACGAGTTACGAAGACACCCTGCGTGCGCGCAACACACAAAGTCTGTCACACTGCACACACTTCTGTTTTTTAAATTTTTGCACATTTCCATTATATGGGCCAAGATTCATCAGATAATAAGTTATCTTATTACGTAACTCGTACACAGAATTGAAGGGTAGCGAAGCGAACGCCAAGTGTTAGTCGCGGCTGGGAGCGAGCGAGAGGGAGTCCCCGCGCAGAGCGCGGCATGCGGGAAAGAGACGAACGTACCTCTCGACGTCTTGCACGAGCCTCGTCTCCCTAAAGGCCCGCTAGAGGCGCTGCCCGGCGACATACCACCGCGGTCTTCTACAGGTGATTCTGAAAAATATTATTATTAATTACTAAAAATGCTGATTTTTTTTTGAGAAACTTTGAAAGGTTTGAGGAATAAAAACAATATCACACAACAAAACATGCATCAAAATCAATTTTGTGTGTAGTTTATAAAAATATGTTAAGCTTATAGTGTAGTTAAAAAGCGTTAAGCGCTCTTATAACGATATATTTAATACAACCAAGAACTTACTATTAAGAGTAAAAGTATTTTGGTTGCTCCAATAAACGAAGTACCTAAATCAATATTTCTTAACCTCTTGTAGTGTTAGAATTCGATTTCTCTGTCGCTTCGTATCCAATAGTGGACAAGTCGAGTGGAAATTCCAGTGTCAACAAAAGTAACGATTCCAGAATGGAATTTCGGTCATTTCTCAAAACGCGGGTTAAGAAACATCGCTCTAGACAGGGTCTGAGGGGCTTATTTTAAATAATTCAAAATCGGAATCGGAAATAGAAACAAAACTTCGAAGACAGATTTGCACAATCGATATATTTTTTTTACGTAAGACCACACCATCTATTTAAAATTGCATTTTGACAGCTTCAAGTTTTCGAACTCATTTCAAACATCGATTTCGAATGATTTAAAATAGCCCCCGCCGCATGCCATAGACACCGTAGTACAAGTATATTGTAGGTGTGGTTACCTCTGTAGAGGCCGGCCCGCTCGGCGAGGCTGTCCTGCGAGCCGCGGTAGTAGTCGCGCCGCATCGTCCCGCCCGCTGCACACACGCGCACGCACACGCATACAGACACGCACGCACACACCCACGTAGTGGGGGGGGAGATATTATTAGATATGTTATGCTGAAGCTAGTTAATAGATCGATGTTTTTAAGGTCTTTTCAATGTGTGATATTTTCATAAATTATTGTGGTTGATTCCCTTGTGAGAAATAGGGTGCAGCGAATTAATAAAATTACTATAATCATTTACTCTTCTAAATGAGCCATTGATTATTTTTTAAATAAAAAAATATTTACTTTTTTCAGCATAACATATCTGAAAACTAAGCAATGCCATGCCAGTTGGCTAAATAAAAACTTAAAAAAAGGGATAAGCTAACGAACAGTGCGGCGTCAGTGAGGGGGGAAATTGCGAACAAAAATTAAACAATTTGAAACAAAACTTTAGTGTTCAATCTGTATTGAATTGTGAATGTCCAAAAACATTTTAATATATTAGGAAGCATGTTAATAAACAACATTATATCTATATACAAGTTGTTTCATAAGTGCGAAATGTAAAATAAATATATATCGCCACAAGAACACAACCGTACTCATTGCATGTATCTAAAATATAATTTCGCATTTCTGATACATCCTGTATAATATTATTGCTAGTGTCAATGATATTATTCAATGTCTTTGAACATCTGATGTCGTAATAATGGAGTGCGAACATCTATTGTATATATATACCAAGGAATGTAGTTTGCTATAATTCGACATAGTCGAACTCACTATATTCTATGCGGGGATGGCCTAGTGCTTGTTTATCATTAATTTATATGCGCAATCCATTACAACGTGTATGGCAACAAATAAAACATAGTAATTCAAATTTATATTATCATTTTGTATGTTCAAATATTTTGTCGTATATTAGCTATCATATGTAATTAGGTGCGGTTATCGCAGGAGTCTTGATGCTATATAAAATTTCATGGTCGATGTGCATAATTTTTTTGTACCGCGGCTCTAGAGATTGACATACCAAAATTATCTTTAAAGACTGACCCCAAGAATCGATCGTACATTGCGAAATATAGTCTCGATATTAAATATTTATTTGAACACACAATTTGTGAATGCAGTAAGTGGTAGACGTGTGGTGGGGAGCGTGTGTGGGCTGACCTGCGAGGTTGGTGTTGGAGGGCTGCTTGGTGGCGAGCATGCCCTCGGCGGCGTGCAGCGCGGAGCTGTCCACGTGGATGGTCTTGGGGCGGGCGCGCGGCGCGCCCGCTTTGCCGCGCAGCCGCGCCGCGCCGCCCGCCCCACCCGCGCCGCCCGCCCCGCCAGCCCCGCCCGCCCCCGGCGACGCGCCGCCCGACTTGAAGCTCTCGAGGAACTCGCTTTTGTCTAACACTTTTCCCTGTGAGTGGACGGTTGCAATGATAAGTAGGTGACATTTAGCGGAATTAAACCACTGTGTAGTACTTTATGGTGATATCGCCCGAATACTTGATCACTACTTTGAGACGTCGTAATATTTTTATGTCTCGCATTTTGTTTTGTAAGATGACTCGATTATACATATAAGGCAACTATCAAATATGTGAAAAAAGTTAATAATAATATCACGTAATTTCAAAGATATGCCATATTCCAATTTGGTAGAGAAAATTAGTACGAGAATAGGGTACGCGCTTTTTCTCCGTCGCGCGCGCTAGTTTATGGCGATGACGTCACACGCCTGTAGCTCTGTACTTTGGCATTTTTCCCGATCGGAAACTTTTATATATTTTTTTTTTAAATTCAGGTATATCGATAAAATATGTCACCGTTAGTAACGATAAAACTTAAAATAGAAATATGAAGTAATTTAAAGCCAACAAAGGCCCAAGTCTACTTATCCTATTCACTCGTAGTGGAACGGCAACGGCATAGTCAATTCAAGTCCAAGTCATTTTTACAAGGGTTGACAGGTGAAAAAATGTCTAAAACTAGTATATGTCGGTGGCACCTCTCGCTCGGCCTCCTCGATGGCCTTCTTGAGCTTGTACTGGTGCAGGATGTGGTCGCGGCGGCGCGCCTGCTCCTCGCGGCGCGCCAGCTTGGTGTCGGCGGCGGCCTGGTCGCGCGCGCGCCGCGCCGCCGCCGCCGCGTCCGCGCGCGCGCGCGCCGCCTCCGCGCGCTGCCGCCGCTGCAGCGACATCAGCATTATGCGCTCCTTTTTCCGCTCCATCTCCTCCGCCGAGTTCTGTAAACGGAACTCCAGATGTAATCGAATCGTCGTGATCGAGAATAATGATCAGCTCGACACTTTTATGAAAAACCTGTCTTTAACTACCCCTCATGATAGGAAAAAACGGCATCGCGACATTAATGGCTGGAAACAATAAAACCATAGTGCATAAGAGATAGCTCACCGGGTCTGGATTGAGTTCGCCGATGAGCAGCGCAGCGGGCTCGGGGGCGGCGAGCCGCGGCGGCCGCGCGCCCGCCCCCGCCGCCTCCGCCTCCCCCGCGCCCACCACGGCGCCCCCCAGCCCCCGCCGCACCACGAACTCCTCCTCCTCCTCCGGCGGCTGCGGGATCCGCTCGTGCCACGTGGACTCCGGACTCCGCTCCGGACTCGGGTACTCTCTCCTCTCCTCCGTCCTCTCCTTTCTCGGCGACATCTTTTTCACCCGCAGCGGAGGTTTCGGCCGCTTCGGCTGCTCGTTGTCGAACGATATGTAGAACCCTTTTTCGTTCTGCTCGCTGACGTCGTCCTGTTCCAGCTGCTGGAACGAGTTTCGGTTCAACGAGGGCCGGGTGGGCGAGGGGATGCGGTAGGTCCGCGTGCCGGACGAAATGTTCAGTCTATTGATCCCTTGTCGTAGCGCGTCGTCCTCGGCGTTCCCGATGAACGAGATATTCTGCGGCTCCATGTCGTCGGGCACCGTGTTCTGAGGCTTGTGCGGCTGCTGATGAAGCTGTTGCAAGCTGACGGGCTCCGGTCGCCTCGTGACTTCGGGGATGGAGCCCTGTCTCTGGGGGGTGTTGGCCCGTCGCTGCGGGCTGGCGGCCGCCGGCGGGGGGGACTGGGAGACGTACTGGTTGGGGTTTATCACAGTGTAGCTTAAATGATTTTGCGTATCTCGATTGGTCTCGGTGCCGTTTTGGTACCGGTCATTGTAGTGCACCTGGAATATGGGTACCATTTTGATTTCATAAGAATGTGTTCAAGTGGACTGACGACCTTACGCGCGTCAGTGGAAACAGGCAAATCACCTTAGTGTGCAGAAAACCCTAAGACTAGTGGACGTCTTCTGGCTAATGTATGGATGTGTGCTACATTGGCGAAGGGTTCATATAACATGATCACTGTCTGGTTCGATTTCGAAATAAAAAATGCGTACCTACTGGCATGCAACAAATATTTTTTATTTCGTAAAAACCGAATAGAATTTTAATTTCTGCAGAATAAAATAATATATTTAAATGAGATCTAAACCACATTCAGTACCAGAGGTTTTTTTGTGCACTCACAGATGAGTTATTTTTTTCGGCTTCCTTTCTGCGAATATTCACCCTTCGCCCCTGGTATGTTAGTATAAAGCCATAGTTATATAGGCAACGATAAGTATAAAAGTGTTAGAGGAGTTTGTGAGCTCGTTTGTGTTCGTGTTTGAACCCTGGTAGGGATTGAATTTGAATTTGACAAGATTTGTGTGATGAGCAAGAATGTCTGTACCCATAATACAAGCATTTCTTAGTGTACCGTATACTTGGTGTGATGAGCAAGAATGTCTGTACCCATAATACAAGCATTTCTTAGTGTGGGTATACTTTGTGTGATGAGCAAGAATGTCTGTACCCATAATACAAGCATTTCTTAGTGTGGGTATACTTGGTGTGTGCGTCTGGCGTTACTACATACTATTACTAGCTGCGCACCGCGGTATTACCCGCGATTAAAAAGTAGGTATGTCCTTTTACTGGGATAAAAAGTAACCTTTGTACTATTACAGGCCGTTCATCCGTTGAGCCGTTCTGGCGTGATTAAGTAACAAACATCCATCCATCCAAACTTTCATATTTATAATATTAGTAGGATTACCGACCTGGAAGGGTTTGTTGGTCATATCGTGCAGGACGAAGCCTGGCTGCGGCTGCCAGCTGCGGTCGGGCGGCGGCTGCGGCGAGACCGGCCGCCACGCGCGCTGCGGCTCGGCCGCGGCAGGCTGGTACTGCTGCTGGGCCTGCTGGAGGCTCTGCTGCTGGCTCTGCTGGTGGCTCTGCTGCTGGTTCTGCTGGTGGAGCTGGAGATACACCTTTATGTCACTTGCGGTGAATACCATAATCTTTTACCGTTCATACGACACAAACTAATGAAATTGTTTGTACAACAAATTGCGCAATATAAGTTGATAATATCCTCTTGACCGGCTGTTCGTTCTTTTACACATTTATTTACATTAAAAGCGTTCACATTATTCAACGGGTATTCTGTAACAGAGTGCGTGTTTTCATTTATGACATTGCTTACCTGAAAACATATATTTTGTGTTACAATGCGTGTGTAACTAACTACACAGTGTATTTTGTGGGGCAGCTGAATTAGACTTTATTGCGTTGCAGCAAGTTCTTAAAAGCTATTTGTTATTCAGTGTCAAAATAAACATAACAGAATGTACAGTGGCCGCCCATCCGGCATCCTACCTGCCAGCCTCTCATCTCGTTGTCGTGATGCTGTTGCGCGTGCTGCGCCCACGTCCGGCGCTGCGGCGGCGCGGCGTCGTGTAGGAAGAACTGCCGCCCGAAATCCTGCTCAATGTCCCTGTACTGGTAGTGTGGTGCCGGCGGTTCGTAGTGTTGTGTCGGCGGTTCGTAGTGTTGTGCCGGCGGTTCGTAGTGTTGTGCCGGCTGGTAATAGGGCTGCGGCTGCGGGTGCGGCGCGATATGCGGCGAGGATCCGAACCCCGAGCCGAGCCCCGGCCGCGACACATTGTGCTGCGAGTGGAATTGGCTGTGCTGGAAATGTTAGAAGCGACGTCAGCGGTGTGTGAGGAGCGGCGGGCGGGTCACTGTCTTTTGTGAGCAAATTGTACTCAATAAACTTAAGATATGTTGTCATTGATTTGTGCCATGAAACTACTTTTTTAAAATAGTATTGCTCATGCACAAGACGACATTTTTTACGCGTGAGACTGGCAACTTTGTTGCGTCAAACGCCCCAAGAGAATGCGACTTAAAGTCTTATCTGCATAGCTGTTTTTGCTATCGAAATATATTTTTTTTTCTGTCGACGACGAAACGAACTGTCGCTGAATGTGTTGTCAATAAATAACGTCAGCTAAGTTTGACAATATTAAAAGTATTGCCTTCTTGCTCATCCATTATGATCATGAGAAGGAGCGAACTATATTTACCCCGTAAAGTGACTTATGCCATAGTAAATGGACAATAACTTTCTAAATATAAATTTTGCGATTCAGTTTTTTTTATGTAAACTAAACATTGTATAAATTGGTAATTGCGTCAAATTTTCTGATCATGAAATACGTAGATCAAGTATGAAAAATAAATATACGTATAGAATTGAGAACTTCCTTTTTTTGGTTGGTTAAAAGACAAAAGATAGTGATCCAAAGCCCAGTGTTATCGTGTTTGATATTTATATGCGTGAGACGCTGTATGAATGTTTATTGCGAGATGAAGCAAGTTTATATATTAATTACAAAACACATTAAAATCATTTTATCTGTTCACTCCAGTTAGTTATGCACAAAAACACAATTATTATTTTAAATCTGAGCAGTTATGCAAAACACGTCAACTCATACATAAGTGCATTACTGTCTGAACATCTTTAAGGTCAATAATGTTGAATGGCAAACCATAGCGCCATGGTTTGTGGCGACCCTAATGGGCAGAGAGTAATGTCTCCAATGGATTCTAAAGTTAGACTGTAATTTAGTGAAGGGCATATAATTGCTATGATGTTATAGTGACGTCATTCGTTTCATGTTATTCTGTAAATTGATGCCTTCAGACACAAGATAAAAGGTTGAATTTCGTATGGCACTCAAGTTGGTATGGTCACGGCCACGGCTTTGCTTACAAATTAATGAAGATCAATTCATTACTTATATCTTGCTCTATACATAAACACACATAGCTAGAAGCACAATAATTGTCCCAACATTGATCGTACTCACCAATTGTGGAATGTTTGGTTGGTACTGTTGTTGGTATGGGGACTGCGGCGGCTGGGGCGGCTGTTGCTGAAACAGCTGCTTCGCCTGCTGTTGCTGGTGCTGTTGCTGGTGTTGTTGCTGCTGCTGTTGCTGCAACTGCGTCTGTTGCGAGGCGAGCCGCGCGATGTCACTCTGTATATCCTGCAGGCTGGAGTTCATTCTGTAATTGATTTATTCCACTTGCCTCTAGTGTTATTGATAAGGTTGATTATGAGTGATATGATAGAAGTCTGAAGTGAAGATGGAAATTTATAAAATAACTTGTAATGATCCAAATAGGATGAGAGACAAAATGATGAGATAATGATGATCGTTATTTTATATACCAGAGAATACTTACACTCAGAACGTATATATCCAACTTTGTAGTATAATGGGCTGGACAAGCTAAGGATTAAAACAATACTAGGCTAGCTTTTGCTCGCGGCTCCACCCGCGCAACCATATATTTGGCTCTGCAGCTCTACTTAGAGAGATCAAACATAGCTTGCGACACGCAGCGGTAGCGCAGATTCCTTTCAATAAAATAATTTCATACATAACTTAATTAAACTTACTTCGCGATAGATTGATGGTACTGTTCCAAGACAGTGTTTTCGACCGTTTGACTCGGGGGCTCCACCACCATCTCCTACATTAAAACACAAGTTTGTAAACAGCCAACAATATTTAGCATTTAATAAATCTATGTAGTTGCATTTCCCCAAACTGAGAATTGTTTTGCAACATTTACACAATAAAGAGTTTAGTATTTATTGGCAGCAATGGAGTATTGCTATTGCGATAACTGATTGGAGACAGCCATGAAAAAAGCCGGATTACTATGTTTTTAAGGGGGAAGCTCAGGGTCAGGGCGCGAAATTCAAAATGTCAATGGTTTTTAATTTTTTACGAAAAATTTGGACATCTTTACGATGTAATTTAGTGTTTTGCGATATTAACATTCTGCATTGGATGTCTCGATGTATTAAGTTTGCTTAAAAAATAACCTAATCCGATACAATACCATAAGGTTTGTAAAAACCGCTACTTTTACTAACTTAATGGTGTTGTATCGCTTTTGGTACTTTTTTAAGCAAACTTAATACATCGAGACATCCAATGCAGAATGTTAATATCGCAAAACACTAAATTACATCGTAAAGATGTCCAAATTTTTCGTAAAAAATTAAAAACCATTGACATTTTGAATTTCGCGCCCTGACCCTGAGCTTCCCCCTTAATGGCGCGTTTATAGGCCTTCTATGGCTCACAAGAGCGATCATATCTAAAATACTGTTTAAATCATAAACTATTTGGTTCGATAGGCACAAGATATATAGATATACTATACTTTTCTTGAATATCAATAGTTTGAAAAATGTCTCGCAGTTATTGAAGGTACACGTCATGCAATTTAATCACAAAGTCATGCAAATTAATCACTTCATTCCAGTTATTTCTTTTTTAATATAAACCCTGACAGCACATGTCATAATATTCTTTAGGGTAAACCTAGATATAGCTAGACAGGAAAACTTATATTGGCTTTGCCCAATCGTGGTATCGGTCAAACTGCTGAATTTTATAGCGTTGATAACTTTTATTCAAATTTGTTTTAGCTTATTTGTTTATAATAAGGCGACATAGGCCCCTCGATGCCGTACTCACTATAAAACATAATAAAAAACTTTTTAACTTTTTTTTGGCACCGACTTCAGATTAGTTAAATATTTGATTTAGTTAAACAAGGTAGATTTCAAGATTAGATTATTTATGGCTTTTTAGTTTTTTGAAGACGGTTTTTATTTTGTTAAAAAGTTTTTTATTTTACACTTTTTAGTGGATATATTTACTATTCTTTGTCACTAAAAAGATTTTTATATCAATAATTTTACTGGATAATAGGTATACCCAATACATCATCATCATCGCGAGATATAAATTCAAAGAAATCAAGATAAAACAAAAACCATTGAATCAATCTGGCTGAATTTTAAAAGGGTATACCTTATTCTATAAAAAAAAGAATAATCCAAATCGGAACATCCACGAAAAAGTTTTATTTATAGCCAAGGTGCATCCTATAACAATTTAAATAAGCCCAAACACGGCTTTGATACATTGTTTTATTACAATGTTCCGGTTCCTCCTGGGTTTATCATCAGATCAGTTCGATGGTACCATATTCATCAGAACCATTTCTTTAAATTTGCTTTTTCATTGTCGCTTAACGATCATAATCGAGATTATCTTGGCGCAACCCGTGAAATACGTATCACTGACAAGTTCCGGTGGCCATTTGTGGTCTTCTTCATCACTTTCACTTCAGCAAATGATACTTTCTGAATGCAAATGCTTGACTTCTTGATGAAAATACCAAAATTGCTATAGGTTTACCTATAAAATTTGAGGAGTCCTCTCAATTCCTCATGGATCCCATGATCAGAACAATTTTTTGAAAAAAATGGGACCAATCTGTAAGCATATCCTTTCATATAAAAAAATAATTTTCGAAATCGGTTCATAAATGACGGAGATCTGAGGTAACAAACATAAATAAAAAAAATACAACCGAATTGAGAACCTCCTCCTTTTTTTTGAAGTCGGTTAACAAATAAAGCTTCACAGCACACAAACGAATTAATGACCACTTGCGTCTTGAATGAAATGGAAATATATACACGATGTGACGTATGTAAAAAACAACGCTATTCCATATTATTTCGTTTTAAAATTACACTAGCTATATCCGTCCCTCTCGCCCACCACATTACCTGCTGCGGTTGTTGCTCCTGCTTGGGCTCGTCTTCGGCCGGCGTGCGCGCGCCCTTGCCCTGCAACACGCGCGTGCAACCTCCACCGTAACACAAACGTGCAACGCGTTGCGCGTTGCACGATACATGCCTTGCATGCCGTATTATGTTGATTGGTACATACGTTATACAGTGAAAAACTACAATGAAATATTTGATGGATCATTTTTATTTGATTATGTGATATGATATTTTTTTATAGATTACTTATAATCAATACAATGACAGTAACCCACGGATCGCTGATGATTTACTGATGAACATTCCGAGACAAAAATGGTTATAAAATGTAGTTCATAATAAAATATTTAAAGCTAGAAGTACATACCAATCAATGGGAACATGCTTACAAATAGTGGAATTATTATTGTCTCGTATATATCTACCCCCAAATTTATAGACGTGCTATAACTTTGATAAACGTCATATAGTACTGCACACCAGAGTTTTGCTTTGCGCAACACTACAAGACGTTTGATAAAGTTTTATAACGTCTATAAATTCAGGGGTTAATATCTAATGTGCTTATTTTGAACGAGGGATATGACTTGGACGCAGTGATGATCGTGGACACAACTTAAAAACAACACTAACCCTCAAATGTATAGTCAATTTATATCCATTAACAATAACATTACAAAACATGTTGACTTTTGTAGTACCTTTGTAAATTAATTAATACTTCTATAAACTTGGAAGTAAATATTAATTTATAATTGTTTCGTATAATATCCTGGAAGCGTTTAAATATTTGTAAAATTTGACGGCGTTGCAAAATATTCTATGTGTTCAACATTAATGATTGAATTAAAAGCAGTTTCTATATCAAGTACAGTCTAAGCTGAATTTATTAAAAAAATAAGCATCTTCCTAATTACGTATTGGTTATGCGTACAGGAAACGAACAAGATTATTTTAAAGCTTACTGTTTACTAGCTGTGCCCGCGACTTCGCTCACATGGTCTTCAATGTCTTGTAATTATATACGAACCCTTAAACATTCTACCCTACATCATAACCCAGGAAGTAAGATATTATGATAATGCTAAGAATATTTATAATATATTCTTATAATATTCCGCGTGACGCGCCTACTGAAAATCATTCAAAAAATGCAGTTTTGTCTGCAATTGTCTGTATCGAAAATAAAGACCACGATTTTTTTTTATTTACACCATGTACAGACACAACCATTTTAATTACAATTATAATTTATATAGTAATAAAATCGAAATGATTTTGAATTTTAATGGATCGAAAAAGCCGTGTAAGCGTGTACGAAAAAAAAAACAATCTGTACAGTATACAAAGGATTGTACGAAGTGATTCAACGAAACAATATTAAAACTAAACGGATGGGCTCAACATTAGACCCGGCCACTCACCAAGGAGGCCAGCTGGTATTGCAAATATGTATCCTAATGAAATAGAAAGAAAGATCAATATATATCGACGGAGTATTACAAAGAAGTTTAGAGGGGAGACGTAAATATTAGTAACACTGTGCTCTTTATGGAACGCATTCTATTAAAACATAATTACAGTTAAATCTGTAATTCTTAATATATATTTATTTTATAAAATGCGTTTGTAATCATAATGTGTAAAGTCTGTTAAACAGAAATATTAAGTGCCAATCAATAAGAACCTAAAAATTAATTGATCAAACTACATTATTGTTAATTTAAATTTTGTTTTATACCGAAAAAAAACTCAAGTGTTATCGTTATCCTAATAGATCTAACAAAAAAAACCACCCACGAAAACGGGACTCACTCAGACAAACACTAACACTACAGTATATCAACGGAGACAATCGCAAACATTGTAGAGGGCACCACCATCGCTTGTACCTTCATATACCACTAGATTAAGTTACATTAAATATTGCTTCCACATTTCGATTTTCATGTCGCAATTACGTGCGGGGCAACGTAAAAAACTTCAAGGGCCAATCATAGGGCTTAACTAAATTAACCGTATCACCGTCCTCCTCATTTCCATGAAGTTTGAGCAAGACAAAGTTATTTTTAAATCCATCCGTCCATTATTGGTCATAGAATGGTCGCGCCCTCTAAAACAAAAATCATCCCGATCTAACCCTCGCTCTCATTCCCGTCGTCGTGATCCAACTCACCCTGGTGACGGCCTGCAGGAACGCCTGCTGGCCGAACTGCTGGCGCTGCCGGTTGACTGCCACCTCCATGCGTTGCTTCTCTAGCTCGATGCGTCGCCGTTTCTCTTCTAGCTTGAGCCGTATATTGTTCAGCTGTGCGGCCATCGCTTGGCCGCCGGTCGGTGAGTTCGTCGCGTCGTCCGATGTGTCATTGCCATCTAATGTACGAAGTATTGTAAGACTCCACTTGTGATTCGAAACACACACCTATTATCATTCAGATACTAATTTTCAGTGAAGCCCGAAACTTGTAGCCACGAAGAAAAAATATGACGCTTCACGCTTTCAGCAACCGGCATCAAACGCCAAATTTTCATTTAACAGTACGTGGTCACAAAGGTCTCACTTATTGTTTTCCGCTAGAAGCATTCACTTGTGACGTTATTTTTTATTTTGACGCTTGACGCTAATCGCTGAGTCACGATTTATGCCTTGGCGTGGATATAATAGCGAAAAACATTAACTAGCGTGGAGGTGGTTAATATCCCTGTTTAAAAAAAAACTCAATACGGTGCGCAAAGTTCTCTAGCGCTAAATCTATGATACTCATTATGAACACAAAGTGTACTAACTGGGTTGATGTTCCTGCTGCATGAACTGCTTTTGCCACGTCGTGGTGTTGGGCGCTGGGGTCGCAAACGTCGTGGTTTTCCGCCTCTCCATCGGCTCGCTTTCCGGCTGACTAAACTGTGACTTAAGACCTGAAGGTAAACCGACATAAGATCATCATGACATAAAAACAGGATCGAGGTTGTCACGATTGTTAGTCAATTTCGAATGAAGAAGATGGGAATATGTGGTCTTGTTTAGTGGCAGACTATAGAGGACAGAACACGCCTCGGATAAGCAGACAAAAATCAGAGCCAAGTGCTATTTGAGCCAATCACGGACCAAAACAGCGTCGTGCCATATATAGTGCGCCAATAAACCGAAAGCATACAATGCAAACATTTAAAGCTTACTCAAAATGCCAAAAACGTCAAAAATGTCACGAATAAATTAGTAAGCTTATCACAGCTAAGAAATGGGAGAACGAAATCAACTCTTACAACACGGTCACGAAAAAAAAACGCCACGCTTCGTTCGTCAAGCGTCAAAACATAATTTAAGACAACATTTTTTAGACGCTGAGAGCATTTTTCATGTGTCAACTCTATGCTTACGTAGAAGTCAATGTCTCACATCGATTCCAATCTGACGTTTGAAGCTGAAAACGCGGAACATGGCATTTCATTTGTAACCGCGAGGCTGGATACATTTCTAACACTCGTATTAGGTCTGCATTACAAAAACTGTTCTCCCAACTCCGTCTGTGTCGTGTACAAACCTTGATCACCGTTACTCCTAATCTTATTCAAATCGGCGAAGCTAGTTTTGGTCGCGTCGCCGTCAGTGGAGTCTCTGTCGTTGAGGTAGAATCCATCGCCACCTCCCTTACTACTGAACCCGAAGTTAATAGCGTCACTGCTCAGTTGTCTTCTGATAGGGAAGTAGGGTTCGTTGTCGGTGTTTTGAGTTTGTGAGTGTTGTTGTTCCACCTTCGGCGGGTCTTGGGTACCGTTTTGGAAGTCACCGTGAAAGAATTGTATTGAGCCACGTATATCTTGGCGGGAGGAGCGGAGAGGCGGATTGTAGTCCAGAGGACCTGTATGGAGATGGGCATGTTATAATCACAACTTATTCCGGGATTAAGTTAGCGGGGACTATTTTAGTATGAATAATATTTCCACAAAAATAATAGAGCAGCCCTCCAAATGTTCAACAACACAATAGGTCCATTTAATAGAACCTGCTTCTTTGTGGCGATATAGGCTCACTACCAGTCCCATATGCGGTTCTGTTTCTCAATTATTTATTCTTCAAATTAACCGAGGTATCGACGCTAGTGGCTCTTTGATCAAAAAGGTTGCAAGAGCTAGACTTATGATGTTCATAAATAGGATTGTGTCATCGAGGATATCAAAATTTAATTCAGTAAAATGAATATTTATTCCTGACTCTCAAACATATACGTCATCGTCAGACTCACCGGCGGGTGCGGAAATCTTCCTAACATTAGCGACAGTCGCCAGCTCCTTCTCCGGGTTCTTGCCGGCGAAGTGCAGGCGGTCCTGCGAGCCGCCGAAGTTCTCGACGGTGAGCTGGCTGTCGTCCGAGATGGAGGAGCGGCGCGAGCGCCGGCCCGCGAACGAAGCGTCCCGAGTTTCCGCCCAGTTGGACGGCCGACCCGCCGCCGTCGCGTTCGCGTCCAGCGCTGGAACAATACCGATATGATTATGTACTGGATGTGTATCGGTTAGCGATTGTTTTATAACGTAACTAACTGTTACCCGCGACTTCGTCCGCGAGGTATTTAACAAAAACACAACCGTTGGCAACAGCCTGCTCGCATCAAACTTAATCAGGCGCAGCGCTGCAACATTGGTTTTAATTTTTTTTCGTGAGACCCTATTTTTTTCTAAAATAAAAGTAGCCTAAGTTACTCCTTGTTACATCAGCTATGTGCCAGTGAAAGTCCCGTCAAAATCGGTCCAGCCATTTCAGAGATTAGCCGGAACAAACAGACAGACAGACAGACAAAAATTGAAAAAAATGTTATTTTGGTATATGTACCGTGTATACATCCAAATGCACTTAGTAAAAAGCGGTTATTTTAATATTACAAACAGACACTCCAATTTTATTTATTTGTATGTATGTACAGAAGAGCACATAATACCTACTCGGTGATAGATCAGACTTGCTACCACATTCACGATGCCGTTCTTCGATATCTAATTTTGGTCGAAATGCTATGGTAATAATGTAATTATTTTGGATGGGTATGTGCGAGCAGGGCTCGGGCGCGCGCGGTGCTGTACGTACCGGCGTCGTCGTCCCTGCGCGCGAGCATGGCGAGCGTGGTGACGGGCCGGCCGCGGTGCACCACGAACTCGTCGCGCTGCGGGCTGGCGCTGCGCCGCTCGGGCGTGGAGCAGGCCGAGCGGCCCGCCACGGACCCGCCGCCGCGCCCGCGGCTGCTGCACGCTGACGGCGACCGGGGAACTGAGGATTCAGGACCCGGCACTAGCATCATCAAACACATTTTTATTCAAAAAAATCTAATCAATACAATAAATTCTGCCTAAATATGTTCAAAAGTTGAAAATGGTTTGTCATTTCATCACTACGCCACAATAAAGCTATGTTAAATATGTTAAAAAAACAAACGTGCTATCTTAAAGTAAGGATAGAAATATAATTAACCAAATTAATTTAGAAAATTTTAATATATATACAAAAAAATACGGAAATCACTCGTAACCTGTACAGTGAAATGTGTATTTACATACATTTACTAAGCACAATCTATTAAAGCGCCTAACCTCCAGCTACCCAAAATTTACCATTTATAACAGTAACAACTTCTCCTTCATAATGAAATCTAATTATTTATATTGTCAATCTTGTAGTTGCCAAATGCCTAGCTGGCATTACCCGTCGGGAGCCGTGAGGACATAACGTCAATGACTCCGGCCTATCGTGCCCAAAGCCGTAGATCAACCCATGCAAAGCAAGTGCTTCCAAAGCTCGTGCGAAACCATATACACCGTGTTTATTATAAAGCAGAATATAAAATATGATAAAAAAAACTTGAGAGGTGTCAAGGGACACCCGGATGGAACGAAGTTCCTTTATTATTTTTTTTATTTATTATGTACAAAAAATCAATAATTTTGGGAAACAAAAATATATCGCCCCCGGGTGAGCTCGAACCACCAACATTTCGGTTAACAGCCGAACGCGCTAGCCAATTGCGCCACGGATGCACTTGTCCAATGTCTCGAAAATACTGACCATTATGTAAATGCAAACGACAAAGATAGCAAAAAGTGTCGTTACAACTTTTCGTCTTATTTTTTTCTGTCTAGCCTCCTTTCGTAACGCGCGATAAGGAACTTCGTTCCAAAAGATTATATTAAGTGTTACACTCACATTTCAATCGAAATCCTATAACATAAATATTCTACTATAATAATTATCGTACACAATTATATAGCAGCCATTGACAACACACACGAGCACGCAAAAGAAAAACAAAACAGAATTAATGCCTTTCTTCATTGGGGAAGGCGAGTGCGGAACTAACAATAAGATGTTTAGATAATTTCGTGACATGATGCTTATTGTGAGAACAAAACATTCGTATCTATACTATAACAAAACAAACTCTCTTACGCATCCGTTACGTATCTTAGTAATGTCATAATATTTCAAATTAAATGGTAAACGAATGGGGGGAGAGGGACGCCTGGGCAGCCGTCCTGATGCCTCGTATAGAGGCGAAACACGTGTCGAATACTTTTTAGATTAGCTTCGTTTCACGGAGAATTGCAAATTAATTAGGCTCCCGACACTCATGACAGACAGATTTTTGACTGACATCTTAGAGGTCGGTTTTGTTGGCACCTTTAATTATCGATTAACTTGTTTGGTCTATAATTAGAAAAGTTGACGAGCCGAGGGTCAACATCTTCCTCCATTTATTCAACAATGGATTTCCGCCAAGTAACGGAAAGTTCTATCAATTAAATTAAATGGTAGTTAATTCTGACTATAACAGGATTTTTAATAACATTTAAACATGTAACAACAGACATACGAACACATGACTGATCAAGTAGTTACTAAATAAACGCCACAATCCGTGCACGCTACCGGCTAAAAACGTATAAAAAATACTACACTTATACAAACTGGATTAAATATTTATAGTTGGCGGATTGGTCCAGGTCTATAGAGCGGAGCAAGTGGAAAAACGGACAGTAGGCCGGATTTGTCGCTTGACACTGACAGCGCGGATCGTGGCATTTGATTAAATTTGATATTACTAAAGGTATTATTCACAAAAGTGCACTAACCTAACGCCTTCCCCGAACATAAATTAAGAAGCAAACAATACAAGTCACGGCAAACCGGAGCGATCGCTATAAGACTTTCTTACACCCACCGAGTAGGTGCAGTGCGACGCGCAGTCTGCACCGCTCAGTGTACCGAAACGCGTAAGTGTCGTATATGAAGCGACAACACAGCACACACAGGACGCAACAGGCTCGGGTACCTGTGAAGGGCGGCAGGCGGCGGTCGGCGGCGGGCGCGCAGTCGGCGCGCAGGTCGGGGATGGGCGCGGGCGGCGGCGGCGGCAGGCCGCGCGCGCGCCGCACGCCGTGCGCGTTGCCGGCCGCCGCGCCCGCCGCTGCATCAATACGCGCCCACTCACACATGCCTTCACCCTGCCTTGCCGATTGCCCAGCGGGACCGCGCACTCACGTATTCTTTCTTTGAATTGCGTGTCACCCATTGGCCCAGGACGGCGTACTCGTTTACGAGACCAATGTTGTTTTATAGCGCATCACCATTGAACTAACGCGCTCCTATCAATATAATGCGTGCATTTTCTATGCATCGCACTGATGTTGTTGTTGCGATAATTCGTAGTCATAAATAAACAGCGCTCCTGACTTCCAGCGTCAAGTCTTCTATGTCGTAAAAAGACTCAGAATTTATCCGGGATAGTGTTTTCCACAAAAAGCGTCAACTTTGTGACTATATTTAATTGGAGTCAGATATTTGGATGTTTGACGCTGGAAGCGCAAAACATAACGATTTTTTCGTGGCCACCAAATGCTGCCACCAACCAGCTGTATTTGTTACTTCTTTAAATGTACGATTTACAAATATAATAAGTGCTTTATCTGCGAATATCCCGCCAAGGCATTGTTGCGAGTCCAAGCGAGATATTGAGGCTTTAAATTTGCAAAAGCAAGACAGGGTGACAAACATTAGGGACAGAATTTCATCCAGCGAAGCGTTCATTCCATTTCACGATCGATTCAAATTCGACTTACCTCACACATATAAAATATTATTTTGTAAAAAGTGTCATTTACACATTGCATTTAGTAAATAATTTAAATAAAAGTTATTATTAGTTAATATCAGTCCTTGAATTAAACATACATAAGTAAACCCCAAACTGCGTTTAACAGTATTGCCAGTAAATAAAATTCAAGCATTACTCGACTGCTTCCGTGGAGGTTTGAATTAAAATTATAACGTTAGTAGGCAAAGTAATCTTTGATATTATGACCACATACTCCCATTACTATGTAGCATGCATACGGGGGCTACTCGAACGAGTGGGAACATTTAGATAAGCTGGTTGAACTTACCACTTCCTGGGTATTTGACTGATTTCACAGGATGGACTTCTAGCATATTGAAGAGATCGGCGAGCATTGCCACTAGGTTTTGTCGCATTGACCTGGAAATTATTAAATGGACTTATACAGAGATATTCAGAAAGTGCCTTTGTAATCATTATGAAGTAATTTATTTTTTTAATTTGTTGATAAAATCTATTTTATTAAATAGTCATAAAAATGCGCTAAGGAAGCGCAGGTGCATAGTTAGTATACCTTTTCTGAATAACCCTGTATATACTCTAAATGCCCCGCACAAAAATCCGAAATGCAATGTACGTCAACAATAGAGTTCATCAGTAACTTTGTACGCTCAGAGCGTGTACGGTACTATCAGGGTCATTCCGGCTTGACCACCATTATGGTCATTTTTGCATAGCAATATTTAGTTAGGGCAACGGTTTGCTATAGCCCTGTAACTGTACCATTCAAATAGTGATGAGATATACTTGCAAAATTCAATAGCATGGCTTCCAAGACCGAGTAAGTCAAGATAAGAGGGTCGAAAACAAGGTTTTAAGATACTTCAAAGTAAGAAATCGATCCTTATCCTCACATAAATAATGAGCTCAAGTGTGCAGGGAGTAATGTCTCCGGTACAACCTTGCTGCATTTTAGGTATAACATAAAAACAAAAATCTAAATCAGCTTTCTGTTCTCAAATTTGTCCGTCACGTTCGACTATAGGTATAATCTAATGATTTGGATGTTAACAAGAAATAGCTTGCGACTGACCCTCGCATATAAGTGACGTCCTCAGGCAGCATGTGGAACACATTATGTGGTAGGCTGGTGGCGCAGAAGCGGTGCACGAGCGCGAGGTTGTGCAGGCAGTCCTGGATGGACGCCATGCGGCCCACGCGCAGCGCCGAGCGCGGCAGCGCCTCCGGGCAGTAGAACGAGATCAGCGCCGCCAGCGCGGTGCCGTCGCACAGATCCTGGAGGCTCTTGACCATCGGTACGTGCGATGATGGATCCTCCTACACCAAAATTCATTTGAAACACTGATAGCAGAAAACATCGTTCTGAGACTACTTAGCCGTTGAACTGAAAACTAAAAATAAAATGTCGAACGAAGAGTGGAGTTGCATTCGTGACCTTGGGGTAACTGTTAATTAGGGTATTTAACAATAGTTTGTTGAAAGTATACTTAATATTTTGAGTGGGGAAATGTTTTAAATAATCCTAAAAATACAGACTATATTTTTTTCCGATCAGAAACCACGCAAAACAGTACAGAGCTACAGGCGTGTGACGTCACCGCCATAAGTCAGACGGCTTGCGATCTCACCCTTTGCCTATTGTTGCTTATACCAAACAATAATAAATATTTTTTTACTACACAGTCAAACACTATCCAATTACTAAGTTACCTCGGCCTTATTGAGCGCGGCGCAGGCGGCGTTGATCCAGCACAACACCCCGTCTTCGTGCGGCGCCGAGCCGAGCGGCGCGGCTGGCCCGCTCGCGCCGAACCGCTGCGCCGCCGCGCTCACGCGGTCCGGCGTCACCACCTCCCGCGCGTACAGCACCATCAGCGCTTCCACCACCGCCATATGCGCGCTCTGCCACATTCGAGGAATAAAAATCTGATATTTTTTATCAATTTAAATTTTAACCATTAACATAATTATGAATCTTCAAAAATGTCACAGAATTCTACATCGCGTTCGGAATCCTACTATGGAGAAAAATAAGTGTCATAAATAACACATTCTCCAACGTGTCCAATAGAAGAAGGATGACGAAAGACCTAATGAATAATAACTATGAATCCAGCAACAAAGTTGTACTTTTACCTTACTATACACCTGCCATGCCATTGCATTGCATGCCATTTCATTCTCAAAATGGCAATAGCGATAAAAAATATGATATCGCGAAATATAAGGATAACAAATTTAATAAATCGGAAAAAGAAAAACTAACGCGTAATTCCACCACGGCAACAACATCCGCAGGCATGTCAACATCCTACATTACATCATTTGCTAAAACATATAATTATGTACGGCCGTAATGACAACAAAAACCATTGCGTCACCGTTAGAAATGATCATCAAACCAGTTGAGGGGATTGATAAATAATAATATACTCAATAATGGACATGAGTATGCGGCGGACGAGTATATTATGTAAATAGCATAACACGACGACGCTAGGACCAAAAGGTCGATATGCACAGTTATTGCCACCCTACCAAAACCAACAACATCAGATAGATTTTACTGCAAGTAGGTATAATTTTTTTATTCAATACTCAAAAATATGCAAGACCGGTGCATATTATGCGTGTGAAAGTACCTACACAGCTCTGCGTCTTAAATTATAAGCTAATAATAGATATATCCTGGCCGCACATTCATTAGCCGGGTATGAGTGAATGGGAAGCGATATTGTGCTGTTGATGAAGTATTGAGAACACCGCACCGTTAGAAACTACTCGTAAAGCGAGCTTGAGCTTACTTGTTTAATTAAATACATATCTAATTACCTCGTGATTAACTTGAAATATTTCCTACAAGTCTATGTAATGGGCATCGATAATTCGAGAAACCGGTCTATACATACTTCATTAATTTGCACATTTTATACAATTATACTTGCTCTTAGGGCGAACTTCGTACCGCCTCAGAATAAATAGTATAAGAAAATGAATTATCTTTATAATTATTTTTCAGTGAGTTGTTCCAATGTTGTTCTCAATTGAAATAAAAATAAAACTCAGCAAAAAATAAGTAAATGTGACACTGATGCTATTGAGATGAGGTACTCAAATCTACTAGCTCATGGGCGTCTGAGGAGTCTGTTCAGTATAGACGCGCAGCGCCACATCTAATATTTTGTTTAATCTCACCATTCTGAGAGGGTTGTTCTGTATGAGCACTGTTTCTGTGAGCGCGCAGTCGGGCGGTTCGGGCACGTGCAGGCCTTTCCTGGCGAGCGTCTGCAAGATGTTCCAGTGGTTCAGGCTGTGGTAGTTCGGGTCCGAATACATGTTGGCCAGCGCGAGGCAGTACAGCTCCGCGTTCGCCAACCCGCCCACTATGGGCGGCTTCAGGTGCTCCTGATCCTGAAACAAGAAACAGAAACTTGATACCATGGTAAACGCGACCAGTTAATATACATTTTTGATATCAGATCAGCTTCTATCGAGTAGGACTTTTCTCAGGAACATTGGAAAATTTTATTTGGAATCGAAGACGATTCAATCGGTATTGACAAACCTTTCGCGATATTTAGAGCGCTTTCAAGTCACGTAACCCGATACGAAAGCAGTCCGACAGCCAGACTTTTGCCGCAAGTGCCGTGGGCCACTGTCGAATGTTTCTATAAACACAACCTCCTGTGCGCAGTCGATTATGGAGTCCGTAAAACGTACTGTATCCGCACAAGGACCGTCTAAATTGAAAGTGCCCTTAATAGGAATTAACTGGAAATACAAACATAATATTTATTCAACTAGAGATAATGCTCCTCGCGACACAGCTATGTCCTTGCATAGAACCAGGACAAATTTCCGTGATTACACCTCAATAAAAAATATGAGCAATGTCCACAATGCGTAGCGTACCGTGTTCGGACGAATCTAGATCAACGTTAGGTCACGTCCTATTTTTAAATAGGACTGCTCTTGTTCGTATCGTCTTCGATCAAATAAAGGCTTCATACTGTGCTGATGAATTAAGAGACGCCACAATGTCGATATTGTTAAGACTGGTTTGGTGCTCTCCTAACATTTGATGAAAGTTAACCGCAAGGAACATTTCGAAAAAGGTTACTGTTAACTCAATTTTCGCAAACGTTGTGATATGTCTTAATCTTTCTAGTTTAATGACTCCATACCATCGACTAAAAACTACATAGAGTCTATAGTTTTTATTAATGCAATGTTAGCTATAGCTAAGCAGCAGCGTAATAGTGGCCATTGCAATAAAAACACAGAGATTTTTTTTCTATTCTCAGACTAGACAGACATGGAAAAACATCTAAATCGTCGTTTTTGTTTGTAGCACACGCGAGCATGTATGAAACTCATTTGAAACAGCAATTAAAAATTTATCGTTTCAATTTCAGTCTGCAGAATACAAAGACAAAATTGTGAGCAAAAAATATCTGGCAAATACGTATTAAAAGCCTTATTTCCCGAATAAAACAGCATTTGCCCATATTACTGGCCTGTAGCCGTATTTAAGGGAGCAATCAACAGTGCGTCACGGAGAATGAGGTGAGTAAGGCAACACAGGAGTGGTCGTGACGTCATTTGCAAATCGACAACGTAGAGCCATTAGGTCGTAAAGATTTATTTATTCAATTTTTGTTGTTGTTGTTACATGTTTTTTAATACTCCTAAATTTTTTTCTGTAATAATTACATACTTTTCAAGAATATCCATTTCAGTATGGTATGCCAGTGGGTACACAACTTTTTCTTGCGCTTTAATACTTTACAGTCATGTCGTAATCATTTGAGTTGGTACATACCTACATATCTTGTCAAATAACCTGCTCTATTTTCTGGGCTAGGCTAGTCTTCCTCCTTCTTAGTGCTACTGCAGATAAGTCAATTTCCGTAACGCCAAGCAGATTAAGCCAAAGACAAACAAAAAAAAAATTACAAAATCCAAGCATTACGACACCAAATCACCATCCCATTGACCATGAATGACACAAGCGTGTGAAATACGGCCCGCCACGTGGCCTCGATAGCTCTCACTTTTAATCGTAATCTCGTATGTTTAATGCAATTTCACGGTGTGTTGTGAACGCATTGTCTAAATCGATACTTCGGAATTGGTCTTAATGTCTTTTCATTAGCGTGAATGTGCAATTTGAAATGTTAAATGAAAATACATTTCTATTTGTGATTTAGTTGGTCTTGTTTTTATACTACGTACGTCTGTATTGTCATGTATTAAGTATAAGTAAAATTACGATTTAATCATAATATGAAACACGCTTACAAGAATATGTTCACTTGGACTAGCTTGAAGCGAAGTCAAAATTTAAAAAAAATCTAGAATTTGACTTTACACAGGTTTTTTTTTCAGGATATGAGGCAACATATTGCGGAAAATTATTTTCCGAAGAATGCTTTGTATTATTATGTTATCGTCGGCGAGTCGCTCGATACTCGTCAAGCACTTTAAATGTTTATTTAATTACATCAATAGCACCAGTTTTCTAACATTCCTCATGTTACAAAATTTCATAAATATACAATATATGTACCAGAATCGAAAAGATATCGATGCAAATAAGTCCATTAACTTGTAATTATAAACTTAGAGTTAGTACTTTTTGACCAGCTACTCAAGCCTTCCTAGCCGTTCCTACATTGTTCTCACATACCCATAACAATGTACTACTCAAAAATGTAAAATATATTTTTAAATAGAGAAATCATGGAATTTCTTGCCCGTTCTTGTCCATTCCGAACGGGTGGTAAAGTTGTAACTTATAATAAAATTTTGTAATAATTTTGTCGATTCATAAGTACTATACATAATGGTTAACATGAATAAAAAGTATTTTGATTCTGATTCCTAAATATCGAATACAAATAATTAAGTACTAATTTGGTTTGAAATTAAAAATATTATCACTGGAGGTCTTCAAATACACTACTTTTTACAGATACACTAATTAACTATCGCGATAACTTATTTCAAATTGAATTATTAACATGCTCGTGAGAATAACGACGATGGGCAACTTGCCATCCACACTCCACTCTGATTTTTCCTTTTTGTCAGAGGCAAGTCGCCTTAGATGCTGAGGAGCTGTAATTTTGTACGATGAAAGGGACCGAGAATACAGTTAAAAGACGGATTCGTTACGTGGATTGTTTTCATGCAACTATGACAATCAAGCAAAATGAACTGGTTTATTTTCGTCCTAATTATACGTTTCATGTTTTCTCATAACAGGAAGGAAACCAAGACATACTTACTGGCATACTTATTAACGTATAGTGTTCACTTTCTACACGCAGTAATATCAAAGTATCTCAATTAACATAAGCCGCAGTTGTTCAAACTCATAAGAGCCTCGTTAGCCAATGCCAATGAGATGCACCTCGCGAGATTCGAGCGTGACGTGCACGCGATTAAGCGACGATAAAGACACGACAAAACGCACGACAAGTCGCACGACGACTCGTACACAAGTCAAGGAGAGACGCAATTGCAGTCGGTGACAAAGTTAGTTAGTTTAAAGTAGCTCAGTCATCAGTTTTCTCCGTTGTTTTCTAATAAATAGTATTCGTAAATAGTATTACCATTATCAACATACATTCTTAACTGTAGGGTAAGCAGGAAATTCTAATGTAATCATAATGTCATCGAGAAAACATGCTGTCACCGTCATACTTATTTATGAAATATGTGGTGTGAGAAGAATGAAAGACGTTACGTTGCCGAGGTACTACACTTCATAATTACTTGGTTACAAACTAGGTAAATAAAATTACAACATGAAATCCATTCATACTAGATAAAGTTAATTTGTATCGTTAAAATATCAGAAATATTACATTTATATATACCTGAATGAATCATAGATCATGTCACATCCATTATTGTATTTATAATATGTATTTATTGAATGTTTAATTGCTATTAATTACTTGACACTGGCAAAATACCCGCTAAGTTGCGGGTGAGGCCATATTCATATCCATTTTATTTCATCGCATCTCATTTCGTAAAGAAAGAAGAAGAAGAATGAATCATAAAATGGCAACAATCATCGAGCCGACAGTTCGATACTTACGATGTTGAATCAGAGCTGATTACAGCGTAATGCTACTGACTCACTCTTTGATCGAAATCTTACGAGCCGTTGGGAATAAAAACGTGAGATAATTCATAAGGACACAGGACTACAGGAAACGGGTGCAGCCACCAAACATGTCAGAATTAAAAAGTAAACATTATTATCACGACACCCTGAAAGCTTTAACTGCAACAAAAATAGCTGATAACAGAAGCCAAGTTAAATATCAACGTGATTACGTATTCAAATATTTTAAGGTAGATGAACTAGATGCAGTTAAAACTCGAGATAATATACCTATGCATTTTGTTTGATTGTCAACCCTAACCTGCCTATTAATAGAGACTATTTTTGTAATATCTTGCGTCAGTGATGAACAAGCGACGGAGCACGTCAAACGGCACAGAGTAAATCATGGATACCTCATACCCTAGTATTCACTACCATAATTGGCTCCTGAGAGGTCGACGACATCAAAACAATAACTATTGAAATACATATTTTGTATTCACACAATATCGTCAGCATAGATGTAAGATTATAGTTATACTTTAATTATAATCAAATAAATTCGGAAACACGGTACCCATGTAAAAGAAAACCAGCTGAGTCACCGGTCCGCGCGGAAGGGAACAAAAGCTCACCAGTTTCCCAAAGGCGGAAACGACGAGGACTATTTTTACAACAGCGCGACAATTTAATTTTTTTCTTTCTTTAAATATCGATGCATCCAAAATTCGACCTTATGCCTTTGAAAATTTGATTTCTTCCGTGTCGATATTAAAATTGTAGAAAGGGAAAATTACATTTCTACAGCTTTCAGACGAATCTGCGTTCATTCGGGAGTATTTTCAACGTGAAAAACGGTTTAGAACAAGTTAGGATAGTCAGACAGTCGCAAGATATTGTCTCTTAAAGGGATGTAGTGTTATTCCTTTTTCCCATATTTAGAGGTAGATCCTCCATCATTATTTCAGCTTACGCAACCGTAAAAAATTAGGCCTTAAGAAATAATAACAAGATTTTTTTGTCTGGATATCGACCATTGGAACAAAGGAATACCCATCGAAATAACCTCTAATCAAGGTTTCGCCAACATTAATGACAGCATCTCTTATAAGTAAGTATCTAATTCTTATATTTTATTCTCTTAGTACAAACAAAACACATGATAGCCACGAAGAAAATTAAACATAGTGCATTAGCACACAATTCATCATTTTTAATTCTAATTAAATTATTCCTCTTTCCAATTACTCAGATAATGCGGTTCATTAATTTTAGCACCTATATACTGACCAGTAATTTGATCTATTCTTGAACTCCAATGAGCTTGGAAATGGAAGAACACTTAACTGTGTTTAATGAAAGCATAATAAACATCTGAAAGGGATGGTGAAGAATCCTAAAGTTCTTTTTTACGCAAAAGTCCACGCAGAATTAAAAAAGAGAAAAAAAAGTTTAGGTCTAAGCAAGAGTTACGATTTTCAAAGAGAACATCGCATTGCACTCATACCATGCACGGGTATATCTGATCTAAATACAGTGGCCCTTGAACTCGATTGCAACAACAATCGTTAATGGACATCCGCCGCGTCACCAATGATAAATGAACAGCCTTCTTGGAAACGGCGGAGAAAGGGCACCAGATAAATTTTGCGTCAATTTTGGGCGTTGATAGATCGCAAACTCAGATTCGCCAAACCTACTTCATTAAATTAATCGATGGACGGAGGCGAGTTGAAGTCCATACGGAGACAAAGACAATCATTGAATGTTATTATGAACGATGATGTAGATATCAGAGGTCAACGATTGTTTGCAGTTTGCAGTTTGTTTTAAAGTGAACGGATGATGACCTGAGGGCCTGTTCGAAGTCAATTGATTGAATTGAAACTACCTATAGTAGTTCTACCCTATATCATCCATAAGAGCCATCTCAATGGTTCACTTTTCAACATCAACAGAATAGGTTTTTTTTTCTAAATATTCAAACTAAAAATCTAATTTTGCCGCTAATTAGTGTGATTATGTCAGCTATAAGTTAAGCTCGAATTCTCTAAACAAACATGAATTGATTTCAATTGCAACCTAACGAAAAGTCTCACGTGTTTTTCGCAATCCCACTTATCCCTCATCATCACCATTAATTTCCATGGACACGCACTAACTCGGGGTTAGAATAAAGGTTTATACTTTTAGCTACATTGACATAATTACAAAAGACACTCCCAAAACACGTTCCACCAGCATTGAAAACTCGCGTGACTCCCGTTACCAACCCTATGTAGTTAAACTGTTAGTCCGGATCAATATTGTGCTGAACTTTTATTTCAAGGGCAGTCTAAGGTAACCACCAAATAGCAAATATGGATTACGGAGGAAGGTATAAGCCGAACATAAACCAAAAGTATATTTCCAACAGGATGGAATTTAACCAAAAATAAAATATCGTAAACAAATACAACATAATCCACATTAGTAAAACGTTGTAGCCCTAGAATACATAATGTAAATAAAATGTATATAGCTGATGTAAAAAGTACAAAATTACATAACTTTCATACCAAGATAAAACCAGTCTTATCTCACCTGAACATAAACAACTTTAAATCTTACGACTTCGCTTTGGCTGATTTTGCAATCTGATGAGGAAATCACACCCTAATATGGATTTTTATTTCGTATAACTGCAAAGTTATGCATTTTTAAAACAAAACACAATTAAAAACATAACTATGCAAGGGGTTAGGTCATTAGGCGTTAATATGTATGGAATCAGAGAAATGTCTTCGGTAGCTGTTCTGTTTTAGTATAATATTCTATGTTCCGAATTGGAAAAGTTACTACTAAACATAGAAAAAACTAAAAGGGTTCAAACAAAATCAATCTAATAAGCTGGCAGAGATGTGCCGCAGTACACAATTAAATGTTTTTTAGCCCGAGCAAGATCAAACCACCAAACTGGTTGTCTCTTTTCTAAATGAAACTAATTCCAAATAACAAAGTATCATGATTGCATTTATATTAAAAGCTATTCCATGTAAAGCTGCTAGTACTATAACAATCTATTATACATAATCAAAGAGACCATTATGTAATACTCCATCACCAAAATTAGTTTTGAAATATGAATGTGCTAAAGCTATTTATTTATATCTAGAACAATCTCTGTTGGTATGTCACTCGATCGAACACGACACATATATTATGGTTCTGCTTAATTAAACATTAATAATAAATATTGGAATCGTTACAAAATTGTCCAAATAAACATAGAGCAAGTATGTTTATTCTTGAACGTAAACGATGAGAGTGAAAAGACATAAGCAAACGGAATATTAACTGTTTACAAATGAAGGAAGCTATTAAAACCGTTTACAGTAGAAACATAAACGAGTTGAGTACAGTTGTAGAATAGTTGTAGTATAGACATTCCTCGTGAGAAATGAATAAACATGGACCGTGTTTAGGGGCAATGTCCTTTTATCTGCAACAAGGAATCTGTAGTGGCGCAGTAAATGATAAAAGAAGATAACTCGAGCTTTTGGTGAATGGCTATTTGGGTGGTATTAGAAGACACCATCCTAATTCTTCAGGTGGACTTGATAGTAACTAACCTTTTGAAGCTGACATCAATTCTTAACAATGCCAAAGACTAAATCATGATTAAAAACAATCTAACAAGGGACATTCATTGAATGATGCACAAATTAAATAGTTACAATATACCCATTAAAATAATACAACCATGGATCAATTACGATAGCATAACAAAGCATTTTTTCGAGGAAAGGTGCTTTGTAATGCCATAGTAAATGGATTCAAAAATTATATGAAATTGGGGTCAAATCTGGAACGGCATTACGTCTCGCTCGCTAGACTGTTGTAAAAACCAAGATCCGTCACTAATCAGAACAGAAGTGGCTTACAATACAATATTTGCGGCTAGTTCCAATCTGAAATATCTACCGGCCTCACCATGGCAGGAAAGCTATCGAATTTTATACACGAATTTGTTGTACTCTTACTGATTTAATTCAATAAAACAGGTGTAAAAGTAACAGCCGGCTTGCATTACAACATTTCACGTGATAAAACACAACAGGATATTTTAAGTTAAACGAGTTTCGAAGAAATTGGTATCTCGCCTATTATGGTAGCGGTAGGCGATGTAAGTACATTACTTAAGAAATGTATTATTTTTATACCTCATGATCCCTGTAGAATGGCTCCTGAAGGTTGTCTGGAACCCTGTTGTTGAACGCCTTTGATAACAGCCATTTAATTGACGCCCGTTGCTTTGACTGTAACAAAGAAACCACTTATTATCATCTGTTCTACGTTTTCTTAAACTATAGATGCGTAATTGACTCTTCAAATGATGTTCATGAATTCATGGATTGAAAATATCTTGCAGGAGTAATCCCTTAACCTTTATACGACTACGACGAGCCACATACGACTCCATCCAACGCTTTACTTATAACACCCAAATTGAAATAATTTGAGCAAAAATATCTCAAGAAGGCTCGACGAACAAATTGTTATTTGGTCTCGGTCGATAAGTTTAACGATGTACTAATCGCCAATATCACTTGAACGTCCATTGAGGCAGTTGTAGGCTGACGATTGCTACAATAACAGTCAAACACCGCAACGTTATAGTAACGTCCGCTTATTGTGATCACATTGATCACAAAATGGAACCGAATAAGAGCCTTGTCCTAATTTTATCGATACTATAACACTGTCATCACAGTTCCTAGGCACATCATTGAATTCATCATTGGAATGGTCAAAGGTGAAATTAATAACAGAAAGAAGCTTGGCCTATTTTAAACAATTGTATGAGCAGTTTCATTGACATAATGCGATTTATTGACCATAAAGGGGTAAACAAATTAGTTAAACAAGGCGTGTGGACATCTCGACCATGTCATTGTGATTATAACTGGAATAAAAATGATAGCACATAATTTAGGAATGAATTAACATAAATCACATTAGCAAAATTATTATCTTAAACATGATCAAAAGGATGTCAGTACAAATTACTAAAGCAACTAATAACGGAAGGTAGAGTTTAAAAAATAATGTCACGATCAAAGCGGATACGGGATTACAAAATGTGACCGAAATACGGGAACTCGATGGTGGTATAAAACGAAAAGACGAGCACGCACGGCTATCAATGATGGTATCAGAACGTCGACAAATCATAAAGCGGTAAGGTCGGGCGCGTGCCGCATGCCGCCACCGATAAAAATAGTACGCTGCAAGGCGGAGACACTCCCGAATAGGAAGTCACTTGGACGATCGAGATCGGGAATTTCGTGTACCTACTGGCGCTACAACATTTTTGTTATCAGCGCTAACAACATATTTATATATTTGAATTTGTTTATTACACTGACATATTTGGTTATTATTCTTATCTATAAATTAGATGCATGTTACGTATATGTATTGACACATTTGTATATTAATTGATTTAAAATTAAAGCCTTAACTTTTTAATAACAACAAAAGTTCCAAAAAATACCTTGTGGAACCCCGAACTCATTAAAACATATTTACTCTAAAAGGAGGTAAACGGGCCACCTAGACAAGAGCAAATAGTTACAACCGCCTACGACCACCTGTTTCACCCAGGGGGACTGTTGCCGAGTCGTTTATCTTGTCTATTACATTATTAAGGCCACGTGTAGTTCATTTATCAAGAGACTCGAGGCTTGATTTAGCTTTTACTCCCTAGAGAGAGAATCATTTTAAACTAATCTCGTTAAAGATGCAAGTTCTATACGTTGTAAGTATATTATTTTCGGATGGATCACAAAATTGCCTTAGCATCACTTTGTGTCATTCATAGTGATACTATAGAAGAATTTATTGAAGCTAACGACTGTGCGTTTTATTTGAATTTTGTATTATTTTAAATTAAAACGACAAATAATTGCACTTACAAAAATTATCATTTAAAAAGTGTGTTACGCGTAAAAACTAAAGGTATTTGCTTCCTTACCGAAAAACTCAAAACTGTTTTAAATGTAAATATTTGGATAATTAGATACGTATCGCTCATTAAGAGAAGATGATATGTTAATTAGTCACTGACAAATAAATTAAACTAAGAATCCCATCAGAGTAAATAATTTTATTCGCATTATATTCAGTGGACAATAGTATGTACGTATGTACGAGCGAGATCGAGAACGCGCAGCGACTGTAACTATACAAAAACTTTTATGTATAAAATGAAATCCAAATTGGCCCTGTATCCATCGCGAAGTATAACCAAACTGCAAATTGTCTGTAGAGGATCAAAAAGCGTGAATATGGAATATTGGATCCAATTCCAAATTCAAAACGAAATTAAAAAAAAACATGATTCCGTCAGAACCAGCTCATTCAATTTGCGAGCGTTGGAAACGTTTCGCTCGTAAAGAGTCTACTTTTAAGTACTTTCATGCACCACGCTATAACATATAGCAAGTGGAGCGGGCAGGCCACTCTCTACACTCGAATCGTACAAGTTAATTGCTGAGCAATTAGCGTAGTCGCCACTGACTTGTTCAAATTTCACTCTCTTCTATGATATCAAACGAAAAATGCTACCATAGCAACGATGTTTAATTAGTGTCATCGTTCCCTTAACTGGAAGAACGCACTTCTTCGGTAGTATATCTATCCATTTATCATCCAAAAGACGTCCACTGCTGGACATAGGACTCCTCAAATATCTTCCACACCACACGGTCATCGACAATGTTTGTCAGCAACTGCCGCGGATTTGCATCAAGCTTTGAGCTCTAATATAACACAAGAAACATGACTAGTTGATGTCACATCGTAGATGCTTTCACCGATGTTTTCAGATTATGATTCATGCGCTTACTAAAAGTTCTTCTTTACAGCTCTAGTATAGCTAATGTGTTGGCTCTTTATACGTTATGGTAGACAAAAACTAAACTTGGTACTACATTTTGGTATTTTTTCCTTTTAATCGACGCAATGACGTCGAATGCAAGAGACGATCAGTGAATATTGTCAGTCATTTACGACGGTTTATTTTCTGGATCAGAAAATGATGTTTTATAACTTAATATGGTTTGAGCACGAAGTATTCTATTTAATGATGTCTCAAACATATTAGCTTCCAATCTTACACGTACAATGCATAATGAAATGCTTAAAATCGTGGAAGTGGTCAAGGCACTAAAGTTTTGAAGAAATGAGACAGGCAACAAAACAGTATCAACAGAAGGGGGTTAAGGTTTGGCTATTGTAAAACAATCGAGAACCGTTAACCGATTAGTCGATTCGGATCGGAGACTCGAAGTAGTCGATGCGTGGAAACTGGAAAGGTGCGTTGGCACCAGCAGCCCACGCGAATGACTGAGGTCGATCGCCCACGCCACCTCCGCAGCCTGCTCGCCAAATACTTCATGGATATGAGGAGTTGAGTCTCCTCCTATTACGAGTACCATTAGTGCGACAGAGATAACAAAGCGCTTTAGTTTTTGACACGATTATGACTGATCAAGCTCATACCAAATAGGCCATGGTTGTGTGTTAATATTAGTAATGACAAATACAAATATTAAGTAAGCAACATGTTAAATAGCAAGCACGCACACACACACACACATACACACACACACACACCGGCAATGATACGAAATTGACTGTTTATTATTGACAACCGAAGTTCTTGTTTAGAAGATGACACGAGGCAATAATTTAGTTTCAACTTATAATAATTATTTAGGCTTACCTATGACTATTAAAATTAATAAATGACACCAATTAAGAACAATAGACGATGTAGTAGAAAAATGAAAACTTCTCGGATACGTTTTTGAAACTAGGACGGAATAGTAATTAAAATTCGTAATGAGCATATAATAGTTCACCTCATAATGTATCATTACACTAAGACACTGCACTAGCTTACAAATTACATTCGTAAATACTGTTTTAACGTAGTAAAACGCAACAGCGCAGTGCCTCTGAATCACCTGATGATATCCAACTAACATTTTATTCAATGGACAACCACCTGTTAATCTTTATTAACTATGTTAAGTAAACAATATGAATGAATTTGGTAAATATTCCAGGAAGGCCAAACATCGCAAGACTATACACTATCACCATCCTCTCGAATATACACAAGAAACATGCTATTGTACAAAGTCAACACGCCGGACAAGTTTCACAAGAAGTGATTCACTGGCCACCAAATATGGGAGACAAGTCAAACGAATTTCAGCGAGAAAAAAAAGTATTATTGCTCTTCGGAAATACATTAATACATTATTCATCGGGAGTTCCTAACATGGCCGAACGATGCGAGTTAACTCTCAACTCCTTAGAATGGAATTTTGCAAGGCTTCCATTAAACACGATTCAATATCTATAATGGGCATGCAGGAAACAAACAACGGCTTAGATCATGAACTCTATGTTTAGATGGACCTTGTATAATACAACAATAATTATATTCTAATGTTAGCACTACTAATTTCCCAATGGTGAGCACGAGCCTTCCCTAAATACGAGAAGGATTTAGGATACAAAAATAAACAGATTCTACTCATAATTCTGAACAAAATTGTTCCAGGCTTTGCGTTATTTCTATAACACTTTGTATAAAAAGAACAAAGTCAATAAGTACACGATCGATACGTGTCCTGCATATGCTATAATTATGTAAATAAAAAGCACCATCATTTTATATTTGTATTCATTGCACCTTTCAAAGCTCAGCCCTCAAGTAACAGGAAGCAGGAAGTTTCAAGAGTTTGTAGATAACATTATGTGTAAACCGGCTCCATGACGTGTATACAGTTTTTGACGCACCTACTTGACTATAATTGACTAAACAACGGCATATTAACATTTACCCATTATTTGCCATACTACTACGGCTAGTGGAACTAATACAACGCACAATTAGTTTTGTGGTGCAGATAATAAGAAACAATTTGCCCAACTCTCAACTCATTTTGATTTTTCTATGTACCTGAACGATGGTTAGTCAGACAATTTCGGCGGAATTGTTTTGACAAAAAATATAGAGATAATGATGGCCTTGAAAGGGGTAATACAAACCGTGACTGTAAAAATTGATGATTGTTTGTTTAGAAATTGCCGAGTCCAACAGTTCAAGCTAATATGATTTCCAGCAGAAATGTCGACAGATCACCAAAGTGATGATGTCATATCTGACGACTACTATAAATATCTGAAGCCCACACAGCCTCGACTTAAGATAAACTTTATCGTGCAATAAATTGTCATCGCCTCTTCTGAACACGCAAGGGCAACTGCATTTGTTTCGGCAAACAAACAATTAACGTAAAGTAAAACCTAAATCTCTGATAATTCCTCAGAGATAGAATAACAATAATAGTTCATCTATACAATTATTACTTAGACAAAAAGTGACTAGGGGCCACCAGCACCTAACATTTATTATTGAAGAACACAGCCTACGCTGATATTAACGTAGCATTGCCAAGGTTCATTGCGAGTTCTAGACACAAGGAAGTGGGCGGAAGTTACCGTTCATCGCGTTATAAAATTAAACAATATACTTAGCTGAAAGATGGACGTTTAGTAAGTTGAATAAAAAACAGATGAAATTATCGCAACTAAACAGTATTGATACAGATGTCGTCACTGTTGTCAATGATAAGGAAAGCTAAGTTTAAACGGAAACTATCATGCCTGATAAGCTATCAGTGATGTTCCAGTATATTCTTGAGTTAATATATCAAAACCCAAAAAGGTATTCGAAATGCTAACAGATTGGAAACAACTCATAATCATGTATAGGTAAATTTGCGATTTATCTCTCCACATTATGACCCAGTTGGAAAGTGCAAGTTATTAAATACATCTACTAGGTGAAAGTAAGAGACAGCGTGTACGTGTAAAGGGAACACCCAGACGCCTAATATAAACATTTCGTAACATCTGTTATAGGTATGAAACTACGGACGATCGATATGACCGGCGGCATGGTTGACTGTTTAATGGACATTACATAGACTATTACGTCAGAGCTTGACCAAAATATTGTTAAAGCGTTAACCAGCGTTGAAAGTTGTTTAATGTGATCAGGAAATATTGCGAAATATACACACAGTCCCAAACAAACCCGCGACACCACGAACGTGTTATTCTCGTGAGATGTTCGCTAAGGTAAATGAGCTTGTAGGTGGCATCAACATTCCACGCACGAAGTCTTTGATCACACTGTTGGAGCGTACAACTAATATAAAGTATACTGTAGCCGAACAATAGTAGGCGTCGCCAAGTCCGACCCAGCCGACATCTGGCCCGAAGAGCTTTTTACCGCATAACTTCGCCACACGCGATGCCAGGCAAATGTTTGCCCTAATTTGAATTTAGTTTACGTCATATCTAGGTGTGTTTTGCTTTACATCTAAATCTGTAGGTCTTATTCAAAACTAGCACTCCATCTGGCAGTATATAACATTAACTATGAATTGATATTCCTTCAAAACACAGTGTCATCCAAAGAAACCATTTTGAATTCATCAAAGACATGTTACAACGTGAATGTATTTTTATGCTAAACAGGCATCTAGAATTTGCAAAATTCTATACGTAAACTATACCTTCATTGGAACGCCAAAGAAGCGTAAATCATGTAAATGAGAAAGAGCAGAAGTTACCTTAGAACTCAGTTTTAAAGTTCTATAGATGTGTGAATCCACTTCCTCAGATAATTTCTTCTAAATTGTACAACTGCAAATGCTGTCTTCGGGTGATTTCTCGGAAGTTTCCTTGGATCCCTTTGTAAATTACATGTTAAGCAATTCCCACAAAAATAGTTTAGACTAGTTTTGTCTGACACAGATTATTATACGCAAACTACAGGACATATATTCGTAGAATCTAGAAATATATTCGTGGTCTTTAAATATTGGATTTCAGCGAAATATCATTGCTATGGAAAGACGTTTAAAACTGTGCGTTCGTGTCGTGTCAAGCAAATCACAATTTATTTACTTCGAGGACAAACTTTCTAATCATTTCAACAAAAAAAAATCTAGCACGGTAATTCAGCAAATGCAATAAATGGCTGAAATATGAATTCTTGCTGCTTATAATTGTTATACTCAAACAGAAGAGATAGCGTTTAACCACTTCAAACTGTTTTAAATGAACTAGAAACAGAGTCGAAGAACTGTTATGATAATGCGGTGTTCAAAAGCCTTGATCTTGAAAAAAATATGACTGTCAAAACCTTTACAACAGTAGTTTCCACACTAAAATGTTATACAATCTTTATAACCAAAGTAATAGAATCACTGAGGTGTAATCAATGCTCTCCAAAAAAAACTACGAAGAATAATACTGAAAGAAATCGCGAAACATAATGCTGAAAAGAATTGTTAAAACATATTTCGGGTCAGCTTTCGCAAATTTTACAGACAAAATGAAACTGATATAATCACGCCTGGTGCCAACTGCCAAGTCAATAAAGATAGATTTGGGTGAAAGTACCTGACATTGAGTACGTATGTAGTACCATCTACATGATGTGACCTTTAACGCACTTATGTAATTTAATAGAATCTACTCATGCCCGCTAGCCAGACTCAATCAATAATATCATTCAGGCAGGAGCCACAGGTCTTATGAACTCATGACATTAAAACCAGAAAATTCAAGTATATTCAATTAGTTCTTATTCAAGACAATAAAGACTTAGATAAAGAACTGTAAATATTGAATTCAGATTATAATATGCGCAATATCAGACAATGATAAAATGACAAAAATAAAGTACAATAAGAGATAACAACATCTTGACAGATAACTCCATAGAAAGTGGCATTGCACATTAATAACCTTGAAATAAGATCCAGTGGTTGGTATAAATTCCATTTCCAGGACATAGACGTTCGATTGAAATTCTCTGGTGCAAGACAAAAACAAATGCTAGCTCATGATAAAGTCTACCTACCTCCTGACATAAGTTCTTGTTACATCATATAAATGTATAAATATTTCCAATTCGTCATTCAATATTAAACACCATTCATTAATGAACTCCGTTCGATTCACGGGTCGCTAGTCTCTCAAACAGCCAATTGTTTGCGTATGGCTGGTAAAAACATAATACTGCATGGCTTCCGGAACTCAATTTCACTTTTCGCATTGATGTTTGTATTACCACTACGTTTTTAATATCGTAGACACGCTCGACCAGATTCTTATTAAATAATATTCAGACTAAAATTAAATTGGGGTTATTAAATACAATAATGACGGAAAAATAGTAAGGATGAAAGTGTATGCAACAAAAATCAATAAATTCTTGATACAAACAGAAAAGGCAACACATTTCGTTTACAAAACAAATAAACCAAGATCCCTAGTTGAACAGACATTATATAGGTTAGCAAGCAATGTTACATGCGTAATAACGCAATGAGAAAATCAAATGTAAAGCAAAACACGTGTAAACGAGATTAACTTAACGAACGGACGACACATTGATTTCAACAGCTAATTTCATCGTCGGCAGAATCCAATACAAAGCTGAACCACATGAAAGTGACCGCGCGAAACATTCCTCTTATAGCTTTCTCCGCGGAGAGTCCATCAAAGCGATTAAATTATGACTCAATACCTGTATTTAGTTTAGTGTGGACGTATACGTAACCGCATTTCGTATAGGTAATAATAACAGTTTAGAGCTATATGCTACAGGGGTGAAGTGTTAAAGGGCATAATGCCGCACCTAAAGAGCGGCGAGTCGCCACCTGTCGATAGTCATTAGATAAAAGCTGATTATGGCAGGTGTCCGCTACCTTTCCAGTAGCCCTATCTCATGTCCATCCAAACCTCAATCCATAGTCCCAATTATCTTTCCATATTCCTGCAATAGTTCCCCCCCCGCCTTCTGAAGTCAATTCGCTAGTACATAGTACATTACATAATGCAAGTTTCAATTAGTAGCCAAATGGTCTTGAAAGGTCTTGTACCGAAACAAGGCTTTTCATAAAGTTATGCATCAGGGAGCTGATGAAATAAAGAACTCTAATTTTAGGAACATAATATTAATAAATAAATTACGAATGTCTAATTTTCTAATGTAGTAGAACGAATATCGGATTAGATTAGTGATATAACTGGTAGATTCTGTCGACATGAAGCTGTTTTATGATGTACATAAAAGTCTTGACAATTTAGTTGGACGACATATAAATGATCTATAAATTAAATCTAATATGGATGCAGGATAAAGCAACAGATGGTGGAGTCAAGGATACCACACGCAGAAATATATTCTTTAGCATGATTATTGTAAGCAAGCCATAATCTTCAGATTTTTTTTCATGAAATCTATATATACATAAAACAAAGTAGTTACACACACCACACACACAGTAGTTATAACTCAAGAATCGATGGGCCGATTTTTACGAACTATGATTTTTTGATTTTGTATCCGCCCCGAATAGCGGAGTAACTATAAAAACATTACAAATAATTACTAAAAATAATAATAAACATTATTTTTATCATACATTAGATTCTGAGACGGTACGAAGTGCGTAGCTAGCTAGTAGTAAATAAACATCGTTTTACGTGAAGGAAACAACAAAAAAAGGTCGGCAATAGGTAGATAATACCTACACGTCACCACGTAAACTTTTTTACGCAATTATTGTTTTGTCCGACTATTTAGTAAAAATTTAATTAAAAATATCGGTGGTAAGTTTCCCCTAAGATATAACACTTACGTAGCAAGTGTAACGTGTTTAATTAATATTTTCTATGACACCGCAACTGTTAGACGATGCATACATTCTGTAATTATGAAGAATTTCTT
Organism: Pheosia gnoma; assembly: GCA_905404115.1. Classification (NCBI taxonomy): domain Eukaryota; kingdom Metazoa; phylum Arthropoda; class Insecta; order Lepidoptera; family Notodontidae; genus Pheosia; species Pheosia gnoma. The sequence goes on along the minus strand of FR989894.1, from coordinate 10,247,828 downwards.
AACCAGGCTAATCTGGGAACATATCTTCACAGTGTACTCGCTCTAAGCATGTCTAATCTTTGATCGTCGGCCGACTTCGATTGTGACTACTTATGATTTATTTCATCCATTCATTTTACTTTGATCAATTTGGAAAGTTTTACTTAGTAGGTAATGAATTTTATATTTAGAGCCTCCATCATGCGTATACCTACTTCAGTTGAAAACCAATCAATCTTTTAGCCTTTGATCTATTTGCTATCCTTTGATCGACTTAAAACTAACCTATACTTGACAGCAACAAACCACCCAAAGACAAACAAATAAAAAAAAGACAGGAGTTTTAACTGGAGATGCGGTGAATTAAACATCTGCAACCTTCCATCAAGGCGACATAAATGACAATATTGCAAAATCCAGTCGTGTGGATGTGCCTACGTAAGGCAACCGTAACAAGGTCCTCGCCATATAAGAGTGCCGTGGGCGGAAGCGTGCACCCAGAGGTGGCACCGCAGTATTGTTCAGTGTCGCAATACGTCCGACCATCTCAACTGGTTACGAACGTACGCTCAACATAATCTTAACATAAAATTATTATTTTTCCACTGCGACATCAAAATACATAGACAATTTTACCGCAAGAAGGAAAAATTTTGCCGCAACTAAACTGTTTTATCAATCAACTTGTATAGCCAAGGTTTTGAAAGGCGTTACTTTATATGGGTCTCAGATATTTTTCGTCGTTTCTTGGTAACATTAATTAGAATTCTTGAGGCAAACACGCCACCTCATTTCACGATAAAATGAGCAGCATTACATACTCCAATCTTACAGCACAAATATATAAAAAAAAAAACATTTTTTTTTTATGAGATATCTCATCAGATTGTCTTTAGAGTGGTTACTAATAGATTCGCGTAATATTTTACAATGTAAAGCGAAAGTCTGTCATCATCGTCAATAGCTTATTTGAATTCGTTTTATCAGCTTAAAAAAACTGGGTGGGAAAGGAAACCGTGTAGAACAAACGCAGTGATTTATGACTCTCCATTTCCACTGCAGCCCGAACACACGTACTTACTGCGATCGCATTCGTGGCGTTTTCTCTACGCACCAAGGAGTTTATTGCACATTTCATTTTCCTAGCCGATAATACAAGAGGATGTCTAAACACGTGCGTTTCCATTAATGATCTGTTGCTGCGGTTAGCTGAAGGGTTTCAAGGATCAGTTTTGTTTGGCATAAACGTGTATTGCTAAACGAACTGATGTGTACGCCAGATTCAATTCGCTATAGAGTTAATTTAGTTAGGTAAAAAGCAAACAAGCCGTGAACTGGGTCGGTAAGCACGGAATAAGCGTTGCGCTCCTTTCCCAGATGGTAACCGACCGACCGAGCCGTGATTCTAGAGGTACAGCCACGGTCTGTTGACCTAACCTTGGCCGTATCTATCCCGTGTATTCCTCGCCAGATGAAGGTGACATCATCAACGAAAAGTACCATTCAAAAGTTCCGTGTGAGGCCAAGGCCGGAATTTCGATCAATGCTAATATCACACAGCGAAATAATAAAAAGGAAAGTAAGGTTGATGACCCCACAGTGGACGGTTACAGACACCAGAGTGATGGATTTGTCCGGATTCTTTTTTTAGATGCCATAATGCGGTGCGCATCCAAACAGTCTCGGACATTTCTGGTAAAGTAGCGGCAGAGTGAAATAAAGTGGACAGGCTAGTCAATCACGCAAAACTACTTTAACTATTCACGAATAGGTACCAGAACTGGCGATTCTACACCGGAGCCGTTCGTTCGCAAATTTTAATACGCACGTATCTACCTACCTATCCATTCTAATGGGAGTTGTAATGAACGACTTTCTAAAGCTTTAGCCGTTATTAAACTATATGTAAGGTATAATTATGATCGCTACAAGTCATTTCTTAAGCGAAGAGTTCTGCATTATTAATTTCCTACCATCATCAATGAAATTAGGCATGAAACAAGAAATCAAGTATATCGATCGATAACAGCTGCAGCACATATCTACCAAGTTTAATAGTATCGAAAACAAACTTATCAAGATCAGTTTGTTACGCGAATGTGATATACATTACAATCACATCTATAATATCACATTCGCACCGCATCGAGTCATTATCGACAACATTCCAAACGTATAACGTTATCGTGACATTGCGACGATAACTGTGCAAGATGATGGTCATACCGAGACGGCTACGGAGGCGCTGGGGACGGACCCCGTCTGCTCCATGGCGTGGTGCCCCTCGGGCACGCTGAGAAAGCGGCGCAAGGTGCCATATCCTGACGCTGAGGCCACCATAGCTACCATAGTTAATGCACAATCACAACACAGTAGCAACCACTGGCTCTTATAATGACATCACTCGCGCGGGCGTGTTCGTTGGTGAGGTTCGCGTTTGAGCGCGCGGCGTGCTGCGCGCCCGTCGCGTTTCGACTGCGCGCGCGCCGGACGTTAAGCTGCGTCCGTGCCTCCTACCAGCGCGCGATTAGGAATAGTACGCCGACGAACTAAGTTAAGCGTGTTAGTTTAGTTTTGTTGTTTGCACTTCCGCCGCGACTTTTGAGCTTTCATGAAAGAGTTCAGAGTAAAGTTTTTTTTTATTATTTGATGTAATATTTTATTTAAAAAGTAAGCAGTGTTAATACTAGTAGGCTAGAAGCCTAATACTAGTAGCCTCAATAATAATGTGTTTAATATTTATGACCAAAAAGACTACAATTTTGGAAAACCTTATTTCTTGAGATCGAAACATATAAATTGTTCCGAAAATGGAAGATTTCCCGCGAGATCTCAAAAAAAAGTCTACGCATACAACGTCGCGCGCAGTAGTAGTAATAAAACAAACAACTCAATCGACTAAAGAGTAAAACTAACCTGTTAAGTAATTTTGAAAGTCAGCAGCCTTTAGCATGAGTAGTAAATTGAATGTTCCATGACCGACAGACTTAGTGCCCAACACAATACATAATGTGACACATTTTCACTTTGCATATAAATTGCCAGCGCATTACAAGACTAGATTCATAACAATACCTAGTCTTGTAATGTGCTGCCAATTTTGCGCTGTCCGATATTGACTTCAAACATGCAGTTTTGTATGAGACTTCAATCACTATTGTTATCTATCTACTATCTAAGAATGACGCCGCTCTAACAATGAAGTCGACATTTGACGCGCAGCGAGACCCAGGAAAAAGCTAGCTAGTAAAAAACTTGAAATTTCAAGAAAATTGTTCACTATTTCCCTTACTGTAGGGGAGACAAAATAGAACTGTTTAAGTAGGTGCCACATAGAACAGACATTCAAAACTGGATGAGGCACAGTTGTAAGGGAACACAGATTGTATTAAATTAGTTTCTACTAACCTTTTGAGTTGAATATACTAGATTCCATTTCAGTAATAGATAAGAATGACAAAAAAATGCTTGAACCCATGGATATTTTAACTGGTTACAATTACCATAGTCTGTATCTATGATATGTCTGTATGATACACTACTGGAGCCCTATTTTTGTGCCAACATCTTCCATACTTTATCTATTAAAAACTTTCAGCATTTAATCAAAATGAGATATGCAATTGAAATTCTTGTAAATAGAAAATGGGGCCCTGTAGCCCATAAGTGTATAATTCCTCATATCATACCTAGGTGATGTTATGAATTTATTTAATGGTTTTATGAATATGCTACCACATTAAAAAACTTTCCTACTAAAAATGCTTTCAAATGTGAATATAAATTTAATTGAATGTAATAATAGGTACATGATATAAATATTTTGACACAGCTTAAAATACTACTGTCTTGCTCACATATTAGGACTAAGAGCAGGATGCCAATATTGAGTCAGGATTATTTGTGTACTACAAGAATGGGCTTGTTATGTATTTTGTGATCACAGGCCTACTCACAAGGAAGTTGTTCTATTTTTATTGCTAAATGTAAACACACAATTATAGTGAGCATGAGCCACATAAGCTTTATTTGATTTTGAATAACAAACGCACTGGGCCCCACATCCACTAACACATAAGACTCTAAATTGTAATAAGAATATGGCCTGACGAACAGACCAACTACATGATCCAACACCACACTAAGCAAGGCATTGTATTATGGGTACCATACAATGGATTGGGGGCAATCCCAGTATATAATGCTTATATAGATAAACAACCATGACTCAGATACAAACATTCATACTCATCACACAAATCTCTTCCTTACCAGGATTCTACCCCGGGACCCCAGGACCTTTAGGCCAGAAAGCAGGGTCACTACAACTGAGCTAATCAGGACGTCATTGCCTTTAAAGTGAACACAATTAGTTCAGCAAGGTTTAAATATGAATTTAATAATCTGTGTAAAATCAGCAGGCTTAAGACTACAAACTATCTTTTTTTATATACACTTTAACATTACAACTATTGTGATGTTCAAGCTTCATGAAGTAAATGTAAAAAAGTGTGTAATTTGCAGATAGGTACAACTACAAAATTTGGCAAGGATTTTTGAGATTCAAAACCTTGTAAGGTACAATTGGTCTTGGTCTACATTTTTACCAAACTGATCACAATTGGCATGGTTTACATGTGTATTTGTGCAAAATTTGCATATACTCTGCATGTTGACATGAGTTTAGGGCTTCAAAACTTTGTTAGCAACAGATGGTATCTATCTTTTTCTTTAGTTTGAGACTCAATAGCTCATTCATTAAAGAAGTTCTAGAACTTAAGATATCTTGCAGCAATGCATGCATTATATGAAGTACTAGCTGTTGCCCGCAACTTCGTCCGCGTGGTATTTAACAAAGACAACCGTTGACAACAGCCTGCTCGCCCATTCTGAGCCCGCGGGACGCATTGCAGGTAGTTGCTATCAAACTTAATCAGGCGCTGCGCTGCAACATTGGTTTTAATTTTTTTTTCGTGAGATCCTATTTTTTTTTCTAAAATAAAAGTAGCCTAAGTTACTCCTTGTTACATCAGCTATCTGCCACTGAAAGTCCCGTCAAAATCGGTCCAGCCATTTCAGAGATTAGCCGGAACAAACAGACAGACAAAAATTGTAAAAAATGTTGTTTCGGTATAGGTAACGTGTATACATCCAAATGCACTTAGTAAAAAGCGGTTATTTTAATATTACAAACAGACACTCCAATTTTATTTATATGTATAGATAAGGCATGTAATATAAAAGCAAGACAAAGACACACTCATGAATGTGTTTGATAGGACAAATAAGGCACATAACAATGTTCTAATACCAATAATTTATTCAGATTGAGTGTGGGCTGCCCCTTCGCCCACTGTTTGCCTTGGATTATTTTTTGTCAGACTGAGAACAAGACTGTTAGCTAAAACCGTGTTCATTTTTAAAATAGACGCTCTATTTACAAAAGAAATTATGATGAAAGTTACAACTAGAAAAACATGCAGTTGCATACATAGTTGACGATACAAAATAGCATAACAAAGGCATGTTGATAAAATATTAGAATTCAAACTTCAAAGGTACCAAGGCATCATAAGTGCGCCAGCAGTGGAATAATTTGTGAACCGGCAATTATCAGTGCAGAGCTCACCTGTTTTGTGTCCACACAGTCAGTGGCCTCCATGTTGGCATGTGATCGTTCCAGCCGCTCCATGACTTAGAAAACATCAGAATCTCTTAAACCATTTACTAGGTGTTATAAAAGCACACAATAAGATACTAAACATAGGTAACAATCACGATGGACTCAACAATTTTTGACGAAACAATGTCAGCTATCGCACTTATCACGTACAACACTAGGGGTCCGTTACTTAATTTGTCATGTGGCCCGTTATCATTAATCGCTGTTTTAAACACACTTTAACCATTTCAACAGAGTTGCATTGCATCAGTCTTGTTTTTCATAACTGAAATATGAATAATACAGTTTGATCACCATCTTAAAATTTTCATAGTTTCACACATTCCGTCATCGAGGCCGACTGACGGTCGCTGCCCTACACAATGTTCCAATACACGCATATTTTATCCATGACACCGTGCATCTCTATTGAAGACTCTATTGAAGTAAACTAAGTTGAGCAGGAATATAGTTAGTATTAATCTTTTTATAGCATTAGAATGATAAAAAGAGTTGATATTAGATAATATCATATACATTGAAATAAAAATGTCTCTTCTTATTACATTTTTAATAGTGATGAACAAAACATGAAACACGTAAAACGAATTGTATTGAATAAACAGCTACGCCATCTATTGTGATAACTCGAAGGTACCCGGTGATAAAAAAAACGGGAAAGCTTATTTATTCCACAGACTACTAGGATACTACGTATAATTCTTATTTATTTACGAAATGAAATGTACTATTAATATTTGAATGTACCCTCACCCACAACTTAGTGAGTATTTTGCCAATATCAAGTAATTAATAGCAATAACACATTCAATAATTATGAATTATAAATAAAATGAGTGTGACATCACACGAATATGGCGAATACGTTATATATTTATTATCTGTCTACGCTTAGGACCACAGAACATTAATACTCTAGGTGAAATTAGTTTATATCTGTTTGTGCCACTGACGTCCATGATACAAGTACGCTAGACTAATGATATCCTTTAAAATGACAGCTATCTATTGTGCCTATTTGAAGCGCCCCCAGCGAGGGGGAAAGGAACTAAATCTGACGCAAAATGCAAATGGCCGTTGTTTTGTTTACATTGTCTCCGTGTTTATAAAGTGATTTTGAAGGTTTAACGCGATTAAACTTGTTTGTTGTGTCGTATTAATATAGTTAATACATAAATAAGTGGTGTTAGTTAATAGATAAACCATGAAAGAGTGCGTGTTATGCAAAACTCTTTACTAGAAGGGAAGTGGGGTTACATTCCACAAGTAAGTGAATTTACGGCTAATATTCAAGAAATTAAAACTTCTATTGATATTATAGGCACTTAAAAATATGGTACTAATCTTATTTATACATGATTACAACGCATTTGTCTTTGTATTATCGGTTTATTATAAACAATAAAATTCAATAGTGCTGTAAAAGTTCCTTGTCGATAAAATTTATCGATATTTTTTCTATCAATATCTTAAATAGATAGAACGTTCAAGATCGTAAAAATCGCCGAAGACAGATTTGTATTATCAAATACATATTATTTTAAAACAATGTTTACTAATTCACAGGTTTCCGACTGACAATAGAAGACTAGAATTATGGCTCAAAAACATTGAAAACTAGTTGGTGTCCGAAAAAATATGATTACATCTGTTCAAAACACTTCTCTGATGACTGTTTTATTAAACATAACTCATGTACTACTTTGATGATTTTTATTTTCTATTAATACCTTACCTACTCCATTGCTTCCCAAACAACATTACATTACCTCATTTCTAATTAAAAAACGATCCTTATTTAAGTAGGATCTAGCTAGTCACACACCACCCTTTAGTCCGGTTTCGGCTTATCCTAAGATTACCTACCCTACCCATGAGCGATTCGGCTAATCATTATCATTATTTGCTTCATCTTAGTATTAACCACTCGACTATTTTGGACATTAGCCATTGTTAAAGGAATGGATCATAATTATTTTCATTTTACTGCATGGGTAGGTTTAAGCATAAACATTTTTATCGATGTATCATATCACTGTCCCATCTCTATTATTAGTTCCATTCCCCCTCACTGCCGCTATCAGCGCCAAAATGGCGAAAATCAAATAGGCACACGATAACCGGGCTTATGATTAGTCCAGCGATGTATACCATAGAGGTCAGTGGTTTGTGCCTTGACATTCGTGACACTTTTTTATTATAATTTAATATTTTATTGTGCCAGTATCCTAGAAACTTTCAGTATTTCGAAATGTTACAGGATGACAAGTGCAACTCACTTAAATAGGCTAATTTGGAGCTAAATATTCCATAAACGAGAATAAATTTTGAAAAACTGACTGAGAAACCTCATAACGATTTTAAAATACCTATTCCACAATAATCTAGTCTACTACTAGGGTGTAAGTTTTTTTTCACTTCCCCTTCCTAAGTACGGGAGATACCCTGAATAACTGCTTTTTTTTCAATGCTTTGCTTTCAATTTGTTTGCAATATACGAAATCTAAAAATATGTGCCAACTTTCAGCTTCTTGCTCTAATAGTCTCTGAAGAAAATTATTGTTACGTCTGACAGATGGATATGGCAAACTGCAATCATTTCTAGTTTGCCAATGAACCCTAAACAGTAATATATGGTATAAATTTTTATTTTATGTTATACTTTTTTGACTTTAGGATAGTTAGATTTTTATATATTGGTAGCCCCTTGACGTAACGTGTGGCGCATGACGGTATAGTATGGTCATAATGACATTAGCATGCTCGAAGCAGTGTCTCCAACCATGCCGTAATTACGGTAGATCTACCGTAATTTTTCTAGATCTACCACCTACCGTAGACATGTCAAAATCTACCGTAATTTCGTCCGTGTCCATATTTCTATAATGACAGCACTTGATTTAGCAAAATATTACTAGTTTATAACGGCAACATTGCATTGGGATGCGTAACGTAAAAAAAAAAAAAAAAGGTCATTCTGCTGCTTCAGTTTGGAAGAGCAGGGATGCGCAACGTAAAAAAAAAAAGTCATTCCTGCTGCTTCTGTTTGGAAGAAGCAGCAGAATGACCTTTTTTTTTTTACGTTACGCATCCCCACTCCATGCAGTGGTATTTTATTGTATCATTATTTTTGGAGAAAAATAAGCAACACTGGTCTGCCGTAATTTTCCACCATCTACCGTATTTTTAGACCAGGCAACACCGTAATTTTGACAAAGAGGGTTGGAGACACTGGCTCGGAGCGAAAAAAAAATTGACGTAACGTCATGAGTTTTATAAGTTATGTTAAAAAATAAACAATTTATTAACTTTCCAATGTAAATCAGATATGCCTCGTGATAAAAGCCGTTATAGGGACAGGCGGAGTTCCTCATATAGTTCTGAGTCGTCTTACGAGCGTAAGAAGTCTAAAAGCAAACATAAGCGTCGGTCGAGATCCCGTGATCGGCCCGAGTCAAGTCATACGAGGAAACGGTCAATTTCTCGTTCGAAACATAGGAAAAGGAGTTACAGCAGGAGTTTATCTCGGGATAGATACGAGACAAAGTCCAGGAGGCGTTCAACATCCAGGTCGCGGTCTAAACGAGATCGATCGCGGTCATTGTCTAGTTCACGGAGCAAAGCCAAGTATAGTAAGAAGAAATCGAAGAGGTCTCGTTCTTCAAGCAGTCGTTCTAGCTCTTTTGATATAGGTATAAAAATGACTTCATTTTTCAATAATATTTTATGGCCTATTCTCAAGTTTTAGTATGTATTTTATTCGTTTATATATTTTCAGAGCGACCATTACCTCCCAAAAAGGTAAATCTCGATGACACTGAAATTAAATTGGAGAAGGCCATTAAAGCTGCCGAGGCTGCAGGACTGACTATGACCAAAATACCAACTTATGAATACAAAGAGGTTGAGATAAAGGAGGAAATGCCCTCCATACATGATAGAAACTTGTTGGCCGAGCTAAATACTGATTGCTTCATACCAAAGACATTTACATCGTCAAGAAGTAAAAAGCAGTCTCAGAATATTGTGATAGATTTGAATTCACAAACTGTTAAAGTGCCAGAGACGGATATTAAGGTGCAGACAGATGAGTCTATTATTAATTTTGATGTAAGTAGCTAAGTATTGTTCTCTGATGAGAAACAAAAAAGTAATTACAGTGGAAAATTACATCTCGGTAGCACACTCATGTTTCCACTGAGCTGAGATCGATTTATTTACACCAGCCTAAATATATCACAAAATTATAATGAATTAAAAAGTCTCTACACAAGTTAGTCTGACATTCTGATCTCAGGAATAATTGGATTATAACTGAAAAGTAAACTTAAGGTGTTTGCTATGGCTGGCACTGGTACTAATCAACGTAACACACAGGTACACCACACTGGGGTATCGCATTCCAGCAAGGTGCAGAGATAGCCTATAGTAAATTTAATTAACAAAATTAACAGTTTTGTCCATTTACAGTGGTATTTCAAAGTACTTTCTTCAGTAAAATAATTTCTAAATCTACAGCTGACCCAGACTGGCACTATCCAATAGAAAGACTGCCATTAATAGGTTTTCTTTTTTCAGGAAATACCACCTGAAGAGGAGTTAAAAGAAATGTGGATCAAAAAGCTTTACCAATACAGAAAGAAAATGTTGAAGGGGGAAATTCAATAACAAAAGTGCTTTAACATATTTATAAATTATTTTATTGAGCACTGATTAATAGTTTATTGTAAATTGTATAACAATACATGTCTTCAAGCCATATGTTTCTTGGAAGATATTTAATTATTGTTCTTGTTCTAACTTTGGGACTGTGACAAATAATATTAGTGATGTGTGTACAATTTCAATGAAACATGGTTTTCATTATGATAAAGTATTATCACTAGCAAATTCCAGACTGATTATTTAGCCTCACAAGGCTGTTTCCAGCACATGCCAAATTCAGGCTAACTGAGACCAATGACAGTGCAAATCTGAGGAAAATGCCTATGCCTATGGAAAATGAGAGGCCATTGTCATTTTCGTCACATCAACCTATATGCAACAAGTTGAGATAGCATTGTAAGGCTGCTCAGTAGGTCGAGCACAGCCAGTGACTTACAACACATGAGTAAGTGGAGCAATTATTGCTCCACCTATTATGTAAGCTTATCAGTTTTGGAAGTGTTATGTTGAGCGGTCTTTGAAATGATGTTAAGATATGAATTTAAATGGCATTACTCAAGATTTTGTGAACAAAATTTAACTCAATAAAAACATACAACCTAAAGAACTTTTTATTGAACACATTAACATAAACTAGCAGCAACTCACAATTTGAAATGCTTTGTAACTACTATTTCGTCTATATTTACAGTAACGCGGTGTTTGCAGCCTACAGGCCCCGGGATAGATTCACATGTTGTTCCTCTCGCGCTGGATACGAGTGCTGTACGTCCGCGACACAAGGTTCCACGCGTCCATATACCTGTCCATACACATCGCTATACATTTCTGTTCGGAATTATCTAACGCCGTGCCCGGCTTATTGATGCACTTCTTAAAACATTTCTCGGACATTTTCGTCAGTAATTCTTGCGCGTTCGCAATCGCGATTTGTTGTTTCACCTGGTCCATCAATTCTTCTTTTTGCGCTCCGGAGAGCGAACCAGTCGATAGCGTGTCCATTATTAATTAGCTATATAGATTTAATTAGGATGATACAATTTTTAATACAATTCCGTGATTGTGACAGTATAACCTCTAAAATTTTTGATTGATAAAAAGCAAAGAGTATAAAAGAAAAAAAGTTACCAAATAATGTTACCATATTTTTAGGGTTCTATAGCATATAGTTCGGTGAAAGGAACCCTGATTATTTATTTCGGCGTGTCCAGGTCAAAGGCATTTCATCCAGAGTATCATAACAATAATTTTTAACGTTATTAGTCCAAGTAAAAGCGCATTTGTTTTACTATCAAATAATATATTAATAGAAGAGCATATGTCATAAAGAGGTATTAAAGAATATACAGAATGCTTAAGCATCTTTGTTTATCTCTGGAATAGCACATAAGCTATTTTTTATCCGGGTAAAATGTATGTAAATGTATGTTCCCGTGGGATAGATTTGTTTTAATTTTTCATAGAGCAAAGGATGGACATGATTTACAGAAAAGGACATAGAGGAAAAGAACAACAAATCGCGGGTAACAACGCGGGGCGCAGCTAGTAAATCATATAAGAATTTAATAAAAGTCCAACTGTTGCGCAAGGGTCTCCCTTCAATGCAAGCGGGGTTAGATCATAGTCCACCACGCTGGCCCTGTGCCGGTTAGTGGACTTCACACGTCTTTTGAGCGGTTCTCTTAGACGTGGTAGGTATCCTCACGATTTTTTTCTTCACCGTTTAGCAAATGATACTGTTTGTAAAGGAGATTCGCTCATGAAATTCAAATATCTCGTAGGTACGAGCCCGGGTTTGAACCTGCAACTCTCGTTACCAAGCCGAGCGCTCTTCTTATATTAATTATTAGAACTAAATGCTGAAATGTAGGGGAGCATGAACGGTGGGGGTGGACAAAAAAAATAAGGTATCATCTCAAGTAGGTCTCGTTGGATGAATATTATAAAATCAATACGTCTGTGATCAACTGAAAATACTGTTGTTTTCTTTCCTGATAGAAGAAATAAAATAAATGAAACTTGTTGTAATTACCATACAGACAGTGCAAAGATAGAATATGTGTGCCATGTATGCATGTATTGCGTTACCTTCATCTATGCTTTTTTGTTTTAGTTGTTGATATGGCTACGGAACTTCACCTTGTGTGTGACTCGACATACACTTGTCCGTTTTATTTTTGTGGCCCTTCTTTTTTTAGGTTGGCAGTCGGCTCAGTGTCTCCAACCATGCCGTAATTACGGTAGATCTACCGTAATTTTTGTAGATCTACCACCTACCGTAGACATGTTATTACGGTGACACATTCTACCGTAATTTCGTCCGTGTCCATATTTCTATAATGAACACTTGATTTAGCAAAATATTACTGCAATATTGCATTGGGATATGCGTAACGTAAAAAAAAAAGGTCATTCTGCTGCTTCTGTTTGGAATGCGCAACGTAAAAAAAAAAAAAAGGTCATTCTGTTGCTTCAGTTTGGAAGAGCAGGGATGCGCAACGTAAAAAAAAAAAAAAAGGTCATTCTGCTACTTCTGTTTGGAGGAATGACCTTTTTTTTTTTTTTTACGTTACGCATCCCCACTGCATGGGTATTTTAGCTGCAAACACTGGTCTGCCGTAATTTTCCACCATCTACCGTATTTTGAGACCAGTCAACACCGTAATTTTGACAAAGAGAGTTGGAGACACTGAGTCGGCTACAAATTGTGCCATTTTTTCCAGTGTCGAGTAAACCGTTTCATCTTTCTTTCTTAGATGATAGATGATGTAATGAATCCCACACTACCCTTAAAACTAAAGTTGTTTATTGATTTCTTATATTTACGCGAAGACTACACATTGAAATAAAACTAATTTTAAGAATTTTATCGCGGTTTATTTTTTGATTTTACGTGGTAAATCCCAAAATACTACATAATCAATCAAATAAAGACATTTTTTTGGAAAAGAAAACAGTCAACCGTACGGTTTAACTTGTTATATATATATATATATATATATATATTACTAAACGTACTTTACGTACTGAACTTGTTCTAGTGATGTAAAAGTTCCGGTTTTGCTATATTGAGCTCGGTGAGAATATCAAACATACTCTTTGTCAGGGGTGATTTTAAACTATGTACTCACACTGCCAAAGCAAAATAGGTGAGGCCCGGGTGAGGCCATATTCATATCCATTTTATTTTATCCACAGATTTCATCGCATCCATATATTCTTATTGTTCTATGATCGAATTGAATTTCGTAAAGAAAGAAAAGAAAGGGCTTTTAGGCGGAAAATTTAATACTGAAGTTGTAACACACACACACACTTATAAAAAAATACATCAGCTTCACAGACTAATAAGAGAACTAGCTTGATGATCAGACTGACTGACATGACTGATCAGCTTGAATTCTCAATTTCTCCATGATGTCTGGTAAATTTTCAGTAAAGTATCCAGGCCTTTGTTGATAGGGGTAGCGTGTTCATTTCATCATCATCAGGGATACTTATAATTTTATAACAATTATTAAGAAATACTCGACACAGGCAAAATTGGCACTATTTTATAGCCAGTAGGAGGTTGGAGTATCCAACCTTTAAAAAAATTTGAAGAAAATTATGTGATTTATTGTTACAATTAGCAATTTATTTACACAATACGTCCTACGAAAATAGAAATCCTAAAGAGAATAGAAAAATGTACTATTTACAAAAATTGTGTAAACAAATTTGGCCTATGTGGTAACGTACCCATGATGCTGACCGCATTTCCTCGCAAATTTAGATTTTTATCACAGAAGAACACAGAAAGAAATCAGTATTTATGAATGTGGCATTAAAAATTGGTTGCGAAGAGTGAATAGAACTAATATCACTGTAAAACCTGCAAAGTGAAACCATGGAGCCAGTAGAAGATCTAGCCAGTACTCTGTCTCATGATGAACTTATAGAAATTACACAGTCCTCACTTTGCACACTTTTGACTTGTGACCCTTTACTTAAAGATTTGCCTTCTGATATCATCCTTGAAGAAGTATTGTCACAGGTACATACAAACCGTTATACTTAACATGTATAGTATCCTTTTGAATTGTAAATCAATATGGTTATAAATTACAGATAGCTGTAGAACACGGTCAGTCAATAACAATTTTTATATCCAGAGAAAGTGAACCTGTTTTAAGAGTAATAGTAAGTAATTTAATTATGATGCATGGTAGTTGTCGTAGTTATCAAAAAGCTTATACTAGTAATGTATTTTTAATTTTAACAGGTTCCTCAAAACGCGTCAGTGCGAGAACTGAAGAATGCTATAACTAGACATTTTGAGTTGCATCAAAAGAGGACCGGAAGCAAGGTGAAAATATCATGGAAATATATTTGGAAGACTTACAACTTGAACTACGACAGCACTGTGCTGGACGGTGATGATAATTGTATCCAAGACTATGGAGTCACTAACAAGGTGACATTGATATTCAAAAAGAAGAAACAAAAAAATAAAAGATAAATTCTCTGTAAGCATTTTATTTATATGGAAATAATAACTATGATTAAATATAAAATCTATTGTTGCCCCAGTAATATAAAAAACATCACAAATTGATACTTATTTTCATGCTTCTATACCTCGAAAAAAAAAAACAAATTACCTTAAAGGCTGTTGGCCTTATATTTCTCTCAGAAATGGGTTGAGATATAAATGAAATGAATAACAAATTACTAAGGCCTCGTAGTCCTGTCCAAATATCGTGTTTCTAACTCCATACAGCTTTACTACATTGTACTTTGATACTTGCTCTCAGACTAATCTGACATCTATTATACAGAATCTGTGAACCTTGCTTATAGAAATTGGCGTTAATTTGAGTGCTTCTACTTCTTAGCTCTCCTTATCAAGTACCAGGGTACTCATGCCTAATTTATAAAACACTATTTAGCAAGTCATTTATAATAAAAATAACCCCCAAATTCATTGACAATGCATTGATAATGATTAGAGAGAAAGTGCGTTGTAATGACATTGTACATTGATTTAAACTTTTCTATGAATTTGGTGGACTATGTTTTTTAGGTCTATGATGTATCTCCATAATTTATCTACAGTAATACTTTGAATTTCAACAATTCCTAGCAAGTAATCTACTCAATATTAAATATGTTTTAGAGTTGTTCAAAGTCTGGTTGCGGCGGCGGTTCTTGCGGCAGTGGTTCAAAGTCCCCTAGACTGTAGTGCGGCTCCTCGTGTCGCGGGGTGGCCAGCGGGCGGTCGTACGCTTCCTTTAGCAGCTCCTGATCGTGCTGTCAAATAAAAATTATAATTACATTTGTAACTTACGCACTGAATTAATATAATATTTCGAGAGCTTTCAATTTAGAACGGAGTCAAACTACTGCCGTAACAATAGTCCTCTTACATCAGCGACGGAGGTCAATTCTATTGGAGACTAGCGAAGTACGCAAGTGATACACAAGCACTCTGTCTTTGTTCAGTCTCATAGTAGCAAGGGCGGCAATCCGACACGATCGGAGAGGTGTTGTATCGGACTGTTACCGAACAGGAGTGTCGTAGTATCGGACGGTATCGCACGGTAGCAGCGTTATATCGGCCTGCGTGTGGTTATATTTTTTCATACATTTAGACGCAATGCGGTACTGGTAGTCCGCCTCGATTTGGAGCCTTATTTTCTTATTTATTAAAATAAACACGACATTTGTTATGGGCATGATAAACAAAAGAACTTGGCGTTTGCGACAAAACGAAATTTTTAATAGATACCTGATCGGTCTGCAGTACGGAAGGCGGCGCCAAGTCGTCGAGTGACAGCTGCGTGTTGAGCACCGATGGCGGGGCGTAGTCCGCGATGGCTGGCACGTTATCCATGGTCTAGAAAATAAAGTTCTGTCTGTTAGTTGGTTACTTATTTTAATGGGACTAGGCCGGCCACACACTCCCACGACCGTTACGGCGTTCTCGTTGGTCACCGTGCCTGCACCACAGCGGTGACCAACGAGAACGCCGGGGTTTGACCCTCAGCGAGTCCCGGGAAAAGCTTCGAACCTGCAACGGAATTAATCGAAAGGAGGCTAGGAGTTGGAAAAAAAATAGATGGGTAGTAAATATAAATACGCCAAATAGCACATCGCCCGGTGCCACCAGGGAGGTGGGTGGTGGCCGCGTGGGCACAATAGCCCAGGAACACAGTGAATGGCTGCTGATACCCATCATTGGGTTCATACAGGGTGTAAGGAGAAGAAATATAATCAAGGGTAACGACCGGCAAGTCGGCGGGCGGCGGGTCGGGTCGGCCGGCGGGCGGGTCGGGCGGGTCGGGCTGGCAGGCGCCGGGCGGGTCGGGCGGGCCGGCGCCGCGCGCGCTGTTGCTGAGCGCGGCTTGCTCCGAGGTGTACGCGGTCTTGTGTTCGCACAGCAGCAAATGGGTCAGCATATCAGTGCCTGATACGTAAAAAAAATATATATTATAAGCATCAAAAATATATAACAGTCAAGTGCTTGAGACATTAAAAAATAAAAATAAATGGAAGTGTTTATAAATTTGGCAACTAAATGCAACGGATTATAACCATTTATGATATTATGTGTACGCACTAAACGGTTAATGAAAACACTGGGTGGAAACCAGAATGACTAAGTGAGGCCTTTAAAAAACGTTGAACTCCTCCAACCCACGTTGGTCCAACGTGATGGATATGGCGTGATTCCTCGCGCAAAGATGTGAGGCCCGTTCACAACAGTGGCACATTTAAAAGGCTAATATCATAATGATGGTCGGTTACTATGGGCCTAATAGGAAAGGTTGCTCACCGCGCAATGGTGAGTGCTATGCTGGGTGTTTCGCTACGCGATAGAATCAGAAATCCGGATATCCGTAGACGAACTAGAGTAACCGACATAGCTCAAAGAATTGTTAGATTGAAGTGGAAATTGGGCGGCTCATAGCTCGAAGAACCGATGGCCCTTGCGGCAGAAAGGTAATAGAATGGCAACCACGTGATGGACGGCCCTCCACAAGGTGGACCGATGATGTCTCACGCCTTGCACAGGAAGTAGGTGGATGCGAGTTGCGGAGGACCGTGACGTGGGAAAGTCACTGGAGAGGCCTGCGTCCAGCAGTGGACGTCGGACGTGTACGGGCACTTGGTGCAGCGTGTATACTGACCGACGGCGCTGCTGTACCCGCAGACGCAGTGCGTGCGGTAGGGCGCGGCGCGCGGCGCGTCCTCGAGCGAGTGCGCGCCGGCGCAGTAGCCGCTGTGCCGCAGCAGCGCGCGGTAGCAGCCCGACGTGTACGGGCACTAGGTGCAGCGTGTATACTGACCGACGGCGCTGCTGTACCCGCAGACGCAGTGCGTGCGGTAGGGCGCGGCGCGCGGCGCGTCCTCGAGCGAGTGCGCGCCGGCGCAGTAGCCGCTGTGCCGCAGCAGCGCGCGGTAGCAGCCCGACGTGTACGGGCACTAGGTGCAGCGTGTATACTGACCGACGGCGCTGCTGTACCCGCAGACGCAGTGCGTGCGGTAGGGCGCGGCGCGCGGCGCGTCCTCGAGCGAGTGCGCGCCGGCGCAGTAGCCGCTGTGCCGCAGCAGCGCGCGGTAGCAGCCCGACGTGTACGGGCACTAGGTGCAGCGTGTATACTGACCGACGGCGCTGCTGTACCCGCAGACGCAGTGCGTGCGGTAGGGCGCGGCGCGCGGCGCGTCCTCGAGCGAGTGCGCGCCGGCGCAGTAGCCGCTGTGCCGCAGCAGCGCGCGGTAGCAGCCCGACGTGTACGGGCACTAGGTGCAGCGTGTATACTGACCGACGGCGCTGCTGTACCCGCAGACGCAGTGCGTGCGGTAGGGCGCGGCGCGCGGCGCGTCCTCGAGCGAGTGCGCGCCGGCGCAGTAGCCGCTGTGCCGCAGCAGCGCGCGGTAGCAGCCCGACGTGTACGGGCACTAGGTGCAGCGTGTATACTGACCGACGGCGCTGCTGTACCCGCAGACGCAGTGCGTGCGGTAGGGCGCGGCGCGCGGCGCGTCCTCGAGCGAGTGCGCGCCGGCGCAGTAGCCGCTGTGCCGCAGCAGCGCGCGGTAGCAGCCCGACGTGTACGGGCACTTGGTGCAGCTCGCCCGGCCCCTGCGCGCGGGACCCACATTATATACCAATATCGCCAGACGATAACACCAACTATACCGTCACACTAAGAAATACCCATATTATGGGTACCATACCATGGACGAGAAGATGAACATCCATGACTCGGACACAGACATTCTTGCATATCGAATGTTTGTGTTGTTCAATGGGACCGTGGAGTAACTCATGCGTTGCCGTATAATTGTTGGTGCCTAATTACATTACACACACACACTTGTCTACATGAATGTACTTATAGCTTAATCTCTGTGGTATATTAGTAAATGCCGATATTTATAAAAACAGACACAAAATATACGCGCGACGAATTAGTTTTCGGTATATTATATAATTTGCCTAATAATTTAATACTAAGTTGTACTCAGAATAGTTGTTTTATATACGAAAATACGAGAATAAACATGTGTTAAACTTAACCACCACCAAGCAACAAGTTACCACAGACTGTTGGCCACATATACTTTAGTGATATCATTGAGGCACTAATTAGTGCACTAAACTACATGTGTGGCCACACCTTAAGCGACCGGCATGCTCGCATTGGTTTACAAAATATTTTCTTAGTGGTATTTTTTTTTAAATAACTATAACAAAAAAGATCAAGTTATTACATAAAATGACACATAATAGCAACGCGGAATATTAATCGCTGGAATGCTTTTAACCGGCATATGTAGGTACCTTGAAGTCATGCAAATCATAAAGTTTATACTCACAAGAAATGCTTATCGCTGTCGAGGGGCGTGTCGCACTCGCGGCAGACCATGCCGTCTGGCAGAACTAGTGTTAGCCCCTCGAAAGTCTCGCTTATGGTGTGGTTCGCCGAGTCCTTCACGGGCGGACGAGCCTTGTTCTGTACAGACAGATTATAAGACTGTTCTACAATGTGCTTATAAACTTTATACACAAGCTACTTGACAGATGGAAACGTAAATTCTTCCATAGACAAATTCTTTCAAATAAATTTATATAACTAGGCGGTACTTGGCGGAAATACATTGTTAAAAAAATGGGGGAAGAGGGACCCACCACGGACCCTCGGCTTTTCCAATGATAAACATAACAAGTTTGATGGATGATTAAAGAAGCCAGCAACATCAAACTCCTGTAAGATGTTAGTCCAGAAACTATCTATCAGGAGTGCCGGGACCACAAATAAAATGCAATTCTCCGCGAATCTAAAAAAGTGTTGGACACGTGTTTCGCCCTTTAAACGAGGCATCCTCAAGACGGATGGGCTACGAATGAAGAATGAGCATTCAAATAGGTTTTTTGACAGATTTTTTATATAGGTGGATAGGGTGAAACCGGCCTTAAGATTTGTGTTATTTTTGATATGCTATGGACCCCAAATCATGTTGAGTCAAACTCACTGTTGGCCTTTTATATAAAAACTTCTGCTACTTCATTAGAGTAATGCCCACGCTACATATTTCTATATATATAAAGTAAAGTTTGTAGCATATATAACTACTGCTACAAACTTTACTAGTTATTGAGATAAATTCAAAAGAAGATCAACATCAATGCTTTAGGAAAAACAGACTTCAAACAACAATGGAGCAGAGGTAATTCATAAACATATTATTGGAGTTTCGTAATTTAATTACGAAACTCCATATTTGAAAAAGGATTTTAAAAAAAGTTCGTCAGGTACCTATGAGACAAACTGCTACCATGTCGCGGACATTGTCCTTCGTAGAAAATAAAAATCAATTTCCGATGGCATAGCACAGATAACTTCTTATAAAAAGAGCTCTGTTGTAATACATTTGTAAAAGGATTTAGTTTGGAGGTAAATCCCTTATTAAGTTTCTCCACAGTGCTATAAAAAGGTGAACTGCAAACTGACATTTAGTCAATATTGGGTGTTAATAAAATAGAAAACAGACCTACTGGGTATATACGGAAGGGTCATAGTCGCGTTGTAGATGAAATCAGTTTTTTTTATATAACTTACCCTGGGTTTTGTGATCAGATGTTCCTCGGAGCACAGCGGCGATGCGCCTTCCACAGTAATGTGATCGCGGACTTGGTGCTCTTTCAGTTGACCTTAGTCATCCAAAAACAAGATTATTTATTTATAAATAAATATCCCCCATCGTCGAATTCAACTCGGAGGAGCAGCATTCTGAGAATTGCGAGATATCTTCTCGTCCAAATTACCTCAGTGTTAGAAGGCAAAGGTTTACAACCAGTGTGTGCTGCCAGTGATGACATACATATGTGGTTGCTTACTATGTGCCTCGTAGGAAAGCTTAAGGTCGCTCAGCGGGCAATGGGGCAAGCTATACTCGGGCTTTCACTGCGTTATACGAATCAGAAATGTAGAGATCTGGAGACGAACTAGAGTAACCGACAACAACTCAAAGAATTTCTAAGTTGAGGTGGTTGGACGGGGCACATAGCTCGAAGAACCGATGACCGTTGAAGCTGAAAGGTTCTAGAAACGCGACTACGAGCCGGAAGACATAGTGTAGGACGGCCCTTCACAAGGTGGACCTATGATGTCACAAGCCTCGCACAAGGAGTCGGTGGATGTTAGTTGTGGAGGACCGTGATGTGTGGAAGTCGTTGTGGGAGGCCTATGTCCAGCAGTGGACGTCTTTCAGCTGATAGACGGATGGATGTATGATAAATGACATACGGCAAACTAAAGTTCTCACCTAGATGGACGAATTTCAGCACACATCTGTTACACCGCACCTCGAGTATCTTGTCCTGGTGCTGCTTCAGGTGTTCGAGGTACAGCACCACGTTGGCGGTCAGCTCGTGCCCGTCCGCGTACACCACGATCACCTGCACAAATATTGGACAATTTTGGGTTAAACCAGCGCAAGGTCTAAGAGATAAATTTGTATTGACTTTGTGCTCGACCAGAAGTACTATGGATAAAGCATATACGAGGAAACTGTCTTAGGAAGCATAAGGCTTCGGCATTACCCTGTTTGGTTGCAGTCCAATCTTTCTGTGCGAGGAGGCGCGGTGGTTACCTTCAGGCAGTAGGGGCACAGCACGGTGTTGGTGTGGTGGTGGCGGTCGCGGAAGTGGTCGGCGGCGGCGCGGTGCGAGGAGGCGCGGTGGTTACCTTCAGGCAGTAGGGGCACAGCACGGTGTTGGTGTGGTGGTGGCGGTCGCGGAAGTGGTCGGCGGCGGCGCGGTGCGAGGAGGCGCGGTGGTTACCTTCAGGCAGTAGGGGCACAGCACGGTGTTGGTGTGGTGGTGGCGGTCGCGGAAGTGGTCGGTGGCGGCGCGGTGCGAGGAGGCGCGGTGGTTACCTTCAGGCAGTAGGGGCACAGCACGGTGTTGGTGTGGTGGTGGCGGTCGCGGAAGTGGTCGGCGGCGGCGCGGTGCGAGGAGGCGCGGTGGTTACCTTCAGGCAGTAGGGGCACAGCACGGTGTTGGTGTGGTGGTGGCGGTCGCGGAAGTGGTCGGCGGCGGCGCGGTGCGAGGAGGCGCGGTGGTTACCTTCAGGCAGTAGGGGCACAGCACGGTGTTGGTGTGGTGGTGGCGGTCGCGGAAGTGGTCGGCGGCGGCGCGGTGCGAGGAGGCGCGGTGGTTACCTTCAGGCAGTAGGGGCACAGCACGGTGTTGGTGTGGTGGTGGCGGTCGCGGAAGTGGTCGGCGGCGGCGCGGTGCGAGGAGGCGCGGTGGTTACCTTCAGGCAGTAGGGGCACAGCACGGTGTTGGTGTGGTGGTGGCGGTCGCGGAAGTGGTCGGCGGCGGCGCGGTGCGAGGAGGCGCGGTGGTTACCTTCAGGCAGTAGGGGCACAGCACGGTGTTGGTGTGGTGGTGGCGGTCGCGGAAGTGGTCGGCGGCGGCGCGGTGCGAGGAGGCGCGGTGGTTACCTTCAGGCAGTAGGGGCACAGCACGGTGTTGGTGTGGTGGTGGCGGTCGCGGAAGTGGTCGGCGGCGGCGCGGTGCGAGGAGGCGCGGTGGTTACCTTCAGGCAGTAGGGGCACAGCACGGTGTTGGTGTGGTGGTGGCGGTCGCGGAAGTGGTCGGCGGCGGCGCGGTGCGAGGAGGCGCGGTGGTTACCTTCAGGCAGTAGGGGCACAGCACGGTGTTGGTGTGGTGGTGGCGGTCGCGGAAGTGGTCGGCGGCGGCGCGGTGCGAGGAGGCGCGGTGGTTACCTTCAGGCAGTAGGGGCACAGCACGGTGTTGGTGTGGTGGTGGCGGTCGCGGAAGTGGTCGGCGGCGGCGCGGTGCGAGGAGGCGCGGTGGTTACCTTCAGGCAGTAGGGGCACAGCACGGTGTTGGTGTGGTGGTGGCGGTCGCGGAAGTGGTCGGCGGCGGCGCGGTGCGAGGAGGCGCGGTGGTTACCTTCAGGCAGTAGGGGCACAGCACGGTGTTGGTGTGGTGGTGGCGGTCGCGGAAGTGGTCGGCGGCGGCGCGGTGCGAGGAGGCGCGGTGGTTACCTTCAGGCAGTAGGGGCACAGCACGGTGTTGGTGTGGTGGTGGCGGTCGCGGAAGTGGTCGGCGGCGGCGCGGTGCGAGGAGGCGCGGTGGTTACCTTCAGGCAGTAGGGGCACAGCACGGTGTTGGTGTGGTGGTGGCGGTCGCGGAAGTGGTCGGCGGCGGCGCGGTGCGAGGAGGCGCGGTGGTTACCTTCAGGCAGTAGGGGCACAGCACGGTGTTGGTGTGGTGGTGGCGGTCGCGGAAGTGGTCGGCGGCGGCGCGGTGCGAGGAGGCGCGGTGGTTACCTTCAGGCAGTAGGGGCACAGCACGGTGTTGGTGTGGTGGTGGCGGTCGCGGAAGTGGTCGGCGGCGGCGCGGTGCGAGGAGGCGCGGTGGTTACCTTCAGGCAGTAGGGGCACAGCACGGTGTTGGTGTGGTGGTGGCGGTCGCGGAAGTGGTCGGCGGCGGCGCGGTGCGAGGAGGCGCGGTGGTTACCTTCAGGCAGTAGGGGCACAGCACGGTGTTGGTGTGGTGGTGGCGGTCGCGGAAGTGGTCGGCGGCGGCGCGGTGCGAGGAGGCGCGGTGGTTACCTTCAGGCAGTAGGGGCACAGCACGGTGTTGGTGTGGTGGTGGCGGTCGCGGAAGTGGTCGGCGGCGGCGCGGTGCGAGGAGGCGCGGTGGTTACCTTCAGGCAGTAGGGGCACAGCACGGTGTTGGTGTGGTGGTGGCGGTCGCGGAAGTGGTCGGCGGCGGCGCGGTGCGAGGAGGCGCGGTGGTTACCTTCAGGCAGTAGGGGCACAGCACGGTGTTGGTGTGGTGGTGGCGGTCGCGGAAGTGGTCGGCGGCGGCGCGGTGCGAGGAGGCGCGGTAGTCGCACTTGCCGCACGCGTACGGCAACTCCA
Organism: Pheosia gnoma; assembly: GCA_905404115.1. Classification (NCBI taxonomy): domain Eukaryota; kingdom Metazoa; phylum Arthropoda; class Insecta; order Lepidoptera; family Notodontidae; genus Pheosia; species Pheosia gnoma. The sequence goes on along the minus strand of FR989894.1, from coordinate 10,224,055 downwards.
GCGGCGCGTGAGTCTTCTGCATGTGCGACGCCAGCATCAGCACCGCCGGGAACCGAACCTGGAGGACATCACACACACACCGCTCACTGACGTGTGCTGGCCACGGAGAATATACAGACAAGGATATGTCCTAACCAACTGTGCACAGAAATTGCCACAGGGCCGATAACCGCAAGGCAAGTTTGGATTCGGCTAAGTTAACTGCAAAACCCGATCAAACCCGTTCGAAAGGGTTTCCCATATAACACACATGTCATTCACTAACAGTTCGATATTTCGATTCAAAACCCAGAAAACTTCTTCATCAGAGAAACTTACGTTCTTATGCTAGTTCATTTCGTAGCGTTCGGTGGGTAAGTAACATTTTAGGGAATCTCGATGAATGGGTTACCCCTTAAACGACTGCGACTCGATACACGACGTGTCCGGGCCTTGGATTCTTAGTTAAGGCCTGACGTTATCGCAGTAGGCGAAGCCGCGGTCAGTCTGTAGGCGGTGGTGCTTTGAACAGCACACTAGCGTTTGTATTTCAGTTTAGTATTATCTTCTAGTTGAACTGCTAGACAATTGCTAGATGACGCCACATTGTAAGCGCGTGCTACACTAGGGACACTAAGAGACATCTGGCAATGACATCACGTTAACGCTCTATAAATGGTACGGAATAACAATAGTCGCTATGGAGTTTCTTCAACAAGGAGCTGGGAGGCTGAGGAGATTCTTACCTCGCATATCAGGCAAGCATAGGTGAAGAGGTCCGGCGACTTGGTGTCGGCGGGGTGGTTGTGCTTGAGGTGCAGCTGCAGCTCGTCGGCGGCGGGCGCGCGCGCCAGGCAGTAGCCGCACTGGGGATAGTCTTCCGCGCCCGCCACCGCGTGCGTGAACACGTGCGTCATCAGCGATATGTTGTCGTGGAACTCCATGTGGCACTCGGGACACTGGGGAATTCATTCATTATAATTTTTTCCCCTATTAATATTCCCACAGAGAACCCCTCGAAAGACGTGTGAAGTCCGCCAACCCGCACCGGGCCAGCTTGGTGGACTATCCCCCTTGCATTGAGGGGAGGATCGTGCCCAACAGAGGGACATTAAAAAGTGCTGGTCTTATTAATATCTTCAGTCATAGGCTCGGGCTTCCCCCCAACACGTGGGGGGTACGTTTTTATATCAACAATAGTAGGCTATTAGAAGCAGCTTCAAAAAAAAAAAAATACTGTTCTTAAAATACTGAAATGATTGGCTCGCCACTGCATTCTATGTGGCGTAACTATGGGCTTCTTTTATATGCCTCTTGCATGCGCATGCGGCCCCGACCGCCGGGGTACAGCGCACTTCGCAATAAAATGGATAGTGATGCCTGCTTTAGCCACTAACCTCGACAGCGATAGCGGTCCTCTCGCTCGGCTCGCTGCCGCCGGTCTGTCCGAAGTAGTACTTCTCCATGGACACAGTCTCTTCGGGCTTCACCTCCTTCTTGATATTCTTGAGCGGCACGTCGTCCAGATCATCGTCCACGTAGGACCTGACCGGCTTGCGACGCACGCGTGGAATAGACTCGCTATCTTTCTTTTTATCCTCTTTCTTGTCTTTGTCTTGTTCCTGCTTTATTTTGGTGCGGCGTTTCGCTAGCGGAACCTAGGGTGGATACATTTTGGTTACAATTCGTTGTACTCAGTACGGCGTGATTCAGAAAGGGTACACTAACCTTTAAACCAGCGCTTCATTATGTGAAGTCAGAATTTGGATATGTTGAAAAAAGAATTTTTGTTCCAAACAAAATGACAATTGAGTTTTTTTGTGAAAAAAATACAATTTGGGTATAACATGAACATTATAAAACTATAAATGGGCTGTCTATAACCAATCAATATATCTGAGGAAAATTTGTGCAATGGTCTATTGGAACTTATTTGAACAAATAACAAGTGTTTTTTAGAATTATTGTCCATGAGTACGAGTAACACAGACACAGAGGACGAGCCCAGACGAATGAGCCGTCCAAACATTGGCCATTGCTCTCCTTGCCTCAACCAGGCGCCATGAAACATTAGAAACGGCAGTAACAACCAATCATATTTTTTGTTCTATCATGAGATAGAACAAAAAATATGATTATGAAATAACCCTTATTATGAAATAAGGGTCAATTTACCTCTTCCTCGTCGTCGTCTTCTACGTATGTGGTCTTCTCCTTCTTTCTCTTCTTGGGCGGCGGCGGCGGCGGTTCGGCGGAAGCTTCCTTCTTCTTACGTCCGCGCTTGCCGCGACTCGTGTCCGGCTCATCTTCTTTATCCTTTTTCTGAGATAATTAATAGGGTGTAATAGTGTAAAATATTTTAAGAGTTCATCCATATGATACAAACATCTCATACCAGATTCTTTTGTCTGTCTGTATGTTCGCGGGTCACGGAAAAACTACCGGACAGATTATGATGAAATTTCGCATGGTGATAGCTTATAACCCGGTTCAACATATAGGATACTATATATCCCGGGCTATGGATTCCCGCGGTATAGTTTAAAAGTAAAGTCGACACGTACGTGTAAAGTGTGTGTTAAGTGTCTAAATACGTAGACTATAAGGTATACGGTTAACTTTAATAGCTCACCTTGCCAGAGGGATACTTCCAGTTCTTGAATGGATTGGCAGCGATCTTGTTGAGTCGCACCGTGATCGGATCCTTCGACTCCATCTTGGTTTGCTCACTGATGTGCGCCACGATGTTGTCGAACGCTTGCCCGGGGGATATGCCATACCTGGACAAAAACACGACTCACTAAGAAAATTGCTATTCCCACAAAACTATAAACTATCTAGAACTAGAAACCTAAACTTCATCAGTGTAGGTTTCTTCACGATATTTCCCTTCACCGTACAGCAAGTGATAATAATGAGATACATTTGTTTTCTAACGCAAAGTACCACAGCCAGGGTTTGAAAGCGAATAACATCAAAATTATGATAAACTAGCCACAAGCCCGATCGTTACATGAAGAGAAAAATGATTCTTCACACAGACTTTGTACCATCGAAAGGATTAAATTTCCAAAAAGCCCTCCTTAGTGCACCTCTAGGCTACACTAAGAATACATTATCATCTAAATTAACAAATCTCAAAGTCAACCGGTTTGGGCTGTGCATTGTCTGTCAGTTGGAGTAATTTTATTAAATATATAGAACTTACCTCTCTCTCCAAACCAATTCATCCAAGAATTGCTGAATAATCTGCCTCGACAGTAGCGACAGTGTATTCTGGAACATTCTCGGCACGATTCTCCTGAGATACTCCATGATGTTGGCGTTGCTGTTGCGCGCCGGCTGGTCCGAGTGCGACGAGGACTGGTGCACGCTCTTGAAGCCCATGCACACCAGCGTGCCCTTGTCCACCGTCAGGTCCGTGAGGATGGTGGACTTCATGTCCACCCACGTGGCCAGAGGCTCGAGGATCTTCTGGAAGCGCTTCTTGTAGTTCTTCTCGTGTTCCGCTAGCGGTTCCACGGCGCGGAGTCGGATCTGGTGATGTGGAATAGTTCATTGTTTATGTATATACCAATCACCCATCAAGGGTTTGATTAATCTAATCTTCTGAACTTAACAAACACTCAAGTAGTGCTCAAATAACATGTGAAGTCTGTATCAATTACAGTGGTACATGAAAGGTGTAATAATTATTTTTAATTTCCTATTTGAATAAAAATATTTTCTACTAAAAAAAACATTTAAATCCGTTCAGCCAATGTTGCGTGATACTTAAACAAGCACACATTCACATGTATATAGTAGTAAGGAAATAAGGATCCCAGAGTAACTCCTTCATTTCTTGCGATGAAAATTATCATCCAAATTGTATAAGCGATCATCATATCAAGCTTCATAAAAGTCCGTCCAGTAGTATTCCCGTGCTGTGCGATCAGATAAGGTGCTAATAAGTATATACGACCTTAAGGAAACTTCTAATCCTGGGAAATGGATATGTTCCCGCAGTATAGCCAAACAGCTAAGGTTCAAGCATACGAAGTCTCAATTTCAAGGTGACTCACCAGCTTCTCAACGGGATCCAACACACCCAACACCTCAACCTTCACCTGCCTCTGCGTGCCATCATGGCTGGTCGTGCCCAGCGATATCACGCCCACTTCCACTTTCTTGCCGGCCCCGCCCAACAGGCCCAAGTGCTGATGTATGGCTGACGTGCACACAGCCCTCAGCCAAGTAAACAGTCCTTTTACATACAAGTTGTCCACTTTGACCCATTGTACTACGTTCTGGACGTTCGTTTGGCACGCCCAATGGTAGACCAGCTTGAGGAGCACGCTGGGGGGGAAGGTGGCGCCCTCGAAGATGGAACTCGAGTATACGGACACGAAGCGAGTCGCGCAGCACTCTGATATCCACACGTAGCCGCCCGAGTACGGGAACTTGGAGACGTCCGAGTACATGCCTGGTTATAAGGTATGTCGTTACAAGAGACGATCTGATTAGCGCAGTTAGTAGTAACCCTGCTTTCAGTGCTAAGGGTACCGGGTTCGAATTCTAGGAGGAAGAAACTTTTGTGTGTGTTAAGCACAATGGACTGGGGGAAAGCTCAATACAGAATTAGTTACATAAATAATAAACATATATGTCTCAGCTACAAACATCACATAAGATTCGCTCCAACCGGGATTCGAATTCAGGACCCTCGGTACAGGAGTAGGGTCACTACCAACTGTGCGAATTTTCATAGATTTAATTCAGAAGTAATTAAACATAGCGATTTTTATGTATGTTTTTTTTAATTATCTTTGCCCTGAATAGCAGAATAACTATTAAAACATGGGAAGTATTCACAAAATAAAGATAATTGATTTCCTCATACATTTGATTCTGAGGTTGTACGAAGTTCACCAGGACAGCTAGGACTTCATAAATAGTTTAAGATGCTTACCCAATTTCAACTTGTTCCCGGGGTGTATGCAGCACCACTGCTCGGACCGGACCATGCCTTGCTGTATGAGCCACTCGGTGAACTTCATGGGCGTGTGCATCAGCACCGACTTCACCTTGGCGTCCAGCGTCGAGCGGTCGGCCGGGGGCGGCGCGTCCTTGGACCGCAGGTACGGACGAGCCACCACCACGAGGGACGGGAATGTCTTTCCTGTAAATCACTATCACACCTAACATTCCCGAAGGCGTGGGCAGCGATGTACTGTAATTCACACAGATTAGGCTGTTGGTGTTTGGCCTGGGGGCTAGCGTATTGCCATAATACCAGGTACATTCCGTCTCAAAGCAAGGGGGATTAAGCCGACCATGTTTACATGGCTTTTGAATGACGTACCATCCCTGTGTGGCGATCATAGTGATGACATTATCAGTTGAATCTCAAATCTATGCAATCTTCTATCCATATCTGTATACATATAATAAAAATACGAACGGGCTCTCATTTGTGGCCCAGTCGTCCAGAGGATGCCTCGTTTAGAGGCGAAACACGTGTCGAATACTTTTTTAGATTCGCTTCGTTTCGCCAAGAATTGCATTTTATTTGGGGTCCCGTCACTCGTGATAGATAGTTTCTCGACTTCTTAGAGGAGTTTGGTATTGCTGGCTTCTTTAATTATCGATTAAACTTATTTGGTTTATAATTGGAAAAGTTGAGAAGCCAAGGGCAAGAAGTGGGTTCCTCTTTCCCCATTTGTTTAACAATGGAGTATCACCTAGTTCTATCAATTATATTTAGCATAATGAAATACCTTGTAATTTATTGAAGGACACTTCCCGGGAGTCAGCAACATTTTTACTGCCATCCTCTTTGGTGAGGTCGACGACCGCAGTTGTCTTCGTTGCGCTGCCGGTGAGCAGACCGCCGATAGCAGTCGCTTCTGACGGACGTACATTCGTGACAACGCTGTGCACATCTGTAAGACAGTTTTAATCTTAATGTACAACATTAAATACAATTATTCAAATACTTGATGATTCTGCCAATGATGAGATACAGTAGGACATATAATACATATAATCTCAACTTACGCATCAAGTCTGACAACTAAAGAGGGTATCAATAATAATTAAAGCTTAGGGTACCTACAATGGACTCAAGGTGATCTCAATATACAATTACTTATACATATTTATGTTAGGTCCATGTCTCAGTCAAAAACCTTCCGATCGGAATTTGGAAAAGTTTGACATGCTACACAGAAAGCAGAGTCACTGCTAACTACTGTATCCATTGGATTGTATGGAAGTTTTTAGAGGAGGCCTATGTTCAGCAGTGGAGATCTTTCTCTTATTGGGCAGAACCAAAGAACTGGAAAAGAATGATTGAAAGCCACTTTGCCTCCATTCTTGAAAAATGTAGCTACTTACTAGATGGAGCGAGAGTTTTATCTTTTGTCTTTGTATTGTCTTTGTCCTTTTCTTTATTCTTTTCCTTGTCCTTCTTTTTCTTCTTGTGTCGGGACTCAGGTGACTTAGTTCTATCGGGTGATGGTGAGTAGTCTCTGTCTTCTTCTCGATTCCTTTTTGGCCGACCTGTAGAGATGCGCTTAGGTGTCATTTAACATACCCAACTATAATGAAACTGCATGAGGATCACTAAATCATATTTTCCGCATATTAAATGTTGTTGACTGATCAATAATTGTTGTCTGTCTGATTTCAATGAAAAATTATGATGGCTCATAATCTTTGGTTTTTCCCAGCAAATGGAAGAGTTCCCAGGGAATTAATAAAAATACCTAAGAAGACAAACACACAGTTTGGAGTTGCCATTCAAGGACTATGGGCATGATGGTATTGTTGAAAGGGACCTACCTCTTTTGCCTGGTTTTTCTTTTGAAATGGACAATGACCGAGATCTTGATCTAATGATTTCAGCACTTTTCCTTTCTAAATCCTTAAGCACTGGTTGCCTGCAATAGAAAAAATACCATAATTCACCAAGTATCCAATCCAATAATCCATCAATCCCTCTCCCATACAGTTCCTATTGGAAGGTCCATTCTATACTATCAAATGAATAGCATAAGTTTGGTACTATGGAATTCAAACTAGTTTATAATTTGCAACTAAAACAGTTTTTCACAATTTATTTTAGTACTGCCAGTATTTTTGTCTTCTTTATAGCATTATTTTCAATTGTTTGGCTGATAATTAATATTCATAATTTGTTAAAATGGGTGCACTTACTTTCCGAGTAACTGATAAGCCGTAAATTGATCTCCGTTGTACACAATCTCGCCGCCGGTGCTCTTTACCATCTCATCCAACTTGTTTTGGATACTTTTATACTCCTCGTCGGCATTCTTATACGCCTGAAGTTGCGCTTCTGAGAGCTCCTCCTCCCAACATTCCAGCTCCAGGGTCGGCACATCAGGACCAAAATATGAACGCGCGAACTGGTCTGCCTCTATAATTTCCGCCTGAGGTGGTATCACCTCCTGAAATAACAAGAAAGTGTGTGAGGGTTATGGAGTTAACGTCTCTAAACATATTTCAGTGGTTTTATTTTTACCTCAGTATCAGTTTTATGCTTTTTCAACTTCATGTTGAATGCACTTTATAGAAATCATCAAATAATTCGATGTAACTAACGATAGAATTACGTGCGGGTTCAATATTTCTACGCCAACGCCAAACAAACAACAGAGGCCATTTGTTGACCATAAACAAACGAGACCGATCCCAGCCAAGTGAGAGTTGCCGTAATACCAGCTTACACGAGCATAGATTGAATCGATGGCATACTTGGCACATGCTAACCGGTGTCGTGTCATATACTTGTGTAAACCGGAACGTATAAGATGGGATATCGCCATTAGGGAGAAAAAAAAAAAAAAAGATGGGACATCGAGAATACATGTTTCGGAATAACCGGTACACTTTACGTCACTACGGTGTCAATAAATGAACTTGCATTACAAAAAAAAATACAAAAAATTGACAGTACATACGACAAGATAATTTGTGATGAAATTGTTTTACGTGTGAAAATAGTTAAAACGGGGTAGAAAGAGCTTTGGAAAACATGGAAGCCGTTCCAAAATTACCCTTGATTAGTTTTGAGCTGAAGGCGAGTCCTGAAAGTACGCATTTTGGTCCAAAATTGAAACAGGTAAATAGGTCTCAATAATCTCCTAGATAATATAGGAGTGTTTTAGCATTTCTTTGTCTTTATTTTGTCTTGTTTGTCTTTCAGTACATTGCGGAGGCATACAGAGAGGACCCGGAAAGCTATGGCAATGAAATACATAAATTGGAAGGGCTTCGGTCGGCCGCCGTGAGGCCAACTATTGACGCATCGGGGCTGAGCGCAATGGTTCGATATTTTTGTCAGTTGCGGTCGATGCAAAGCCGATTTCCGATGGCTAAAGGTCAGCCAGCGGCGTGCTCATTCTCTTGGTAAATCTAATTTATTTATCAACACTATTGATTAGTTTTTAGAACTAAATAATTGCATTGATATAATGTTAAATTATCCTGTACTACTCCTGTACTCTCTAAGGTATCCCCTCTGCCAAAGACTAATAGGCATTGCCTATTAGTGTTATACCAATAAAATTATGTTTTTCCGTAGACATGATTTTTCCAAGACATGATTTTATTTTATACAAGTTTGAATGTAGTTGTGTACTTTATGTGGGTACATCCCTCAATAATTGTTAGAAAAAATCAGTGCAGAAACTAGCTCTTAACAATTCCATTGTTAGATACTGAAAGATGATTCATAATCAGTTATTGACCTGCTTAAGCAAGACAATATACCTACATAGTACATACTCATAATTTTTGTCTGATAAGAATGATTGAAAATATTATTGATGAATTATGGTGTCTCTCGATAACAGAACTTATATGAGCATGCGCAAAAAGTTATTTGTTTGTTTTAAAGACAAATAACATTGTAGACTGAAGCTGTTGTATAGTATAGTAAATTGAAATAAAACTATTTTTAAGGATTTTATCGCGTTTATTTTTCGTTTTTACGTTCCCGACGTTTCGGCTGCTTTACAGCAACCATGGTCACGGGAGGACTGAGGTGGTGGACGTCCATAGTCCAGTCCAGGTGTCATAGTTAGAAACGGGCTACCCTCATATTTAATTGTTGATTGAAAATAGTTTTATTTCAATGTGTAGTATTCGCGTAAATATAAGAAATCAATAGTATCGTAAATGTTAGAGTTTTCAGAGTATACCAAATAACAAACAATATTGCAGTAATTCAGGAATGATGTGCCTCACAATAGTTGATCACCACAATTGGAGTTATTCTTCAATGGAGGAACCACCACTATCCACGTAGTAGTGGTCGTAATGGAAATAATAATTGGTCAATTGATCAATATTTATTTAAAAATATCTTTCAGGAAAGACCTGTATGCTGACATGAGTTGTTCATTAGCTGACCTACGTTTCGAGATGGCTTGCATCCTCTACAACATTGGGGCTCTCCTCACTCAGCTTGGTGCTTCCGAGCCCCGAAACACTGCCGACAGTCTTAAGGTTGGGCTTGATTCATTCATAATGTCATAAGTTGCAGCCTCACCATGTGATGCCAAAGACTTACAAAATGATTTGATTAAATAAATATTGAGTTAATAATAAACAAATTTATTATATCTATACTAAAATTATAAAGACGCTAAGATTGTGAGTTTGTATGTAGAAAGCAATCTTCAGATCTTCAGATCTGATCCTAAAAACCTTTTACTAAGTGCATTATCCCTGATTGCTATAGGCTATATTTCAATGAGGTTCCGCTAGCCGAGCCACAGGTAGAAGCTTTACTTAATGAAGATTATCACCATGCCCCTAAAATGTAACATAATACATGTTAAATGTTTCGAAAAGCAGTGGCACTTTAAAAAAATAATAATATATTATTAGTATTTGATGATCTATAGAAGTCTGTGTGTATTTTCGCGTCGGCATCGCGCTGTTATTGTGAAGGATTGTTATTCTTTATTATGTTTGCAATAGAACTGACTACTGCTCAACAGTGAATTATTTCACAATTCCTGAGCCCTTTATTGGTCTACATGAATAATGTTTTTTTCAAGACTGCATGCACTCACTACCAGAATGCTGCATGGGCATTCTTGTACTTGAGGGAGCAGTATCCCCAGCCGCCGGGAGTGGATGTGTCCACGGAGATCATGAGGCTGCTGCAGGAGATATGCTTTGCCCAGGCTCAGGAGTGCATCCTGGATAAGAGTATACAGGATGCAAGAAAGCCTAGCGTTATTGGTACAAATATATATATTTTTTATTTTGTATTTGTTGATGAATGTGTTTTCTTTGATTTTGTATTGTGTTTTAATTGAGCTTTTTTTCATTTTTCTTTATTATGATCGTATTTGAAGTATTTAAATACACCCCTAATACATTGGGACCAAATATCAGCCTCTGCCTACCTTTTTGGGGATTACAGAAGTTGTGGTGTTTATTTTTTAATATCAAAAATTATGCTGGAACTACATCTGGTTCATGTAGATGCATCAGGCCTCATATGTATAAGTTGATAGCATATTTAACTACACAGCGTTCGCGAAATCAAGATGTTTAAATGCCTCGTATGGCGCATGCTGTGCAGACATGTTAACCGATATTGCGTGTGCCTCAGACAAATTTGCGTAATAGCACCGGGAATAATATCAGTCCTTACCCTGCGCCGCTCTTCGTTGGCGAACCAATAACGTGTGGTGTACACACATTTGCACGTCCAAACTTCATTGGCGTATGAAGTTATAAAGGAGTAAAGAGTGCCAGGGCCTGCCCTTGCATAAGGCTTATGTATAAATCCTTATCCAATATCTTCCTAACAGGTGCCGTAGCAACCCAAGTGATGTTCTTTTACAAGAACTCTCTGGCTCTGCTCGGTCCTTCGACGGGCACCGACAACATCCACGAGATCATTGGCACTAGACTGTACAACTACTGGCATCGGTGTCTCTCGTTCAAAGTGTTCTATGTTGGATGTCTTGTTTGCTTGTATCAAGGTGAGTGGTCGTAGAATAAGGTATAACTCTATGTAGAGTGCATTTGTATCTCCATTGAGTATGGAGAGATACAGAGAATCTTTTGTAGGCACCATTCATCCTCAGGTATTTCTCTTTTTTTGGTTTTTTCGTTTGCAATCAGCTACAAAATAGAGCCACTTTTGCCAATGCTGAGTAAATGTCTTAATCGTGCTTATAAAGCTAGAACTCCTGTTGATAATGATGATGTAGATGACTGTACACAAACTGTCAAAAGTGACAATAATCAAACATAAATGCGGTTGTAGCTAATTCCACTACTTAAAATGTATTGTCGCGGTAATGTGTTCCGGCGGGCGCATATATGTGGCCAAATTTTTGTAGCAATATCGTAAAGTAAGATTATCCACCATTTGTCATCCAGGCATGAATGCCGAGGAACAACAGAAGATGGGTGAGCGCGTCGCCTTCTACCAACAAGCTGTGGAAAAGCTCGGTGAAGCTCGGAAACTCGCCAAGTACATCGAGCCCACGCAGGTGACGCTGGAAGCGTTGACTTTCACCAATGACGTGGTGGAAGGGAAGAGGAAAGCAGCCAAGAATGAGAATGAGTTCATCTATCATGAAGAAGTGCCTGAAAAAGATCTGCTTCAGGACATGAAGCCCGTATGCCTGGTTAAAGCTTTGCCGATCAACTTAAATGATCCGGAGGTAGGATTTTATATTACATTCTAAGCACATAGATCCATCTATCCAATTATAGGGATGGGCGAATATTGTTAAAATATAGGTCCCAATATAAATATCGATAAATCAACAACGATAATTCGATATTATAGTACTCAAAATATTAGTATTTTACAAATAATATTATATCGGAATATGTAATATTTTTACAAAAAAAAAGCAACTAAAATTATTTATAAGCTAATTATTATAATATACTGATGTTTATTTTGACGTAGATATCTTTGATAGTCTTTCTTTAAACTATTGAAGATTATTTGTCGTTATTGAGATATCTATATTTTGGTACTTAATATCGACATTACTCTACTCTGAAATCATTAAATGTTGCCCGTGCTCAGAGAATCGAGTCGTTAAAATGGTCATTCGATTTGAAGCCTTCCAAATGGCACCGTACACACCGTCAATCAATATCACGATACTGGAATCACGAAACATACATTCCCTTATCTACCACTCCCGCCTACCATGCCGACTCACCCAGTCCATTTTATGTCATCCTTTAAATATATTCTCTGTATCCAGGTGTCAGGGCCAGATGTATTCTCCCGCCTTGTGCCAATGGGCGCTCACGAAGCTTCGTCGATGTACTCCGAGGAGAAGGCCAAACTCTTGCGTCAGATCGTCAGCCAGGCCGATGCTAAAAATACTGAGCTAACTGAGTTCATGTCCTCATTGCAACTGGACCAGTTGGAGGTGCTGGATTCTGATCAAAAGTAAGTTATTAGATTATTGTCTATACATACAATGGGTATTATCTGTATATACCAGATGGCCCAGAAAGGGTTTACTAAGCTTTGAATCTGGGCTTCTTCAAGGCATTTGTAAACACAATGTAAAGTAAGATTTTGGATATCTCAAAAAAAACGTACATTTCCAAAGAATTTATATAGCGAATGCGGAAATCAGTCTCTGGGACTTTTAGATTCCTTTTACGATGTCGAATGATTTATAATAATCCCGCTGGATTTTTGTATCAAGACTTTGAGACCGTGAGACCGAGGATATATTGACGTAGACCAACAATCACTCATTAATCATCAGTGAATAAGCCAAATCAGGGTAGAATAGAAGCCGACTCCAATACAGAGAAGAAATGGGGGAAAGCCATGAAGTATCTACGTCCTAGCTTTTATATGTTGGTTTATTTAGTGTATTGTGTTTTAGAATACCCCAAGATATAGTGGACAGGTGCGCAGCTATGAACGCGAAGACTGAGATTATACAAACCCTGGTGGACTCCATGAACAGCCTCGCTGAAATCATCAGTGATGTGGAGCACTCCCTGGCCGAAATTAAGAACCTTATTCAGGTATATTAACATATTAAAACCATATAATTGATAGAACTAGGCGACACCTGGCGGAAATCCATTGTTAAACGAATGGGGGAAGAGGAACCCACCACTGACCCTCGGATTGTCAACTTTTCTAATTATAAACCAAACAAGTTTGATCGGAGTTGTTGGCTTCTTTAATTATCGATCAAACTTGTTTGGTTTATAATTGGAAAAGTTGACAAGCCGAGGGTCAGTGGTGGGTTCCTCTTCCCCCATTTGTTTATATTAAAAACATACTATCTAAAGGTTACCTGCGTTGTTTTCAATCATTCGAAGTCTTATCTTTTTTTATCTTTATCTTATAATGCCTTAACTTAATGAACCCAATACATTTTAACAGGAAGAGACCATAAAAGAGAAGGACTTCCAAAAGGTGATGGGTCCGCGTCCGCCGTCTATAGTCCAAACGGAGTTGTCCCGCGAGTACCACAAGTACCAGGAGGCCCACACCAGGACCAACGAGAGCAACCAAGTTCTGCACAAAGCCATGACGCTGCACATCGCCAACCTGAAGCTGCTGAGCCAGCCGCTGGATGTGCTGGAGAGCAAGATACCTAGTATCGATAATATTGGTAAGTTACGATTTGAATATATATATATATAATAATACCAGCCCTTTTTAATGTCCTGCTGGGCGCGGGCCTCCTCTCAATTCGAGGGGGATAAGGCCATAGTCCACCACGGTGGCCCAGTGTGGGTTGGCGGACTTCACACATCTTTCGAGGGGTTCTCTCAGATATGCAGGTTTCCTCACGATGTTTTCCTTCACCGTTTAGCAAGTGATAATCGTGGTTGAAAATAAGATTCGCACATGAAATCCAGAAATCCCAGAGGTGTGAGCCCCGGCTCACACCGGTTTGAATCTGCGATCCTCGTTACCGAGGCAAGCGTTCTACCAACTTGGCTATCACTGCTTTGAATATATATAGTTAAAAGCAATGTCTTGACATAATTCCTCGTCTTACAGCAAGTTCCGTAACCGCCACTTTGAGTTTCAGCTGTTGGAGCCCTGGAGCTTTATATTTTATTGCCGGATCATTGAGAACTGCCCACGCTACTATTATTATAGGCACATACTCTATTTTGTATCCCAGTTTATGAAGGCATTCTATTTTGGTGTAAAATTGTGTAAAAAAAATGTTTATTTACCATATTTAATCAACACCATATTGAATCACCAAAAATGTTTTATATTTTTTAAACCTTAAACTCTACTGACATTTAAACAATTAAATAACATAAAATCACTAGTACCTACGACAATATAAAATATAAAATCTGCGTATATAATCAGCTACATTATAAAACTAAAAGCGGTGCAACAACAGCTACTTTACGAGTAAGTGTGTAGAAGAAAAACTTGAGAGGTGTCAAGGGACACCCGGATGGAACGAAGTTCCTTCATTATTTATTATGTACAAAAAACCTGGATTCACTCAACAAAAATAATCGTCGCGACACCACACTGTTCAATGCGAAATAGAAAACGAAACGAAAATATCTGGCTTGCTTTCTATAAGAGAGAGAGAGACAGACAGAGAAACATGCGCACGCCGCACGGCTTACCAATAATCATGTTTATAACCGGCCTTTACATAGGAAATGGAGTTGGGTTGAGAAAAAAGGGTCGTACGAGAATTGTTTCATTATCATCCATGAGTCCATTTTATTCGTCGAATTTGAACCCACTGACTCGAAGTGCACCGGCTCTAGAAGTAATTTTGTAGTTACACAAATCTTCCCCGTTAAGACGTCAACATTATTATTTATGTTTAGTTTGTAAGTCAGCGATAGATGTCGCTGGCATGTTTTTGAACTAGGTATCGTTATGTTTTTGGTTTTTATATTGTAAACTATACTTTCATTTATAAAAAAGCTTACAATAGCTCGTTACAATTTTTCGTCTTAATTTTTTCCGTCGAGCCCCCTTTCGCAACGCGCGATAAGGACTTCGTTCCAAAAACCGCATATTTGTGTATGTCCAGAGGGTCTGGACCGCGGCGCGATGTGCGAGATGCGGCGCGTGGTGGGCGTGGCGCGCGAGATGCAGGCGCAGCGCGAGGCGCTGCTGCAGCAGCTGCGCGCCGCGCTCGCCGCCGACGACGTCACCGCGCAGCTGCTGGCGCGCAGCACCGAGCCCGCCGACGACATCTTCAAGCACGAGCTCGAGAAACACACGCCCAGTGTAAGTGCTATTGCAGACAGGGGCATGCCGCTGCGAACGAAATTGAATTAACTAATAGGTTCGGCACATAGGCACTGTGTTTTCAACTCTAGTTACACAATGTTTTCAACTTTCTTAAGCTATGTTTTCCCCTCAAGGTGCACTCTGTTTACAACTCTAGCTGCACTCTATTTTCAGCTCCATTTTCACACTGTTTTCAACTCAAGTTACACCTGTTTTAAACTCTACATACACTGTTTTTTCAACTCTAGTCACACTCTTTTTTCGACTCTACTATCACTCTAATTTCAACCCCCAACTTAGATTTTTACGTTCCCGATGTTTTCGATAGCTCTTACAGCATTCACTATCACGGCTGGACTATATTACCCGACTTGGATATGTCATAGTCAACTGTCAGAACTTTGGTCAAGATTATGCGCGGTCACCGACTAATTTGGCGCGTTATGTGGCGGGAACTAATGGAAACCAATGCAAAAAAAAACGCGACTGACATGTCAAAAAGCTACGCTCGCTCGGTCGGTCCATCAGAGATCATTGCGCTATACTTCTCTTGCAGGTGAAGATTATAGAACAGAACCTGGCCGCCCAGGAGAACATAATCAACAAGCTGACGTCGCTGTACGCGTCGTACGGCGACTCGCGCCGGCTGCTGTCCGACGTGCTCAGGAAACGGGACGGATTGATCAATGGTAATGTTGTATCCGATGTAAGGACGCGATGGAATCCTAACAAAATTTTACCCATTGTTTTGGCTTGATTAATCTTGTATCTTCTTTTCCTTTCATGCTTTTGAAATGTCATATGACTCTCAAATGCAGGAAAAATTCTATTTTTTTTATATTGATTTCTTATATTTACGCGAATACTACACATTGAAATAACACTATTTTTAAGGATTCTATCGCGTTTATTTTTTGTTTTTACGTTCCCGACGTTTCGGCTGCTTTACAGCAACCATGGTCACGGGAGGACTGATGTGGTTGACGTCCTGGTGTCATAGTTTGACGGGGGTACCCTCATATTTAGTTGTTACTTGCGGTCCGATCTACGCAGAAAGATTACATACATTTTTTTTACTTAAATAAATTAAGTGATAAAGCGCCTTGCAGTTTTTCTAGTATTAAATTTTTCCCCTTGTAATATATTGAATGTCCCCGAAGCGCTGGTGACGTCGTACGACGCGTACGCGGAGCTGCTGGGCAAGGCGCAGAAGGGGCTGGAGTTCTACCGCAAGCTGGCGCACAGCGTGGCGCAGCTGCGCGCGCGCCTGCGCAGCACCGCGCAGGTGCAGCGCGAGGAGCGGGACCAGCTGCGAGCCAAGGAGACTGCCCGAGGTATGTCACCCAGCCATCACTTCAGTTCTACCGCAAGCTGGCGCACAGCGTGGCGCAGCTGCGCGCGCGCCTGCGCAGCACCGCGCAGGTGCAGCGCGAGGAGCGGGACCAGCTGCGAGCCAAGGAGACTGCCCGAGGTATGTCACCCAGCCATCACTTCAGTTCTACCGCAAGCTGGCGCACAGCGTGGCGCAGCTGCGCGCGCGCCTGCGCAGCACCGCGCAGGTGCAGCGCGAGGAGCGGGACCAGCTGCGAGCCAAGGAGACTGCCCGAGGTATGTCACCCAGCCATCACTTCAGTTCTACCGCAAGCTGGCGCACAGCGTGGCGCAGCTGCGCGCGCGCCTGCGCAGCACCGCGCAGGTGCAGCGCGAGGAGCGGGACCAGCTGCGAGCCAAGGAGACTGCCCGAGGTATGTCACCCAGCCATCACTTCAGTTCTACCGCAAGCTGGCGCACAGCGTGGCGCAGCTGCGCGCGCGCCTGCGCAGCACCGCGCAGGTGCAGCGCGAGGAGCGGGACCAGCTGCGAGCCAAGGAGACTGCCCGAGGTATGTCACCCAGCCATCACTTCAGTTCTACCGCAAGCTGGCGCACAGCGTGGCGCAGCTGCGCGCGCGCCTGCGCAGCACCGCGCAGGTGCAGCGCGAGGAGCGGGACCAGCTGCGAGCCAAGGAGACTGCCCGAGGTATGGCACCCAGCCATCACTTCAGTTCCTTTACACTACTACTTATACACCAGGATTTTTTTTTATTATATTATAGGCAAGTATTTGATCTCGATCTCACCTGATGGTAAGTGACGATGAGATCTACGATGGAGCATACTTGCCGAGAAGGTACCTGTTCACTCTCGGATCGAAACGCGATATCAACCGAGAAGATTCAGCAAGAAACTCAGCGGGCTTGTCCTTTTTTTTAATTGATCATTACTTATTGGTTCTCCTTTGTTTCTTCGAACACAAAATCTTTTTATATTTTTTCAGTGTGTTGTAATTATTTTATTTGGTTTTTAATTTGCGTTACACTTTAAGTTTTATATTAGTCTATAGTTTTAGTTATATATTTACCCCCGAATTTATAGACGTTTTATAACTTTATTAAACGTTGTGTAATATGTTGATAAAATAAAGGAAATTAAAAAAAAAAAAATTAAACGTCATATAGTACTGCGCAAAGCAAAACTCTTGTGCGCAGTACTATGTGACGTTTGATAAAGATATAAAACGTCTATAAATTCGGGGGTTAGCATATTGGTGTTATGGCGTATGCTGTTAGCCAATTTTTTTGTGAATAAATAAATAAATAAGAAGCAGCCCTACAATTGTATTAAACGTTTGTCCGCATAGCGGCCACCGCGAGCCCGGCGCCGGCGGGCGGGCCGCTGTCCGCGGGGGCGGGCGCGGCGGGCGCGGCCGGCGGCCAGCCTGCGCCCGCCGCCCGCAAGCTGAAGGACTACTTGCCCTACATGAAGACTCGGAACAGGAGTACCACGCCGCAAAGTAAGCTATTACATCTACTCCATACCTTTTCTGTTTGCCTATTTTTCAGATCCTTAACTGACTTCAAAAAGTCTAAGGTTATCAATTCGTCGCGTGTGTTCTTTTTTTTCTATCATGTTACCGCATATTTCCAGCGTTTGTGAACCGATTTAAAATAATATGTCAAGCCTTGTTTAAATTAATTGCTAAGCGAAGTTCAACTTAAATTTGAATACTTGCTGCTATAATTTTTTGCTTTTTATTGCGTTGTTTTAAAGGCGGTTATTGTTGTTAATTTTTTTTTATTTGATATTTATTGTAGTCAACATTGATTTTGGAAAAGTCGACGCAGATTTGGCTTACTAATGTCTTTATTTACATGAAGCGACCGCCCTCTGCCTTTTGAAATGATCAATGGGCCTACCAGTACGCACTGCCTTATAATAATAATTAATACCGCCAAAGCAACACCAACTGCACAGTCTTAAGCTAAGAAACGCTTTAATTAGGGGTACCGTACAATGGACTGATCAGCCTTAATTTTTTTTTATGCCTCGGTATACCTATGCACGTCTGGGGAGTCGCAGGCTCAGAGCATACCCGCGAAGTTTTCACTTACTAGAATCTATTCTTAATATTATAAATGTAAAAGTTTGGATGGATGGATGTTTGTTACTCAATCACGCCAGAACGGCTGAACGGATCTGGATGAAATTTGGCACAGAGATAGATTATAGTCTGGAATAGCAAATATGCTACGTTTTATCCCGGTAAAATGTATGGTTCCCGTGGGATAGATTTGTTTAAATTTTTCATAGAGCAAAGGATCGACATGATTTTTTGCGCGGGTAACACCGCAGGGCGCAGCTAGTGTGCCATAAAGTTTTAAGAATGGTTTTCTATGGGTAGTTTGATGACACAGTGTTTCGTTTCCAGGTCAAGTGGACCCGATACCCCAAGATGCGTACTACCCTGAAACAATATACCCGACTTCGGCGCGACCGACGCCGGTTGGCTCTGAAGGTGAGTCTTTATACCCAGGGTTAAGAATATCAAGTAGAATATTTCTAGGGGTTATCGAGTAGGTTGTGCCGATCACACCAATACAATGTATTGCTCAAAAATGTAAAAGATGAGCAACCATGGAGTTTCTTGCCCGTTCTTCTCCATAGGAACGGCGTTCCGAACGGGTGGTAAAGTAGTAGCATATTTTGTAACTTTTGACGATTCATAAGTACTGTACACAATGGTCTACGTGAATAAAAAATATTCTGATTCTCATTCACAAATATTCTGAGTTCCAAGATACAGAGGATTATTTGGGGTTCACCAGCATCATATTTCTTATTGAGTTTATTTAAGATTAATTATTCAACACATCTGGTGACCAGAACACTGGCACATATTTTGGCCAACACATCACCATTCAACGTGGCGATGCTGCCAGCGTTTTGGGCACCCTCCCGGCCGATGGTGGTGGGGATTTGCTGAGTGCATTCTGAAATCAGCCAAATTTTAATAATTAATTACCTAATTTATTTTTAATTTATTATGAGTAAAAATTATTTTTTATTACTATGGTAAAGTCTTTAGTGTATTGTAATAAATATCAATGAATAGTACCAACAAACTTTGTTCCAGCGACAGACTTAAATCAAATGCAATTACCGGACGGGGTGATAATGCCGCCGGCGCAAGGGATGGCCGGCGCGTACGAGCGCTACGCCGCGCCCTACGCGCCGGACGCCGACCCCTACAACGTACCCCCCAACTACGCCTACCCCGCCACGAGTAAAGCTTACGAGAAGCTCCCAGAAGATTCCAACTACGGATACTCCGCATACACCCCCCCTCAATACTCCAATCATCAGGAATACACCAACCAACAATACTCTAACCCTTATTATTCTGCGACACAAAACAATACGACAATTGTAACTGATTCACAAAACTTTGCTAATATGCAAACGAATGTAAACCCTATGAACACATCGAACAATCAACCTGGTGTGAACCCTAATTTTCAAGCGAATATGAACCCTATGAACGCCAACGCTCAAGCCAGTATGAATACTATGAATACTTCCACTGTTCAAGCGAATGTGAATCCTATGACTTCCAATGTTCAAGCTAACATCAACACGATGAATACCTCGAATGTTCAAGCTAATATGAACCCAATGATCGCTTCCAACATTCATGCGAATATGCACCCTACATCCCATTATCACGATACATTCTTGAATCAAGTGCCCACTCCCGACACGATATCGTCTATGTCGAACTATAGTGCAGCGAATCAAACGGACCTAAGTGCTAATTTCGCCCAAATGCAACTGTCGGGGCCCAAGTCCGAGCCGAGTAAATATGGAGGCGATTATTCGCAGACTTACTACAGTATTCAATATCCTCATGTGTCAACACCTAACATGGCGACCTACAGCCATGCCGTGCAGAATTCTAACACCAACATGGTACCCTCACAAGTGCTTCCTGATTACAACTCGCTGAATTATCCCTACAGCAATGAGTCCGCCCAATACAGCCAACAGCTGGCTAACGTCTCTTATAGCTCTGCGGATCCCCAATACAGCTACTCTACTGCTTTACCATCGACCTCCCAAGGGTTTACATACACGAACACCGCTACTACCACTTCTATGGGTTCCGTTCAATACTCGCTTCCATCACAAGTGGACGCGAATTATAACCCATCTTTATCGCAGTTGGAAGATTTTGATAAACCAATAAAATCTCACGTGACAGGCGAAGCCCTATCTAGTATGAACTATCAGCAGACTTATCAGAACTATGATAGTGGTGTACCAACTTATTCTAATACAAATGAGAACCATCAACCGACTAGCGCGTACGGTTATACCGACGAAGCAACCGGCACCTACGCGCAGACCTATCAAAATCATCCGGGTTATACGTTCAACACTGGTACAGGCAACTACGAGTACAATTATGGATCTCAGAACTCGTACACCTACGATAGCGCCGGTCAAGCGAATGTCAACTCTCAACCAATGAACACAGAACAGCATATTCCTCCGCACGGGGTCTACACGAGCGCAGGGATGTGTGAGACTGTCCACTCCCCTTCAGAAGCTCCAGTAATGACGCAGACTTCGCCTGAACAGAGTAACGACCAAATATATTACCACACGCCGTACGGATATCTGACTACTACTAACCAGGCGAATGAAGTTACACCCCAGTCTCAACCAGACTCTACAAACTACGGCGCCAACGTGAATCAGTCGACTTATATGCAGTCGGGTCACGACAACCCAAGTGTGACGTATAGTAATAATCAAGGTAAGTAGTAATTATCGCTGAAGTAAACTGCCAAATATAATTGTAATATTTAGTGAAATAAATGTATTTGAAATATGAAGGGATTTCATTCCATTTCCTTTGCAGTGTCGACACCGAAACAGAACCTTTCGGAACAGAGTTTCGAACAAAACACGCCAACTGCACCAAACATTGAACCCACGAACATAGACAATGAGGACGCAGAAATCGAGCAAGAGGTACCGCCGGTAGAAAAAAACGAAATTGAAAATGAAACAAACCCCGAACTCAGTGCTTTCGACTTACTATCTGATATTGATTTTACGGTAGAACAAAAACCGTTAACGCCTGATATAAAAGTGCCGCAGATATCGGAAAGTGCCATTAAAAAACCGGTGATACCTAGAGTTCCCGTTAAGAAGGAACCTGCAAAGGAAGAGGTGATAGAGAGGCCAGCGAAGCGAGACCTCTTCTCGGATCCAAGTCTTGTGAACAAGTTCACGCAAGAAGTGAAGAATTTGCAGAAACTCACTGATTCTTTGACGAACAAAACGGCAAGCGGTTTGACGCTGTTGGACTCCAAGTGGAAGACATTTCAAGATTATCAAGTAATTTATTTTTTATTTTCTATTAGCTTCACATTATAACGTTGCAGCTCCACCCTAAAGTCTTGGCTGAAGTCTAATCCATTGTAGAGAATGTATATTCTTCACAGGGACCCAGTGTGCTGTTTTTTTTAAATTGGATGATAAATATTATGGGTTACAACTAAATTAATTAATTAAGATACAGCTCACACAAACACGAACACATTATTACTAGCTTCTGCCCGCGGCTCCGCCATCGGTTCCTCGATAAAAAAAACATAGTCTAGCATTCGGGTATAATATAGCGTAATCTTTCTTAATTGTGAAATATTTTAGAATCTGATAAGAACGTCGGGAACGTAAAAAGAAAAAATAAACGCGATAGAATCCTAAAAAATAGTTTTATTTCAATGTGTAGTATTCGCGTAAATATAAGAAATCAATATCTGATAAGAATTTGTCTCCGTCCCGAATAGCAGAATAACTATTATAATATGGGAAAAAATAAAATAAATACATTTTCTCACAAATTTATATTGCCAGCTAGTTTATTAAAAATCTAAAAATTCAATTCAATAAAAGCGTAATATGTTCAACGGGCGGCCTGTACATGTACCCCCAAATTTATAGACAGTTGTAATGGATTATAATGATGGCATTATACCCAACTTTTCAGAGGAAATAGTACGTTATAATAGCTTTATAATCCATTATAACTTTCTATAAATATGAGGGTTATATTTTATACAATTTGATAGATAGGTCACCTGTTAAATAGTATATTATTAATTATTATATCAGAACAACTCACGCTTCTCTATGTTTTCAGATAAAAGAGAATATGAGCCGGTCTAAAACGATTGCAATGCAGCATACACCCGGCAACATAGTGTCTGCGGTAGTACCCTTCGATGATTCGAGACTGAAACTGAAATCCGACCCGGACGGTTTCATCAACGCTTCTTATTATAAGGTAAGAAGACCGTCTTCAGCCCGCAATCAACATGCCAGTGAATAGTAGAACGATTAAAAAAAAAGTAGCCTAAGATACTCCTTGTTACATCAGCTCTGCCAGTGAAAGTTCCGTCAAAATCGGTCCAGCCATTTCAGAGATTAGCCGGAACAAACAGACAGACAGACAGATAAAAATTGTAAAAAAATATGTTTTGGTATATGTACCGTGTATACATCCAAACAGACACTCCAATTTTATTTATTTGTATAGATAATATCGCCAGGTGAACATATAACTGTACGGCCCCAAACTAAACAACGCTTGTATTATTGGGTACCGTACAATGAATAGTGGTGATCTCAGTATAACATTATTTATGTCGATATTTAACATCGAGAGACTTTAGTACAGACAATTGTGCTCATGGTCTGCCCCTACCGGGAATAGAACCTGCAGACCTTGGTACAGAAAGCAGAAACTGTGCTAGTCAGGTCGTCAATTATTTACAAAAACACAGACGAGTTACGGTCGCAATGGTATATGTTAAGTTGTTTTCTTATTTACAGCAATTAGCTCCGTGGTGCATTCCTCTCGTGATCTCAAAGAATCCCAGGGAGCATGAGCACAGTGTGTTCTGGCGGGCGGTGTTGGAGAAAAAAATAACTTGTGTCGTTTGTCTGTTGAGCGAAATCGAGGTGAGGACCATTGTTATTTGACTACTCGTTATTATGTACCTACTAGCTGCGCCCCGCGGTGTTACCCGCGATTAAAAAGTATGTGCATTTCCTCTATGCCCTTTTCTGTAAATCACGTCGACCCTTTGCTCTATGAAAAATTAAAACGAATCTATCTCACGGGAACCATACATTTTACCGGGATAAAAAGTAGCCTATGTGCTATTCCAGACTATAGTCTATCTCTGTGCCAAATTTCATCCAGATCCGTTCAGCCGTTCTGGCGTGATTGAGTAACAAACATCCATCCATCGAAACTTTCACATTTATAATATTAGTGGGATTAGTGGGAAGTGGGATGCGTTAGAGCAGAGTGTTGCGATCTTAGTACACAACGACACGCTAGATTAAAATACGTGTCGAGTAGGGAAGGGAACTGTCAAAGTGGCCCTGCGTACGTTTGCTCCAAAAGAACGGTCAAAACAAGGGACTATAAGTTTAGAACTGTTTAAACGCTATACATAATATGATCAAATGCTGTGTACAAAAACATTGACTGTACTTCTCAGTGAAAGAAATGATGAGAAATTAAACAAATAAACTCACTGCAAACTGATGTTTTCATTTTGTATTTAAATTGGCAGTTACAAGCTGCCTTCCCTATATATTACCAATTTATTGGGGTTTAAATGACAATTTTTATTCTGGGGCGTAAAGGTAACCCATTTTCTTAATTTTCAAGCTTGGTAAAAATGTTATGTTATTGTATTATACGGCGAAGAATTTTAATATCTTCGGTCTATAAATCATTGGCTTCAAATACAAAAAGATAGTATACCAAAAAGATTCAAATATTTTTTGCATTAAGGTTTACTGAAAATTCGTGTTTTAGCGTTTACGGTCTTTGAGCCGTAGTTATCGATATTATTTGTGTTGTTAGATGCAAGGCAACACCTACTGGCCGACGGCTAAAGGGCAACCACTAGAGCTCCCTGGTGGGATCAAGGTCACTTTAGACGAAGTGACGTGCACCGTGCACTGGACTGAACGGCAACTGACTGTCGCCAGCGGGAAGAACGTGCTAGTTGTCACGCATTACCAAATCAACGTGTTCCCGGCTAAGTAAGTACCCATTAATCTATACATCTATACAAATAAATAAAATTGGAGTGTCTGTTTGTAATATTAAAATAACAGCTTTTTACTAAGTGCATTTGGATGTATACACGGTACATATACCAAAACAACATTTTTTAAAATTTTTGTCTGTCTGTTTGTTCTATGTTCTATGTATCTAATCTCTGAAATGGCTGGACCGATTTTGACGGGACTTTCACTGGCAGATAGCTGATGTAACAAGGAGTAACTTAGGCTACTTTTATCTGTTTTTGTAACGTATATTTCCTTTTATAGGATCGTCTGCTCTCCTTTGGTATTGTTAGCCGACAAGATTCTGAGTCAAACATATGACAACCGACTGAGCAACCAGCTGAGCGGCGCGTGGGTGCAGTGCGGCGCCGGTGCTGGCCGCAGCGCCGTCGTCTCGCTCCTCATCATGCTCATGTGCCAGGTTCGAGCGGGACAGCTGGACTTGTGCGGTGAGACGATCGGAAACTTATATGTCTAATAAAAGATCAAAATATTTTTTTTAAAGAGGCGCACGTGAATGCGGCTCATCGGATTTGATTACAATTTTGGTGTAATCACGTAGGCTTTTTATCTTTAATGTGTACGCAGGTCGCACCGCGAGTAAATGCTTGTGTTTTGCTATTGGACTGACTGAAATGATTGAATTTTTGGTCGAGACTTTAGGTTTTTTGATATTTTATTTTTTTATTTTTTTTATTTTATTCCATTATAGGCAAGTATTTGATCTCGATCTCACCTGATGGTAAGTGACGATGAGATTTACGATGGAGCATACTTGCCTAGGTAGGAAGGCGGCAGTAGATAGAGACGCTACATTCACTAGGCACATGCAGCGCAACTGATCTGACCCGCCATCCATATATCCATATTCCTCAGGTTTCCTTTTTCAGAGTTAAAGAGCGACATATAAAGCGTATAGCGTAAGCGTAAAGCGTATCGGCATGCCAATTTTCATCAGAATCCGTCTAGTAGGTTTCCCGTGCTTTGCTATCGGACAGACAGACAAAATTCCAAAAACGACTGATTCAGCTCCTGTATCTATACATATAAATAAAATTGGAGTGTCTGTTTGTAATATTAAAATAACAGCTTTTTACTAATTGCATTTGGATGTATACACGTTACCTATACCGAAACCACATTTTTTACAATTTTTGTCTGTCTGTTTGTCTGTCTGTCCGTCTGTCTGTCTGTCTGTCTGTCTGTCTGTCTGTCTGTCTGTCTGTCTGTTTGTTCCGGCTAATCTCTGAAATGGCTGGACCGATTTTGACGGGACTTTCACTGGCAGATAGCTGATGTAACAAGGAGTAACTTAGGCTACTTTTATTTAGAAAAAAAAATAGGATCTCACGAAAAAAAATTTAAACCAGTGTTGCAGCGCAGCGCCTGATTAAGTTTGATAGCAATAACCTGCAATGCGTCCCGCGGGCTCAGAATTGGCGAGCAGGCTGTTGTCAACGGTTGTCTTTGTTAAATACCACGCGGACGAAGTCGCGGGCAACAGCTAGTTGATAAATATATTTAGTAGTACCAGGCGTAAGCGTCTTCCGTCCCGTTCACACCGTAGAACTCATTAATAAGTATGGCAGAGCCAGAATGCTTTCTTAATAACATTACGACTAACATAAGGAGATCCTACGAACCCTATAGATTGCCAGAATGTTCAAGCTACGGTCTTCTGAGCGCTTCCTCCAAAAGACAGAGGACCTCCAATGGTATGAATGACAGGTTTCGTGGACGAATAAAACATAAAAGGTTTATTTACAGCCATGCTGGACACCGGGTGTATGAACTTGTACGAACACAGAAGCAACGTGCTCGAGGACACCAAGTACTTAGCGGACGCGTACAGAACGTCGCTGTTTTACGTGCAAGGAGTTATGTGCTCCGGTAAGTTATTCTTTAAAATGTCTTCCGTTAAAAGGTGAACAACTGCGATGTCGAAAAGTCATAGAAATGACAGTTCGCAAAAATCGTCATTTTATGAATTACCGGTTTTTAAATAAACCGGTTTAAAATCGCCAATTTACTCTGTAATATTAGCGACCCCGCTTCGATTCGTCTTTAATTGTCTGACCAAAAGCAGAGCTTTCACTGAGCGAGCGATGTCAACGTAAATTATTTTTTAACCGGTAATTATTTTTCCATTGCCGATTAAAATAATACCGGTTAGGTACAAAACGACTATCACCGATTAACTGGCAACCTTTCAGTTTGGTGTTACAGACCGAAGAAGCGTTAAATGACTCAGACCTAAAGCTATTTTATTATCACCCAGGAACAACAATGTTCAACGGCGAAGCGGTCTCAGTGCCATCAGGGGCGGCCGTCCTCCCACCGGTGACGCCCACTCCCACTCCCAACACCTCCGGCGCCGCGCCGAAGTCCAAGTTCTCCCGGGAATCCTTCGAGGAGATGAAGCAGTCCCCGGGCCTCACGAGCGGGGACATGAAGGACCCACTCAACTTCCTCGACCCGTTATGGAGTTTGAAAAAGAAGTGAAAGTGTGAGGATGTTATAACGTTCTTACATAAGATGTTAAAGTTGAATTATATGCGTTGAGGTTAATAGGTTTGGTTTTATAATGACACACCTTCTTTTGCGCACAGGTAGTAGAGGACATATTAAGATGGGGTGTTATTCAATAAACTCACTTGCCTTATTTAACGCTGAAAGAAGTGGGTGAGGCTACAGGACATTGGTTTTCAATAGGCCATTTTGTATGTTGTTCTATGTACACCTAGGTCCATAGAGTAGTGGATTTACTGATTTTATAGTTTTTAAACAGGAATTAATTGGTTGCTTTTAATAGGTCAATATGTTGGCAAGAAAGACTGCCATGTTCCCGAACTAATGTCACAGTTTGAAAAGTAATTTTATGCCTTATTGTTGTATTGTTGTATCCAATCCAGTTGTATTAAAATGCCGTATAATAGGATAGCTCTAGATTTAGTACCGAATTTGTACTATTTATAATCTTAGTATTCTTGTATCTTTTTCTCTATGTAAGGAAAGCTAGTAGTTATCCGCCATGCTGTCGTCACATTGGAGGGTCATGTTAGTATTCATGAGAGACAGATGCCGATTTTTTCAGTAGGTAGGTTTTTTTTTTTAACAATGCTATAAATAGTACAAATGCAGGGGTTCCTTTTGCACGGAATTTTGACCACAAGCTGCCATTTCTCACAAACTGTTGGTATTATGAAATAGTATTATAAAATTGATATGCACCGGTTATTATATTAACAAAATTGTCTTATTCCATTGCGTTATTTTCAATATATTTATGAAACAGACCGAGCGACACGGACGGCAATGGAATTTAACACATACAACGAATCATTCGACATGTCTTGATATAAGCGTAGATCTTAGTTTTATCACATTATACTAATGATATATAATTTATATGTTATTTGTTTGTGAAAATATTCATGTTTTCTGGGCAAAGTATATTTCGTTTCTACAATGGATTGGGGTTAATTTTGGATGTTTGGGCATGATTATTTTCTCAATGATACTTGGCAGAGGCTTTGTTTTCATGATGATGACTTTAAAACAATAATTATATAAATTAATTTACACCTTGAAATAATGTTAATAAATATTTAATTTATACGCTATTGCCGTGTCATTCACAAATAGTTTACCAAAAAAATTTAACTTGGCCAAGCTATAAAAGGTATTAATAAGTACCTCAAGATGGTACAAGTTTATGTGCAAAGAAGATTATATAAATTATCGGTCACCGTTAATTTGCATGCTTATTATCGATAACAATTCATAAGTACTAGGTAGCTATATTACTACGATAACGGTATTATAAGATACGAACGAAATGTAGGGAACTTAGCTTTTGATTTGGAGAACTGATTTTATTGTGAAATTAATGGTCAATGCTATATTATAACATTACATTATTAAATAGGTTCATTAACAAAGAGTACACAGCTTTGCACCTGAGCTTTTTACCGCATTTGCAATTATTATATGACGTCAGAATTTCGACACGTCAAGAAAAAAAAATTGCTCCCAAAAACCACAGTTATATATTTTTTTTTTATTCTGACTTATACACATATTACTACAAATGAGCTAAGGAAGTGCAGGTTCAAGTCTCTGTGTACCCTTTTTTAATCTTCCTGTATTTGTTTAGTTTTTAGTCTCAACGTATTTACTGTAGATTTAATATGCATTGCATATTGAATGGCGATAGCGAACGATTAGATACATTCCTTATATAATTTTAGTTTGTTTTTAAATTATGCTACTACAGTATTTAGAGGTCTCAAAATATCTTAAATTATTTATGGTAATTGACACACAATCTTTGCAAACTGTGAACGGTTAGAGCGCTTCTATATGGTGAGATGATCAACCGCCCAACAGAGAGGGACAGCGATGAATGCCAGTTGTCCCTTTTTCGCTACCGTGTAGAAGCCCATTAACCGCTAATAATTGAGCAAAATGAAGAGATTTTTGCAACATTTTAATACATTTTTACATTATGATATTACATTATTATAAAGGAAACGTGTAACGCGCGTGTCGATGAATTTATAGATTTATAGTTACTTATATTTATTGCATACCTACTCAATAAAATAAATTGGTCTGAATTATCTTCGTTTTATTGTGAACCATTGATAAAATTCAGTAAGTAATCTACAACTATTATTATCTTATCAAGGAGTAGCGTCTAATATGCAACTTGGTCTCGTTTGGTGCGAAAATTACACATCTTGACTAAGTTGGAGAATTTGAGGTAACTAGGAAGCGGTTCCGGGGTAGGGCGCATCGCATCTTATCGTGGAGGCTGTTGTCTCGGCGATGCATGCGCCGCCGTCAGTCCGGGCCCGGCCGCCGCCACTATTGCACGCTCTGTGTCGCGCTCGCTCGTACCGCGCACGCGCGCTCGCGATCGCGCACCAAAACATTCGGAAAATAAAATTCTCACGCCACCCACTTGCCAACTGAGTGACAGTGACGTTTCGGGGGGAGCACGGTGACAATAAACGCGCATTCGTATTATGTAGTTTACAAAATTATTAGTATTTAAATTAGTGGAAAAGAAGTGATAAATTGTTGAGTGGTGTACGATTCGTCCGGTGATATATCGTGCGATCGATCGTTGCGCAGTGGTTGTGTTGTGATGAGGATGGACGGTGGGCGCCGGTGGGGGCGATGATGCGGAAGCAGGCCGCCGCCGCGCCCGGCGGGACGGAGATCTCGCTGGACGCTTCCGACTGCATCAACCTGCAACAGATTCTGCAGGCGTTTAACTCGACGATAAGCGAAGAGCACGCCTGGGCGCTATTCTACCAGGCGGCTCGATGCTTCCAGAAGTGCCTGACCGACGGCACCACCTGTTACTCGGCGACGGAGCCCAGGCATGTGTTGTTGCATAAGGATGGTAGTGTACACCCCAGCACGCTGCTACGTCCAGGAGGTCAGTCTTGTTAAGGTTCTTACTAACATTCTATACTCAACTTTATAGGATAATCAAGGCATTACAAAACAATGTTCAGAACAAAAGTGTTTTGTAATACCATTGTAAATAACCCAATCTTTCTATAAATTCACAGTTTAAACTTTGTTCAACCGACACGTCACATATTATTAGAATTTATCTATGGGTAATTGAATAAGATTTCCGATAGGCTACACAATAAGTAGCATACTAATTTGATATCTACTCCTACTGAATAAGCGAGTATTTGCGGCCTTGCTCGATTTTTCTGAATGTGCTGTCTTTATTCTGGATAATACGAGACAAATCTTCAACGAGGAAGTTTATTGGTCTGTTTTCCAAGTGTTCCAAAATTACAACATAACAAAAGAAGCTTAATTTTCATATAGGTTCCTATTAATTGGTGATTTTTAAAGCTCTTATTAAACCCTAAAGCACGGATTAACTAATCGCCTACAGGTCCATCCATTTGAGGCCAGCTAATATAAATATTCAAAAATAGCCTCCTCTATCTCGTTATTCATATAATCAGGTAGGTAGTTATCTTCCTATAATCATTCCTCAATTATCTAGTTAATGACCTTGTGTTATCATTAAAATTACGATATAAAATAGGTACGTACCTACTCTATTGCAAGTAGAATGGTTGGTGTAAGTAGTGAGCTGCTTATAATACATATTTCAATCTAGTATGATCTCATCATCCCGATAGGCTTAATAAAGTTTTAGAGTTGATGTTTAAAAAAAATTAAATCCATGTTCATCACGCTATGTTTGGTCCTCGCAAACGGAGCCCCATGCCCCTTGGTAGTTTCTCGGTCATCATTGTTATAATGCCCTAAAGTTTGTCCAATACTCTATTCTATAGTGAACTGATCTGAATAGAGCAGCAAACGGACCATCGAGTTAAAAGAGACTATTTGGTCGATTAAATCCATCCCAAAACAACTGGTTCATTGACCATTCAGACCACGTTTTTCGCATCACTCCAAAAGTTCAATGAAACTCGCTGGTATAAAGCTATAGTACCTTGGTACCTACCTATCGATCGGTATTACTTCGCGTAGTTTCCAAGTTTACGGATGTAACTCACGAATTACGTTTATGCTTAGGGTTGCCACCTTTTTCTGATTGGAAAATTGATTTTATTAATCTTAAAATATAGTGCTTTTGGGAAATTCATGAAAAAATTACAGGTACACATTTATTTCAGTTTGTTCAGCGAAAAATGTACAGTGACAGAAAGTTGACGTTTCCTTTCCGTGGCGTGATTACCTGAGTGAGCGAAGTGAATGCGTTTGTTCTGAAATACCCCATGAGTGCTGTACTGCGCTGCGAGTTCGTTCCTGTCACTGTGAATATACGAAAAAATAAATAGCTGAAAATATAGTATTTTTCGTGCTCTGATATTTTTATTAAATCTAGTACGATACTATATCCCTATACCGTACCGTACCGTAACCATACCGTTCGGGTGGCAACCCTATAGGCTTCTTTTACTAGCGATAGTATTTGTAGGGTTATTACGAACTTCATACTTATTGTTTGTTATACTTATTTATGAAATCTGTGGTGTGCTTGAGGTACTGGTCATAAAATATAAATAGGCTACTGAGCACGGTAATGGTAAGGTTAGAGAGAAGAAAACATGCTGAGCTGTTATTTAGTAACTAAGCCTTATTTTATTTCCTTTAAATGATTAAAAAAACATTCGATACTTATTCGAGTCTGGTAGGTACAATGTATAAGTGATTACATATACATAAATATATAACTTTAATTGATACCACTATATAAACTCTATAGTGAATTAGTTAAGTTACTTGAGGTAGGTCGATATATGCAGGTCGAACCGTAGATATATCAAAGCGTAGGTTGCTTTTGAAGGGTGCTTTATTTAACTATTTAAGGAGAGGGCTTGATCATGGAGCCGGAGAGTGGTTTTGAATTTCGATAAACCTATCCAATTAGACTTTATGCAACTGATTATTTATGCTTTACTTCTCAATGCGGAAGAAGTCGTGGGAAGAAATCGTCTGAAGTTAAATGCCTAATGCTAAATCGTAAATCTCAAATGTCGCCCATCATTCGGTTACAATGCAGTTAACAAACATAAATAGTCGGTTCCAGTGATCGGTGGGTGTCGGTTTTCATGCATCTAGACTAGGAACTGACCCGACACCAATCTATAATCACTGCTGACACTGCTGGCTGCTGCGCGTTGGTTGCGAGGATCACCCTCGCGAGGATAACATATGTGATATGAGGCACTAAGTGTTAATGAAATAAACGATGACTTGCTTGTATGTAATCCAATATACGAGTGGCTTTCCGTTGGTATTCGTAATAAGGGAATAAAAGAATTGGCACCATGGACCACGTTAGATCCATTATTAGTGAGACTGTTGCAAGGAACATCTCTTGGCTCTTGCAAAATAATGCTTCGCTTACGTGCTTATATGCTAGAACAAAGCGGTCAACCCTTGATTTTAATGCTCGTTAAATGCTCACAGTGAGCACCTGCATGTTTGCGATGTGTGGCGGCTATTTCTCAAAAAGTAAACGTTTTGCAGCCAGATTCGAGCCACACCTCCAACAAATTTATGACACTGAGGTATTCAAGGTAACCGCACGAGAATTCTGGTAAAAGGGGAAGGTTAAAACAATTCAAGGCGTCACATATTTTATGTCCGGCCCCTATTGTTGTAATAAGCAGCCGATTTTGCATGCACACGATGTTCTATTAGAGTATTTATTGCTGACCCATTTTAGTTGGTCTCGTTTGCGGCAAGGACGAATTTGGACGACGCACAACGAATTGCATTGCCGAGGTTGCAAATTGATCTTAATTTCTCTTGGGTTGTTTATGTTCCGACATTTCGGCTGCTTTACAGCAACCATGGGTACGGAAGGACTGAGGTGGTTGACGTCCTAGTGTCATAGTTAGATCTGGGGTACCCTCATATTTGGTTGTTGTATGCGGTCCGATCTACGCAGAAAGTGCTCACAGTGTCTTGAGGTCTTGCAATGGTGCGCTTAGTTTTGGATTTAATAAATAAACGCGATAAAATCCGAAAAAATAGTTTTATTTCAATGAATCACCTGTAGTTAACTATATAACTACTGTGTATCTTTTGGGTGCACAAATTCTTCTTTTTTACGAAATGAGATGCGATGAAATAAAACGGATATGAATATGGCCACACCCACAACTTAGCGGGTATTTTAACTGTGGATAAGTTGAAAACCAGCGTCAGGCATAATTTGCCTGGCACATGCAAAATTGGACACCTATTTGGTGCAATCGTGAGACACATAACACCTACAATTTTATTGTAATACGGTATAAACTACGAACTGAGTATATTAAGCTGACGTCTCATTTTTGTCCCAACAAACTATTTCCATTCTTATTCTAAGTAATTGTGCAAAGTGAATAACAATAACGGGGTACAGCTTTGCGCAAATCGCTTCATTAAAATAATATGTTGTGTGTCTATTTTATTGTTTGTAACGTTTCTGAAGGTGTTTCCGAATTAGTATCGTTATGCAAACTATTTGAAATAGCTTAGCTGCCCTTGAAAAATAAGAGTACAATTTTGTGATGAGGATGACATAGTCAGTAAACTTATTTTGCTATCAGACATAATTTATAGCGAATAGGTGACCAAAAAAAAAAACTCTGAGCTAATATTTACATTGTTTTATTTCGTTTCACTAAATTATATTTATAAACAAAACATATGGGTCAGTATTATATTATTAATAACAAAATAATATTTCATTTAAATTACTAAACGATTATTATTCTTCAGATAACTGTAACTCATCGGAAAAAATCTACAGGTATTCTGAGTTAACAAGCGGTGCAGTCAAGGTTAACTAAACATCATTTTCAGTGTCACCGTAAGCGCTAACTCGTCAACAGTTAACTTCAATGTCATGTCCGCATGTTATCACTGACCAGTCGGTTTGTCTGCTGATAATAGAATTGCTCAGTTTTTGCGGTATGCCAATATATTGTATGTGTACCAACCAAAGTACTTACTTATTAATTTTGTAGGTTAGTAGTTATTATAAATAAGACAGGTTCAAATCAAAGGCTTCTTGTTTATTAAATAAATATTGCCAGAAAGTGTATGGACCCACACTAGCAACGCTAGAATAATTGATACCTTATTTATGATGGAAGGTGACCGAACCCAGTTATAGGTATCCAGAATAGAGCACGTCCGAAATTTGACGGGAATCGAACCTGCTACCTAGTGCATTGATCCAAGAGGCCTATGCTCACCACTCGACCAAGCTGCTGTTATCGCTCCTTATTTTAATATGCAAGTAGGTACCCAATTAATAGGGGGATTTCCTATAGCCAACAGAAAAAAATTGGATAAATATATCGATACAATAGTGATGTAGTAGACATGAGATGCGACCACCATGCTAACAGAAACAATCTCATTGACACAGCATCAAGTGCAGCCAGCGGTGCTCAAACTTTTGTACGTATCTACTTAATAAAATTTTAACACTGACTGACTGACAACGCACTGCTCAAACCAGTCGACCTGGAAGCATGCATGAAAAAGTTTCCCAATAAATTGGATGCCACTACTTTACGCTATAAGGTTTTATTTTCGTGCCCCTCCATTTACTTAACAGATAAAAACAATTTGATCGCGAAAATTTGTACATAAATCTGTATTTTTTTTATATTATGTCAATAAACCATAACGTACTTATGTAGTTATCATCAAAATACAAGTATATTAAAACAGTCTTTACCACCCGTTCGGAATGGTATTTTTATTGAGTGTAAATATGAAAATGTAGGTAATCCTAAGTAGTTTGTTTACACTAGTAAAATCCGTCCTCAGTTACAAACTAGTAAGTAAATAAAAAAAAGGCTGGTCTACACAGCCCGGTGCGGCGAACCAAAGTTCCAGAATTTCCTCGCACGGCAAGTGGCTTTATTTATCCACCGAGAAAATAGCGAGCATCTTAGGCGCGCTACTGCATTTTTTTTTCATAATTTATATAGATGTTTTTCTGTTGTGCTTTTAAATTATAATTTTCTTTCAAACCTCTGTAATGAAACCTTGTGCGCCTCTGTTCGCTCCGTGCACCGTATGATACCAATTTTTTTGCATATCGTTCCATAAGCGCCCGTATTGTTCCATCACCGCGACGATAGACTGTGGATACGTTTCACCGTCGCTCGTGGGAAACGGGTCTCGGTCCCGGAAGGTCTTGACAATCAATCGAGTTTTTTTTTTGCGATACGTGGAGAAATTACATAGGCCAGTTGCACGAACTGTTATATTAATTGTACGATGTGTAATGACGCTGAGTAGGACAAGTCGGTTATGTAGAAGGATCTTGTAAGTTTTTCATTCGTACGGATCAGGTTCTGGATATACGGTTCTCTCATCAATTAAGGCAAGACCACAAGCCATCACAATTGGGTTTTTTAATATTGAAACGAAAAAATGTATTCAAATGATTTACCGCATAATCCTACATTCATATTCTCCCAATTTATTAAAAAGTTTGAAAACCTGTGGCCATTATCGCGATCGCGAACCCTAAAATAAAATAGCTTAAGGGTCACCTTGCCCTCGCCCAAAAAAATCAAGCTGGAATGTGGTTATAATAGTGGGATAATGTATTTACGACCGAGTAACTGTTTTGTATAGCGATTTCTATTTTATTAGTTAAACATTGTATTGTGGACTACATTTTGAGCTCGTAACCGGTTGATTTAGTTCTTTATTAATAGGTTTAACGTCGCTGTTTAACATTGTGACCTGGATTTTTACATGGCACTGCAACTGATCTGAGAAGCATCAATAATGTGAACATACATTATTGGTGATGTTTATTAATTTATTCAGCTCAAGTGGTTAATGTGACCTGATGCAGGGCTATTTTATTAAGTAAAGCTAAATTCTTAATATATTTCCCACGCATAAAAATATTATCGGTCGCTCGTAAATAATAGGCTACTATTTAAGCAAAAAAAAACATGGCGGTGTCTTTGACAGGCTGAACAAAAACCGATCAACATTGGAATCCTTTTTACGTCAATAAATAGATCCAGCGCCTTCCACGGAATGGCTTCCGAACACAAAAACTACAACAATTGATACAGTCTCCTCATTTTAACCTTTATGTCCGGGTATTAGAGAACATGCATTACCAGCATACTTATATTTTTTTTCCGGTTACTGTACCTTTGATTTTCCAGGAACGACTTGATTTTACAAAACAACAGGTAGGTAGGGAGTGAATAGAACGAAGTTTTAACGAACCAATGGCGCTTTTTATGGAGAGTGAATGAGAATATGTCAGGTACGTAAGTATATTTAGGTACCTACTTAGTTTAGTTGCTGAAACGGCCACCGTATGCGATAACGAATGTTAATTTTAATCAAATTTTTATGTTATACAATGTATCTTATTTATTACCAAATAATCACATTGAAATTTGACAATACCATTGTGAACATTACTGACTCCATTAAAAAAATAGGTACAGTGGCCGGTCTTATAAATATTACACATCGAGCTTAAGCAAAAAAAGAGAGTACCTATCGGCAAGACGTGCATGAGTAACAGAGACGACACTCAACAAAGCCGATGTATAATATTTGCGGGTATGTAAGTGCTTATGCAAATAAGTCGGATAATAAAAATACCTACAGGTGTTCGTATGAAGTAAGTCACAGTGCCCTTGTGCATACGAACGATGGATCTTTTATTTTCAAACCCTTCAACCACTTACAAAGTTGCGAATGAAATAGTACGCGCTAAATAAAGGAGTGGTGCTTATTTCAACATCTGCAGTCGTTCAAGTGTTATTACTTGCGGACCGATGCTTGTGTGATGGTTTAGCAAATACCTATGCTGTGGGAGATACAATAATTGGAAGAGACGTTATGATATTTTATTATATACAGCACCCGGCCATGAATATTGCACGTCGAGCTTTAGAAAGAGACTTTCGGCTAGAAACAAGAGAGAAGAGAGACGATGCTCTACGAAGGTGGAACTATTTCTATTGCCGATGTGCAATATTTACGGCCGGGTGCTGTAATTATTTTTAACGGCTTTTAAGTGGTTATAATATTTTCTAGAAAAAAAAGATCTGATGAGTTGAAAGAGTGGGTGCACTGCATTCTACCTATGCCTTTGGGGATTCTTCTTCTTCTAAGATGTAAAAATGTTATATATTGTTATTTATTTCTTTAATAGTAATTTAGGTTTTATTATTTACAAAACAGTTACGCCTCTAGTTTTGAAGATATTTTTTTATAGGTAGAAATATTTCGGCCATGCTAATGTTGCCAGACTGAAATGCGATTGGATGGCACACGTACATTAGGGAGACCTCTGCCCAGCTGAGGGACGACATAGGTTAATAAATAAAATCGATAACTAGTAAATTATCATCGTAACATCGAGAAAGTCAATAGTAAGGTATCGTTCATTGTAATATAAACAATTGTTCATGTTTGCTGGTGACCATAATGCGATCGTGGTCGCACGATTTTCGTGACCCGACCGCGCGCCATCTACCGCTGGCAAAAAGATGTTAAATTTCGAATGTTTCAACTAAGCATTTTTTTTTATTATATTTGTATAATAGTCCGAACCATTATATGTATTGTTATTTATTTTATTAATCATCCGAAACCGATTTCGGAAACGGAATCGAAAAGTTATGTAAAGGACTTTCCGCAATCGGTTTAACAACATTTTTTCGTAAGTGCACATCATTTTTCATTGTCACACAAACTCTCATCCGACGGCTGGGTATTTAAAATGGCAGCTCGGGTCGACATCGGAAATGTTCGGATTAATTTCCGACATCGATTTCTAATGTTTTAAAACAATTCTGCAGTTGTCGTTTAATGTTTTTCGGAATTTAATTATTATTATGCACCAGTTAGTCTGGCAGTACAGGGAATCCCTTAAATTAGTACAACGTCCACATATATCATCGAATACACCGCCCAACCGATAGGTAACTTATCTAGCGACTTCCGTACATAAAGATCCAAACAGTACCCACAAGAAAACTTTCATGAATGTTAAACAATCCGCACCAGAGGGGTGCCAACGACCTTGTACAGCCAAGGTCGATCGATACGCGCACCGACGTGACGTCACGCCCAGCCCAGCAGCTATGACGTCACGACCATCTAAATCAACTTAGGTAGGTAAATTTACTACGGATGGCACCCCTGTATATTTTTTAAGGTAATACCGTTAACAGGAATGAGCTTTCTGCACTGAGACTACGGTCTAGTAAACACTACGTTTACGTGTTACGTACGCACTTCGGGGCGTCAATACGTAGTTTAAACCTTACGATTGGTAAGATGTGCGTAGACGTTTTTTTAGATCTTAGAACCAGCTCATAAGCTCGCGTTTACTATGCGTCGTGTATTTCCTGCATAAAATACAACACGTAGTGGTCACGTAAACCGTAAACGTATACCATAGGTACATCAGTAGCGTAAACTTGCGCCTCTTATGTGCATATTTCTGAATCACCGTGTATACATATACACGTAGCGGTCACGTAATCTCACGTAAGTACTACATCAGTGGCATACACAGACCACAGTATATAAAAAAAAAAAATTAAATTTATTATAGAACCTGCAGTTTTCGGAATTCTGTCTGTCCGTTCGAACTACCGGACGGATTGCGAAACTTAGCGTGATGGCAGCTTATAAGCCCGGGTCAATATCTTTAATTATTTTTATTAAGGGTTCCCCGGGATAGAGAACTAAATTCCAAGCTCACAAAGCCGTGGGCATTGCTTTGTGAATACGAATGTACATAATCTCGCACATGTTATTTATTTTCAAATATCGGTGTTTTAAGTAATGGAGTTGTTTATTTGCATAAAACGATAGTAGGTAGGTAATAAGTTAATTGGAATGAAAATATTATTAAACGAGTCAAATTAGATCTGTTTATTGTACCCGGTATTAAATAATATAAGGTACACCAAAAATAGTGTAAACTATTTAACCGTTGAATCAGTAAGTTATATGGATCACGTTGATGTATAAAAAATTGTGTAAATGGTGGTTGATTTTTTTTTTAAACAATGCGAGTCCGTTTCGCCATTCGCTCAGTACAGGCTGTAATTTTTTAAATGTCTAATAATTTGATTTATTTCTCTGGGAATGTCTAATTTATAACCTACTATTAGCCCTGTTAAAATATTTTACACTATTATTGTTACCACTTTATAGTTATATCTATATAGTTATATCTACTTACTGCCATATAAGTTTGAATGCGATCGCGACTGCACTTATTTCGAAAAAAAAAAATGCATTTCATAAATTATTTCCATACGGTAATGGGTCAATAATAGAGTTCTTCAGGCGGAAATTCCCTATCCTTTTTTATCCGGACGAGGTACCGAATATACCTTGTATACCGAATATGACTTGCTGGATAGAAGCAGGCAGCCCACAACTTCGCGTATCCGCGACCGGTCGACCAAGCGTCGTGTCGCATCGTCGTTTGCAATTATCTCAGGTGATCGATCGACCGACGATCCTTCCATATTTGCAAGTTACCTTTTTGCACTGCCGTAATGTTTGTGGT
The DNA here is from genome assembly GCA_905404115.1 of Pheosia gnoma. Taxonomy (NCBI): domain Eukaryota; kingdom Metazoa; phylum Arthropoda; class Insecta; order Lepidoptera; family Notodontidae; genus Pheosia; species Pheosia gnoma. The sequence goes on along the minus strand of FR989894.1, from coordinate 10,184,232 downwards.
GAAAGCGATTTGTAGGTATTTTTCTAACGACTCGGCGGCGATCGAGGAAGATTGCTTTTATGGCGCATGCATGAGTTTGGCCTTTGATGTTGAATAAGTCGCAAGTTTGGTAGTTTTTATGTGAAATGTTCTACGATTGGTCCTAAAATAAAAATGCATAGGTCCCATCTATGGTTAGAAGATACGCTTGTAGACACTAAACGCAAAGAAACGTATATTTTATTTAATAGTCTATGGTACCTATCAGAACATTATAAAATCTTAGATATATTTTCTATTAAAAAAATATAAAATCTTCAATGTTTATGTCTATCCATGATGTTTTGAACATTGAAATAAATACATTGATATCGTTGGTCTTCAACATGAGGTAACGTAATTTACCCATCATATATATATATCCATCATATATGACGTTCTAGCGTAGTTTTTCAAAATGTTTTGTTTCCGAATATAAGTTTTGAGCACGTTATGTAGCTTTAGGTTTATTAGACACCTATGTCTAATAAACTAAATTAACTAAATTATTTTTAAGTACCTATACTTAAAAATAATTTTCGAAAATTAATCGTACCACCCATTTGGCTTTGTTTTGACGGCAAGTATTGTTGCGAACAAAAATATAATGATACAGGATACAGGTACCCAAAGGAGTTGGTAACCGCGATTTGCAGCATCCCTACAACAATCCTGAGATCTATTTCGCATCATCCACATCACATTATCAAATTCCTAAGTACATAACAAGAAAATGGTATCCTGCCTATTTATATCGTGTCTTATCAGCAAAGATTAAATATCCACTGTAACTATTACCTATACTCAATGTAGATACTTATTAAACACTAGCTGTTGCCCGCGACTTTGTCCGCGTATAAAATTAGAACATAACATTTTCCATGCACCCCCCGCTTTTAGCTTCTTAGTGGTTGAATTTTTAAAAATCCTTTCTTTGTGAGTACCTAGCGGCCCAGAGGAAACCGCGTGCCAAATTACAAGTCAGTTTTGAGTCATTCGTGATGAGTGAGTGAGTTAGTCAGTCAGTGGGATTCGCTTTTATATATACGAGCATATAGAAGATTTCCATATACCTACACAGTAACTCATTTACCCATCAACTGATCAATTGTATAGAATGATCTATCAACTTTCTACGTACGTAACAACCCGACTACCGATGTGTGCGTGGATGGCGTGCGCTATTATCGGACAGATAACGAATGTGCGACCTTTGATTGAGATAAAAGCTACAGATTATCGGTGAATGCGTCATACGTGGTTGAAATAATGTATTGTATTGAATGAGGTACCTGTATTATAAATCGGACTCGGCGTAGGTTATACTTAATTCGGGGCGCCACAGTAGTATGCCACGCGCGATCCTGTGGCGCCCCACTCAAAGGCGGTGAAGGCGGACCGTGGGGTTTTAGTGGGTATACCGGCACTCTGCCGGGGAGTCCCACATACCCCTCTCGTCCCCCCGGGCGAGAGGGGATGCGTAATTGCAGTTCCCCACGAAAAAAAAGGTTATACTTAATAGGTAGCAGTAAGTATGATTAGCAATTTCTGAATGATTTGTGCGCTTAGATTATTGTTTGTTTAGTTCTTCTTCTTCTTTCTTTACGAAATGAGATGCGATGAAATAAAATGGATATGCAAATGGCCTCACCCACAACTTAGCGGGTGTTTTGCCAGTGTCAAGTAATTAATAGCAATAACGCATTTAATAAATACACATTATAAATAAAATAATGGATGTGACATGATGATATGAAAATGGCGTGTGTCCCCTGAACTTCGTTTGTTTAGTTAATTCTTATTGCAAAATGGCGTAAGAGACTTGCATACCGCAGATTGACAACTGACAGGTGGATGACGGGACAAAAAAAGAAGATATTGGAACTCAAGAAGGGAGAGGAGGAATCCGGGAATCCAAGGGGTACTGAACTACGACCAGCTATTTGTATATTTATCTTAGTTTGTTTATCAGTGTTTCATTCAAATATTTTTTAAACTATCCATTTATACGCAGTGTTATAAAACTGTTAGTAGGATTCTGTAATTTGAATTTATTACAAGGCTTTTTAAAAGCCTGGTGTGCTTGTCTGTTTGTTAGAGAATTACGGAGAAAGGACTGGAATAATATTTTCTCTATATAGTTTTGGAGTAAACTTAATTTAAACAGTAGGTTCCTATATAAATATTAAGCGCAAATCTCAACCACGTGATGTAAGTAAATCTCGTCAGTTCGCGTGAAAAATTGCTAACATTGACGCTCAAATGGTACGTATTGATAAATTCATGATTACGAACGGTCGTTGCTTGCTACGCTTATAAATTATAAAAAAAATATTAACTTTTCACTCACAATGATTGATAACCGATAACATTCTCAATGTAAACGTGCACACTTTTTTACCTAAAATAAAAAACTTTTTAACAAAATAAAAACCGTCTTCAAAAAACTAAAAAGCCAAAAATAATCTGATCTTGAAATCTACCTTGTTTAACTAAATCAAATATTTAACTAATCTGAAGTCGGTGCCAAACAAACTACTGAGTCGAGTATTGCCGGTCTGCGCCAAAGACTATACCTACAAATTGGTCCGCGCATCTCGCTACTGGAGTATACTTTTGCTATTCTTCGTTGGTTGTTTATTTGGCACCGACTTCAGATTAGTTAAATATTTGATTTAGTTAAACAAGGTAGATTTCAAGATCAGATTATTTTTGGCTTTTTAGTTTTTTGAAGACGGTTTTTATTTTGTTAAAAAGTTTTTTATTTTACACTTTTTAGTGGATATATTTATTATTCTTTGTCACTAAAAAGTATTTTATATCAATAATTTTACTGGATAATAGGTATACCAAATACAACATCATCACGAGATAAATATAGATTCAAAGAAATCAAGATAAAACAAAAACCATTGAATCAATCTCGTTGAATTTTAAAAGGGTATACCTTATTCTGTAAAAAAAAGAATAATCCAAATCGGAACATCCACGAAAAAGTTTTATTTATAGCCAAAGTGCATCCCATAACAATTTAAATAAGCCCAAACACGGCTTGAATACATTGTTTTATTACAATGTTCCGGTTCCTCTTGGGTTTATCGTCAGATCAGTTCGATGGTACCATATTCCTCAGAACCAATTCTTTAAATTTTCTGTGTCATAGTCGCTTAACGAACATAATCGAGATTATCTTGGCGCAACCCGTGAAATACGTATCACTGACAAGTTCCGGTGGCCATTTGTGGTCTTCTTCATCACTTTCACTTCAGCAAATGATACTTTCTGAATGCAAATGCTTGAGTTCTTGATGAAAATACCAAAATTGCTATAGGTTTCCCTATAAAATTTGAGGAGTCCTCTCAATTCCTCATGGATCCCATGATCTGAACAATTTTTTGAAAAAAATGGGACCAATCTGTAAGCATATCCTTTCATATAAAAAAATAATTTTCCAAATCGGTTCATAAATGACGGAGATCTGAGGTAACAAACATAAAAAAAAAAAATAAAAAAAAATAAAAAAAAAATACAACCGAATTGAGAACCTCCTCCTTTTTTTTGAAGTCGGTTAATTATTTGCAACGGTTTCAATTATTACGAAAGTCCAAAAAATATTTAAATACACGTTTTTATCTTTTTTTTTTTTTTTTTTTTATTACATTATAGGCAAGTATTTGATCTCGATCTCACCTGATGGTAAGTGACGATGAGATCTACGATGGAGCCATACTTGCCTAGGTAGGAAGGCGGCAGTAGATAAGAGACGCTACATTCACTAGGCTCATGCAGCGCAACTGATCTGACCCGCCATCCATGAATGGCAAAATGCTCTTATCAATATGCATATAAAAATAAACCTAGAACTTCAGTAAGCACTTCACCTTGTACTGTCCGTGACAATGATGGACCGACCTGCTGAGCTTAGGCGAAGTCCTCATTACTTATTCTGTGGAAATGGGAAAATGGTTTCGACAACCCTGCTTTGCTAAATGCAGGGTTGCCCTTAACCCATTTTCTCGTTTAAATTAGTGAATATCTGAAAGGAGACGAGTGTTTTGATAAATGAATGAATTAAAAAGAAAACACGTTACTTAGAAAAACATGAACATGCTGTGGGTGGCACCATTGGCTTATATAATCTGTTGTGAAGATGGATCAATGGCAAACATTTTGTACGAAATTATAGGCTTATTATTATTGTATGATACGCCCAAAACCACTTTAGATACGGCCCGTCTCATAAGAATCGTAAGTACAAGCTATTTGAATAAGTACATTACATATAAAAAACTTTTTAACAAAATAAAAACCGTCTTCAAAAAACTAAAAACCAAAAAATAATCTAATCTTGAAATCTACCTTGTCTAACCACATCAAATATTTAACTAATCTGAAGTCGGTGCCAAACAAACAACTGAGTCGAGTATTGCCGGTCTGCGCCAAAGACTATACCTACAAATTGGTCCGCGCATCTCGTTACTGAGTATACTTTTGTTATTCTTCGTCGGTTGTTTATTTGGCACCGACTTCAGATTAGTTAAATATTTGATGTGGTTAGACAAGGTAGATTTCAAGATTAGATTATTTTTTGGTTTTTAGTTTTTTGAAGACGGTTTTTATTTTGTTAAAAAGTTTTTTATTTTAAACTTTTTAGTGGATATATTTACTATTCTTTGTCACTAAAAAGATTTGTATATCAATCTTTTTACTGGATAATAGGTATACCAATAATCGAGATTATCTTGGCGCAACCCGTGAAATACGTATCACTGACAAGTTCCGGTGGCCATTTGTGGCCTTCTTCATCACTTCCATTTCAGCAAATGATACTTTCTGAATGCAAATGCTTGACTTCTTGATGAAAATACCAAAATTGCTATCGGTATGCCTATAAAATTTGAGGAGTCCTCTCAATTCCTCATGGATCCCATGATCAGAACATTTTTTTGAAAAAAATGGGACCAATCTGTAAACATATCCTTTCATATAAAAAAATAATTTTCCAAATCGGTTCATAAATGACGGAGATATGAGGTAACAAACATAAAAAAAAAAAATAAAAAAAAAAATAAAAAAAAAAATACAACCGAATTGAGAACCTCCTCCTTTTTGAAGTCGGTTAAAAAGGAAACGAAGCGTTACATGCTGATTTCGATCTCGGAAAAAAAAAACAAAGAAAGAAGACCATATTTAAGGTTCTTAGAGCTGCACTTTTTATGTTATCTGCGATCTAAGATTCGCTTCGGTAGAAATTTGCACCTATCATCGCCTTTCCCACGGCTGGCTGTACAGCTAGTTACGTGTACTTCCATATTTTTTGCACTAAAAAGTTTTGTTGTACAAGGGATTATTATACTACTAAGACTAGTGATGCGCTATCAAAAATCGACTTAACCCATAAATTTATTTAATTTAACGAGTTTGGATCGTGATGGTATTAGATAATTTTAAGGCGTATTATTGTAATGGTATACCAGGCATAATGTTTGTTAAGAGAGCGTTGAATAAATAAAAATTCTATAAAAATATATTTTTTCATGTCAATATGGTTGAATTCTTTTTTTTCTATTTGCTTTAATCACAAAATTAATCGTCTGCTTTTAACATAAACTAACTTTTCACTATACCCAGTAATTTCCTCTCATAGTTCTAACATTACCCCATCACTAAGCAAGTAGTATAGTTCCAATTACCCCCCTGTAACGAGAACTGGGAACAGAGGTTTTAAACTGGTTCCTATAATTCACTGACTACCTGCGGCTATTTATTTCTTAATAATAATATTTATGTACATATCTGTATGTGTCAAGTTAAGTTAATTTTGAAAGTAAACGTTGGTGTTTCCCTTTTTTTTATTCTGAACCAGATCATCCATGCCACGGGCTAGCATGCTAGCCCAGTCCAAGCTTCGTGATGCTGGTTTTCTCAAGATGACCAAATAAAATTGTACTTCAAATCGTTTTTTTTTAATGTTCGTTGTCTCTGTAATCTCATAATTTACATTTATACATTTATACATATAAATAAAATTGGAGTGTCTGTTTGTAATATTAAAATAACCGCTTTTTACTAAGTGCATTTGGATGTATACACGTTACCTATACCGAAACAACATTTTTTTACAATTTTTGTCTGTCTGTCTGTCTGTTTGTTCCGGCTAATCTCTGAAATGGCTGGACCGATTTTGACGGGACTTTCACTGGCAGATAGCTGATGTAACAAGGAGTATCTTAGGCTTTTATTTTAGAAAAAATAAAAGGATCTCACGAAAAAAAATTACAACCAATGTTGCAGCGCAGCGCCTGATTTTGTTTGAAGTTTGATAACAACAACCTGCAATGCGTCCCGCGGGCTCAGAATGGGCGAGCAGGCTGTTGTCAACGGTTGTCTATGTTAAATATCACGCGGACAAAGTCGCGGGCAACAGCTAGTATATTATGTAAATGACTTTTAAATATGCAGCATCAATAAATACTTAACATAACATAATTTTCCGAACTCCGAACAGCATCGACTCTATGGGAAACTCTCTTATTACGTTCGCGGTCTAGCGCAATGGCGCCTATAAAATATATCATTGTTATCGTTTCGTACATCACTCATTTTAATTCGAACGTGCGCTGTGCAAGAGTTCTGTGCTCATCAATATAAGTGCCTCATTACATAGTAAACATACTCTATTAAGGTGTGATTACATGAGGCGGGTTGGCAGCGGACGTTACTACGTAGATTTATCAATAATTTTGAGGCTCGCATTAACACTGATCTAAGATTATATTGATAGGTGTGTATAAGAAACACAGAAATCTCAGCTATTATAAATAAATACTACCAGATATGTGCTTCGACTGTTCTTATGTGAAAATTTGGTTAGTCCTTACTCTAAAGTAATAACTTTTTTTTACCAAAATTCTATTCTATCAATATTGGAGTTCTATTTTTGATTTTTATAAGTACAAGTTAAAGTTCTAGCTGTTATTAAGTTCGGAATTCTTGTATATTTCCAATCAAAGCTCAGCAGTACGCACAATCGGCGATTGTCACGTGTGGCGTGTGCGCAGCTTTTATAACGTAGTTCCGGTTCAACGCACGTTCGTCGTAGGGTGTATTTTTTTAATTCCAACGCATGCGGTCATTTTAAGTGCATCTATTGCTTAATCGACGGTCATGTTAAACATTAATGGCGTCTTGCTTGAGTGAGATGGTGGAGGCTGGTATGAGGTACCTATCTCTTTATTAACTACTGTGTAATATGTCAATGTACCCGTGTAATGTTGACCAGTGAATGCTGATGGAGAAAATAACTGATAAAGATAATGCTGAAAACTACTAATCATTAATACATTAATTAAAATGTATTTGAAACGATTTAAGTAACGACAAGGTTATCGATTCGACGGCTTTGTTTTTATTTGTGTTTGTTACCGGATACACATATGAATCCGGTAACAAACACAACGGTATTTGTGCACCAATTATTGCTTATGTTTCCAATAGATATTCCAATTTCACGTATCGACATTTATTTCCATACCCACTCGTATCAACATTGTGCACTACCGCACAATTCAATACTACAATAACAGTTTTACAACTGTGAATAATTTATTCTGCGTCAGAGTCAGATTTCCCTGGAGCAAGCTAACGGGACGACTTAAGTAGTTTCACAGGGCCATTCCAGTTAGAGCACCTATTTGAATATCACCAATATTATCACATAGAACACCCGACTGGTGCGCTCAAAAATAACAATTTTTTTTTTATTATTTTTCACTTAGCGCACCAATGGTAATAATGCATATATTGATTTTTATAATTATTGTTAGCGCACCCGTCCGGGTGCTCAAACTATTGGTGATATTCAAATCGGTGCTCTAACTGGAATGCTCCGTTGGTATGTGTGAATCTATTGTTCGTTTTATACTCGAATGCTGCCGTTAAATCATCCGCAGAAGACTGGTGTGTGCCTTGGAATATGTGTGACGTTGTGTGAGGTATTGTAATTTAGTAGTGAGACTTTAGAGTGGTCTTTATTGGTGCCGGATCAAACTTGGACCGCTCCCAGGTCCTTCTGTGAATGTAAGAAGTGGTAAAAGAAATATCCTATGTGGACCATAATAGGAATATCTTATTTGTAGCGATAGTTGAAGTTTTTCACCTAGTCGGTTAACGTTCAGTTATATTACCCACCTTATTTTGAAAAGGGTTCCTGATCTGTTTCAGGAATCACCACCATGTTTGTAGTGATGGGACGTTTCACCTATTCGGTTCTGGTACAGGTACAAAAATAAACAAAGTATTAGATGTGACACTTGATTTAGATCAATTCCACGTTAGTAGGTATACAAAAAAAGTTGTGAACAGATTGGCGAAGTTCATTCTTCAACGCAATATTCCGTCTGCAAACAATGATAGCAAATTTCCTGGTCTATATGATGATTCGCAGAAGAAAATAAATCGCAAAACACCTCTTCAGGTAACCGATGCCACGGATCATTGTGCTTCAACAAAGGCATTAGACACGCTGGGTATTATTTACATTTTTTGCGACCTATAGCCGTAAGTCGTAAGGTCGCAGGTTCATTACGTTTTATTCCTTACACGAGTACAGTTTGAAACACATTTGAGAACTTGTGCTATCGTAAATTGCACTTTTTTGTCCTTTAAGATAGGTGTTATTCTTGACATTTATTTTCATCGGATTCAATCATATTTACAGTTCTGTTCCTTAGTTATGTTTTTCTTTTAATATAATAACACTATCGGGATTGATTTTGGTGAAGCCTTTATCATTTGACGTCATTGGCGCGAGATTGTCGTAAATCTTGTCCAGAATGCAGTGACACTTTGTCATTATCGAGTGCGATTATCGGTGCTAGATTAAATAAATTGATTCAATATTTAAGTGAAAGTAGGTTTCTTTTTATTATTTTATTTATTGCATCTAAATATTTGCGTTTATGTAATGAAAATAATATATCAAATGGAAGGAAAAAATATCCCGACAATTATGTCATACTTATTCTGAATTCAAAATAAGACGATAGGTATATCAGATCAACTTGAATTAGTTAAGAGGCATTTTTAAGTTTTTCAGAGAGTCAGAAGTTGCTATTAATGCGACTGAAATCAGGACTTCGATTGATCTCACATCGCAATTTTGTACCAACCGACATGATTAAACTGACATCATGCTCCAATCGAGGTACTGATCTGAGCTGAGTAGCATTGATAGTCCATGGTTGTTAGAGTTGTTAAATTTAATTGCCTGCTTACATATCTACACTCGTACACATAGCAGTGATAGCCAAGTTGGTAGCACGCTTGCCTCGGTAACGAGGACCGTAGGTACAGACCCCGGCTCGCACCTCTGGGATTTCTGGATTTCATGTGCGAATCTAATTTTCAACCATGATTATCACTTGCTAAACGGTGAAGGAAAACATCGTGAGGAAACCTGTCCGCCAACTCGCACTGGGCCAGCGTGGTGGACTATGGCCTAATCCCCCTCGCATCGAGGGGAGGCCCGTGCCCAGCAGTGGGTCATTAAAAAAGCGCTGGAATGATTATATTATATAAATGTACACTCGTAAAGTTTCTTGCAAATAAACTTAACCCTGTCATGCCACGGGCTGGCCATATCTGGCATTCGAGATTGATGCGTGTCAGGGATCTGGTTATCAATGAACACACTATTTATAACAATTAAGTTGATTGAATTGGTTCATATGAGCAATGAATTGATATTTATTAACCTTGTGACTTCGGTGTCCTATGGCTTGTATCACTGACCATCAGTGCATTATTGCATAAAAACATAAACTTTGAAATAAATATACGCGGGTATAAATATGAGAATCGCACAAGTAAAGAAGCATAAATACACGATTTATTTCCTTATATGTAGAAGTGTCTATGGAATTCTGGATGGAGACTTCTCGACTGTCCTTAACACATGGTCTTGTGAATTGTGAAAGCAAAGCCAATTTATAAAACTGCAACTATTCCAAATACAAATAAATATATGTAATTGATTCGATCTAGCCTGATGTCGCAATAGCTGCGCGTGCACAACACTCGCGAAGCCCAAGGCCGCGGGCAGCTGTCAAACGTCATTGAATCATGATGCATGCATTTGTGTCAAGGACAGTGCGATACGCGACGCCCACTATTCTATGTAAACAAAAGAGGTAGAAGCTAAAAAGGTTTTTCTTTTCTTCTTTTTTTTAGGTTGGCAATCTGCTACAAAATATTGCCATTTTTGCCAGTGTCGTTCAGTCAGTAATTCTTGATATTTTTTTTATTGATTTATATGTACCCCTGATGATAATGATAATGCTGATGACGCTGATGATTATGAAATGAATCCCCTACCCCTATCAGTAAAGCTGTGGATACTTTACTGAAAATTTACCGGACACCTTGGGACACCTTTGAATGTCAAGTTATACTATATTTTTTCAGTTCTTAACTCTTAACTCGTGCACGTTTATGGACACAATGGTTGATATCCCACTAATATCACGCATTAATTTATCAAAGAAACACGTTTTTAGGAAGATAAAACAAAACTGACAACTTCACGGTTCCAGTTCCCCTCAAAAAGTCCAAATATCGTAATAAAAAAAAAGTTTTTTTATTGTCATCCATAATTCTAGCTAACGGTTCGTTTAAATTGTCAGTAAAGTATTCCCCGCTTTTCTGATTAAGGTAGAGGTATTTAATATAAGAGAAACTAAAATACTTTCATGTCCTCACTGGCAGGTGTTTAAGTCCATATTGCAGCCAATTGACGAGAAAAGAGGAATTAAGTTCTGTTCAAATAGGTACCTTTAGTAGGTATATTGTTTTACCTGGCTCAAATACATCTTTAGTAAGTATACTGTTCTGGCTCAAATAAATACATTTATTTTTACAAAGACCTCGCCTGTATTGTCATCGTAAAACGCGGCATTCACCAATTATTTATTCAGCAGCGTGAGAATCTTGACGAAATTTCAAGTATCTCGTCGTATTATACTCTTTATGCTGTCACAAGTTACCCAACACTGTACGGGTCTAACAACATGCCTAATCACGACAGTATGCCTGACAATGCAAATGTCTAATAATAGCCTCTAATCGCAGACGCATGATTCAAAGCATCACAATAGATCCTTTCTCCTAACTGGAGCGTAGGTGGTCGGACGGCCTTGGGGACCGCGCCGGCGCGGCGGGCGGGGGTTGGTATGTGATGTGTTGCACACGTGTTTTGTGCTTGCAAATATACTTTATGTCGTTAACATTTTTCATACAGCAATAATTTTGTACGAATATATACGCAGGATTTCAAGCAACCAGTCAGGTAAAGCCAGGGAATGATGAAGATTTTATAGGTAGATGAATACAATATAAATAAATTCGAATTATGCAAAACTGCTAGCTGTCAAAAGGTATTTCTTATATTTTAAGCACGCATTGAGCGTTCTTTGAAAGTGTTCTGCGCTCTGCGTAAGCACTATAAAAGCCATACCTATTATAATACAAAGAGCGTGGAACGTGGAACGCTCTTCAGTACGAGTATGACCAACAGACTTGTTAGAATAATCAGTCAACCTACGGTGTACGCTAAAAGTGAAACCTAAAAAACTGGTCTACCATTTAAACTAGATACTAAACTAGATTTTTTTAATGTTCACTTATAGCGTACGAAGTGTGTTGTCTAAATATTCTAATAAGTGTGTGATGTTAGGGATGGCGTTTCCCGAGCAAATTGTACCAATCATGGCGCAGCATAATTTCAGATGGATTAATAACGTGAAATGAAATGATGATTTAAAATAGGAGCTATCCAACTACATACATACATAAAATATTTTTGTATAAAGATACTGAATTCTTTCAGAAGTGCTATTAATTGTACATCCAAAAACAGTAACCACGTAATTGTACGACTATGAAATGAGTCCCATCTATGAACAAACACGATAATCCCGCGGAGTACCACGCTGAGCCGATAATGACGACCGTCCGTCCATTCAGATTAATTATTTATAATTAGTAACAGTAGGTACGACGATAGAAAGTATTTTTTGATTTTCTATACTTGTTAATTGGAGATTTTTTTGTTTTGTCACCGATAAAATTAAGTACATATATGATTATAATGAAGTACTCATCGTTATCAGGTTTATTAATTATATTTTTTTTTCTTTATTGACAGTTCCTGTACTTATCTATATTTATAAAATAAATTCGTGTTATTTACACCATTTATAACTCATGAACGAGTTGACCGATTTTTATGATATTTGATTTTCTGTATTTGTCTCCGCCCCGAATAGAAATTTAAAACATGAGATAAATAAAGATAATTCATCTTGTCATACATTTGATTATAAGGCGGTACGAATTTCGCCGGGACAGCTAGTATTAATTAAAACGTACGTTTTTTATTGACGTCTTTTGAATTGAATTAAGATGATTGATAATTGTACGGAATTTTCGTTTTATGTTACTTTCGCTAGTATTAAAATGACTCTATTAAATGAATGAAAGGAACTTGAGGAACTAATTATCAAATAATTAACTACTTACACGTCCATTGCAGTTTTTGTTCCATTGACATTGACGTCGCAATCTCGAAGTTCTCGTTGGTTCGAGATTTTTTTTTTACTTAAAACGCGTTATGCCGCGAGAAATTAATTCGTGAAATTAAGGGGAGATGTATTCTAGCCGAAGGCGGGTTGACCAACGAGAACGTGCTTTGACAAGCCATCGAAAACCCCTGGGGAATATGGCGAGGACTCATTAACACAACGATTAAATACTTACCTTTTATTGAGCGAATTGAAATAGACAAACAGTTACTGTTTTACCGTGGGAAACCCATTTTCGGGAACCCTCTCTTACGATGGATTTCAATTCTCATTCCCGTGAGAACACAGGTTATTATAGGACTCCATCGCAGTATGTTATATACTTTGACTGTTTCCGACATTAAATGTGGCGTTTAACTCGCTTCATGCCGACGCGGGGGCGCGGGTGCGTTGACGCCTCGTGCCTCGATACCGAACACAACGAGGCATGCAACCACCGCCAGCGACGGGTTGACTCGTAAAATAATACTAGCCGCAGACCGCAAGGACGGAGGAAATTGCGCATCACTAGCGTAGGTAATATAATTTTACAAATCATAGAAACCGTATAATGATATTACTTATATTGGAAAAACTAGATTATTTCAATTTTCAAAATTCCTCCCCAAATCTTTCTTACGTAAATAGAGGAAGGAAGAGTTTTTTGAACACCCGCATAATAAACATAATGGATACGGAGATAGCTCCTACTAATAGTATTTATATTATCTACTGTCACATAATGTTTGATATGGAAATTAGGAACTTTGTAGGCTGACATTTTTGCATACCTACCTATGTCTTGTTTTGTTTTACAAGAGCAAAGGCAATTACAAACCTGACATAAATTTGTATTGGCCATCTTGGTAGGGGCGTAGTGAACATGCCCTTAGTAATGTTTCAAATATCACAAAAACTCTTCTATTTACTAAAAGGTTAATCCAATTCCAATTAGACATTACAGCTCCATCGTTAACTGATGATCATGATTCTGCCAACGACAAGTGTAAAGCAAAAAATGCTCATCAAAAAGTTTCAATCCAATGAGTGAGCGGAACGCAAGCGCTGCGTCATTCATTTAAACTTCAATGTCAAAAGCGCTAAATTCTCGCTGAGTGGAACCAAAAGCGATGTAATGATGTTACTGGTGGTAGGCTTCGGCCGTGGCTAGTCACCACCCACTGAACAAAGCCATGTCGCCAAGCGGCCTAGCCGTGTTCCGGCATGATGTTCGGTGTTGCCATTCATGGATGGCGGGTTAGATCAGCCGCGCTGCATGTGCCTAGTGAATGTAGCGTCTCGATCTACTGCCGCCTTCCTATCTAGGCAAGTATGCTCCATCGTAGATCTCATCGTCACTTACCATCAGGTGAGATCGAGATCAAATACTTGCCTATAAGGTAATAAAAAAAAAAAAAAAAAGTAATTGCTGGAAGGCGCCCGCGTCGTGTGAGCATGGGTATAGGGGCTGTGTAGATTATTTTTTTTATTTGATATAATTTTGTATAAGTATTAGGTTGGTTATCGATGATGACAATTCGTTTCGCGATTAATGATACAACAACGATTGCGTTCAATTGAATGTTGGTACCTACGGCAATCGTAACTTTATGCAGTCATTTTTATTGCGTCAAATTATGTTTAGTCGAAATTTGTAGACATCAAAATAGGATCGTACCAAAACTACTTTTACTTACCCCGAATTAGTAGAATGTTTTAGTCTATCTAAAAATACATTACACAGCACATTTATGAAAAATATTGATTGCTCGATAGCATTATTAGGAACAGGCCAAAACTTTTAAAAGTCGACTGCACACTTGTTGTTTGTAATGTCCTCATCTAGTTCACGCCTATTGTTGCAAATACTTACTTAATGAATTCTCATCAAGTGAATATCTTACAAACGATGCGACGGCGACGCCTACGCATGGGAGTGATGACTCTGCTGCATCACACTATTGGCAATTGATTAACCAACTAAAACAATGCGGGTATGACCTCCAGGTCTGGCTAATTAATTACAATTGAATCAAACGAGACAAAATGTTTGTTGAAATCGAAGCAAGACACTAGGAAGACGAGTGTTATAAAAAGCTAATAAAACACTAATATCTGATGTTTTATATACGTAATGATCAAGCCCTAAACCTGCGTTTCTTTAGCGCATATGTATCCATACGACAATTTAAAAATAATAAATGCTACTATACTATAATTTTGTTGCGAACAAAACAAAGTTTATTTTGTAAAATCGACTTATCGAAATTCTGACTTCACATAATGATTACAAGAAGAAGCGCCGGTTTCGAGGTTACTATACCCTATCTGCATCACTCTGTAAAGCTTCATCTTGGCGATCTTATCATCTTTCCTATAATCATACCTCTGCCGTTTGAGTTCCATTCCTGTAATTCTATCTGTTCCACCGGTGGAACTTGAAGCGAGTAATCTATTTATTTCAACTCTCGTACAGATTTATCGCTTGCCATTAACTCTACCGCACTTAAAGTTCTCGTCTCAACCTTGCATTATGTAATTTGTAACAGCACTGTTATCCAATTCGCGCGTCTCGGCCGCGCCGCTGTTTTGGCGGCAGTTAACGACACAAAAAGTCACAAATTTACGATAGAATGAAGGTCGCTCGACACGTCGATTGTGTATAGTGACGTCACCTCACCCGCCTTTCCGCTGTCAGGTGTTTGTTTAGCTTTCGTATCTCTCGGTGCATCTTTGTTTTTCTTTGCACTGTGGTTATAATTAAGGTCGTACCAGATTTGTTTGAGGTTTTTAACACGAACACTCAAGTTTTGCAGTCCAACAATAATATTATCTATTGTTCTAATTCCAATTGACCAGTGCGCTTAAACAACTATTTGAGTATTAATCTGTGTTATTATTAGCTAACTTCGTTATTACACAAGCGCTAATCACTCGTAATGGCATTGTCTCGGATACAGCCGTAGCGAATAACTCATCAACAAACAAGTGACCATTGTTCCGTGAAATATCAAGTTCAAAATTCAAAATCAATGTCACCATTGATCTTTTTTTTTCTGAGTGGATGTCCGGCGACTGGCGACTGTTACGTCATTGATGCCCCGAAGGTAGTACCGTGGACAGCCGCCCGTGTCGCCCGCCCGACTTGTCCCCTCTTGCGTAACGTTTGTTTTACTCCCCTGCAACGTCGGTTTCGTGAACAGGTACGAGTAGGTACACCACTAAGACTAATGGGACACGATGGTTTTTAAATTTTACGCCTCATTGGTTTTTTAACGATCGGCCATTTAATTTTGTACAATCGGTTTGTTCAGTTAAATTACGGTACCGACTATTGAAGGCTTAAAGTTTATTGTTCGCTTTTATTTTTTTAAGATTTTCTCTCATCGTGATAAAAAATGTGAGTGTTAATCGGTGTTTTGTTATCTACGTTATCTGAGACCCTTGGTAGTGGTGGTTGTCATATCACACGCCAGACGCCGCTTTTTGTCTTGCCTTAAATCGACCGTGAAAATTGATAGTGTCATGTTTAAGTCTCATCAAATAGTGAAACGGCCTTTGTAGTGAGGGAGAATGACGTTTTGGTAATGACACTAGATAATAGTGGTCAACACAATGATTGATTGACTTTGTGATTCGATGGTATTCACGCGGATTTTGCGCGAAATCTGCTATCTTTTGTAGTATCTTGTGTAGTACGATGTAAGTTACCTTTGATGTGAGTGACGTTGGTTGATCTTTACTAAAATCTGAAGATTCCGGAAGATCTAAGGAAACCTATATAAAAACTGGGTTAGTTACACCATTTATAACTCCACCCGGGTGGGCCAATTTTTAGGATCTTATTTATGAAATTTTCTTAAAAAATAAATAATAAAGATAGTTCATTTATTTATAAATTTGAATCTTAGGCGGTACGAAATGCGCCGGGACAGCTTGTTTCTGAATAGAAAAAACTTTTGAATGAGATCATTACTCTATATGACTGCAATTATTTTAATTTCCTTTATATAGTCCAATAGTATACTTAATCTAACCTCTAAATAACTCCCGACAAGAAATTACTAGCGTAATGTTTCTCATCTTTAATCATTATTACATATTGCGTGCATGTTATTTTCTCAACTTATAAAAAAATATATCTCCAAAATGGTCAAATAGCGTCAATTAACACCAGCAATAATTCTCGTTCCACTCGCGTTACTTTTCATCGGAGAGGCACCACGTTGCGAGTAACGGGGCTTGCGGCTTTGTCTCAAGTAAATCTGTGTTGTGTGGATCGGCCCTTACCAACCGTCGTGATTTCGAACAAATTGTAACGGTTTGATCCGACTAAATGAGTTTTTAATTCGTCATCTTTGCGATCATTATTTGTACTTTACTGGTGTTCTGAACGGTATGGTTTATATTCTGTATGTGCCTCAAAAGTGAAACAAGGTTACGGTATTTGCATAATATGATTCGCAAGTTTCGTGATTTATACATTTTTCATTGAAGTATAATTAAATTCCATTACGATGTTATACCGATCAATTAAATTTTTCTGTCTTCATCTTTAAGTAGCTGTTGCGCTACTTAAACCTGACAGACAGGTATTCTAAGTTCACTTGAGTTCAGTTTGTCTCTATGTCTCCATTGTCTCCATGAATGTATACATTTTTTTTAACATACCTCTACTACATATTTTTGGAGTACCTATATTACCTACTATGTTATTTTCGTATGTCAATTACGTTTCCAAGCCGTTGCCTATTACTTTTATTTGTAACCGCTATAAAGCTGTCAAAGAATTGAGATCATCTGATGACAGGTGATAATTATAGAACACCCGCTGCCGTGGATATAATATCAGACTTTTTTTAACGTAATGCCTATGTTAATTCAACTGCTTCATGATCATCGTTTGCGTGCTACGACTCTTCACTTAATAATATTGAAACATTGAAAATGCAGCCTAAATGCTTCGGGAAATTGGCTCAGAAGATATTATCCTCATTTAAAGCTTTCACTTACTTGTCTATTATTGTCACATTTGCAAGATCATCATAATGAATACAACACACATACTGCATCATAATCCTCATTGTATATCTGAAAATTCGTGGAATGATCTGAACGAAATCGAAATTTCACAAACCAATTCTCACCTTGTATTTTCACTTCAATTTCTATAAATTACGTATCATTATCTAGCTAATTGCGATGTTTAGCTAGTCGCCCACTTGCTGTGGTTTTGCCAATAAGGCTCTCACGCTCTCGGCTTTATGGACCAACTTGCACTTGACACTGTTATACGGAATTCCAATATTAGTATTCCGAGTTTGAAACATCATCCGCAACTTTAGGGTTATCAAGTTAAGTGGCATTTTGAAATCGGTCGTATTACACTGCAGTTTTGGTATCGAGTGGTCAAGTTGCGTGAGGTCCAACAAAAATGTTGTCTCCGCCGGTGTCCTAAATACCAATTATGTGGTAAAATTTATAGCGTCGAATGCGGCTCAATTGTCATATATCACGAAGGCCTTTGGTCGACGGCGCTGCGGTGGAATTTTACATTTGTAATTATAGGTCACGTTATTTCGTTAAATTTCTATTTCTTGGGATTGTGAAATTGGTTTTTAATATACATTTTAAATAATCGTTCCACATTATAACATGTTTTAAGATATGTTTTCATAATGCTGTATTATTTTCTCGCTACGTTGCGTTGTAATTTATGTTAACAGGTCAACTGCCTGATGGTAACATGGAATTAGGATGGGTTCGCAAAGAATATTAAATTAGCCACTAATAAACACTGAATTAACTTTAGCACTATATCGTAGATGCCTCTAATTATTATTTATTACTTATTCCGCAATTCATATTGTGTTCATTAAAGGAACACCACATTACTGATACGACGACGAAACTCCTAATATCAACAACCTAACCGACGAAATATTTCCCATAGCCTTAGTTTTATTTTTCCTTAGAAAAGGCACCAAGTTTACGAACTCATTTCCTTTCTGATTATACGAATCCTCCATGTAATGCTGTAATGAGCGGTTGTGTGTGAACCCCATGGCACCATGGGGCGCTGCGGCGCGTGACGGCCCCGTCCTGCGAATGTTCCCATGGGACGCAGGTGCTATTGTAATAAACTTCTGTTGAATTATTCATGGATCTTTGTTCCCCGTTTTACGCTCAGATGATGTTGTTAATTATCTTTTCGAAGGATTCTTGGACAGGAAACATGAAAAGTATTTGGATGTTTTTTTGTGACGACGGTAACGTGCTGAATTTAAAATGTTCCTGAAAAAGAAGCAAGAAGCTATTGTAATTGGTAGGGCACGGAATGCTATCAACAATGTTAACTGCATAGACATACTGATTATACTCATTCATCATCGTACCTAGAAAGCCAACTTGAAACTTTGAAAAATTGGATGGGAGCCAAAACCAGTGTGATCGATAGTCACGCTTGCTGTATGAGTTGGCACGCTATCGGGTTCGCACGATGCTACTCATTTATTCACATTTTAAGAAACCTAATATTTTATTTAAATAAAACTAATTTTACGGATTCTATCGCATTTATTTTTTGTTTTTTACGTTCCCGACGTTTCGGCTGCTTTACAGCCACCATGGTCACGGGAGGACTGAGGTGGTTGACGTCCTGGTGTCATAGTTTGAAACGGGGTACCCTCATATTTGATTGTTGCTTGTGGTGGTTTTAAACAATTATGAATTTTGATTTTTTGTTATAAGATCCCTACCAAAGTACAAAACCTGTTAAAACTTATTCTGTAATAAAAAAATCTAAGTAACTCATTTGGTCTGCACCGGCGTATTAAGTTACTATTTCAACATCTTTATAACCAACATCTAGTCGCAAGCTTGAAAGAAATCATTTGAAATGGCTGCTATCGACATTTATTACTTGAAACAACTTTACGAGTCTCAAGTTGCCGTGTTACAGTACCAACGATACTCTTTAGATTAACAAATTAGCAACATAACTCTTCTTCACAGATAATCCTTACGCTTGAAAAGTGCCAACTTATATTTTGCTGTTTCCACCACCAATTTAATCCAGTGTTTGTACTTAGAGTTCTATGTCTTAAGGCTGAAATTTCTTCAGTGTTTGTTTTTGTTGCTGAAAATTTATATTGGTGCTGTTCGGGACACGTTTCGCGGATAAATATCGGCATACTTTCATACTCTTGCAATTGTTAGTGTAGGTCGTGTCATAGCAGGTGTTCAGGGGCTTCGGGAGATAAAAACGTTCAAGGGTTCATTCATTGAAAGCTTCAGTGAGAAGCCCAATTTTAAGTCTCGACTAATTTGCATCTTCGTTGGCTTTGTCTACTATTTCGCTCGGTGTTGGTCCAAATTTAGATTGAATATATTGACTTTCAGATTAGAGGTCGTAAGTTTTTACGTCTTATCTATTACGAAATGGATTCCATAACATTTTTTTTACTGCAATTTTATCCACCTATCGATAAAGATACAAATCTTTATTGTGTTTTCATTTGATATTTATATTGATGATTGTTTTAAAATTTTTGAATTAATGCTTACATCAAGGCATAGGCTGTCTTCGACTGTTTTCATCTTTGCAAACGTATGGTCTGGCATTCTTTGCGAGGTTGCAAGTACAGTGACGATTCTCTCATAGTTAAAACATAAGAAATACACAAGATGTCAGCAGACGTGGTTTAATTTGTCGAGAGTATCTAGGACACTGCTCCAAGTCTCGTGGATGAGGGAAATCTTAATTTTCTAATTTCCTTGCATTACTGTGTGGGTATCTTTTAACGTTTCTATGTGGTACAACGTTTTGCTTTCCATTAGTTGTTAGTATAGTTGTTTACGATATCTAAACAGGTTTATTTATATTTTTTTCCTATTAATTGAAAATGGCGTGTCAGGTCTCCGTTCATAAGGTACTTACGGTAATAGTACTCCATTTTAAAATTTAAGGACACAACATACATCCGTTAATTTTTTTTTTGAAATCGTTCCAAACTTACTGCCTCAAGTTACATCTGTTTAGAAATGTATAATTAAATATTATTATTTCACAACGTTAAAAACTTAGGAAAAAGACCGTAAAGTGAATATTGACTTTCAACTTCGATAACTGGAGCTGGAAACAGTAAATCTTTACGGGTTTCGGATTTGATGACCCAAAAACGAAGCATCATTAACTCTGTTCCACGTTTGGGGCATCGCTTTAGACCTTTCTATTCTTATCTACAACACTATTCGTATCATCGTTTTGTGTTCAATTTCATTATGAGAGTCTGACAGATCTTAAATCGTGTAACAAAGTGTTCCAGATTTTTATCCTAATGAACAAAAAGATAAGTAATGGTTGACATTATAATATGAGAAAGTCAAATGACATGAAATAGGCATCTGGAAACTACACCGACATGGAAGCGGCTGTTACTGTTCTTGACAACGAAGTATATCATAATCGATTTTGTATCTGTATACTAAGCCGACGACCTGATTAACGCAGTTGTTAGTGACCCTGCTTTCTTTACCAAGGGTCCTGGATGCGAATCCTGGTAGGGACAAACTTTGTGTGATGAGCATGAGTGTTTGTACCCGAGGATGTTTAATATCTATGTAAGTATTATATGCTGAATTCGCCATCAGACCATTGTACAGTACCCATAATACAAGCGATTCTTAGTGTGGGACAGTATAGTTGGTGTGTTCATCTAGTGATATTATTATTGTACTATGTGAATTTCTCTACGTGTCCGTTCTTACTATTCTACAGCTTCTTGAATAACTTTAACAACTTTAACATAGCATTGCACTGACCAGCTGCGGTGAAGCGGGACCATTATTGAAAGTACCATTTTTGGGACAAGTATAGTGCTTTGAATGATCCATTGCTCCAAAATTACACGTCATTTTTAACCATTCACGAACTTATTGTCCGTAAGTGCTCGCCGTTTGGAGTTACACAAAATGACGACCTTCCGTGAGGTCCGCTACGGTTTAATGGGTGAAATTGGACGGCACTAGTGTGTGCGCATGATTGATAGTGTTCCTTTCTTTATCAAAATTGTGATAGCTGTTGCAAGAATGTTGCTGTCGTAAGAGAAAGCAGCTTTGGTGCTTATGGATCTAATGAAGTTTTTGGCATAGAGTAGGAAATGTTTATGCCACGGGTTGTTGGAGTTGTAAGAACATAGAACCGCATAGATGTACTGGAGAATGTAGTTGAGAAGAATCGTATTAAATTACAGTCCAAAAATGCTACGAAGTTCTTATTGAAAGATAAATTATAACTAATATTGCTTACATTAAAAACTAGCTTAGTATTGTATTATTTCAATATGTAAAAATAGTAGTTAGTTGCAAAATTATGAGAATTATTGAATGATTTCAGAATCAACAGTTTGCCTTCTCCAGATATAATATGCGACAGTCTTTAGTTAGACTGGTCAGTGAGTATAAATGGTAGGAGGCAGAAGATTTTCGGATTACAGATTATTTTTGTAATCTTCATATTGCAGTTTATAAGTGAAGTATTAACTTCAAAGGCGGCGTTTATATTTTAACGGATAATGAAAATTCAGCTTAAGTTCCATTATCAGCATTTTGACTATCAAAAATATATTTTCCTTATAAATCTGTTATAAACGAAGATCTCTACCTAAAACGTTATCGATGAGCGATATATCAATCTTTCGGCGTTCGAAATAACAGTGCTCTCGTAAGGTTGCGTGCGCGCAGCAGTTTGTATTCCGCTTAATGGTTGTCAAGCACGGAAGCAAGCGATCACAAACCTTTGACCCCAACATAATTATTGATATCAATAATAAAATTACCACTTTCCAAACGGTTATTAAGAGTCACTTAGCCCAGTTGTGGACAAAGAGAGGGATGACCCGTCCAACTGCGATTTTCTATCGTGGCCGTTCGTGACGTGACAGCGCGCGTTTTGTCTCACTTTCACGCTGCGTCCCGCGGGCCGATTACGTATCTTGCAGAAGGCTAGCGATCGCGAAAATTTTGCCATATTCGCTTTAGAATGGCTAATTCGTATTACGTATCAGCGATAGCCAAGCCATAGCAGAAAGATGACAGTGCTGCCTCTTTGGAACAATCGATGAACTAAAATGTGCATTTTTCTGTATTGTCATCTAAATATTTCGTATCACGTATGATTTTAATAGCAAAGCGATAGCCATCGAAGAGCAGTTTGAGCTGTCAACATTGCGATCACCTTTTAGGTGATGTTGATCGATGGCTTACCTATCGCTCTATTCTCTTACTAACTATTTGAAACGTAAATTATTTTTTTCCATAAAAACAATTAATTTCGTGTATTTTATAAGCTTAACAGACGGTTTGTTTATACTGTGCGCGACCAAATCCAAACGATCTTCAAACGTATATAGGCGTAATGATATGTAACACTATAAGGAGATGGTTTATGTGTATTCTTTTGAAATGATTTCATTTATAATTATATTTATATCAAGACAAGGAATACTTTTCTGACTTATGTATAAATTATACCTACTGTGCTTGCATTTGTTGTCTTTTAAAAAACCCCATGTTACAATATTCTATTATTCATATCCTTTACTCAAATGTATTTTAGTGTTTCAAGTAGTTATCAAAAGTTTACTTACTGTACTGGGATATCTATACATTAAAAATATATGAGAAGAAAATAATCTAAAGTAAGTGTTTATGAAACTGTTGTCTTTTTGTCCTGCAATACAGAAAAACTGATAGAAATAGCTCAGTCTGCGCAACCATCGAATTTGTTCTGTAGGTAGACCATCAATGGTCTTGGCGCGATTATAATTATGTACCTATCTTATTAATTTATTTCAAACATTATGAAACTACTATGGAAATAGGAGATATACCGTAAGATAATAAAAGCAAATTATTTGTCAAATATCTTTAATAATACACATACATGGATAAACTAACTAAGGTTCCCTATCTAGCAGCCTGCTGGTCTGCTTTCACGGAGTTCCATCACATCATCACGCCGCTTTTGGCTAAAGCGGGATGCTTTGCAAGCCAATTAATGGCCACCAAGAGATGTTCCAGTTGGTCGTACGAAGCACTATTTGTCTTCATAGAAATAATTCACTGAGTTGATCACATTATAACCTAACCTTATTCCTTTGTATTTATAAACAATTTATGACTGCTGGGATCCAAATACAACACTGAACCCGACATAATCGTAGGTCGGCTACTTGAAACTATCACAAAACAGACGACACGGTAATATTGTAAGATTTCGGTGTGTTTTTCTATTTGCATACGACTATTTGATGTCTAACAGATGTTCTGTTTGACATTAAGTTAGTTCCTGTTATCGCTACTTAATCGTTTTTGGCACTATTGTCGCCGCGAAAAGTGCATGGAGCCATCGGTGAGCCATAAGGAAGCGATCTCATACATAATACGATTTTTTTTGACACGGAGCGATTCATCGCGCGTCGATGGAGCCATCACCGCGCGATTTTCTGCTATTGCAAATTCTTAGCTAATAGGGCGGCCGATTAGTCGTATATTGTTCAAATTTCGTTTTCGTTGGTTCCCCGCCGGCCATTGATTATGGGAACGATACAGTTGTGTTTGTTTGTGTCTCGGTTATGGTTGAGTGTTCGCATTGTGGTGTTCAACAGCCTTGTGTTGGATTGACACGCGATTTGGAATTCTTTTTAGGATATCGACCTTCTATCTTATGCAAAGATGCGGTGTGAGAAATGGAGAATTTGCAATTGCTTTTGTTAGGAATTTACTTTACTGAATCTGTCCACAGTTAACGTTTGACATAAGCGTAACAAATACTTTCAATAATATCATATTCAAATAATAAAATTAAAGACCAACAGATTTCATAATAAGGAAGATAATAAGAATTACTCATGAATTATTCATTAAACAAAATTTGTCAGCGACGCGATGAAACGAATGATATATTTATCTAATAATTAACAATATAATGAGGAAACATTGACCTCACACTTAACCCTGGTGATAATTTGGTGATATTCTGATATCGTTGTTACAACAGAGTTACGAGGAGTTGCGAAATTTTGTGATAATTACTCATGCTACATTCAGAAGGTATTATTTAAACTTTTATCTTGACCCAACTTGGCCCGCGGTATTCGGACATTATAATTATGTGAGTGTATAGTAGTTTCAGTGGAAGCCTGTTGAATAAATTAAATTTAAATTAACATGCATATGAACGCACTTGAAGGCTTACACAAATTTCAGTAGAAAACTCTATAAATGTCGGTCAAATTGCTCGTTAGCGCCACCCACGCGTTTTCCATCGTAAGGCAAGGAATTCATAAAAAAACAGACGTTTTAACGAAAGCAAACTTGCAGCGTGGTTTAAAGCGCTCGACTTTCCTAGAGATCTGTAGAAAGCATTCGCCCCGGGCGACCTATATTCAGTTGCTTATTGCCACATTAAGAACTTTCGAAGCTTCTGCTACCGATATGTGACCGATGTGTTATATATTGCTCAGCAATAAGGCTCTAGTTAAAGAAAATGACGGAACTTCATTAAATTACTATTAAAGTACTTTTAAAGTTCTAAGAAATCAATAAACAGCTAACGATTGTAAATATTACTATGGCTTGTATAACAAAGCTCACTCCGACGTTTTGTAAAACAGTAATTTGATAAAAATGATTGTCCACACATTTATGAAAATTAAGTAGGTTTATGTCAAACATTCGCTGATAAGCGGACACTGACATGCTTGACTATCTTAAAGAGATGAGGTGATCATACTGAACGCGGTATGAGCACATAAGGTCGTCAAACACCTCAGCCCTCTCGTGACCATGGTTGCTGTAAAGCAGCCAAAACGTCGGGAACGTAAAAACATACAATAAACGCGATAAAATCCGTAACATTCGTTTTATTTCAATGTGTAGTATTCGCGTAAATGTAAGAAATCAATACGTCTGAATGTGAATCAATATATTTTTTCTACATACATACATACATATACTCACGCCTGTATCCCATGGGGGTAGGCAGAGACCACTGATTGCCACATGCTACGATCCTGGCATACCATTTTCGCTTCATCCACATTCATACATCTTTTCATACACTTCCGTCGGTTAAATGTATATTTTTTCTATTAAAAATTAATAAACTATTGGCTTCACACAACTATTTTGTGCTGCGCCATCTCAAGAATGAGATTATTTAACAAGAATTGTTTTTGGTCGGATCAGCATTACAGGTTGGGTACATTACTTATGATCGTGATAAGAAAGCTGAGCCTCATAATTTAATTTTTCCCTACTTATTAGACAACAGATGATAATTCACGACAAATTTCCCTCTTGCGTAAAAAGCAGGCTGCAATTACTAGTTATATTGTGTAGGTAGAAATAAAAAAAAACATTAATTTACTCACCCCTCGGACAGCGGTAACTAATTGGGTGGCGATCAATAGTAGTCCATTAGCTCCAGGGTCGCGCCCGGCGGCCTTGGCGGGCCACTATCAACGCAAACATACGGCTTATCTTATCACCATCGCAAGCGCATTTGGGTCAAGTGATGAAATGACCCGGTTCACTGTGCGCCGGTTAATTAGGATTTATGTAATTTTTGGGTGTCTCATGCGCGTGTTTTTAATAATATAATAATAATAATATAGCCAGACGAACATACCAACTGTACGGTCCCAAACTAAGTGATGCGAGTATTATGGGTAGGTACCTATCGTACAATGGACTGGAGGCGATCCCAGGATATAATACTTATGTATAGATATTAAATATCCATGATTAAGGTGCCATTATTCATCATCAAAATCGGTCCTCCCATTCATGAGTTATGAATGATATAACTAACACGACATTGTTATTTTTATATGTATACAGAATAATATAAGTACACATGAAATCGTATTTCGCAGACAGCTGATAATAAAAGTTATCGTTAATTATGCAACAGTACCTACAACGGCAAATCGCAAGTGTTTACACGAGGAACGTTCACGTGACGATAAAGTAGGTACCGCTAGCTGTTAAACAATGCCCGTTTTCAAGAACTTGTTTTGGCAAACGCACGCGAATAGCTAGAGGGTCTAGTCGAAACATACCACAGGAATGCCTTTGTAAAGTAACTACTCACTTATATGGTTAAAAATGTAACATATTGTTCGGTTTTAAATTGAGGGGGTAAGCGTTTTGTTTCCAAGAACGAATTAAATATAATGTTCGAAAGTCTTTGCACTGAGATTGTATAACAATACTGAGAAACTATTCACATCCTTGTTCAATATAAGCTACAAATGTACATAATCTTGTATGTATATCAATACATACATATAAAACAAAGTCGTGTAAGTTACACCATTTCTAACGCAAGAACGGGTGGGCCGATTTTTATGACCTTTGATTTTTTTATTTTGTTTCCGCTACGAATAGCAGAATAACTATTTAAACATGGTAAACATTCACTAAACAAGTAATCATTAAGATTATTCATATTCTCGTACATTTGATTTTGAGGCGGTACGAAGTTCGCCCAGACAACTTGTTATACATAAATACACAACATACCACACCAAAGGTATATACTAAGTACTTTGACTGAAAATACACAACATTATTGCACTCAGGAGAACAGGTGGTGAGACCATCGTCCTCATCGTGCAGTGTTTATGATATGATCTATGGATTTCATTCTCTCAAACACCTTATACAACATGTACAGACAGATTAAGAATGGCGCTACACTAGCTGTGTACCATAGGCCACGGTTGGACACTGAAAGAACCCAAAAGTTACCCTCCCCCTCCTCCTCAAGTCGTTCGCTCAATGCTGGGCATGGTGATGCACCGGACGGCCATTCCTGACGACCAGTGACACGGTGAAGCGCATCAATAATTCTTGTGTCCAGTTGTTCGGACATCGGTCCATCTCTTTGGGCTCCTCAATTAACATTTCTTACATAAACTTCAAAAATACGACCATCCAGTTAAGTCGGCTACTTATTCTGAATTTGAATGTTTGATTTTTATAGCTCAGCACACCTATTATATACCTCAAGACATATTTCCTTCATTTGGTCGAATTAACTTCTCCAAGCTCTTTCTCTTCCTCAGTTACGACTGCGTTATTAAACATTAATTGCGATTATAAAAGAATACTATTAAATGTCGGCCTCAGGCAAAATTGTAAGATGGATAGCTACTATTTCTTCCAATTTTAGATCACTGATAGCACCACACAGATAGCATCTTAATTGACAGTAACGATTAACACGTGGTAGAAATTAGTTTGCCCGTTTCAGTTGATTGATTTACGGAAGCAATTTAAATATGAAATTCATATTTCCTTACATAATTTATATTTCTATTCGTACTCATAGAGTTTGCTTTCAATGTTATACCATTGATTGTGTTTCGTATTTTGATTTTAATTTGGTTAAGATAGAGTCCAAATTGCTAGATAACGAATCAAAATGTGTGGCTCAATTAACATCAAATGCAGACAATACAAACTATAGGCAGTTGCGTAGTTAGTACATAAGATGCCAAATTTTTCCATCATTGAACTCTTTGGTTTGTTATCAATCTTCAATGTTTTGCGTTTGAAAAATCCATTGTAACACGCAAAGGGGTACTCGGAGACATTCTAATCAGTTGATTAGATTTAGTTCTTGCACTTTTTACCAAAATTACATAGAAATGTAGGAACTCTTGACGTGACAGGTGGTGATTTGGTAATGAACCCATCGCTAAGAACATGCAGCTTCTATTATGGTGAAATGGAAAATCGTACAGGATAAACAATTACAGTTCATAATATTATATTTTAGCTTAATAACAAAATGTATCGAAATGTTCCTATCTCAACACATGCATAAAAGTCGGTAATAACAAGATATGAGTTGCAGAAATACCGGCACATGCGAGCACAGTTGGCTTTCAGACACGATAAGATAACGCAAGCAAACGAGATGCACAAGACAAACTGTTTGATTTAGGACACTATCTCTGATAAGAGCGACGGCAGACATTTTGGTACAAATGCTTTGGACGATGCAAAAACGTTACGAGTGAAGTCACTTGTTTGAATAACACAATTCATGTCAAAAGTATGGCATATAAACCTCATTATGTGAGCGAGAGGATATAATGGTTTGTACCTACATATATGCAAATGTATTTCTAAATTATTTAAAAATATGTCTCTCTTTCAGTTCAGCCTGTTAGTGGATGCCTTGTCAAACCTTATAATCGAAATTTAAAATATTTATCTGAGTGTATTGGTCAGTAAAGTTGTACCTAACCTTTGATTATCAATGAGGTTGTAAGCGTATTTTCCATGCAATATCTCGGAGAGGTACACAAGACGCAGAGTTAGATACAAAGGCATATTATTAAACAGTGATTAACGGATTACGTAGTTGTTGACTGAATAGAACTAAAGATTACCTTGTTCAGTTAAGCCTTTGATAAAAAAACATAGATGAGGCAATAGACACCGCAAAGTGGGAGCGTATTCACGATATTAGAACGTCAATTATACTTCAATCAAGGATTAAATATGGCAAGGCAATCCAGAATTTGGATAGAAAAGTGGGCGATGTATTTAAAGCTTTGTAAATAAAAATCAAATTGAGAAACCCAACACCTACTTTTTATGAGTAGACAAAGCAATGGCGTCATTCGTACTGATAGTATGTGGGCTGAAAAATCAACTTAACGATACAAAATTCGCTGAACTGGTAACTGGGATGTGTTGATAATGTTGTATATGTTAAAGCGTCATCGAATCGGCCGGTGATATCATTGCATGTCCAGGGTGACAAAGAGAGAAAGATCACGGTCATTGAACAACTTATTAATTGCTAAATGCGTTCAACGTTAAAATTAGGAAGATTGGAAACATTACTGCTGCAATTGTCATTAAAAGTTCAGTATGGTACGTTTATTTAAGATGACATATTCTAGGTTTTATAGGTTTGACTTATGTTATTGTACATATTTATTATTTTCTGTAAAATGTACACTTTACAACAGTCGGAGCACATTACAGCCGAAGAAAGCGCAATTTAATGGAAATCTACCTTTATTAAGCATTGTGTAAAGTTAATATTTAGACTGGCTCTGCTTCGTTTGCCATGCAAGGTACACCATTTCTACTGCTCGGAGGCGCTCCGATCCGATCTGTCAGGGAAAGTCATATTTAAGACCTCATGATTCCTTTTTGAGATTATATTTGCTAAGTCTTCACAATAATCTTACAATTATTACAGAAGTTATATGTTTACTACTTTTAAAATTGTCTCTATTTAGTCGAAAGTGCTCCAGCCTCCATCATTACGTGTTAACGCGCAATGACTCTACTGTTATAAGCTCGGGATGTGGGCGCTGGAGCATGGATTTTATTTATTTTCATTACGTACTGCGAACGTGTCTCATAGACGTGACACTATCTTATGCCGCTTACTAGATATTCTTCAGTTTCATTATCAGTTTTATCTTCTATTTCTTTCTATGAAAGCAGCTACACCTGACTTTTAGGATTAAGCTTCCAAATACTGCCTGTATTTACGCCAATCAACGTTAGGTTTAACTAAATCAGAAGTCGCTTCTCATAAGTGTTTCCCCTACAATGACAAGTCTATTGCAATATTTGCACTCATATCATTTCTAGTTGACGTATTGGTTTTTACTGCGTTATTGTTTCGAATTTGACCTTCCTAACACCACCACTGTCCCTTTTTTTGATATTGCCTTTATCTTTAAATATCTTTCTGCTCACATTTAAAGCTCAGTAGCACATAACTAGATATCACACCGACAAGCATGAAAGGCGGCCTTTTACCACTAAGATTGATTTTATATTCGTCATTAGTCATCGCACGTGCCTCGTGGGATCGTTTACGTGAGTCCATCACTTGTTTTTTGCTAGCCGTATGCCGCCCTGTTATTTTTCTCACTTGCCGCGAATCAATCATAATTTGATGTAACTCTACGTTTTCGTTCGTAAATAGTAAGTTTAATTTAATCATTATCGGTTGTTGCAGTACATCAATAGTTGTTTCAGATATAATTGTATTTATGTCGATAGTATTGTTTGTAGTTGCTTTAATATTATTAATTTGTTTTTTGAATTTCTGATTTGTAAACGTTTCAAAATCTACAAATAAAATTTCTAGATCAGGGTTCTTGCGAATTGTTTGGTAGGTGTACATCGTCATCGAAAAGTAATTGTCTCCGTCTCACGAATTACTGCCGTACTTTATATTCCCGTTTTAAACACGATATAAAAGTACTATTATGTGCTCAGCTCTCTAATAAAATTATGGCATTCGCGGTAACAAGGTGTTGAACTACAAATTGACAGAACGGTAACGTAAGTGCGTAGGTTTTTTGCATAATCAAGTAAATCAGATCGTGGAACGAGACACATTCAGAGAGGCCTCTCACGTATACAAATCTCCGCCACATATTTGAAGGTCCAAATTCCGTTAACTCAAACCAACGACCATAACATTATAATTTAGGTTTGAGAAGTATCAGGATCTGAAACAAATAGTACATCAATGATTTTAACCATCTTAATATTTAATCAGCGTCTATTTATGGCTTTTGACTTCTTCGCTAAGTAAATCTCTGCCGTGCCGATCTCTTTTCCAAGTGACCTGTGGAAACTGGCTGGTAAAAACTTTGTGGTCATCACTGTTGGAGGCCTATGGCCAGCAGTGGAACGCAATATGTTGTTGATGATGAATACTTTCTCTTGACGAACGATAAAGGCCCTGTCTAGGTCCTTCCTTGTTTTTAATTCTTTGAAGTTTTCTTCTTCGCGTTCAACGGATCGTATCGTTAAGTTGGTTTATTTTCAGAGTGTAATGTGTAATGGTGAGGCTGGATGGGCATGTCACGAGCTCGCCACGGGGGTGAATGCACTGTGTACATATGCGAGCACCGGTGAAATAATATTTGTACGTTTAATTATTATGTTGGAAGGATTTGTCCCAGTGAAGGTACGAGATTATGTTATCTAGCCTTTGTGCATGGTATTATTAGTTTTTTATAAGGGCTGGCCACAATGGTCATCTGAAATTCCAACCAGGAGCAATGTAGGTTTTGTGAATATTAATAGGCAATAGGAATCGTGAAGTTCTTTTTCGGCTTTAACCTTCTTCAGTATTTTTTTAGGTCTGTGGCTGAGAAGAGCTGTCTTACTTAGACACGTCTCAGATGCTTATTAAGACAATAGTCAACAAACAGAATCCTTACTAGAATGTTTCTAATCGCAAGTGACAGTTACCTCTACAGTTACATACACATCTTTGTTAACTCCACTGTACATCATCGTCTGAATTTAACAGATAACTTTGTGCACACTCTCCGGACCCGCCATGTCACGCGCAGATCGCTGATAACAGCCCGCCATGTGCGCTTGAGATGAGACTGACGCATCATTGTTGTTCATTTTAATTGTTTAATAATACTAGGTAGTTGTCACTATTATGTTTGCGGCGATCCGTGTTTCCTGTCTCATGTGCGATTCTCCAAAATTATATATTTGTTTGTCAACAGTGGATGTTTGGATTAAGCTGTGATATGTGAATTGACTGAGCTTAATTGAAACAGTTTCTCTCCGCCCTCACAGCTAAAATTCCATTTGCTTAAACTTGTAAATGCCTGGTTAGTTTTACAGGTTTCTTTTTGTAAATTCTATTTCCATAGCAAGGTAGGGCGGAAAGCTGTAACTGATTTGTCACTCTTATAATGTAAAGCCTCGACAGTTGATAATACTGTGTGGAGTAGGGATGGGATTAAGATCAGTACTTCGAGCACAATACTTGCTACGTACCATTTCGGTAACGTCACGTCTTTCATCCCTCTCACACCACTGATGTTGTAAATAAGTATGACAGTGGCAGCATGTTTTGTCGATGACATACGATTACTTTAGGAGTTTCTGCTTACCCTATTGGAGTCTAACGTGCCTTAGTACAAATCGAATTTCACTTCTCATAGGAATAGCCACCTTACCATGAATTTATGCGACTCAAGTCTCGTCAAACTCAATTGACCTTTATCGCAAATTTTTACTAACTGACTTTTTAAAGTGACATAATCTTCTTCTTCTTTTTTAACCGACTTCAAAAAAAAGGAGGAGGTTCTCAAT
Organism: Pheosia gnoma; assembly: GCA_905404115.1. Lineage (NCBI taxonomy): Eukaryota > Metazoa > Arthropoda > Insecta > Lepidoptera > Notodontidae > Pheosia > Pheosia gnoma. The sequence continues at coordinate 10,151,413 of FR989894.1, read as the reverse complement.
TCGGTTGTATTTTTTTTTTTTTTTTTTTTTTTTTTATGTTTGTTACCTCAGATCTCCGTCATTTATGAACCGATTTGGAAAATTATTTTTTTATATGAAAGGATATGCTTACAGATTGGTCCCATTTTTTTCAAAAAAATGTTCTGATCATGGGATCCATGAGGAATTGAGAGGACTCCTCAAATTTTATAGGCAAACCTATAGCAATTTTGGTATTTTCATCAAGAAGTCAAGCATTTGCATTCAGAAAGTATCATTTGCTGAAGTGAAAGTGATGAAGAAGACCACAAATGGCCACCGGAACATGTCAGTGATACGTATTTCACGGGTTGCGCCAAGATAATCTCGATTATGATCGTTAAGCGAAAATGAAAAAGCAAATTTAATGAAATGGTTCTGATGAATATGGTACCATCGAACTGATCTGATGATAAACCCAGGAGGAACCGGAACATTGTAATAAAACAATGTATCCAAGCCGTGTTTGGGCTTATTGAAATTGTTATGGGATGCACTTTGGCTATAAATAAATCTTTTTCGTGGATGTTCCGATTTCGATTATTCTTTTTAAAAAAATAAGGTATATACCTTTTTAAAATTCAGCGAGATTGATTCAGTGGTTTTTGTTTTATCTTGATTTCTTTGAATCTATGTTTTTATCGCGATGATGTTATAATTGGTATACCTATTATCCAGTAAAAAAGATTGATATTACATTCTTTTTAGTGACAAATAATAGTAAATATATCCACTAAAAAGTGTAAAATAAAAAACTTTTTAACAAAATAAAAACCGTCTTCAAAAAACTAAAAAGCCAAAAATAATCTAATCTTGAAATCTACCTTGTCTAACTAAATCAAATATTTAACTAATCTGAAGTCGGTGCCAAATAAACTAACGATGAAGAATAACAAAAGTATACTCAGTAACGAGATGCGCGGACCAATTTGTAGGTATAGTCTTTGGCGCAGACCGGCAATATTCGACTCAGCTGTTTGTTTGGCACCGACTTCAGATTAGTTAAATATTTGATTTAGTTAGACAAGGTAGATTTCAAGATTAGATTATTTTTGGCTTTTTAGTTTTTTGAAGACGGTTTTTATTTTGTTAAAAAGTTTTTTATATAAGGTTGGCATTCAGCTACAAAATAGAGCGATTTTTGCCAGTGTCGAGTATTTCTTGATAATTGTTATACGTACCCTGATGATAATGATGATGCCAATGACGATGATGATAATGAAATGAATCCCCTACCCCTATCAGTAAAGATGTGGATACTTTACTTCCCGCCAAAAAGCCGACATAATGTTCTGATTGAGATCCTAAGGGGACAGATGCCAAAAAAGCATCAACCAGTTCTTTCTAAATATTATTCGTTAACAAAAACGAAGGCTATATATCTATCAATTAGTTTGCATCAACCGCAAGTTTGGCAAAACGCGTGACCAGTCCCCATAAATGCGAGAGGTCAACAGCATCTGACACTTATCGCGCGTTTCGAAAGTAATCCACTTATGATAGAATCTCTTGCAATATTCTTCTTATTTGCCAGCATTAAGAAATGTTTTAGAATGCAGTATAGGGTTTCTATATACCTAATCACTGAATTTTATTTATATTATTTATTATTAAAAACAGTAGGGCTCCGTTTGGACCCATCTCGATACGGGACCTTAAAAGCTGTCATCTAAAAAATACATACGGTCTGTATGGTTGGTATGGATTGCTTTTATGCTGGCGATTTTGTTTCCTTTCGCCCTCAAATTAAGACTGACGTTTTAGGTCTCCATACGGTGATGCAAAAAATACCTAAAACTATACCGTATGTAAGTATCTAAAGATAGTCGGATTTAAAGATGGAATGCTTGTTGTTATGAACATGGCGTTGTTGGTACACACTGAATACGAGGATGCCATTCCAATATTTAAGTATATAAGATGTAGCTCTCATCGGCTGGTGAATCGGAAGTGCGAATATACACAAAGTCTAAACAGACATGCCAGACGTAGCTCGTTAGCGACGCGACGGTTCGTTAACTAGGACATTCTGCAGATTTTGCTCTGTCCTCTCGATATATTCAGTACCTAAATATCGTGTTCGGAATTGTTTCAAAGGTCGATGGCCGACTGATAGTGTTAATACTACCATACTTATTGTCAATTAAATGATGTGGACTAAAAGTATTTTTTTTAATAATCTTTATTATATTCATTTAACTTTTCATCGTCTTTTAATTTCGTGCAAAAATAGCTGTACTTATCTATTAGTCATTTACGGTACAGTCAGTAGATACCTCGCCTTTTTCGTCACCATCATCTTCTAAATAAACCATACTATCTTAACCTGACTAAATAAAAGTACGCCTGCGTATTAAAGCGCATGTCTACAATTCACATGACAACAATCTTCGTGGAAAGATGTTTTGGCGCAGACGTAAGACAAAAAGCCGACGGGCAGGCTGCAGGTTGCACGTTCAGTGATCGCTCGACATCTCGCGACACCGGCAGTTACTAGAGTGTGGCGATGCCACGCGCACAGATGTACAGGTGTAATTACCCGTATCTCATTATTATTAGGGCATAAAATTGCATGAACGTAACCTGTTTGCATGCCAAACTCGTTCAAGTTTATGGTTCGATTTTTGCATGCGATTGTGTTATGTAATTGGGAGGTTTGCTTGTTAACTTTCCTTAGTAATGAAAATTGTGACAATTATTGCTGCTCTATGCATGCTTACTGATGGTATGGTTTCTATTTTGATATAAGTACTTGCTTAGAACATTAATCTATTTATATGTAAGCGTAATTAGTTCACACTGAAGCTTAAACATTTCTTGTCTTTGTTACAGATGACAGCAGCAGAGAAGAGGTCACATCAGAGCAACAGGTATTTTTTCTTTTTACCATTTATTTTTTCAGTTTAATACTGTAATTGGCCATCGTTATAATTCGAGTGAAATTATTTAGTTTCATAAAGTAAACATGATACTGCGTAACGTGCTCTAATTAAGTAATGAAGTGTTACCCAGATTAGATACTGATCCATGAAAATTACAACAACTTTGTAATCTTCGACCCATTTTTCGCAACAATATTCTTATCAAGCCTTTATTTATTATAGACTCAGACATGGTTTCAAGAATTATACATTTCTATCAAGAATTTTAAAGGAATAACGCCTTTTGTGAACCTCCTTGAAGCCAGGTTATGTGAAAACATCTCAATTCAAACTCCCTTAAAAGTACGTAGGCTGTGTCTTCGCAATCGACTATGGTCGTAGTATAGTAGTTCAGCCACCTAGTAGTAGGCGCCACACACGATGCGCCGCGCCCTGCACGCACAGTACGAGTTTTGGCAGTATCAAACACCGTTCGAGTGATCAGATCTTTTCATATATTTAATACCAGTACCCCAAGCGGAATCGAATAGCTTTATTGTACGAGTAAATGTGTGTAAACATTCGATCACTCGATTCGTATTCGAATACTTATGAAATTCATATTAAGGTTCTGTGCTACTCTACTCCGGAACTTATCAAGGCTAAGCTCTAGCCTCTATTAAATGCTATAACCATCGCGAGCTGGTGGTGGGCAATTCGAAAGTATATATTTTCATTAAAAAAAAAACAATGGATGACGTAGGTATATCGTGTACACTATATTCTAAATGTAATTGTACCGAGCTGCGCGAGCGCAATGTATGAATGAAATTGTACCGCGTAGCGAATCACTAGCGTATATATTACGCAAAGTAATAATACCGAATCATAGATTTACATAATAATTAATTCTGCGCTGTTAATTTTTACGTCGGCGTAAAATTAACTGTGCTTGGTATAAAGGTTCAAAGTGGGAAATATCCGGGTTCTCCGTTTTTATGTGTTACTATTTTAACGGTTTAAATTCAGTATTACACCGATTACAAAACGTACCTACATGAAGATAAATTAAAACGTAATACATAATATTCACTGCTGGGCACGGGCCTCCCCTCAATGCGAGGGGGATTAGGCCATAGTCCACCACACTGGCCCAGTGCGGTTTGGCGGACTTCACACATCTTTCGAGGGGTTCTCTCAGACATGTAGGTTTCCTCACGATGTTTTCCTTCATCGTTTAACAAGTGATAATCATGGTTGAAAATGAGATTCGCACATAAAATCCCAGAGGTGCGAGCCGGGGTTTGAACCTGCGATCATCGTTACCGAGGCAAGCGTTCTACCTACTTGGCTATCACTGCAGAGTACTATTACGGAATTATCCTGTAGATAAGTAATAGATTAGTAGGTACGGATACGTATTTCAAAATGAAAAGTCACAATGCCTTCACAAAAGCGTGTTATAAAACCCATGAAATAAACATTTCATGACTTAACGTGCAAGAAGCCATCCAAGATTCAAAGAGTCCCAGATTGTGTTGCGTAGATCACGCTGATTGATTCAGAGCGCTCGCCAACAGATGGCGGTAACTCACTACGGTGTACCGTTTGACGCTCCGTGCCATAAAATATTGGTACTGCCGCGCTCTTGGGATTTATGAAGTCGTGAATTTACTGTAAATATGGAATATGGACCGGGTTAGTTGGCTCTGGATCGTTAAGCCGTGTACGCACTTGAACTCGTACATAGGGAACTCGATATCGTATCGATCAATAAGGTTTGAATCGTATGTGCCTGTGGACGGGAATTTGAAAAGAGCCACAGTGGCTATGACTACGTAGTTGAAAGTGTATGAATGTGATCTGTTGTTTCAATCAACATTCTAAAAAAACATTGTCCATATAGACTTTTATGGAACTGTCAATATAGAACAACTTTGTCGGGATCACTACAATGTTACTTATATTGTTCGTGTGTGCACGGCTTTAGGCTTAGGTTAAATTGAGTCTGGTGTCGAACGAGGCTTTGAGATGTTAGTTGAAAGTTTTGATTAGTAGTAAGGTGCTAACTAAGGTGGAAACTAATTTAGCTTCGCTAGTTGATTAGACATACCTATTAATAATGTGTGTGGAAATACATATGACATACTTGCGAGTTGCATTTTCAATATGGATTCCAGAAGCCGGTGTTAAATTACTCAAATGAAGCTCCTAGCTTGCGTATCAACAAAAAGTCTTCAATAAAGAACCTATAAGTAAGATCGTAAAAAAACAACACCCTATACGATTCGTATACCGTTTGGACGAAGCTTCAATGTATTTCAGTATCTTTGGATTCCTATAATTATGAATCTAAATCCGAGGCAGCAAACCATGGACATCAAAGTAACAATGTAACACAAACGCCCATTATAACGTCAGGATAATGAATAATCTCATCCGTGCTTCATCTATGTAAAAGAAAATAAACACCAACAAAGCGAGAATTTCACGTCGTTTTATATAACACTATTCAATCGAGTTCTCAAGGATACTAGCGATGTGGGTTCAATCACATCATTTGCGGTGAATGAAATATTATCCAACCGAAAAACGAGAGCCATATTTTGCTTCTGTACAACTAAGAATTTGATACCACTGAAATCGATCGGGTAGGTTATGCAGGAGGGCCGCAGGGACCGGGGCTAGTGCTTGCCTGGCTACTTTTTGCGATAAGAATCGATACCAGCGAAAGTGAATCGATGTTGCTATCGATGCCGATCTGTGGATATAATATATCGATGACGATACTGGAAAAGGCAAAGAATTATTAAATGTAATTTGTGACTATTTACGGCAGAGAGTTTTTAAATTGTGAAGTGTATAGAAAGTTGAAAGTAACTTAAAATTGCTACCCAAGCTAAATGTAAGCATTATTTTTATTGACTATAATCTAAACAAATGAAATGTTAAATTAATGACTAATCATTACTGCCACGGCCTAGAAATTTGTAAATGCGCAAATTGACACGAAAAATATCGTTGTTCAATACTTATGCTTCTTCTAGTGCACGTAGGTAATAAAACAAACAATCGAAGGATAATAAAAATCAATCATAGTAGCTCGTACGGAGTCATCATCGTAACCAGATAAACAAACGAACGCAGGTGTGTATTTAGAAAATTAACAACTTGCTAACAAAAATATAAACATCACTATTAATTATACTCTTCCGTGCGTCCACTAATCAAATTTAATTGATTCATAGCAGCAACATTTGTGATCGCAAGTCAGGTTTAACACCTCCCAGTTTATTAGCTCAATCATAGTTATAAGGCCCCCGTAAGTTACAACTTCCTTTAGGTTCTTAGAAAGGGCGTGTGGTATTAATAACGATTCTAGTAAATAAGCAGGAACGCCGATCTTAGGCGTACCATTATGCTATTAGTCACAGATGAGATTATAATGCGACGGTGCACGACTCTCATGGAAAAGTATAGGGTATGCGAACAACGTTTAATATTATGACAAGCAAATATATATAAGCTCGTTTGATGTCACACTACTGGGGACGAGCCTACCCTAAATAAAAGAGGTACATGCAGGTCACTTTTTTAAGGACCTTGTTTCAGTTGATATCATTACATGCAACCAACTTAAGAGGAGCCGCAATTTAGCATCGGAATTCGTTGGCCCGTCATACCTTTTTTTATTTAAAAGAACAGTTCGTTTATGTACAGTTTAGCCAGTTTAAAAAGAATAAAACAGATTTGCATGATCACTGAGAGCAACGATTGTGTTACGATAATGCCGTGAAACTGTGCTGGTATGAACGGCTGTTGTGGGCATTAGTTCACTATTTAGTTTGGATTGTTTGCCTCTATAACTAATTTGTTTATTATTATTTCACTGTATATGTACGTTATTATTTTCCGTAGTGTATTTCATGCCCATGTTATAATGTTGTTGCAGGATCTTTTTTTTTTTTTTTCTTTATCCCTAGAATGGTTCCGAGTATTATAGGATTGCATCTTATTGCCTATTTGCAATACCTAAAGAATTACAAGTTGTAAGATTCCTTCATATAATTCATATAATTTATTTTCATTAATATTCTTAGCACTTATCCTAACAATGTATACCATTATTGATTTCTTATATTTACGCGAATCCTACACATTGAAATTAAACTAATTTTATGGAGCGACAATGGATCCTGCAATTAATATAATTAAATTCTAAACCAAGCGCACCATCGTAAGACCTCAAGACACTGTGGGCACGTTCTGCGTAGATCGGACCGCAAACAACAATTAAATATGAGAGTAACCCAGTTCTAACTGAGACACTAGGACATCAAGCACGTCAGTACTCCCGTGACCATGGTTGCTGTAAAGCAGCCGAAACGTCGGGAACGTAAAAAACAAAAAATCAAGAGCATAAAATCCGTAAAATTAGTTTTATAAAAAAATATTTTCCTTGCGTACCTTAGTTGCGTTTGCACAAATTTATACCTGCACTGTCAAACTTCTATCAACACTATTAAGCTATGAATAATGCTTAACTAATCTCGTTACACGGGTTTTCCTATGCGTCATTTATTTAGCACCATCAACATCAATATCCATGACAATACCGTGGAAGCTTCCACTAAATGCCACCATCAACATACCGTTACTTCTCATCAGCGGGCCTTTAAATGGGAAATTATCGGGCCCATAGCAAATGAGTAACTTCATATTAATCCGTAGATTACCAGAGGAACCTGTCCACGACTCGTTTGCATTAGCTTTGACATATAAGCTTTATTATGTGGATAAGTATAGAGTTAATAAGGAGTATGATGGGAATCATCGATACTTGGGTGGTTTATACTGTAAATACTATTTTATGTGACTTTTAAATTACTACTAAAAAGGAACATTTATTAGGTATATTATCGCTAGCGTTATTTGTAAGTATAAGTATGTTATTTAGTATTTTATGTATATTATGTATGTATGGATATTATGATTATCAATTAGATATTCAAATTGAATTTTACGTTATATTACTTATTATTTTTGTTTCTTTGTCTTATGAATGTCTTCTACGTTCATGCGTTGCTTTAAGTTTATTATTAAGGTCGTAACCGAAAACCTTAACCACTGCATAATACTAATAGTATGCTTAATAATGTAACGTATTTAATGGCGTTTAAACGGTTTTATATAATCCGTGAAGTCCTCGTTACATACTTTATAGGGTTAATCTATGCGCAACATATCATTAACATAACCTTAATGTTCTTTACTGCAATCACACTTATGTAATGGTAATTGTTTTGTTTTTTATTTGACATTGTTATTAATGGTGTCTACTGATGGGGTAATGTTATCATCATCTGTTTCCGCTGTAGTAGATGTTTCCTGGTCCGAATTGCTTCCGCTCAAAACAAAGTGTACAGGCCGCTTTAAATATAATCCATTATATCAGATTGTGTTTGACTTTATTGCGATTTGAATATTTCTGCAACATTGATTTGTACGTCTGCTTTAAGTATTAAAAATTGGATCGACACTAAACATTATAGTGTTTAGGTCATCAACCTCTAAAAACAAAATGGTATATCTATGTAAAAGCTCAATTCTTTACCTAGCCTCAAAGATACAATTCAGTTCTATTAGTAAGTAAATTATTAACCGCACACGGTAACAAGTTGTTCAATCCCACGGTTCACATCGTTGACCCGAATGAGAGACAGTTTTAGGGATAGTAACTGAACTAATATGATAGTTGCATGTTATGTTGCATTACGATGTTCTTGTTGTAGTCATTCTTATGTTCTAAGTGTGTTACTTGGTGAATGGCGTGTAACGTTATGTATTAAGTAATTGGGATGGCAGATCATGATTTCAGGTATTCAAAATGTGAGAAGATATAGTTCAAATGAATATAATGTCGACGAGCATTGATATAGTGACGAAGATATAATTGGTTAAATTAGCACAGAAACAAAATATATGACGCAACAGGAAAGGCAACCATTGTCAGTGGATGAGCAAGTATTGGTATTGGCTAGTAGATTGATAATATACTAGATAAATAATAAATACTTATCAATTGAATAAAACTAAACGTGACACAAGACATTTTGTTTAATTAAAAGTTTAGACAAGATTAAAATAGAACCGGCTATGATGCAAAAGACAAGTCAATCAGCAGCGTTAAACTTACGTCTTTAATTGACAATAAAACACAAATTAAGCTCCAGACATTTATGGCAGTAAACACGGCTAATTAACTGAAACCTGATGGGCCAATCCAAGTACAGTTTTGTTGGGAAAATCTTGGTTAAGCTTATTTTAACATAGTTTAGTGACATGTTGAAAAGTTTTATGTAAAGTCTGTTAAATTATCAGATTTGGGCACACAATTATAAATTTACCGTATTTATTATGCTTATAAGAACAAGATTGTACGTATAATGGTCATCCAATTATCAGCTCCAGTCAAAGTATTGTAAGTATAGTTCAATATTATTTTTTACTGTCTCATGAATTTCAGTAGGATTAAATAAAAGGATTAAGTTAGTTGTTGGTGTAATCGTCGTCGGGTTCAATGGCTCCACCAAACTTGACACACATTTCAAAGAATTTATGACGATTATGAGACGAGTGACTCCAGTTGCAGGCGAGTTTGAAGATTTTAAGTCGATAATAAACGGTCGATGATAGAGCTGCGATTAAAACGATTTAAATCTGAACGTGACATAGATATTAATTTCATTAAGGGGATTGCACAGATTATATTTTTGTTATCTACTTGCTTTTTTTGAGACTATACGGACAGAGGCATTATTCAGGAAGTCGTACTACAAGATAAGAAAAATCCCTCAGCGAGTCACTTCTCGCAACATTTACCTCTATGTAAGTAATTGATTATCTTGTACCGATACCATTTGAGAAGCTTGCAGTAAACTCGATAGTGTCTGCTCCACCGTTAGTCGTTGATAGGAACTACTAGTTCCTAGGGTGCTCTGATCACATGAACAGTTAGTTTCTCATCCATGGCGGTCTACAATAAGCGTTAGATCTTCAGAGATAATCTTAATAAGATAAGGATACATAGCTTCTGTTCGTAATTATAGGTTTGATCTCGATTATTGAGCGTTAGCGAAATTGATTGGAAGGGTTTCAGCGCTCAAAGAGATTGTACCTACTTCTGTACAACCCGGATCTAATTATTTTGGTCGAAAGTTCAACAATCACAATTATTTTGATTTTGTATTCATTAACTTATTTTAAATTATTGCAGCCATGAACGGCATTAAAAATCATCGTTATCAGAATTTCACAGCTTTAGCAGCCAACTGGTGATTATTCGTGATTCATATCCATCAACATAATATTATGTACCTACTATTTACTCATACAAATATCCTTCCTCTACTGATAATATAGTTTATACTTATAATGAATCAACAATATCCATGAGTTGGATGTAAAATAAAAAGCTGAACGAGATGCTTGAGATGTCTTTCCTGGAAGGTTTACTGTCAAGAAGATGGAATTTTGTAAAAATCTATTCGCGAAATTCATCACGAAACTAAATATACATGTGTAAATGCCTCAGCTAACCGCAGCGATCTACTAAGATCAATAGCCGTTATAAAAAGAAAAACATATTGCTTGAATTTATTGCAAGTAATTTTATAGCGTTGGTGCTTATCATCCAGGCTCGCTCAGGTTGGTTACTCTAATTGATCTTCACTGATGTGAATATCGTTCGCTTTTTTGCGCTTCTACCAACATTCTGCTTTTGGATTATAAACTTTAAATGTGACGTTTTAAAAACTATTGTACGTATCATCATGTAGATAATTAAAATTGTCGTTCTCCGTTTTACTATTAGCATTGTTTGAATTTTGTCCAACATTCTCAAAGTTAGCTCCCACGGTGCAAACCACGTTTATAATTGTCCGTTTTCAGTCCCCTGAGACAATTCTTGACCTTGTTCTATATTATAATGTTAAGTATTCGTTGTTAGTTTTGATCAAGATCATTTGCTCTTATATAGGCGTGCTCGGTTGTTGGTTTCTGTCATATCTGCATTAGGTGTCTCTAGGTAGTACCTATTTTATTGTATTCATCTGCTGATTTCTCACGTTCATTAATTTTATTTAAATCTAATGTATCATTATTATTCATAACTGTTAACTGCAGTTCGGCCGTTGAGTGCGTAAACATTAATAAAATTTAGCTCGCCTAAATCGTTTCTTGTAAGTAGATATAATAATATAATATTTAATTAAATTTGGTGTCTATGGTGTATTTAGTATGGTAAACGATAAAAACTACAATAGCATCAACGTACGAAAGAAATACGATAAAACACGACCTGTCCCGAACGCATTCGCTCGGCGGCCGAATATTAGGATAGTCTGTTACTACCTCTCATATATCTGTGGTTACTACCCTTGTTAACATTGTACACATACACGTGTAAATAAACAACGACAGAATGGACTTTCAAGTAATGAAACCGGTATCATTAAAGTACTTTGGTAATTAGGATAAGTTAGTACGTAATTACCGATCAGCCACATATTATCGTTAAGCAAATGAATTTTATATCATTAAATGTTACCTAGATCCTTTAATAAAACTAAGTTTAATTGCAATAATATGATACGTAGTTTTATGTGTATCCGCTTGGCGCGTTATCGGCGTTTCTGATGCTCTATCTATAAGGATTGAACTGCTTTAACGAGGCATAGTTCAGTGCGATTACTTGGATCCAAATTAATGATTAGGTGGATATGCTATGTATTTTTTTTTAATTTAGATTCACCTATAGTTGGTCCATTACACATGTGTTTGCAAATAATTTCTATATTTATCTACCATAATGAATTTATTTACACAGTGTAAATAGAAATGAAAAAAAAAGAATAGTATAATTTACTACTCCCTTAATATTTAAAAGTGTAAAAAATTGTCCCCATGTCGTCGTAAGGTAGCCAAGGTGTTTTATACCTAATCAAAAACTATACACATCGTAATATTAGTAGGTTGATACTTATTGCAAAAGTTCCATCAATCGCGTTAGGTACTCAGCTTATTGCGCATCCAGGCAATCCACAGGATTTTCCCGTCTAGGGGCATGCGCAATTCAAGTTACTGATAATTGCAACGAATAACTATAAGGCGTCTGTATATAAAATTTTAATACACTGTTATGCTAATAGAAATTACTTACATTGTTACATTTGTTGTCTACTTAAAAAAACAAGATGGTCGCAAATGATTGAAGATACTTATTATTTTATGATGACTTTTAGTTCCCACGCGTAATAAAGAAGTGTGTAGGAAGTTATTATAACGTTTTTGCTATAGGTATCTGTTATCGGGCTATGCGGCTTCTGCAACAATAATGTATATTAGAATTACTTTTTGCTAAGCAACATTATTAATACTTGCATGGGCGATGACCGCAGTTCTGATCGCGTTCGTAACTCATACATTGTCACATAACTGTATAGGTCTATTAGCTTCTGACTGCAGCTCCTCCCGCGGTACCTCGACCCCTCCAAGGATAATGTATCTTGCTATCTGTGAAAGAATTATCAGAATCGGATCAGTAGTTCCGCAGATTAACCACCCACATCCAAACTCACAAACTTGACGTCTCTATAATATAGTACAGACTTACGATAATTATATTACGTAATAAATTTCAAATTTTGAATTGGAATTCTCTACAGAAGCTTATAATCTTCAATTCGTTTAATCAAACTATTCGCGACGCGCGTAGAGATCGCTGAACTTTCGCGCGCGCCAATAAAAAGCAGGCTGCGCGCGAGTAGCCTTGACCGTGTGCACGCGCAGCGCGGCGCGGCGTGCGCAATACCACCGCTAATTCCCCGGTGCCTTAGGAGCTTACTCCTATTTGAATAGGTTTATTAAATCATTATTGTTTATATTCTAAGCGGCGAGTTCTTTTTACTATTAAACTTGTCACAATTATATGTGGTGTGGCTTCTCGCGGAGCTTTTTAAAGGTTAATTTAGTTATTAGATTGTGTAACCATAGCGAAGCTGATATTTAAATCGAACCATCGTTTGTTATACACGCCAATAACTATGCTTCTACAAAATATTTGATTATTTTTGAATTTAAATTTAATAGGTTATAACTATTAAAATGCGAAGTCAATGTTTTCAAAATCATCTTGTAGATCCAATGATAGATAAACCGTTGAAACTTTTCCAGAAGTGAGTTGCCCCTTTATATTTAAATGTAGGTACAATGTATGCGTAGGTAATCCAACGGAATGCTCCATCTCGGGTAAAAGGTTATGACGTGGGCGATGAATTCCCCAGCCCGATATAATTTTATCATATTTATAATGGGCAGAAATGAGGCACCTACCTACTCGTTGTTGGTTCGTTTGATTCCCCGGGTTATTACGGGTGAGTCAGGTTTACATAAGGGTTCTGTGATAGTATGTGCGTACTCTACTCTAGTTTAACCCTAAAACATGTACTCTAACGTGCCTGATTACGTTTTAAACTAAACCTGCTCCCGATATTACTTAGATTCCATTACAAATTGCGGCTCAATAGTCTGGGAAACCTAAATCTGAATAACAACTGGTTAAATAGACATTCAGTGCTGTTTCTGTGACTTCGTTCATGGAATCTCATTTATTTTAAATTTACCTACGGGAATTTACTGACAAACCTAAACTATTTTGCTAGACCTTATGTAGATAATTGGAATGTACTAAGAACCTTTGCATCTGCACACAATAGCGTAGCCAGGTTAGGGTTCAGGGTAGGGCAAAGCAAGGAAATTCGAATTAAACCATCATCTTTTCTTTGTCAAAAAATGTGCCACTAATAGAAAGTCCCTCTTCCCCTGAAGTCACTGCTCTCATTTGCCAAGCTACTATGAACGCACATAATTTCTTGACATCAGTTGAACCGCTACTTTACTAACTTTGGCAGCAGAATGCTAATATCGCAAAAAACTAAATTACATCGTAAAGATGTCTAAATTTTTCGTAAGAAAAAAAAAACCATTGACATTTTGAATTTCGCGCCCTGACCTTGCGCTTCCCCTGATTTTTTTCGTTTAACTCCATGAGCCCCTTCTGCCCCGTTGTAGCTATGCCCATGTCTGCACATCTATTAAAATGACATTTAATTGTTTTGTATTCTCAAACCGACCGCGTAGTTACGATTGAAGACGTGTTTCTGTTACCAAACACTTTAAATCGAATCTTTGAATTCGCAGCATGTCTGCCGATCTGACTGATGTGCGAATTTCTTACTTTTAAAGACTTGGTCTGACTTTATGGTGTGAACTTACAGTCTTATATAACAGCCACGGCTAGAAACGATGTCGAAGCTAAATGGTATAATACGTCATTTTACATAACGTCTAGGCGCTTTGCAAAATGGGCGCCCTTTTATAAAGTCTAGGGTCTAGACTCTAAAGCAATGTATTTTGGAATTCGGCTGCTAGATGCTGCGACATAGCTGTACCATAATGCCTTAACCCAAAGTACGTTTGACAAAGAGTTTACTTAATCGATCAACCTTTTTAGGAATTTATGGATGTGAGACTTTTCTTTGGTCTTGTTATGTATTTCTTAAGTCAATAATAAGCAAAGGTTATGATTCAATCTATTCTAAATTCATCTGAATCATGTCGGTAGTTTATCGGCGTTTGATGAAACTTACAAACCCTTTTTTTTATAAACCTGTACTGAAGAGTTAAAAAGGAGGTTTAAACATTGAACGACACACCATACTAGCCCGTTAAACCTACCTAATCAATTGAAATTAAAACGTTTTCATTGATCGCGTCCGACAGTTAGCTTTGTTTACAACGGACGATGCGCGGGCGCATCGAATTCTCGTGCCACTGACACAATGAACCACGTGGCCGCGGAACTAACCACATTCGAAGCTAGATTTAGGTCTAGGCCTAAAGTGGACACGACTGGGCCGTGTATCGCGATGTACTGAATATAATTCTGTGTCTTTGATGTTATTGGATGTATGTAGCTTTTATAAGGAGAGTCAGTGTGGTACATAACTACTGACATATGTATTTGGGTGATAATATCAAGATCGTAATCACCGTAGCGCTGGCTGGAGACACCAATTCTGAGATATAGTTTAAAGTTTAATGGCCATCCACGAAAACCCACCCGATAAAAGTACCATATCATATATGTATAATGCATACTATAAACAATTTTAGATTTTTTTTATGTTTCAGGTAATTAATGTGACGAATGCTTCTGCAACATTAAAAATTTGGTAACTATAGAATAGAATAGTTTATTACCAAGTAGCATCGACAACAACAAAGTA
Source organism: Pheosia gnoma (assembly GCA_905404115.1). Lineage (NCBI taxonomy): Eukaryota > Metazoa > Arthropoda > Insecta > Lepidoptera > Notodontidae > Pheosia > Pheosia gnoma. The sequence continues at coordinate 10,136,187 of FR989894.1, read as the reverse complement.
TTGGTGTGCTCCAAACTAGACAATGTTTGTATCTTGGAGCTCGATACGCTAATTAATGTACAAGTATGTTGTTACATGTTATAGAATTTCTTAAACTAAAACATAACATTTAATCAAAGTGAACTCAAACTATGAACAGAACATTGTTACATGTAAGGTAAAGGTTGATTCAAAAAGGCTACCTATACTACCTTTGGACCTGCGCTTTTTTTTAAAATAATTAGCCTTATTATTTCCTTAACTAAACTAATTATTTAGTTAAAGCCCCTTTATGGGTGAAGGCCTCCTCCATTTTGATTCAGTTGTCTCTATTTTGAGCTTTTATAATCCAGTTCTCTCGTTACTTTATGTATCTCATCAGCTCATTGTCCTCTACATATTTAGTTTTTCGGTTGGACTTGAACATGCTGTAGCCCTTTCGGTCTAGCTATCAACTGGACAGCGTGCCACGTGACCTGCCCATTTCTATTTCAAGTGCTGAAACCTGCGCTTCTCTAGCTCATTTGTAATTATTATGTGAAATATCGGTACGACAATTTAATAAAAATTGTGCACAAAATATATCAACTATAATTTTGTTGCGACCAAAATTTATTTTTTAAAATCGACTTATCGAAAATCTGACAAAAAGAAAGAATAAAAGAATGAACATTTATTTAGCTACAACACAAGCCACGAGATTACATAAAAAAACTTATAACAACAAGTAAGAAATTCGACACGTAAAATTTAAAAATATAAATTTAGTGACAACAAACGATTATTTATGTTTTTTGGCTAACCCTTTTGAATTACCTGAATAATTAATTAAGGAGCTACGATCTCTGATGCATTTCTGTCCGCACTTCATAGTTAATATTTGTGAGTCTCTAAATACAAAGGAATCCCCTCATTCTGTGTTGGCCTACAATTTGTTAAATGGTTTGACAGAATTATTGCAGTGTTAGTTATAACTGTATATTTGGTAATAACCTAATGCAAGTTAACTATACATAATTAATTACAGATAATTGTGAATGGTAATTGAAAATTCCTCGTACCGGTGTGAATTTCATCCGCGTATACGAAGTATTAGTGATTAAACATTTAATTTGATGTATCCTCAATGCGCGCCGCGAAAGCTCGACACAGACAGTCGACTATTGAGTGCGACTTTTTTGTCGTTTGTGGTGGTTGTAATGTGAAAACTTTTGACACTGAGCACAATACAAGATAAGGAAATCAAGTGTCCTCAACCTATGTGTGTGTTTATAAACGCCTTTGATTTTGAAACTGAAAGGGAGCGAGTGTTCTTTTCGGGAATAATCTCTTCGCCCTCGGTATACTCTACCTCCCCCGCAAGGAAACTGGTATTACATAAACACCCGCGTACGATTTCTTAAGCTATGAAATAGTAATTTAAAGATTGCAGGACATCAAAACGATGTGACAATTCGTAAGCATAGTATGTATAAGAATAACAAAAGCTATCTACATCTAGATCACGTGAAGTGACGTCACATTTTAGTGTAGCATTGTAGAAAGCAGTCATCGCGACTCGAGCGGTAGCGCGGCAGGTGTCTGCCGCATGTCTGTGCCGGTCCTTAGTCAAGAGGCTCGCGTCTTCGTGGGTTGCCTTGATCGGGGTCGAACCCAAGACCGCTTCGTTAACGGTGCACGCCGCACCTCCATAAACTATTTATATTTTCCTGATTCAGATTGCTTTTTAATTAGCGCGTAAATCAAGATTTATGACAGTTCTACAAGCGTAGAAAAATATACTTCCCAATTTTTTGTAGTTTTACTACTTAGATATTTGGTCCTGCTAGAATTTAATGTTAAAATACTCGAGGTAGCCACGTTTTCAGTTTTCTTTCATAGTCATTAATTAATTAGAGTAAGTGCGCTAATTTGCGAAGTGCTAAAACACTTTGGAAAATATTACTTGATACGTTCCCCTGGCGATATAGTATCATCGTACGCGATCACAATTGCACTAAGCACGTATCATCAAAGTGATGAGGATTCACACGTCTCCGGCAGCCGCAGGCCACGTGACTCTCCCACTGCCAACCGCATCATTAACACTGCAGCTATCGGATTCTGTGATATCTTGACCGCAAAACGCTTCCTCGTTACTTCGCAGTATCGCGATATTGGTTACTTTGTGGAGGTATACAATTGTTTATCCGGATTGAGTGCATTAAATGGAGTCTCTACTATTCGAAGTTGTGTGAATTTGGTAGCAATTCTTCTCGAGATTTCAAGAGTCTAGTTTAGATAACAATTTACCGAAGCAGAAAATATTCTAAGACCTTATTCGTTACTTTTTAGCTGAATTTCACTAAGTGATATCACGAACGCAACTCGTATTTAAACAATAAGTTTTTTTTTTCTATATTAACAATGCAATTACAAAGCATCATTTTTCTAAAAATGATCTGTAATTCCATTGTAAATGGATTTAAATTTCTTTGAATCGTAAGATCGTACGGTAATTTATTTAAGAGTTACATCTTTGCATGTATGTAGGCACATATGTTTTGGGATTAAAACCACGTTCGCTTTCATTGCAGGTCGCAGGAGAGATAGTATTCTCTTTACAAATAAGATTTATAGTGGTGGCTTACTGCTCTATATTTTATAGGATTGATGAACATGTCCATTACATTAACTAGGACATGTGCGAGTAATGTACTTACCATATAATGATAAATAATAGCAGTATACAGGGTGTTAGTGGATTTGTAACTAAAACTGATACCATGGACTCGGCTCATAATTCCGGATCCCCAATAGCTGAAATGTTCTGTCGGTCTTATCACGAATATGTGCATTTTTTTTCAGTATTTTTTAAGTGATTGTAGCATACAATTATATTAGGAGTCTATTTCAACGTGATTCTAAATTAATAGAAAAATAAAATTTGCAATATTGTCCCAACACTGCAATGTATATCCAAATTCGATACGCTCGACCGCGTTCGTCACCCACACGAATCGGGTAGCGCTCCGTGGAAAGTTGTTTAGTTCGCGTGTTTTTAATACATTGCGTGCTCACAAATTACAACATTCTAAACCCATGACTTTCGATATAAATGATTTCAATAATCTTATTAAAGGCATTAAGTGCAACGTAAAGTTTCGTTAAACCCTGTATGATGGTGTTATCGCATATTACTAGTAACTTAACAAAAAAAATGCCTTTGTCTGTTTGACTTTCATATTTCATATCAATTGGACAAAGAATTTTAGAAAACAATAGAACTAGCCTCCTTTTCACACATCCAATGGTCTAGATAATAGTATACCTACCTAGTCACCAAATTTTAGAGCTCATTTTGTATGACCCCATTTAAGTTTATTGTCATACTTTTGTTAAATATCGTCGTTCGAATCGGCACCTTAACATTGTAACCGACTTATTTCGATGCCATCTTCGTTTTTAATGCCTATTTATTCCACATACGACTAGAACGTGTTTCTATAGTCTATGGTTAACTACACCAAACACGTTATTGGGATGATATGTGGACGCGGTTTTTACTTAAAAAACGAACTACGAAGACCGGTTTCTTTCATTGATGTAGGTATAGGCCAACTTGGACGATGTGAAGGATGGATATAACTTTGGTTGTTTTAGAGTTTATAGTCTTTCCTAGCTACGTAGGGTTTTGGGGTATTTTGCCTGATGTTCTGATCGTTCTGAAATGAGATAAATTATCGTTTAGTTTTTAATCCCCGAAACAATATGACAGTATCATCTTCTTCCGTTTCTGAGCGCAAATCTATCGCCGGCATTACATAGCAGGTATTCTGTTCATACTATGATAAGTTCGAAAATTGAAAATATTATATCGTGTACTAAAATTCAAAGGCTACTTAAATCAGATGTTTTTTACGCTACGCCCTTCCTTATCCACGCCAGTTTAATCTAAGATAACGTTTAGATAATCACCGATTGACGATGAGACTGGTTTCCGCGACCGTTAAAGTTCGTTTTGATCGTGTATTAGCATACGGCCGGCAAGTTGACCGTTTGAACAGTTTTCACGGGAGTGTGATAATAGTTCAATATTTGCATGCGTCGCAATTTGAGAACATTGTAAGGTGCCATAGTGCGGGAGGTGGCGGCAGATACGGGAGGGCGCGTTTTAAAAAGTTTATATGCTTTTAGCCACCTTTTTCAAAATGAGAAATTTAGTAAACCTCTTAAAACATATTTTTGCATTACAATTTATTACAAAACACTTTTTTTGTAAAAGTTTAGTTAGGATTCCATTGTTAATTTATTAAAACATATATACATTATGTTTTACTACGAACAACCAGTCGGATTTTCTAGATCCCATTAATTTGAATGTAATTATTACTATTTAATGGAGAGTAAGTGTAAAGAGGTAATGTATTAAATGTAGAGCGATAAGAATCGACGGAATAAAACAAAATATAATATAAGTAGGTGGTTTTTGGATCCATAATCCCTTGTATTTCGACCTAGATAGCATATACCTATCTACATAGAGATACCTGGTCCCTTATGTGCTTTTTCTTCGCCTTCGATTTAGCAACCCGTGGCTCACATACGCTTAACAAAAGTGGTCGACCGCTCTGACTAACAATGTTCAAGTAATTATTTATTTAATCGTTATTGTTTGATTGCCAACGTAAACGACCTCATACATACTGTATTTTAATAATGGGCTGCTGAACGGCGCACGCGCAACGTTTGAATAATTTGTTAGGACGGTATCGACAAGTAGTGTGTGTTGTTTCAATCGTGAGATGTACCACTTGGTAAAGTGATAGTTGATAAATTTAGACCAATTATAGCGTAATTTATAGGGTAATGTGTGAAGGCCGTATTTATGTAGGTGACTTGATATAGTATATATATCTTCTAGTTGCTTGTTATATGTTCAATAATATCTATAACTAAGCCAATTAGTTTGATAAAGGAACATCAGTATTAAATCCTTGGGAGGCCAATGGGAAAGGTTCATAAATTAGCTAGTATAAACAAACGAAACATAGCTTAAGTAACAGCTATTTAACGTACCTCCCAACGAATGTTCCCGCATCCTATCATCGATCCGACCGGTCCTCAAGAGGCATGCCTTTGCCGAGGTTAAACATAGTTTAACAAATCATCGGCTTTCCATTATTTTGCATTGTAAAGGTCACTTTCGAATTGCATGTTTGTTGTCACCGTCGATGGTATCGGCGCATCGGCGCTATTCGTCTATTCTCGCCGCTTTGTTTCACTTATCGGCACATCTGATGAGTGTGGGAACCGCTTGTTGGATGTGGGTTCGCCGATCGTGCCTGAGTGTGTGATCAATTTATTTGGATTTCGATTTGACTTCGATGCAATGGAATTAGGTTGGACCAGCTATACTCAACCTGTGGCCCGCTGGGCTTTTGTGGATAGCCCATCTGGTGTTACTTTATTTTAAATCAGTTTGAATTTCGCGCCAGTGCGCTATATCACTACCGCGCCGCGATGGATCCGTTCATAGTTGTTTTATTCAATTTGTAACAATAGCGAAAACCTAAGAAATCATAACCTATTTTTTTTTATTTGCGGCCAGTGACACCCCGACTAACACGTGTTTGTGGTCTCTATGAAAAAAGGTTGAGTACCACTGGGTTATACGAATTAGTATGTAGGCCCTACGATGTGGTGAAACAAAATCTCACTTTCAAAAGATTTTAAAAAAATACCTACGCTCTAATTTTATCTGAAACATAATATGTTACGAAAGTTAATGAGTCCGTCCACGGATTAAACCAAACGGCAGACACATAAATATGAGACTGTCGTCTTAATTAAGCCTCGTTTTGTAGTAATTTATAAGCGATATTAAGCACTCTGTTTTAAACTGCCCACTTTTACTGAATGCATAGTTCAATTTGAATGATAAAAGAGACTTCATATAAGATACAATTTTATAAATCTGTTTGTGTTGCTCCTAAATTGTCCAAAATGCTTTGGCTCTACAATTATTTGGATTCTACTACCTTGTACACTAACTACAAAGCCAAATCTGCTATGATAAATTTACATTTTTTTTTGAATTAGTGAGAACAGCTTGGTGAGAATGTTGTATTTAATTTAAAAATATAATAAGATACTTAATGGTTAGGCCAGCGCAGTTATAATAAGTGTAAATAAAAAATGAAGTGCGCAAACGCAGGTGAAAGTAATTCGAATCGATGTTAGGCGTCGTCGTGATAAGATATCATGAGTTTCACGTAATCTTAATTCGATATACTTAATTAAACTTGTCGCTTGCGTATCTAATACTATTCCTAGAAATATATTTGTAATGGGTACTCTTGTACGTAGATATTTTCCTTCTACAATTTTACTATCGCCAGACAAACACACCAACTGTAAGGCCCCGAACTTAGCAACGCTTGTATTATAGGTACCGTACAATGGACTGGGGCGATCTCAGTAACACCTAGACCAGGACAAATTACGAAAAGATCGTTTCCGAAATTTGCCCAGGCGGGAATCGAACCCGCAACTACCCGGTGCAGTGACTCAACCGGCCTACGCTCAAACCATTAGACCAAGCTGTCGTCGTATTTATTAGTATAGTATTGAAATAAAACTAATTTTAACGGACGTTATCCCGGTTATTTTATGTTTTTACGTTCCCGACGTTTCGGCTGCTTTCAGTAACCATGGTCACGGGAGGACAAACATAAAATAAACGCGATAAAAACCGTTAAAATTAGTTTTATTTCAATGTGTTGTATTCGCGTAATTTTTTTTATTTTTTTTATTACATTATAGGCAAGTATTTGATCTCGATCTCACCTGATGGTAAGTGACGATGAGATCTACGATGGAGCATACTTGCCTAGGTAGGAAGGCGGCAGTAGATAGAGACGCTACATTCACTAGGCACATGCAGCGCAACTGATCTGACCCGCCATCCATGAATAATAAATTAGAATAGAATAGAATTAATAAATTAATAAGAAATCAATAAATTAGTATATTAGTCATGCTACCAAATTAGTGAAGTGTGTGTAGTGTAGCGTGATGGATACGAAGACCAAAGGGGTAGGCAGAGGAGCACACTGCAGTGCATCCACATTCCACCGATGGTCTTTGACCCCTATGTAATATAGGGCGAGCCATTTACCATTACTGTCATGAATTATACGCGTTATTTTCAATATCATTACATTGATTTTAGCATCAAAGAGAAACCTCGGCATTGAAAGCAGGGCACTATCAACTTCGCTAATTAGGCCGACAATACTTTGAACCCTAACCCAATACCACCCTTGCTTCCCAATACCACTCTATTGTTATAGTTCTGTATTGTAACTGACTAGGGAGTTAATTATGGCATTCCTTTCAAGTGCCTTTGGTCTGGTAATGACGACTATTAGTGTTTTTGCGCGCGAGTGCGCTTGCGCAGCCGACCGGCAGGTGACGGTGATGACGACGTGCGTGGTCGTAGTCACCTGCTGCGTATTAAAATAGCGGTTAAGGTTTTTTTAATTGTGCTATGTCTTTGTTTGCTATTACGGTACGAACACTACTTTTAAGTTGTAAGCAGTGAAAGTCAAGTTGGTGCAATGTCCACCAACCCGAACTGAGTCGGAGCTGTGGTCTATGGCCTAGATACCCTCGCATTGAGAGGAGTTCCGTGCCCAGCAGTGGGACATTAAAAGCCTATTATTATTATGTCTCTATCTCCACACAGGCTATACTCGGTCCTTTGGAAGGCTTGCGCAGGGTACATGGGTCCATAAGTTGAGGTATTTTTGAGAATTTTAATTATATGTTTGCCACCTACTGGAACAGATGAAAATGATAAACTCAGCAGGTGGGGGAACCATTGCAGGTATATGGAAAGATAAATGGTACTATGGATTGAAGTTTGCATGGACATAGGATAAGACTATTGAAAGGGGTGCGGACACCTTAACTATAGCCTCGGATCTAACAAAATAATCATATTGTCAGCGTAATTGTGGGTAAGAAAAAAAAAATTATATATTTTCATTAGCGTTCATTTTATAACTCCATAATGTATAAAATCAGTGAGGTCTGAAGAGACACATTTCATTGCTATGCAGAACGATCAGATATGGCCATTCGCCATTGGCTCCATGCTTTAGGCATCCAATTAACGGACGTCTTCGTACCATGTACTTATATTCCTTCCGGGCACCTCCAGAATGACAATTACGAACAGACGCACGGATCGGCGCGCGCGCATGCTTCTCTACTTAATATGAATATTATTTAGTCTTTTTGTGTGGATGGAATTTCATTGGAGTATTCTATCTCGATAAACGAGCTATGATGAAACTGAATATAGGACTGAAATATGCCTTCATAGATAGACGTAGGAAGATTGCACGACTTACTTCAGTATAGAAGTGTAACTTCGAGACGGCTTAGTATGGGAACATCTAAAATTGTACGCATGATAGAAAAATAAGTTCTATGGAATCATGTCCTCGATTTTAAATATAAGAAAAACTGATCTTTGTTTGATGAGCACGCATGTATGTACCCGAATCATAGACTTTTTTTTTTTATTACATTATAGGCAAGTATTTGATCTCGATCTCACCTGATGGTAAGTGATGATGAGATCTACGATGGAGCATACTTGCCTAGGTAGGAAGGCGGCAGTAGATAAGAGACGCTACATTCACTAGGCACATGCAGCGCAACTGATCTGACCCGCCATCCATGAATGGCAACACCGAACATCATGCCGGAACACGGCTAGGCCGCTTGGCGACATGGCTTTGTTCAGTGGGTGGTGACTAACCACGGCCGAAGCCTACCACCAGTAGAGTTGTCACCTAGTTGGCACCACCCAGGGTCACGTGTAGGGTATCTCGAGGGTACTTAATTCTCCTACGGACGAAGGTGACTTGACCCCAAAAATTATACAAGGGTTGCTTGGTTAGGAATCGTACAGTTGGCGTGTTCGTCTGGCGATACATGAAACCCTATCACTTGGTACCTTCAAATTACCTTATATCTGGAAACTGTTTACTCTGTGGTTATATTCCTAGTAATTGCGCTAGTCGTTTAGAAACCAACCTTTCCGTCGTTGCTGCTAGTCAATAACCACTAAACGTTGGTGTTCAACTCACGCGCACCGAACCAATCTCTATTATTGATATAAGGAGTTTCGTTTTGACTAATGGCCGGTTTTCTCACCTACTTTCCTGGTTTTAGCGAAATTTCATTGTAATTGATAGAACTAGGCGATACTTGGCGGAAATCCATTGTTAACCTATGGGGGAAAGAGGACCCACCACTGACCCTCGGCTTGTCAACTTCTTCGATTATAAACAAAACAAGTTTGATCGATAATAAAAGAAGCCAACAACACCCGAACTCCTCTAAGATGTTAATCGAGAAACTATCTATCACGGGTGACGGGACCTCAAATAAAATGCAATTCTCCGCGACACTAAGCGAATCTATAAAAGTATTCGACACTAAATTTCATTGTTTTTTTTATAGATGATTTAGTACGTAGGGTACCTATTTATATATGGCAGCCATCGCCAAGTTAGTGTAACACTCGCTATGGAAACAAGGTGTTCAGGTTCGTGCTCCGGCTCCCACCTCCGGGATATTCAGATTTTCAAGTGCGAATCACACAAATGATAAATTTGATCGTTTTTGTCTGCGCGAAGGTACAAGATTTCGGATTCAGCAGAAATTGTTGCGTTTTCGTATAAGTCGGTACGTTATATTAAGTTATGTGAAAGTAGTCAAAATCGTGGGTACTTATTTGGATAACGGTTTCATAGGTTGATATGCTAAGTAAGGACTTGTTCAAAAGGAACGAGCGAATTTCGAAAACTTCCTTAATTATTGTGACCCCAAATGTGTGCTTATTTATTTCAATTAAACGAAACTACACCTCGAATATTAAGTATTACCAATCTTATCCGCCATGTTGACAACGTTGTCGAAAAAACCTGTTAATTGTTGACAACCTGTATGGTTTTGGGAACACCGAGTGTTGTCTTAAACAGTGATGGTTTATTGAGCGTGCGCACGTAACATAATATTCGTTGGTAGCGACCGAGTCTCTGCTATCAAAGTTTAGCATTGGGTCATCGACCGTTATTCATATACGGCCGTGACCCCTACCACGGTTTTAGTTTCTGTTAAAGCTGATATGCAGCTAAAAGTCTTATAATTTGCATACATTGCCCTAAAAAAATGTCCGTAGTAACTTTGCGGATTAATTATACACCGGGAATATGATAAATTTATTTAACAAATTTGTCATCAATTTCAAGGGTACGATAGAAAATTCTCGGCATCGGAATTTCCACGCGTGTACACGAAACTTGTATCGCAGGGATCGAATTATCCTCTGACCCAAATAACTTCGTGCCAGAAAGCCATTTATATTTTATTTCTATTGAATTTGTTCCGCATCGCTAAATTTCCCACGGGAAATACTACAGTTGCTACAGTTGCAAAATTATTCATACTAGGTATTTTAAGGGTGTAAATTGTTATATTTTCTACAAGACAAATGTACTAAAACATAGTCTTCCCAAGTAATTTTTGCAAACATATCGGCTAAATAATTGAGAATTTATAAAAAAAAACAATTTATTATTGCATTATTAAGAACTTAATTAGTTCATAAAACCCGTGTTTGTTACGATTAAACTACAAATTACACTCTTGTAATCGGCTCAGCTTACTACATAACGCTTATTATATTAAGTACAGTCCGCAATGAAAGTAGCCGAACATATATGGCACTGAGTGGGTCAACTCGATCGACACCATTTATCATTGCGAAAATAACTCTTGAACATACATTTTCAATAGATATAATTTGGCAGCGAATTTATTTACTTAAACCTTTGAACAATTAAATCTTTCTTTTTGTATTTACTTATGCCAGTAATGTAAATATTGCGCCGTGTTAATATCTGTAATAATATTGATTTCTTATATTTACGCGAATACTATACATTGAAATAAAACTAATCTTAAAACTTGGGATCCAGTAATTAATATAATTAAATCCCAAACCAAGCGCACCATTGCAAGACCTGAAGACACTGTGAGCACTTTCTGAGTAGATCGGACCGTAAACAACAACTAAATATGAGGGTACCCCGTTCCAACTATGACACTATGACGTCAAACACCTCATTCCTCCTGTGACCATGGTTAAAGCAGCTGAAACGTCTCGGGAACGTAAAAACATAAAATAAACGCGATAAAATTCGTAAGATTTGTTTTATTTCAATATCTGTAATCAGTCAAATCTGAGTAGATTGGACGCTCAAGTCATGACATGTTTTGTCTAAAATCAGAATGAGACTAGAAAAATAGACAGTTTATCATCACTTTTACTGACCGTACTTGATTTTCGCAAGATTATAAAACAGCGGAGGTGGATTTTTTTTATAGATAAACGCAAATTATCTTGCACCAATAAACTTTTGTAAGCGTTTACCGTATATTTGTGTCAAATATTTGTCGATAATGTAATCGTGAAATCGTGGTACGGGCCACCACCGGCGCAAATGTATGCGCTTGCGCCGCTCAGATGAGAATTTACGGCATAATTTTGTGGATAATGTGTGTCACTGAGTCAACGTGTGGTGTAAAGATGTATTGTAGTCTATGAATTTTATCGAAGAAAGTGGTAAAACAGGACTTTAAAAAGGTTTGTGTGTCTCTCATGATACTTTTGTTACTGGGTAAAAAAATGGTGACAAATTGAATATGTATTCATCGCTAACAAATGAATTAGGAAGCGAATTTGAATTTCGTTTTTATCAAAGTTTTAACATGACTGAGAACTACTTACTAATAATTTTAATAACGGCTTACTTTTTTTCTATACAGCAAGTACCTTTGTCAAATCATAATATGTTGATAGTCAAGTGGATCTTACGATGTAACGTCTTAAGTACTACTTATAGTAAAAAGTAAATTATCAATCATCTTAGACTCATTTGTTCTGTTACATTATTCAACGTTTCACAGATCATAACAATTTTAATAGATTTTAAAAATTAAACAAAAAAGGGCTCCATCCTAATTCTCTACAAACTACCCGTATCAAATTAAATTATAACGTATTCCACATTATATTATGGCGTGGGAATGTTTTTTTTAATGTCTGATGACCGTGACCGCCATTAGACAGGCTTATCGTTATTTTAGGACCAATTATGATCATGGCAGATGTATATTTGAATGAGATTCTAGTTTTGGCGTGTTAATTGCACTTTTGTGATGGATGAGTTTGTGTGAAATTGTGAAACAAAATTTACAGGCAATTAAAACTTACATTATATAAAATTTTACATTATATTGATAAATGGTAATGGAATTACTTTTACGTAAAAAAAACGATATTTCAAATCTCGACAAGGGGTCAAAGATGTTATGTTTTACCGGCGGAGTCACCTTTTGGTGAACCAACCTATTAAATATAAATGCATAGTATACACATTAGGTCTATGGGAAACGAACACGAAAGAGATGTAAGAGATTAAACCCCAAATTTATAGACGTTTTATAACATTATCAAACGTCATATAGTACTGCGCATACGAGTTTTGCTTTGCGCAGTACTATATGAAGTTTGATAATATAATAAAACGTCTATATATACGGGGGAAAGACTATTAGATATTTAATGCTTCGTATTCCATCGTGCTCGAGCTACACGTCGATGACAGAAGCTTTCGCTCAACATTTTATGTTAGGCATAGAAATTAGAGTGCGCAGGTCCGCGTCAGTTACGCCTCATACGCTTTCTGAGTGGCGTTTTGAGCATAATGGCTTCACAACCTAGAATAAAGTTGTCATGACTAAATCGGACCATAAAATTAACGTCTCCGTTGTGTATATAATTATACCTACTACTAAATTCGTAGATGCCTAGTCTTTGAGTTTGTTTTTTTTTCGTTCATTAGCCACATTGAACGCGCTTAAATTTTACGCATCGTTTATTTTTGTGTGTTGTTTTCTTTTGAGTAAATTACAACCTGGAGCGTTGATTAATAATATGCGGTGATTGCCACTTTGCGGCACAGAATATAATTACAATAAGTATAACTTTTCCTTTGGGATAATTTCTGCTCTAAGTAAATATGTATTATGTTATCATAATTAGAGATAGGGGACTCGCGCGCGATGTTACCGCAAGCTTTCGTCGGTACAGGATGGTATTATGTTACCGCAAGCTTTCGTCGGTACAGGATGGTATTGAAATCTTTGGAAATATTTTAAACTATAATTATGTATACATGATTGTGATTATCTTAGGAACATTAATAAACAAATGGATTGTTTTTTTAATAATCATAGTACAATATTATTTTAAAATAATTAGGTGTTTGGGTATCCTTATTAGCTATGAATGTATATTTACGTATTTTCACACCTGAGAATATTTTGAATTTTTATTTCATTCCATTTAGAGCACCCACGGTCATAATGCATATAGATATTTATATTCGGTAATATGCATTGTGACCGTTTGGTGCGTTAAGTGGAATATAAAAAAAAATAACATTTTTTTACTGAGATATTAGGGCACCCATCGGGTGCTATTGAAATATTATTGTTGATATTCAAATCGATGCTTTAACTGGAATGGCACAAAAAAAAATCCACAACTTTTAAACAAAATTGGAAACGCCGACTTAATATCGCTTAATTCCGAAAAAAAGTATCGTTTGTATCGAATAAGGACACCGGCGAATTGCTTATTAAGCGCCTCTCGTTAAATTGCTTTCCATATTTATTGTTGGCTTCGAGCAGCACTCTCTCTGCCGGCATCCGCGGCGATGGGAGAGAGGGGAGGCAGGGGGAGGGTACTGGGTCATTGGGCCACGCGATTCGCTAATAGCTTCTTTTAATGGAGGGTGGGAAGGGAATGTTGCAGCCAGTGCGCTGTGCAACAGGTGGGGTACAAGCAGGTTGTATGTAAAATGAAGTTAAAAAGTATTGTAGCGGCGACAAATGGCGGAGCTTTTTCGATAATGCAGGTTGATTTTATTGGTTAATAAATATTGTTTTCTTATATTTACGCGAATACTACACGTTGAAATAAAATTAATTGAATTTAAAAAAAAAACATCCTAATTTCAATAGCGAAGATGGCTGGAAGCTACCACCGACTTGGGATTCAGTAATTAATATAATTAAATCCAAAACCAAGCGCATCATTGCAAGACCTCAAGACACTGTGAGCACTTGCTGCGTAGATTGGTCAAAAGTGGAAAAAAATATTGTAAAGAAGACAAGCCCGCTCTTCTCGCCGGATCTTCTCGCGTTCCGATGCGGTTGTAGAGTTAAATACAAAACATGTAAATTATATTTTGTAAGTGCCCCCGTAGGCGTATACGAAATAAATGATTTGACTTTGACATAGTTAGAACAATTATTATACAATTCGCGCATCCAGTTATTCGTCCCTGCACTTTCTAGCCTGTGATGGTAAAGATTTTAGAGACATTCCACAGACTTAATAGTAAATTACAATTAAGCTCTTAAACGTTTGCAATCATTTACTACACGCGTCTTGAATGTTACTCGCGTATTTGTCAAGTTTTATGGCTAATTGGACAGCGTCTCTACACCAGACGGTATTAGTACTCGTAACTTTCAAGTTTCCACACAAAGTGGACAATATTGTAAGATTTGAAGTTTACGGTTAACTTACGAATACACTCGCACGCGACCTGGAGGACGTAGGTATACAGGTTGTATCATCCAGATGGGTCAGTGTGAGGACCTCCGAGACTACATATAAGATAAATAAATAAGTTCTGTGGAACCATGTCATCGCTTAGATACTGAATTCTTAGATTTTCAAAAAAACCCTAAACATGAATCGGGTAACGAACCCGGTCATTTTGATAAGTAAACCATCGTTATTTCATTGCGATATTTATTGTGTACGTTATAAGGAGGAAATGTTGCTGTGGAACCTTGTGTCTAAATTTAAAGAAAATCAATCATTACACAAACAAGTTAATTATTACTCAAGCAAATGGTTGTCATTATGAACATGTCGGTACTGAAATAAATAAAATAATATTAAATACAGCAGTTTCTTTTCAGTTTGTACACAATGTTTTATATAAGTTTGGTACTCCTTATAATCTAAATAATCAATATCGCAATAAAATAACGATGTTTTTCTTTTCTTGAAAATGACCGGGTTCGATTTCCGCTTCACGTATGAGTTTTTTAGGAAAATGCAGTTTATCTTATCTCTCAAATCGAATCGACCTTATGGTTACATAGAACATATTGTTCTATCTCTTATAGTTTCAAAGGTCCCCACACAAACCCATGTCAATGTTACAGCCTGTATATTTTTTACGTTCGGTGCAAAAACATTATTACCGTCATTATTCGACCTCTTCTGGTGAAATGTAATAATCTCCCTCACGAGGGCCCAATGCTCATTCAAATACAAGAAACCATTGCAAAGCGGACCTCACCGAGACAGTATGAGATTGAACCGTTGATAATAATTATCAGTTTAATTAACTTTCGCCGTCACAATTCGGAGTGTTATTTAACGGTGTGATTAAAATAAATATGTATTTAATTATCTATTAGGTAACGATTATGATTGCATGTGTATAACGGTTTTATCAGGGATCGATACAGCTTATGAGTTCGGTTTGTGACCGGTTCTGGTACAGCGAGTGGGTCGGGTTAATATAGTAGGTATGCCCCCCGGGCGGGAGGGGATGCGTAACGCATTTCACCACGTTAAAAAAAAAAATAGTAGTTATATTTTTTTTAATGCACGTGTTAGGTGTCGCGACATATGTGGGCTTTCAATTTTAGATTATTCCGTGTGAACTCTTTATCCGAAATAAAAGGTCTCATAACAAAGTTTTATCCATCGGGCAGTTTAAAAAAAAAAATGTAATGCAGATTTGGTACTGTACCTTCTACAATTAATTAGTGTATAGATCAAATCTGTGCATGAACGAAATCAATATCGCAAAGGATGTGTTCTAGCCAATAATAAAATGGTGATAAGTATCCATAATTGACAGCAGAATTAATTGGTGCAAAAAAGGTATGTGAGTCACACAATCAACTGTGTCGGTGAACCGTGCATAATATTGACGCTATGGTGCGCCTGCGCACGCCTGTGATGTTACCATGGTGATCATTCTCGAACTAAAACACTCTACTATTGCTACGTAAAAATATCTAACTCCCACGTCAATTGACTTGTAATTCAATAGCAATGGTACCAAAATTGTTACTTTTGACAGTGTCATCTTACTAAACTGACATATGTGATAACTAAATGAAAACTTAACTTAACTAAAATAACATTACCCAATCTGTAGATTAATATAGGCTGTAGAATCTCCCATTTGGGAATACAGGCATGGTGGTGTATTTACTTTAAGCATATTGCCTTGATCTTTTCTCTCGCTCTTGTCATTAAACCTATGGAAAGGATTATGTAGGCTGGCATGAGCGGTATAAGCAAATCGCTTTGTCACGGCGAAAACTATTCGAAATCGAATAGTATGCAGTCTTCTGGTCCATAGTATTCCCCATTCGGTCACAATTCGTTGCCTCGCCAGACCGTGCGTGTTTCCTCTGTTTTGTCACGCGATGCCGCCCCCCCCTTAATTACCTACTGCAGTTTGTTGCATGCGTTTCACACTATTTGTATTTAATTTAAAAAAAATATATTACATTGTCGTGATGTCAAATGTTGATTGTCATTTTCCAAGTGTAAACACTAGTTCGCTCCCCTAGAGCGTCCGTCGTCTTCTTCTTTCTAACTGTTGTCGCACCGTGTTAAATATAATTTAAAAAAACAACCGATACCGGATTCACATTTGCAACTTGCATCATGAAATGTGTTCTGTAAACAAATGGAGCGGGCGAGTCGAACCGTTTGCTTGCGTAATCGTATCGAATCTTCGCTTAACAATGGCTCTGAAAAATATTCACGACAAAAAAAAATATCGAATCGATTCAGTTATCTAGTAAAAACTACAGAATATATTTACGTGAATACTACACATTTAAAATAAAACTTATTTTACAGATTTTATTGCGTTTGTTTTATGTTTTTACGTTCCCAACGTTATGACACTACACACCAACTATGACACTAGGACGTCAAACACCTCAGTCCTCCCGTGACCAAGGTTACTGTAAAACAGCCGAAACGTCGGGGATGTAAAAACATAAAACGATAAAATCTGTAAAATAAGTTTTATTACAGTACAGAATTAACTTGCTGGACCAAGCCCGGTTTTTAAGCGCACTGTAGCCAGACTACAGCAGTCCAAAATCTGCTTTGCAAAGCTTCCAGTCTCCTCTGATTTGGCTGAGTACCTACTGATATTGAACACTAATCCTCTAAATTAAGATCACCCTTATTTGTATTTTAATGATCAAATATTACAAATTTAAATAATAGAAACCTCATTCCAACTATAAATCTAAAATGGTGTGAAGTAAAATTTCTATCGCGAATTCTCAATTGTTTTCCATCATTAGTGAACATGCAGAATGACTGCGCACAATAAAACAAAACGAATGAACCTGACATTGGTGGAAGTGAAATTCCAATATCGCAGGTGTCAATAACTCTATACACGCTGTATATACAAATAATATAGTATATACAAAGCGGCGGATCGGTCCGTGCGTCTCACGAAAGCGAACTCAATCACTTTCATCTCAGCTTTTTGTGCTGCCCGTAATGAACAACACAAAAATATAATTTGCATCTATGTGTTACATCTTTTTTTTGCTGTCAAATAAATTTGGGCACCTTGAGTTCGGAAAGGTCTGTGGTGTAGTGAAAGATGTGTTAAAGCTAGTTACAGCGCTTTAATGTCTTACGACACTAGCTTTGCATATTCATCTTTGAAAGAAACACATGAACATGCAGATATAAATGACATGAGTGAATTATATGTAATGGTAACTGAATTGAACATGTCGTTTTTGGTTTTCATTATGATAATAAAACATCGATATTCTTAAGAGTTTCGTAGTTACAAGTGAGGATGACGATTACCGATACAACTTTACCGGTATCAGGCCACATCTGTAAATACCAATATTTTACTGAAATCAATAATAATAGGTTGAGCACCACAGAAATGCATTAAATCAGTTTTCTCATTAATTTGTGAATGTCTGGAAAGCGCCGAGTACACGTAATAAACGAAACTTTTATTAGCTTCTGCATAGCTTTCATTGTGAGCATGCCTAACATAACCCGTTTTCACTCGAACCTGCCATACCGGCTCCATCAATCATCAGCGTGGGTAAATCATATGATTTTACTACACGTCATTATGCGTCAATTTATTAAGTGCATTTAATTTTTAAACCAAAATCGAATCGTTTTATGAATTAGAATATACATAGTCCCTAATTTAGACGCGTTGATTGGGACTAATTATAGGTTATAGAATTGTTATTGGTGTAATATTACAATGTTGGGGGTTTATGAAATGACTAGACACGTGCCAGAAAAAAGAGCTAAAAAAAATTTACAAGCCCGCTGAGTTTCTCGCCGGATATTTCTCAGTTGAGGTCGCGTTCCGATTCGGTTGTAGAGTTTAGGAAAAAAAATGTAAAGGACAATTTCTAAGTGCCACCCGTAGGCCTATACAAAATAAATGATTTGACCTTGATTTAATCGTAACATAAAAAATGTTTTCTTCATACAAACATTGACATCCTATTAAACCCCCTTAGTGAACGTATCTGCATAAACCCCTCCTTAGTTTGCATTATTAAATATTGATCGAGTAATCGAATTTCCCCAAAGTTTCTTAGCAACGCCACTTGCGACAACGATAGCGAAAATGTGAAATATATGGTGCGCTCAATTGGTATTTAAATACATAAGAAACTCATACTAAAGACCAACAGCAATCAACATACGTCAGAAATTCTAGCTATCAAAATAAGCAAAAAAAAAAGTTACATAATCGAACTTTCAGCAGCTGAGCAGGTAAGAAGGATAGTTTCATAATATTCTCAGCAACATCAGCTGATATTCTAAATTGGAAATAAACTATATAAAAAAGTATATACTAAAACTATATATTGTATAAATTATATTTAAAAGAGTAAAAGCGAACACGTAAAAAGCACGCAGTATATTCTAAACATTAATAAAATAAATGATATTCGTTCGGATCAAAGCGTAATGTTTACAACCATTTAGTCAGTAGTTAAACATAGTCAGTTACTTTCGTTTGTTTCCAACCATTATGCTGCCGTTACACAATCAATATATTACACACGCGATGTTTTGTACTATGCTGCTACTGGGGTACATAATATTTTCTTTTACTGCTTCAAATAGATAAAAAAAGAAATCTGAGGTTTAATAGTCCAATATTGTTTTGAATGAGACTATACTATATATTAAAACACGTACGTATGTTTTAAAAGGTGCCTTGTGATGTGCAATTTAAGAGGTGCACTACTTTACCTTAAACTTTACCCTAAACCACAGATATATCTGTGCCCTAAACTCTTGCAATAGGTATGAGAAAATGAATTATCTTTATTATTTTATTGTTTTTGTTTTTCATTCCAAATTTAAAAAAAATTAAAGATTTTTTTAAATCTGCCAACCACTTCTTGACGTATAAATAGTGTAACTAACGCGACATCGTTTTATATATATAGATTTATAAGATAATGCTTACTGTTATACAAAATAATAAAAAACCAATTGCAATACTTATTTTTGTCTTTGAAGAAAGTGAATTCTACTATACTTTTCCTCAAGTTCATTCACCCTAAACTTGATAACAGAACATTGTCCTCACCTTAGTATTATTAGCGTTACACGAAAGTTTTTAATTATCTATGCCAATTCCATCTCATAAGCTCTAAGGCAATCAGCAGACGGTACAATTTATAAACGTCAATCGGTAATCTGTAAATCGATGCTTTTGATTATTAACACCTGGAGTTCTTGGCTGGAAGTTGAACAGTGACGTTGTCAATTTTGTTTTCAGTTCTGAAAAATATTGCTCTTTCATATATAATGTGTAAATACTACTGGGATATTAACTATTGTGAGTTAATAAACATCCACGAGTGAAAGAAATTAAAATAAAACTTTTCAAGTTCTTCCTAGATACCTGGCAAATTTTCAGTAAAGTATCCACAGCCTTACTGATAGGGTTAGGGGATGCATTTTATCATCTTCATCGTCATCACCATCATCATTATAATCAGGGGCACTTATTATTCAATAACTGGCAAAATGGCACTATTTTGTAGTCGATTGCGAACCTAAAAAAAAAGAAGAAGAACAACTTTTAACGATTGATTAACGTTTTATCAGCGAGCTTCGTCAAAGTCAAGCAGCGATTATAACTCGCCTCGTGTGGTCGCAGCCTAATAGCCTACGTAATGTTAGGAATACGTATTGTAAGCCTCACTTTCTTTACTATTGTGGTTTGTTACGATATAATTAATACGGTTCGGCCTTGAGGCTAGGCTGGGCCTCGATTGGATCTCACTTTTGGCTTTCGTCTGCTTTTATGCGCAGGCGTCTTTGTGTCTGCAAGTGTCAATGGTACTAGTTTCACTATCGTTGGTAAATGTTTTGCTTGTGCCATTCTTATAGCTACATGAGTTTCGAAATTACAGCATCAATTATGATCTTATTAGATCAAATTAAAAGTTGGTTTATTTTGATTATTTTACCAATACAATTATGGCCTAAATATGCTATAACTATTGGATGAAAATGCATAACTAGTTTGCTCTGGATGTATTTATGACCTACTTACAATATTGTTATATCAAATCCTTAGTGCAATATTGGATAAAACGCGCAAATTAAGGAGATCCACATTGCGCAGTATATGTAGGTATCATATAAAAATGTAAAGTAAATTTTATTTCAGTTTAGAAATTTGACATGGTAGGTTAAGTTGCGGTTCCAAACTAGGCGGAAGCCTGTATCTTGGAAACCTGATTAGTTTGCTTTATAGTTAAGCGCGTCTTTACATATGGTATGTATACAAGAAACATACAATATGTAACGACAACATCCACCTACATATAAATCGATGACGCAATCTATCTTTGAATCATCTTTCCAAAAACCCATAATCTCTATTCGGGCAAGTTTAATAACTTTTATTTTTTTTATTGACCGCCATATACTGTGTTTATCAATTAACAATATCTCTCAACGATGACGTGGGCGATATGCACGGTCATATAAGAGCAACACCTACAGCGGCAAGTGCTAGAAACTCCTCTTGTGTGTACGTTTTAGGCAACACATAGAGATACCACTTTCGCTGTCGACTAAATTGGCGTAATTAATATTCGTACAAGTGTGTTTCATTTATATAATATATCTAACACAACAGTGAAAGATGTTGGTATAGGTATATAGATTGAAACATAATGGCTATACGGCTTATGTCTTCCGCGAGGTTCAAGTAATCTCCATACATCTGATGTATATTTACGTCATACTTGCTTTAGAATTTTCAGGATTCCAAAGTTTAATAGTTATTAATAATAATATCGCCAAACGAACACACCAACTATACGGTCCCAAACTATGCAACGCTTGTATTATAGCGTACAATTGACTGAGGGCGAACTCAGTATATAATACTTATATAGATACTAAACATCCACGACTCGGGTACAAACATTCGTGCTCATCACACAATGTTTGCCTTACCAGGATTCGAACCCGGGTCCCTCGGCGCAGGAAGCAGGGTCACTACCATCTGCGCTAATAAGGTCGTCATCGATCGATCACTAAATCGATGATTGCGTGCGCGCTCAGAGCCGAAGTCAAAACCTAGCTTTAAAATTATATATTGATTTTATTATCTCTTGGCGCATAAAGTACTGACTTGCTGTTAATATTCATTTTATTTCCCAACTGTGAATTTATGTATAACGAAAGTATTATTTCTATAGTGGTAGCGATATTGAACCGATTAATATCAATAGGAAATGTGGAGATATTTTATATGGAACCGCATTGATTTGATTTCCGAATCGCATATGTTATTCGCAGCCTTGAAACTGAATTATGTATCAACTTTCTTATTTGCAGCGTGAGAAAAGTGTTTAATTGAATGATTTTACTTTTCTAATTTGCTTTTGTTTATGGAGTTGTTGTATAGTTTATCATTGGGAACTATAACTTGAATTCTGTCCGAATTAATTATCTTCGGTGGGTTACACATTTCTTATTGTTACTAGTTTATGGTACGGCATTGACATTTTAAATAGACATTATACATCATTAAAATTAAATCCAGCTGATTTGATAAGGCTTATCAAAAATAGTGTTAAATATAATAAATGGCTAAATGAGCTTTGCGGGTAAAGTAACATTTACACATTGATTTTATAAATAAACGAGATTGGTATGTCCTACTAGTTAATCTATTAAAACATTATACCAACTTTTTTTTTTTTTTTTAAAGCTTGGCATCACACCATTGAGTAGGTATTTTGCCAAGGCCAAGAGGATGGATTTTTTAAATATTAAACGTGGACGCTTCTATGCAGGCCTAATCCGTAGACTAGGCCTAATAAATCATGTTAACCCTGTCAGCAAAGTTGAGGATACATTACTGACAAATTACCGGACTTCTTGGGTGAAATTGAAAAGTCATGTTTTACTATTTGGTTTTATTTTCTTACACTCGTGCACGTTTATGAACACATAATGATTAATATTCCATCAAAATTAGACATTATAAATTCAAAAAATATTTTTTATCACAAATTAATACAGGAATTGATAACGTTGCTCGTCGCTGCCCCCAAAAAATCCCACCATTGTGGTAAAATTATGAAAAGAGGATTTTCTTTAACAAGACTTTTGCATGCAAATGATAGAAATATTTTTATTTTATCAGCACTGACCGTTGATAGTTATAGTATAATTAATAGTGGTTAAAACATTTCTAATAGCAATATTTGGATTCATTAATCATTCTGAAAACATATTTAAAAACGTATGACCGATCGGCACGCCAAAACAAGCGGGAAAAGCCAACAACGAACAATACTATCTCCATCTTAATGGTATGTATGTAAGGTTGGTATTTCAACACACCTCGATACGTCTTCCCTTTTCTATTGTCCAATGAGGCATTGTTACATTAAGATCGGTAAGTATTATTTATGCGTTGCGAGTGTCTCGACCGAGGCAGTATCTTCTGCTGACCTGTTATGTCACAATTACGAATTCTTTTTAAACGAGTGGACAGGGTTGTCACCATACATTATGATGATTAAAAACAAAAACATCTGAATCTAAGTCCAACTATGTTATACTTACATATTATAAAAAAACACGTTTAGATATAATTATTTTTGTAAAATTAAGCTGCTAACAGTCCTTCCGTCCAGATCAATCAAAACATTTTTAATGGTCCAAAAAAAGAGTAAAATAAATATTTAAAAAAGACAAGCCCGTTGAGTTTTTCGCCGGATCTTGCCAGTTGAGGTCGCGTACCGATCCAGTTGTAGAGTTAAAAAAAAATGTAAATGACAATTTGTAAATGCCCCTGAAGGCCTATAAGAAATAAATGATTTGACTTCCGTGCTGTTGCAGCGGCTGTTAAAGATTTGTGATATAGTTTAAGAAAAGAAAAGAATTCAAATAAGCGTAGGACAACTGACGTCTGTGGCGCCCGCCATGTTCGCCTCTTTCTGTAAGACCAAATAAAATATATATTTAAAATGTGCCATCTCTCATAAATATTCTGTACCTCATAGTAATTCTGCGTACAGAAGCCTCGGGTCGGCAACCCTGCCAGTGCATTATACGTTGTTTGTTTGTTGCGAAACAGTGGTGTAATTGATGCAATATTTTGTTAATTTATGATAAGTATAGCTCCGTAGGTTGCGGTGCTCGTATTCCGTTTAGGATTTTAGCATTTCGCTTTTGCAAAGCGTTCTGTCTGACCGATTTGTAGTGGGATTAACACAAAAAATATGTTTGCCTGTGTTGCCAAGGTATCGATAAACTACTCAAATAGGACCAAAATCAGGAATAACATTTTCGGTGACAGGCTACATATGGCTCGATGTTACGCAATACATAGCATACAAATGCAGTCCAACTGTTTAAGCTATAACATGTTCAAATTGTTTAAAGTGTATATGTAGCTACATGTTAGTTAAATCTGTCAACATAATAGTAATACATATAATCATGATTCGGTAGATGAACATACCAACAGTACTGCTCGAAAATAAACAACACTTGAGGATTATCTCCACACCAGGGCAAATTATGAAAAGATCATTTCTGAAATTGACCCAGGCGGGATCGAAACCACACCTACCAGGTGCACATCGTATTATACATAATTTTGAGTAGTCTATAAAGAGATTATTTATTTCTTTTGTACATAGTTTAAGTCAGATCTGCTCCTACCGTACTATGATACGATTTATAAAACATATTGAACGATGTTTAAGAGAAAGTGAATTTGCATAACAGTTATTTAAAAACTGTAGTAGAGTTGCCACAAAACATGAAGATTTATCACGATAAGCCAGTACTTGATGTGAATTAGTGTATTAAAAAGCATTAATATCACCTTTCCCTCGTATTGTTGTGCAAGCGCAGCTCGTCGTGGGAAGTACGGCTTGGGGAAATGAGACGTTATTACGGTCTTTTTGTGGTCTCAAATTACTTGAACTCTTGATTTTGGGAAGAAGTTATAGCTACCCATTCCTGCACAAATGCCTGTGACTTGGTTCCGGTAATTTCGCGAAATATGGATAGCGATTTTAAAACTCCTCGATCGTATTCGCTAAAGGCGGGAAACACAGATGTATGCAGTGCACATACCAAGACTTCGCTGATGGTATTTGAGCCCAATGAAATAGGCGGCGAGGGGCGTCATATATATATGACGTATTTTTGTTACACCTTATATATAACCTGCCTGCCATATTACATATACCTGTTGCCATTGCATCGGGTACAACAGGAGTCGAGTCATAGTCCACCATCCAACCCAATGCATGTTGGCTTACTTCACACGTCTTTCGAAAGACGCGCCAGTTTGATAAAGAGGTTTACAAGGTAAATAATAAGTTGGTTTTTCTTGGAAATGTCTAGTATTTTCACACCTAATTGGAATTTAAGTCATTAAAACGTATTATTAATCGCTATTACGTATATAAATATAAATGTATTGCCCTCTCGGAAATAAACATTTAATCCTTTTAGTCACACATTCAATAACGCCTCTTGATCGATTGGGTTTGCGTCAGTTATGTTATTGTCCCATTATTTGGGTACAAAGGTTTTATAATGCATATTATAATATTAGATAACTATAGTGCGTAACGTTTCGCGTGTTACGTCACATCGCGCCGGCCAATCGAAGTAAAGCTCGCTATATAGCTTTGGAATATAATTGGCGTAGCAAGTCCAGCGTCGGACTATAAGTGAAAGGTTGTAGGTTCGATCGCCGCTACGGAGAATTTCGGCATCCAGATCTGCTCCCCGATTCACAACCCTACGACAAGTGTTGTATCGACCAAATCGCTTATTAATTGAAATTTACATTGTGAAATTTACTATGTAAACATAGTGAGTGGTCGAATCGCACCTTTCGGTTGCGTAGTCGTATCGAATCTTCGATTCGGTTATAAAAACGGCTCTGAAAGATCGTCGTCGAAACGAGAAAATCTCTAATCGAATCGATTCGGATGCAGGAATTCGGTCATAACACATTTTATTGTAACCGCTGAGAATTCTGTTGACCCTGTAAGCTAAGAGCGTGAAGGCACATACATTTAAAATCTAGGCAACCCATAATCTGGTAAACCCATAAAATGGTTACCTTACCAGACAATTTTCATTATCTGTATGCAGAAGCACGGCTCGAACGCTTAAGCTAATGGAAACTCAAAACTAACTAGCCATGTTTTACGACTAAACTAACTTTGAATTGTTTGTTTATTTGCTATTGTGCGTCGCTGTGAAAATATGAAGAAAAGTAATTCATAATTGTTTAGAACGTTTTCAAGCGTACCAAAGAGCATTATCGCGTGTGTGTTAGGTATTCTGATTAGTTAATGCGTCCATTACACTATCCAATTTGCAGAGCGCTAGATTTAGTGTCGCAGTGCGATATAAAAAGAGCTCACTCATTACACTAGACTAGCTAGCGAAGCTAGTTAGTTTAACTTCCTTTCATTTTGGTAGTGATCGTCGGCCAAACCGCATCTTTCGAAGAGCGCTAAACGAATATGGCACCATCAAAGCACCAGAAAGTTGGCATTGCTTTAGCAATGGTGTCGAGTTCGAGTTTAATGATAATAAATAAAAAAAGACGCAGAAAATGTTGGGTCAAAAAATATTTATTGCTGAGCTGATATCTTTGTTTTTATAATCCTTTTTAAAATTCTATTATATTTAACAGAATTTCCCTTTCCATAGTCGATGGTTGCGTCATTTTTATTTAAATCCAAAAATACGTCCTCCTGTTCGAACGCACGCCGACTGACTGACCGAGCCCAGCTAGTGTTTAGCACGCTAATCCGCTTTACACCATGCAATTTGGTACGCTAGCTAGTGTACGGGATGAGCTAGTGCGGCAGAGTCCATGCGATCGCACTAGATTGGATCACTACCTGTCTAACTGCCTTTACACAATACAAATTTAGCACGCTAGCTCAACTAGCGCTCTGCAAATTGGATAATGTAATGGCCGCTTAAGAACTGAGTGCCTGTCTAGCGAGAGGCCATCGCAAATTTAGGTATGCTATTAATCATTTATTATTAATGCGGTGAAAACACAATCCGTTAGATTTGACGGCCTCATTAGCGTAGTTGGTAGTGACCCTGCTTTCTGCGCCGAGGGTCCCGGGTTCGAATCCTGGTAGGGACAAACTTTGTGTGATGAGCACAAATGTTCGTACCCAAGTCATGGACATTTAATATCTATATAAGGAAAATATACTGGGTTCGCCCCAGTCCATTGTACGGTACCCATAATACAAGCGTTGCGTAATGTCCTCTTCCTCCCGGACCTCAGCTTAGAGCAGACGTGCTTGATTAGTTATTGATTTTTGCGAGATTATAATTTCTAATTAATTTATTTGCCAAAAATAAAATTTAATTAATAGGAGTGCATAAAATATTAGGAGTAACATCATCTCTCGCAGGAGCGATATAGCTCCAACAAGTTGGGTGAGACAAAATATTCACAACCTAATTACAATAAGGCGAGACGCAAACAAAAACACAATCGCTACTGTCTTTATAATACTCCCCATCACCACCTATGCGAAAACAGACAAGCAATACCGAACTCATGGGGGTCTGCTTATATTGGACGGAAAAGTTATTTGTATGAAATCCTCGATCGCCACCGATTTAACAAGACCCGTGACGGATCTTCATTACGTGCGTGTGTGCATTTTTAACTACCCGCACACCACATAAATGGAATTCTACTGATCGTGTTCTCTGTACGCCTAGTACACTCAGCAAACGATTACTTTTCAAATCCACTGACAATACAAATAAAATAGTGGAAGACTTTCTGAATCTGTATTTTGTTATCTAAGTAATACCCCTGACATACCTCTGGCACCCTGGTACTTCAAGAACTAATTTACTGCAGGAGTGATTTAGTTTTGACCCTTGCTCTGACATAGTGGACATTAACTGATTCAAACTGCGCAATTGTACACCCTAGTAAAATGGAAGTCAACCAAATGGACAAATCACTCTCAGAATCGGACCTAAAACAATTGCTTAAGGACAGAACCCCACCAAATTATGTTTGTTCTCGAGTTAAGAGAAGACGGGACGATGATGATAACTCCGATATGAAGAGCTTCATATCGTCTCTTATGACAGAACAGCAAAAGGAAATTAAAAAGATTAGCTGTGTGTTGTCAGAGATACAACAGACTAACACGAACATTGAGAGTGCTGTTGCCTTTCTTTCGGCACAAAATGAGGACCTTAAGAATAAAATGGAAATGTTGGAAAAACAAGCTGAAAAGGACAGAGAATACATAACAATTTTAGAAAATAAAATAGAAGATATGCAAATTTCAAATCGTAAATCAAATTTTGAATTAAAAAACGTACCAAAGATGAGTGGAGAGACGAAAGAAGATTTGATCGAGATGGTAATCTGTCTATCACGTAATATAGATTGCACTATAGAGAAAAAAGACATTAAAGATATATTTAGAGTGAGGAGCAGGAGGGAAGAAGACCACAACACCCCTATTATTGTAGAAACGTCCTCAACGATCTTGAAGACAGAAATCATAAAGTCCTGTAAAGCATATAACATTAAACATAAAACTAAGCTTGCAGCCAAACACGTAGGATGCCGCACAAACCCAGATGTCCCTATCTTTATTTCGGAACAGCTGACTGCAAAAGGCTCACGCCTCCACTTTCTAGCACGTGACCTTGTCAAGGCTAATAAATATAAATTCTGCTGGACGGCTTACGGCAAAGTATATCTACGAAAAGATGAAATTTCAAAAATTATAACAATTAAGTCTGAAGCGCAGATTAACCAGCTGTCACAAGACACATGACTACACCAGGAAAATCTTAGCAGTTTTAACCATAATATGTGTTATAAAATTGCGTATGCAGTAGATAATTCATTAGTTTTTATATGGATTATGTCCCACTTAATCATCTTTGTTAAACATGTTTCACAAATACACACAAAACACACTTATAAAAGCTCCTCTACACACTATCATACCCTCACCAATCATACCACAACTTATAGTCACACATTGACATACACTTGCATCTCTAAAATTACCAGTACACTTACAAACCCTCCCATCGTTATATACGATAAAACTGTACATACTAAATATTATATTTTATACAATTCAAAGTTTTCTTACAAATTTACTAAAAATAAATACAATTTAAAGCTCACCCACAACCTCGAGGCCATAACATCAAATGGATAGCTCGCTTAATACTCTGAAAGAGATAGACAACATAGACATTGCGAAGGCTTTTCACTGTGATATAGAAAATTTATCTAAATATATCCACGTACAAAAAAACGACCTAAAAATATTTTGTCAAAATATAAGAAGCATATACAGCAATTTTGATAACTTACAACTGACTTTAGCTTGTTTAAAATTTGATCCAGATATCCTAATACTTACTGAAAGTCACCTAAATCCTAACAAACCCATACCTACTATTCCGAATTATTCAGCTTTTCAAACAACAAATCATTTAAACAAAAACGATGGAGTAGTAGTTTACGTAACAAATAATATTAAAGCCTCTGTGAAGTTAATTAAATTAATGCATGCCTCTACTTTAGAAATTAAAGTGAATAATAATATTATTTTAGGTATATATCGATCTCCTTCAAACACCAATGCGGACATGTTTATTAATTCTCTCAATACATATCTGGAAACCGTAAAATCTTCTAACTGTATAATTTTAGTAGGAGACATCAATATTAACCTTACGCCAACACATACTGAGCAAACCCATGAGAGTAAGAACAGACAAAATTATACATCTATGTTGACTACGCATGGGCTGCTGCCAGGGCACACTTTTCCAACAAGATTAAATAATTGCCTAGATCATATTATGATAAAATTAAATAAGGAAAAAGCCTCTGCTCATATTGCGGTTTTAAATACATCTATAACTGATCATTCTCTGCTATTTCTAAAATTATCTAAGATTAAAATAGCGTATAGGTGCCACAAAACAAAAATAACTACAGATTTCAACAAAGCACTTAAATCTTTAATAGATAAAGAATTAGGCCAACTGTTGTTCTTAAATGACCCTAACGTTTTAACCGAACTCTTAATAAATAAAATAACAGACGCTTTGCAGGAAAATACAACTACAATATACATACCTAAACGTAATCGGACTATAAAACCTTGGATAACGCCTGGTATATTAAAATGCATCAAAAACAGGAATAAAATGCAAAAAAAAGTAAAAGGGGAACCCCATAATGAAGTCTTAAAAATCAGTTATAAAAGATATCGAAATTACTGTAATCAATTAATTAAAAAACTCAAACGTACATATGAAAGAAAACTATTAGAAAATTCTACGAGAAACACGAAAAGCCTCTGGCATAATATTAAAAATATCACTCATATTACACAAACTAAAACAGACAATACTAAACTTCTAGAAGTAAAGTCTTCTCCAGCCGAAGCAATAAATTTTGTAAATAATTATTTTGTGGAAATAGGTAAAAAGCTTGCTGAGAATATTTCAACAAACTCGAGAATGGATGATGAGAGAGGATCCGTTACGGTCGATGCACATCTAACGTCATTTGTACTCCTTGATACGCATATCAACGAAATACACGATATTCTTATGAAGTTAAAGTCCAGTAGTGCACCAGGCTGGGATTCTATTCCCACAAATTTTCTCAAAATGGCTAAAGATGAAGTCATTCCTATTATTGTTCATCTAACTAACCTGTGCTTTGATCAAGGCGTATTCCCTACACTTCTAAAGAAATCCATTATTACCCCCGTGCACAAGGGTGGGGCCAGAGATGATGTTAGTAACTACAGGCCGATATCGGTACTACCGTGTATATCGAAAATATTAGAAAAGATTTTAAACAAAAGATTAACGAACTACTTAAATAAATATAAACTACTATCAAACGCACAGTTTGGTTTCAGACAAGGCAAATCCACAGAAGATGCAATAACAGCTATAACCTCTCACATCGTTAAACAACTTGACAGTGGAAAAAAATGTCTCACAGTTTTCCTTGATCTAAAAAAGGCCTTTGACACTGTCTCTGTCTCCATTCTCGTGCGCAAATTGGAATATATGGGAATAAGAGGTACAGCCCTAACATTATTTAAAAGTTACCTGTCAGATCGAACGCAAAAGGTTAAAATTGGTCAACATATTAGCGAGGACTTAAATATCACTTTCGGAGTACCACAAGGGAGCGTGCTTGGTCCCACCCTGTTTCTAATCTACATAAATGATCTGTGTAAATTGGCAGCAAATGGTGCTCGGGTCTTGTCATATGCCGATGATACCGCAATAGTTTTTACCGGTGATAACTGGGAATCGGTGCGTAGAGACACGGAACTAGGAATGTCTAAGATTGCATCCTGGTTAAAAACGAACTTACTCACGCTGAATACACAAAAAACCAATTACATGTGTTTGTCAATAACCAATAAAACTCAACCAGATAAAAACTTCACTGTAAAAATTCATCAATGTGATAGTATTGATAATAATTATTGTGGATGTCCGATTATTGAAAAGGTAGAAAAAATTAAGTACCTGGGTATTATTCTTGACCAGCGGCTCTCCTGGCACAATCACGTCGAATTAGTAAGTGACCGTACGAGAAAATTAGTTTGGATCTTTAAAATATTAAGACATGTAGCTTCCGATAACCTACTTAAACAAGTATACATTGCTCTAGTTCAATCAATTTTAACCTATTGTATTCCTATTTGGGGTGGTGCCTCAAAAATAAAGTTCTTGGAGGTAGAAAGGGCACAACGTGTTTTAGTGAAAACTATGTATTTTAAACCATATCGCTTCTCTACTGATGAATTATACAAACTATATGATTTATTAACTGTCAGAAAGCTTTATATTCGAAATTCCATTCTGAAAATGCATAAAACTATAGTTTTTAACTCAAATATCTTATCAAAAAGGCGCAAAGATATTGTATTAACTAAGGATAAAGTAAGAACCGCATTTGCAAGTCGCCAATACGTCGCTCAAACTACGTTTCTCTATAATACAGTTAACAGAAAATTAGAACTTTACCAAAAAACGCATTACGAGATTAAGAAAATACTATCTGCTTGGCTAAAAACTCTAAATTATGAAGAAACAGAGATTCTTCTACATCCTATAATTTAAGGCACTTAAACACACTGAATTGATAACACAACCACTTTGTATTTGATGCACACACGGATTAATTATGAAATATAAATAAAGATTACAATAGACAACATATATATCACACCCTATAATACCATACGTGCAAATAAGTGTGGGAATACACACCTCCTCATTTACACACGTACACACGCACACACACACACACACACACACACACACACACACACACACACACACACACACATATGCACACAATGCATGCATACCACACACATACACTTTTTTGTTTGTACCTCTAAAAATATTTTACTGTTTAGCTTTAAGTTTTTTTTGTTTTCTTTTTTTATATTATCTCGTTTATTTTGTAAATACCCTCTTAAGATATGGAAGAGCGGGGCATCCTGGCACAGGTATATATTTACTTAAAAGGATGTCCCAACAATGGTTTAAGATTATGTACTCTTTGCAAAATAAACTATTTTTCAAAAAAAAAAAAAAAAAAAAAAAAAAAAAAAAATGTGTACGGTCCCACCCACAGATATATGAGAGGAGATATGTTATGAAAGCGGTGGGCTTGCGCTCACGTTTAGCCAAAATTAGGCTAACATAGAGTTTTCGCCGTCAGTCGACTGCAACTGCACGTCGGTATCGGAGCTCTAACTTTTTTTTTAAATGCCGTGTTATTCCGTGGTTGTGTGCAAAAATACTAGCAGCAAAGTGAACTACGCGAAAGATGGAATCTCATTTCACCAGCCAGTATTAAGTATTTTAGTTATTCGTCTTTAAAATCATTAAAAACAACAAATCAAAAAATATTTAATGCCTTTATTATGTTATTTTAGTTTTCATGTAGCACAACGACTTTTTTATTTTTGTACAAAATACATGGCTCTTTAAGTACCACCTATGTTCGCTACTGAGTGAATGTACGAGGCAATGGATAGATCGTCTAACGATACTTTGAATAAACTGGTGCGTCGCGTGGTACGGCCGCTGTATGCGGCGACGACGCAGCACGCACAGAATTATTGGCACGCGTGTGTGTGTGAGACTTCGTATTGGTTGGTTTTATGTAATTGCATGTGTTTTGTGGCGAGTGGTGGGGAACAAAACGGAGACAGCGAGTTCCCATACATTTTGAACCGCACGGCATATCTCTCGTGATCTGTGGTCCCACCGTATAGTTTGTGTGTTCGTCTGGTGATATTTATTTATTTATTAGATAATATAGCCAGTGTTTTGACTAGACGGCGTCTTCTAGTCAGTGTTTATGAGTTATTTAAATAATAAACGTTTCTTATGATGCATTGAAACCTTCCAATTAGATTTCATTTAGCTTAGATGTTAAATCGAGATACATTTCGTTTAGTTTAATTTCTAGTATACTCCCCACTTATCTTCCGCCTTTAAATTATAGTCGTAACATAATTACCATCAGCATTGCGCGTACACGTAACTATTCTATAAACAATAACATTATATTCCCATACATGGGTCCTCGTGAAAGCTCGGCATTCAATTACTGCGGTGTCCGTGCCGGATGACGTCAGAACGCCCCTCCCCGTGGGGAGTGGAGTGATCGAACCTAGTAGCTTGAGTTTGTATGTTTATTTTCCGATGTTAAGTGTTGAAATAAAACGAACGAAACGTGTTGAAATAATTTTACGGATTTTATCGCGTTTATTTTATGTTTTTTACGTTCCCGACGTTTCGGCTGCTTTACAGTAAGCGTGGTCACGGGAGGACTGAGGTGTTTGTCGTCCTAGTGTCATAGTTAGAGTTGTTGTTTGCGGTCCGATCTACACAGTAAATGTTCATAGTGTCTTGAGGTGTTGCAATGGTGCGCTGTGGTCGGGAACGTAGAAAACATAAAATAAGCGCGATAAAATGATGGCGGTGGAGGATTATGGCTTTAACTTTTGTTTGGCCAGCCTGTCCCAGTGTGTAAAGTCTCAGTTAAAAATACCATAGAGTTCGCAAAAATTACTCGCATTATTGTTTTAGCGGCATAGATTGTAAAGCTAAACTAGGTAAAAGCAATCATACGAAATTAGATATAGATGTAGAACGTCATATTTATATTACAATGTAATATAGACATAATTATGCTATCTGTGATGAAAAAAATATCCTTGTTCCCAAAACACCTAGAATAGTACTTCATAGTGTTATTTACGAACTGTCGTTGCTGTACCGAACAGTGTAACAAGTTACGCCACAGAGCACAGTACAATTCGGTTGGCATAATGAGTGTCACTAGGTGCGCGCACGCACTGGCCCGCGTGCATTATTTACCATTGTCGCGCTACTACGCTCTGGTGGTGGCGTGGTTTAAGTCATAGGCGGTAGCGAATGTGGTTTAATTTTTAGGTATTTTTAAATGAAAAATCGGTTCTTGTTTTAACAAGTGTGTTTATTCTATAAACTCCATGCATTAGAATCTTTGGGAGACTTATTAAGTATGGGTACTTATTATTTTTCATAGCTTCAAGTCAATATAGACCTAGTCAATTTATTTAGAAAAACTTTCCTCGCTCTATCGGAATTAGTGACACTACCGATAGGTGATAACTATCGGATAACCTTTTTCTTTATAATTAATTTACATTACAAAAATTTCTTCTTTTGTAACTGTGAACTCTTATAACTTTAGGACCAATATCCTAACGATCCCGGAAGCACAGCGCAAGTCACACGTTGTTAATAGATCACCTTTCAGGTATGTCTCTTGTAACTTGTACTGGATCCGAAACTAAAGTTTTGCATCAGGAAGACTTGCTCGCGACGCTGGCCAGAGATCAGCGTCCATTCTCCCGTCATATATTTGCATATCACTTTCTATTTTCGCTAGATGGCGTTGTATAGAAACCGCCTGTTGCACAACACACCAATGGTCTGTAATGCCGTTAACAGTTATTGTTTTTTCGTTAACAAAGGTAGGTTATGATATGGTTATTGGTTTCGTGTTAGTAATATAACAATGGAGTTATGACACTAATCACTCTCTATTTAGCTAGTAAAAGTTCTCCCCTGGATTCCATTATAATGGGAACCCATGATAGTGTTACGAAAGCTATTTAACAAAGATTGTGAAGCCTAGAAAACACTTTATTTTCCTATACGAACTGAGCCTTTATGACAGAACACCAGGGATCTCAACACATGCAAAGTGTTCCGTCACCCAGTGGGCAGTAATATGGTTTTTAAACCTTACGCATTAATTTCGACCAACCGACTCGTTTTCGATCAACGGTATGGTCCTTATATTAAACATTCATTGCTTTTCGAATCACAATATTTCCCATTCAATCATTGGCTGCTGTATTAAACATTAGCTTCCTCGTACAGCAGTTGTCGGCGCTGTCATTTGGCTAGTGACAGTAGCTGTGAGTTATGCCCTCTTGAATATTTAGCAGGGCTTCGTACCTTGGGATGTAGTGTGCTATAAAACTCCTACAGATACTGGTGCGTTTCAAAATGTATATCTTTAATGATAGGCAATATTTTGACAAAAATTATTTTTCTTCGAAAATTATTTTTCGCGAAAAGATGTGAAATCTATTTTAATTCTTTTTTCGAGTCAAAAATAAATAATAAATGTATTTCACTAATGTATGTACATATCTCGGCATCTGCTCTGTAGCAAAATGTTACTTAGCATTCACCAGAGATGCATGACCTAGTGTGGCAGCCAGTGGTCGCTTTTTATCCAACATTTCTTATTTTATAACCAACGCATATATTATAAAAGCATAAGAACCTGACTAATGTAAGTGTAATTAATTTGAAAAATTAAATATATATAAAACAAAGTCGTGCTAGTTTCACTATCAATAAGTAAATAACTGGTGGGCCGACTCTATTGATCTTCGATTGTTTTGGTTTGTCTCCGCCCCGAATAGCAGATTAATTATTAAAACGTGGAAAAAAATATAATAATAAAGCTAATTCATTTTATCATACATTTGATTCTGTTGCGGTACGAAGTTCGCCGGGACAGCTAGTATAAATTAAAATCATATCACATAACTCATCACTACACATAATTTTCTATTCAAAATATTGTTTCCCTTCAATAACTTACTTCACACTTCTCTAAACACATTAAACAAAACTTATTTACATGTAACAAAACCTATGTTAAATAAATTTGTCATTCATATTAAAATACTAAACAAACATTATTCTAATTTCCTGGCGGAATGTTCTTTCAACTTCGACCCTTTATGATGCAAATGGTTCTGTAGGAAGTTAGTTGACAATTGTGTTAAAACAGAAGCGCAAGCCTGAGTTACTGTCACAGACATAATGTATTTAGAGCTGTCCAAGTAAGTTATGGAGTTTTGTTCAACATGTTTGGAGTGTGAAGTGTAATTATAGAAGCTTTTATTTTGTCTGCAGTTATGGATCCTCTTGCTTCGCTTATTGATTGGTAATCAGTCTCAGGAAATATTAATATTATTTGTAGAGGTGTCCTAAATGTTATTATTACCTTCATTTACTGCCACCTCTCATTGATGGTAATGGTAAGGCCTTGTAAGATGTCCTGGCAAATGCATATATTTGAAAAATGTGCGAAATCTACTCAACCCCACTAAACCATGTAGTGAATCGCCTTCATCCCCCACATATTGAAGGAGAACCATGATTTGTAGTGGGTACCTCACTTTAGATTAGGATAATGATGTGCCAGTAAGTGTGTATGTATGTCATCGTCCATGTTATTGGGCGCTAATGTGTAGGGCAACTCGATTAAATTCATTGGGAACGAGGTTCAATTGTTGCATATCAGGACTCGTATACAGCGTGTGTTATAAGTCGCTTGGCCCGGAGCCATCGACGAGGCAACAACTTCTAAGCTGTTATTCCCATGACGGCTTGCACGGTTCTGTTCCTGCGCGTTGCTGCACGGTTTAAGACAATTTCGCACCGATAAATGTCAGGTAACATAGAATCAGAATTCTAATAATTTTGATTTATTTGATTTATTTTGATTTTAACGGATAAAGTTGAGTACCTACTTGTTTCCTGATTTTTGTCTTTTGATATTGCGATCGACAAACTGGTTTTAAGCCTTAAGTACTTGGCGGTTGCTTTTAGGTTTGTTTGATATCTGCTAACATGTTTGTTCTTTATTGATTTATTAGTTACATAAGTAATATATAATACTCAGTAAAGTGGGCACTATGCGGAATGAATTTGAAATGGTTGTCTTGTCAAAATATTTTGTGGCCTATTAATTTGATACTCAGGGTAAGTACCCCACATTTATCTATCAATTATTATTCAATGACGTCATCTTAATTACGCAACCCTTCACGAACTCGACCAGCCTGTATACAATGTTTTGGGCGCACAATCACAGCGAGGGACAGGCGACAAATCATATTAATTAACCAGCAACCACGCCGCGGCCCCGAACTCCAACGATGGAGTTTATATTGCATTAGACGAATTGAGAACAGACACAACATATTATATGTAGAGCCGTGGACTTAGAGTGTTATAAAGAGTCTTTGGATTATTAGACAATAATTAGTGAAACAATTATAAATAATTATTTTGTCTTTTTAAACATGCTCCATTCTTAAAATCTCTTAAGTCATTGATTCTCTCTTTTTTACTGTCTTCTCTATTTGGATGAATGTCAAGAAAGTTCACTTAAATGTGAATAATTAAACTAACCCTCAAATTTATAAACGATCTATAACTTTATCAAACGTCATATAGTACTGCGTAAAGCAAAATTTGTTTCGCAGTACTATATGACGTTTGATAAAGTTATAGACCGTCTATAAATTCGGGGGTAAATGTATAACTGTACCCCCAGGGCCCTCGCTATACTTACCAATTATAATTATGCTGTCTCACGTTCATATCTGTGTTCTTTTTGTTGTATATATATATGATATAATGCTAATAAGGCTCTTCATTCGCCTTTTGCCCATCTTCCACGTAAATCCAGTAACTTTACTCCTCTCATCTCTTTACCTTCGATCGTTGCAATTTTCTCGAAGACTTCACTATTATGTTTCACTCTAAGATATTTTGTCTCAGTTATAGGTTAATATAGAACTCGGCCCACCATTGCAACTATTACTTCTGTGAGCCAGGATCTGCATTGTTATCAAGGGATTGGCAGCTCTACTAAACTAAACTGATCTTCAACAGTTTTTGGTGCAATCAATTGCTTCCATTAAAGCGATTTCGCTACACCTGTTTATATGTCGATCTAATAACGTATAAATCACAGCTCAAAATAGCTTGGACTTTCTCCCTGTGCCGTATAAGGGCCACAAAGACCGGGTGTTCCCTTGCTAGACAGTGACCGAGTGAACTTTGGTTAACTAGACAACGAAGGGTCATCTGGGCTCGGCCGTCGTGTTGGTACTGGTAGGGAGTTGTAAGAAATAGAAAAAAAAAATGTAAGTAACGCTTTCCAAATAAAGCTTTCTTCTCACGTCTTTGTATTTATGGTAACCGTATTCTTACGAAATCAATTGGACACCGAATCTACAAAAGTAAATGTAGTAACAGAGTATAATCGTCGTGTCGCTAGTAGGTTTTGGGGACGAGGCGATGCGCGCACGCACACGCGACACCAACATAGTCGTTTAAAATTAACTGTCAATTTATGACCCTTCCGCAACAACACCGTTTGCTTGATGGCCAATAAGAAACCTTATAATCGGTTCCTTTTTCAAAACACCGTTCCTCTATCAAACGAAGTTCCGTTTTTGAAAAATTTAATTCTGCAAGCACTATTTTCGGATATATTTTGCTTTCGCGAAATTCAACAAATCAAATGCAACCTCATTGCGATTTAAATCTGGAACAATTGGATTAAGTTTGTTGAGTGACAGGTAATTTCGTGGTGAATGAAAATAAATATGACGTAACAAGAGTTTCCCACGCCGCCCGGTGTGGCGCGCGAATGATTGATACACCTAATGCGCATATTAAAATAGGCATGGCTTTAAAAACCGATGTTGTTTCCGATTCCCATGGTTAGAGTCAGGGTTTACCAATAGTGTCATCATAAATGTCACTGGGTGTGTGCCGCAGATATGTACTATGAAAGTTATTGATAATTTGATTTTAATTAAAAAATATTGAAATATTACTAAATTAACGAATCGAAAAAATCGGTATTTAAAATGCTAATCATAAATAGTTAAGTCTTAAAGGCTTTCAACACAACATATTCTCTCTGAACATTGTATTTCCAACGTTGTAAGCACTTTATTCTTTGGATAGCAGACTTAAGTGTCCATTGAAAACGTTTTTTTAAATATTACAAGCTGTCAAAGAGCTCCCACTGGAATGAGTAATGGCATATAACTGGCATGCGATGCAGTGCAGTACGTACACGACCACTATCTCCCGTTATTGTATAGCGAATCTAGTATCTACAACACTAAGTGCTCGCGCAAAAAGCTACTTACCAAGCCAGTAATGCTCCGATGAGGCGACAAAATATAATGTAGCCGAGCCCTTAATTGATTCTCCGGCTATATTACCATCGCCCCATTACACCTAGCTAATCGCTTTGTTCTACGAGATCGGATATCACGATATTGATTTCTTATATTTACACGAATAGTACGCATTGTATAAAACTTATTTTACAAATTTTATCGTGTACTAGCTGTTGCCCGCGACTTCGTCCGCGTGGTATTTAACAAAGACAACCGTTGACAACAGCCTGCTCGCCCATTCTGAGCCCGCGGGACGCATTGCAGGTTGTTGCTATCAAACTTAATCAGGCGCTGCGCTGCAACGGCGCTGGTTTTAATTTTTTTTCGTGGGATCCTATGTTTTTTTCTAAAATAAAAGTAGCCTAAGTTACTCCTTGTTACATAAGCTATCTGCCAGTGAAAGTCCCGTCAAAATCGGTCCAGCCATTTCAGAGATTAGCCGGAACAAACAGACAGACAGACAGACAGACAGACAGACAGTCAGACGGACAGACAGACAGACAGACAGACAGACAGACGGACAGACAGACAAAAATTGTAAAAAATGTTGTTTCGGTATAGGTAACGTGTATACATCCAAATGCACTTAGTAAAAAGCGGTTATTTTAATATTACAAACAGACACTCCAATTTTATTTATATGTATAGATAAATAAAAGCAATATAATCTGTAAAATAAGTCTTATTTCAATGGATATCACGATTATAAATAAACTGGTTAACCAGTGATTTTGACTATTTAAAATTATAAAAAAACGATTATTTGAAATGTTAAGTTTCAAAGTATTGAGTGTGCCCGTAAAAGCACAAATCTTAGACATCAGTAGAATATGCAGAGTGAACTGATGTCAATTTAGATTGGATACATTGCACCATCCGCGGTTAAAATAACTACAGTCAAATATGTAGAGAATCTGACAGAGTTTATAGAGATTTGACGGCAGTTAAATTTAAACATAGATAAGTGCACTTCAGCGTATGGAGTTAAAGTAAGTATTAATTTTAGGGCCAGTTTCACAATATTGTGCTGATGTGTCCTATTCACAACTTATTCGTTAGATATGCGCCACTAATTAAGTTGTGGATAAGGTTGTAAGGACATTGTGAAACATTATGGTAATAAATTAATAATGTATATCATTGTAATTAAAATATATGAAACAACTCTTAAAAGATAAATATTTAAAGTAATAAAGCATTTCCTCACCAGCTTCTTATCATCAATCATTGCAGCACCAATAAATAGAATCTCGTAAATCTACTAAAACCGTTTTAAGGACTTTCATTGTTCAGTACATCGATCGTCACAGTTGCGTGCGCCGGCGCAACATAATGCGATCATATTGCACGCGATTTGCATACAATGAGCTAGATAAAAGATCAGCTGTCGATATTTGGCTATCTACATTGATGTGATGATAGTTTGATGTGTTGAAAACGGCTACTTGCTTTGTTTTTGATGATGGTTAGTGATTATTTAGATTAATTACCCTATAACATTGTTGAGGTAATCCAATCTTGTGTCTGTTCTGTTTCGTTCTTGTTTCTATTAAATAAAATATCTTGTTGGATCTTCGGGTTGGTTTATTTCTTATTATTTTACATGTTTCTTAGTATTTAGTTATTTTAATATTAATCACAATTATGTGTGTCTTTACTCCATCTTGGATTGTGTAAAAGTCTTATATCAAACTGACAGTTCAACTGTCATAATTGCGTTCCGTTAATACAGTGTGTATTGAATATAATAATATTATACTAACAAAGCTATATTTCCAATTAATTATTTAATCGTTTCAGCAGATTACATATATATAAAACAAAGTCGTGTTAGTTACACTATTCATAACTTAAAATAGGATTAGCCGATTTTTATGATCTGAATTTTTTGAATTTGCCTCCGCCCGGTATAGCAAAATAACTATTAAAACACGGGAAAAAATCACTACAAAAATATAATAAAGATCATACATGTGATTCTGAGGCGGTGCGAAATTCGCCGGGACAGCTAGTTAGTTATATTTAAAAACAACAATTTAAACTTTTTAAAGTACTCGATAATCCTAATGTTGTTAATAACGCATGTACTACCATGCTGTCTACAGGTAATGTATATAACTAAAAGCCCCGTGATAGAAAAAGAAACCTCTTTCTCTTCCTTCTTGTAGTTTTGATGACTTCTCCATTAAATTTACCAATCAATTTGTATTAAGTACAATATACCAACATTAACAATCATTTTATAATTACTCTATAATGAATTATTCGCAAACCCTACTTCTGCAAAGTAAACTTTGTTAAAAGCTATTAGTAAACAAAATTAAGTAACGATCTCTAAGAGTTAGTTAAAATTTAACACATTGTTGCAAAACAAGTTGCGATTGTTTCACGGGATAGCTCCAGTTCGGATCCCCGTACCATTAATCTTGTTACTAAACATCCGTTTAATGGTGTGTGTAGTTGCATCGCGGGAGTGGTTGCATTTGGAGCGGTTGCTCAACATGCTGGTACAATGGACCGGGTGCCGGTCGATACGGTTGGTGCGTCCGATGTTACGGTGGGTGCATCGTGGTAGCGGCCTCTGTTGATGGCTGCCTTGTTGCTGTTGGGCAACTGTTAAGTAAAGATCATGTGGATTAACGATCCCGTTAAATTATCATAGGTACTATAGATTCTATTGAACTGTCTTTGCAAAGTCAACGCGAATATTAATTGAATCATTCAAATATTTTTGTTAGTGGCGTGGGATTAAAGATTACAAGCTTCACAATCTTGTCGAATGTGTGAATGGTAAAATGCAAACTCTTTTCTTAGATATTGCTTTGGATCTTGCAATTTTGGAATTATTAATCCATCAAAACTCCTCAAATATTAGGGCCCTTGCTTGTAAATTGGTTGCTTGTAAATTGAGTTTAAAAGCTCAATTACAATGGTCGTATACGTCGTTGTGTTCGGATGGTTGTTTTATTGGTCATTTTATGTATGTAACCAATCATCCAATATTGTCTTTAGTGCTGCAGGAAAAAGTGTGTCAGGCTGCGCAATGATAGTTGTAAAGTAGTTGCGGTTGATATCATAACGTTTTATGACTTATTTCACCATTCATAACATCTTAATCAAAGTCTAATTAAACTTATATTTATTCTTGGCAGTGCTGCTCCTTGCGAAGTCTATGAAATGTTATAAGTGTCTGGATAGTTTATTGTATCCGTTTTATTCCAATACTGGACAAAAGCCTCCCTTTTCATGTTTGATTTCCTTTTCCTCATATTCATAATGTAGAAGATCAACTTTATCTTCTAAGCTAATCATGGGCGATTGCCTGCGGGAAACTTACTATTCCGGGCGAGCTTTCGCGTTCTCCTTGTCTACTACAACATAAGCGCGCTCAATTTCTCAAGAAGTTGAATCACTCAGTAAAGAGCCTACGTGTATACTACGGGCGTGATACACCGTTTGTGAACCATATCTCTATGGATGTGGATCCTATTTCTAATAACAAATAATTTTGTTCCAGTTGGTGGTGAACCTTGCCCTCGTGATATATCATGCGCTGGACTACACGCATTCAGAAGACGAGGAGAGGCTTATCTCACCGGACCTCGAGGGCCTCATCACCGAGATGACATCGTGTGACATTGCAGGTA
This sequence comes from Pheosia gnoma, assembly GCA_905404115.1. Lineage (NCBI taxonomy): Eukaryota > Metazoa > Arthropoda > Insecta > Lepidoptera > Notodontidae > Pheosia > Pheosia gnoma. Next base: position 10,093,126 of record FR989894.1, on the reverse strand, counting down.
GGCACCAACCCAATTTAATTCGAGATTAAGAACTTATTATCGCACACACAATGATAGGGGGTTTCATATTTTCATCATCATGCATGTTTCATTTATTATGTGTATTTATTGAATTTGTTATCGCTATTAAATACTTGACATCGTGCAAAATACCAGGGCTCAAACAAAGGCGCAGACAACGACATTTGTGCTGAAATAAATTTTCAATGAAATTCAGGTCTAAATTGCTTCATTAAAAAATTGTGACTAATTTCATATTAACTAAGTATACTCCTTTTATTGACTACTTCACTTACCGCAACCTTGTTATAAAATTGTATCTCATTTGATACTATGTTTTCGGGTACAATAGATTTATCTCCAGTGAGCGAACTTTCACCATATTGACCTTTTTATGTAGTGTCACGTTTTTAGTGGACAAAGTACATGTTAGTCGCAAATCGAGTCGTTTGTTGATAGATTGAAATTTTACTTCTTGTATACTAAAGTTGGTATTTGTTTTGTAGGTTGTACTTGTCTAAGCTATCACGAAAATAACCTTTCTCTATGATTCCTTTCTCTGTGTTTCAGTCGATCTAATGCTTCGATGGCCATTATAACTATAATATTTCACACCCATTCAAGTAAAGCACTGCGTATAATTAATATACTATTTATTTCGCTCTGGAAAGTTTCATAAAGCACTAAAATCATAAGAGACTATTAATATTCTGAATACCTGGTTTTAAAACGGCTCTTTTTAAATGTTTGAATGATGCACCTCGCCTTGACCTAAAAAAACTTCTGCTGCCAAGAATTGCGTGACGAGATTTTTTGACTTTTACACATTTGACAGTTTAATATTATTTCGCTACCTGCAAGCATTATTAAACCATTACCATAAATTGTAAGCAATTTAATAGAGGACCACCTTAAAAATCAATTTTTCAATTATGAACGCATGATTTTCTATTTGCCAGAATTAGCTTAGCTTAACAACATTTTGGTTAGGAGATTGAAACTAAATATTCCGTGGTGCGATTCTGATCACAATCGTGCGTGCGACGAACATCAATAATTCCATTAACAGCAGAAAATGTGAACAATATGCGTTTCATATTTTTTGACTTTGGCCATAAATAGTTTTGTAGATTTTAAAATAAACTGTCATAAACAGTTTTTTTAGGACCTTTGATAACTCTTTGATTTTCTGCAATTAGCTTTTCGCTTGTAGCAAATATTTTATTATGTTTTCTAGTTTTGAACAGTTTTTCAACTCTTATTACTGGAGTGTGTTTATCTTAACATCTCTTCTCACTAATATTTATTTTTAAACCTACATTTACTGTTAATTAAAGTAAGACCGTAGCATCGTTTTTTGTGTGCATACGTGAGAACTTTCTTTCTTATTGCTCTTTACACTTGATACCTCATGACTTACTGCGTTTAATGTCATTGTTGTAATGTCTTCGGATCCGGGTCGGGGTTAATTAACTCTGTGTTTATATTTTTCATTGTGCGTATCTACTGTGTTCGATGGGCTTGATGTACCGTAAGCGGCATATGTAGGCATCATTCACACCAATAATTATTAAGCAAATGGGGGAAGAGGGTCTCACCACTAACCCTCGGTTTATCCGTCCGCCCGTAGGAGAATTAAATACCTTCGAGATACCCTACACGTGACCCTGGGTGGTGCCAACTAGGTGACAACTCTACTGGTGGTAGGCTTCGGCCGTGGTTAGTCACCACCCACTGAACAAAGCCATGTCGCCAAGCGGCCTAGCCGTGTTCCGGCATGATGTTCGGTGTTGCCATTCATGGATGGCGGGTCAGATCAGCTACCCGATCTACTGCCGCCATCCTACCTAGGCAAGTATGCTCCATCATAGATCTCATCATCACTTACCATCAGGTGAGATCGAGATCAAATACTGGCTAATAATGTAATAAAAAAAAAAAAACTTTTACAATTATAAATCAAACAAGTTGATCGATAATTATAGTAGCATCATCAAGATTCGCTTAGTTCTATCAATAATTATTGGTGACATTTTATTTTGAGTGAGTCCAAACATAATATACCAAACGGTTAAATAAAATTTGTAAATTTATGCATAAGCATATCAAAAGTCATGTCAAAAGTAAATTCACTCTAGCATTTAAAAACACGATGTAAGATGAAAACTTTCTATGAATTTGGAGATTAATGTACTACAGTAAGGCACAATATCTAAAATGTTTTAGCGGAAAGAGGAAGATCTTCCAGCCAGGCGGGGCGGCCGCTATGCCCCAACGGATATTGTCAAGATCTTGTATATATGTTACGTGCTCCGAAAACTCTCATAGCGCGTTTCAGGCTTGTGTGGAGCCTCGTCATTTGTTCTGCAGCGCCATCTGTGTAGCTTGTGGCGAGGTTGAAGAAGTCAAAGTCAAATCATTTATTTCGTATAGGCCTACGGGGGCACTTACAAATTGTCATTACATTTTTTCCTTAACCCTACAGTCGGATCGGAACGCGACCTCAACTGAGAAGATCCGGCAAGAAACTCAGCGGGCTTGTCTTTTTATTTATCCATTATTTCGCGTATTATATTTATATATTTATTATAGCCCATTATATTGTTACGTGCGGGGGTAATTAAATGCCGATTACGTGAAAATTACTTTAATCGCTCTCCACACACAAGGCAAGAAAGTACACACCAGTACACTAACTAGTTAACACTCAAACAACAATACACCAAGTCACTTTGAATCACAGTAGTCCACAGTCTTCGCTAGAGTCGCCGGTATAGTCTTCTTAGTTCGCTTCCGAGAGATGTGTTCACTATCGCTTTCAAATAGAAACTGTCTCGTCGCTGGTCCTGCACACTATTTATAATCCGAAAACAGCGAGGGTGGATCTTTCCAGAAAGGTGTCGATAAAAAGCCACTAAACAGAAATGTTCCATTAGGAAAATGAACCTTATGTACACGGTAATAAGGAGGCGCTAGAATGTTCTAGTGTACGTAGCTGCATTCGTCTAATCCAGGGGTTCCCAACCTTTTTTTGTCTACTGCCCACTTTAAGAATAAATTATTTTTTAACGCCCCCCTTTTTAAACATACTTAAAAACCGCTAAGTACTTATAACTGATTATTGAAACGCAAATTTATAGTATTCGGACAGAGTATCTTTTATTGAAAATAAAACAAACATAATCAATTCTTATATAAAAACTAATGTGAAGGTTGAATCTGATGCTGTTCAATAAGTTTGTTGATATCAGGTTCCAATGCCCCCTTTTTTTTCTGGGTCTCTTACCGCCCCCCTTTAGGCCTGCAGCGCCCACAAGGGGGCGTTATCGCCCACGTTGGGAAAGACTGGTCTAATCGGTATTATTCCGAGAACTCGCAGTTCCAGGAATTGCATTGTCCTCGCCTTTTGTTTACTAATAATAATTTTAATAAAAATAATATGAGGTATATTCCGGAAGCCGGTTGCAACATTGTTGACGATTCTAGATCTTTCTTCACAGATCGATAGGGGACCTTGGACCCAACAATGCGTTTTTGTTTCTAGAAGCTTCGATGACTATTTCTCGAGTTATCGATACCTCTTTTATACGCATCGTAACATTACCCCCCTCTTAGTCATGCTCGTCCCGAGCATTATTCGAGCCATGATATCGCGCTAACCGGTCCACATGGACTACCTTTGGTTTTCCTCTAAGTCCCTTCTTGATGCGGAAGGTAACATCATTGATCCTTGTAATGACGGTGTACGGTCCTTCCCAGCGAGCTTGAAGTTTCGGAGACTTTCCCTTTTTGCGAAGCGGATTATGAAGCCACACTAGTGTTCCTTCCTCAAACCCGTTGGTGTTCGCATTCCGATCGTACCGGGTCTTCATCCTTGTACTAGTCTTAAGATTATTCTCCCGTACTCTTCTGTGTACTTCATCCAGCTGGTTTTGAAGTTCACTCACATAGTCCGTAACAGGCTTAGGACTATCGGGTGGCGTACCTGTTATCGCATCGATTGGGAGCCTTATTTCTCGACCGAAATTTACCTTGGCCGGAGTATGTCCCGTACTATCATGCACCGCAGATCGATAGGACATCAGAAACAGCGGAATGTATTGGTCCCAATCTCTCTGATGATCGTCCACGACTTTAGCCAAATAGTTCTCTAAGGTTTGGTTGAACCTCTCGACCATTCCGTCTGACTGCGGATGCGCTGGAGTCGTACGGGTCTTATTGATTCCCAGCAGTTTGCACATTTCCTGAAATAAGGCAGACTCAAAATTCCGCCCTTGGTCTGAGTGAAGTTCCATGGGTACGCCATATCGACAGACCACTTCCTGGACCAGTTTCTTCGCCACAGTTATAGCTTCTTGATTGGGTGTCGCAAAGACTTCGGGCCACTTAGTGAAGTAATCTTGCACTACTATGATGTATTTGTTCCCATCATCCGTCATTGGAAAAGGTCCAGCAACATCAATGGCGATGCGCTCCCATGGCGCTCCAACATTGTACGACTTTAATTTTCCCCTGCTTCTTGTCTGCGGGCCTTTCACTGAAGCACAAGCAGTGCACTTACGACACCAATCCTCGACATCTTCCCGACAACGGACCCAGTAGAACCGTTGTCGCACTTTAACCAGGGTCTTCTTGACTCCAAGATGCCCACCAGAAACACCATCGTGAATGTGCCGCAGAAGAGGGGCCACCTTACTCCGAGGTACTACGACTTGCATGGTTACTTCTTTCCCGTCGTTGGACTCCCATTTTCTACATAGTACACTGTCTTCCAGAGTCAAGCTGTCCCACTGAGCCCAATAGCTTTTGGTGGTCAAACTATGAGCAGACACATCACTCCATTGGGGTTTGTTCCCAAGACGTTTCCAGTCCAGTATAGGTCGAAGATCATCGTCCTCTTCTTGGGCCTTCTTCATGCTGAATCCAGTCCATTCGTCATCAAGACCGTGTGTCCTGATGACTTTAACCTCTTCCCGAACTTCATTCTTCTGACAGTGCTTGCAGTCTTCCGTCATTGTGACTTTCGGAACCTTATCCCGACTAACCCGCACTTGCCTTACGGTTCTGACGACGTTTTGTTTCTCAAACCAATCTTGTTCCGTTTGGGTCGCAACTTCCACAGCCCTCCGTTTTCTAGGACATTCCAACTGAATGTGCCCCTTTCTTCCACACACATAGCATGTTGGCTCAAACCGAAGCTTCCTCTTTCTTTTCGGACATTCCGGCCGAACATGCCCTTTGTCTCCACATTCATAACACGTGGGGACAAACCGAGGCTTTTTCTCTTCTGTTATCATCGCTCTAACTTTATGCAGCCTCGTGTCTTGATGCACAGCTTCCACCTCAAGAGCATGAGCAAGTGCGTTCTTCAAGGACTGGTGATGTCCCAATTTCACAGCCCCTCGAACCTCTGAGTTTCTTATGCCATCGACAAACGCCTGCAGCAGGGTGACTTCGATTACTTCTGGTGCCGATGAGTAAGCTCGACGAACCAGCCTTTCAATTTCCTGGGCCCACTGCTGGAGGCTTTCACCATCCTTTTGTGATCGCTCACGGAGTTGCACTCGGTAGACATGTTCCAGGTGCTTATTACTGTAGCGCGTGTCTAATGCTTCCATAAGTGTCTCCAGCGTCCTTCTTTCAAGCGGCAGATTTTCGAGAATTGTTAAAGCATCCCCTCGCAGAGCAAGCGTAAGAGCCATAAAAGATTGCTCGTTGCTCCAGCTATTACCACTTGCAAGTACCTGGAACTGGTACTTGAACGCTGACCACGACGAAGTCCCATCGAAGCGTGGTAGGACAACTTTTGCAGACGATGGTGAAGCCACTGCAATAGATCCATGTGTTCTGAGCTTCATCACCTCCTTGTTAAGTGTTTCCCAGCGGTCTTCCATAGCCTCGTTCTTGAGAATAACCTCCTTATTCAGTGCTTTCAGACGGTCATCAAGGTTTCCAGTCTTTTGAATTACTTCCTTGTCTAGGACTTCCATGCGGTCTTCAAGAGACTTTACCTTTTCTCCGAGAGCTATTATGCCGGCATCGATTTTCCCTACTACAGCTTCCTTGGTCTCTTTAAGCTCCTGCCGACTGGCTTCTTGGTTGGCTTGCATTATTTGTTTGAGCTCCTGCCGACTGGCTTCTTGGTTAGCCTTCATCATTTCTTTGAGCTCCTGCCGACTGGCTACTTGGTTAGCCCTCATCATTTCCTGCATAGAGGCTAGCAGTGCTGACATGTTCATGTCCGGCGAGCTAAGCCCTGGTGCCCTGGTGATTCCAGCGGAACCTGTGGCAGGTTCCGCTGGAATCTCGGCACTAGCCCGAGGTTCCTCCTCTTCACGGCTACGTTGAAGTGCAGCATCCATTTCCACTTGCCGTCTGGTTCGTGGAGTACGCCCTTCGTCTTCACGTGGTAGTAACGGCATCCCACTTCTGACACCAATTGTTACGTGCGGGGGTAATTAAATGCCGATTACGTGAAAATTACTTTAATCGCTCTCCACACACAAGGCAAGAAAGTACACACCAGTACACTAACTAGTTAACACTCAAACAACAATACACCAAGTCACTTTGAATCACAGTAGTCCACAGTCTTCGCTAGAGTCGCCGGTATAGTCTTCTTAGTTCGCTTCCGAGAGATGTGTTCACTATCGCTTTCAAATAGAAACTGTCTCGTCGCTGGTCCTGCACACTATTTATAATCCGAAAACAGCGAGGGTGGATCTTTCCAGAAAGGTGTCGATAAAAAGCCACTAAACAGAAATGTTCCATTAGGAAAATGAACCTTATGTACACGGTAATAAGGAGGCGCTAGAATGTTCTAGTGTACGTAGCTGCATTCGTCTAATCGGTATTATTCCGAGAACTCGCAGTTCCAGGAATTGCATTGTCCTCGCCTTTTGTTTACTAATAATAATTTTAATAAAAATAATATGAGGTATATTCCGGAAGCCGGTTGCAACATTGTTGACGATTCTAGATCTTTCTTCACAGATCGATAGGGGACCTTGGACCCAACAATGCGTTTTTGTTTCTAGAAGCTTCGATGACTATTTCTCGAGTTATCGATACCTCTTTTATACGCATCGTAACAATATATTTATTATAAGAGGTCGCTACAATGTATTTAACAAGACCCAAGTAATTAGCTTAGCCACTTTTACTAATAAAGTAATCTCCATCACATTCATATAACCAGATCGTGAAGCGAGATTTACTTGATCAATCTATCCCATGGTACAATAGCGAGCTATGTGTGTCTTTAGATAGAAAATTCCCATTGCATTCCAGCACAACGGTGTTACTTCCGCTGAATTCTAAATGTTGAATCGAAACAGTGGTCCACAATACTATTACCGATCACATGGAGGTTCAATTTCAGGCCATCAACTTTCGCAAATTTTGACCCAATGTAAACGACATTGGGTCTATTTTAATGAATGGGCTAATTAATCCGAGTGCAAATGTTGGCCATTTCCTATGCTCCATATTTTATATCAAGGACTTAACTAGTATTATCGTACTTAATTATTTCAAAAGCCAGCATTGAGGTACATTTAACCTTTGCGGTTACGACATCGTTTTTTTTTTCAATAAATTCAATATACGTAAGGATGCATAAGGTCTGTTAAAAATAGTGTAAAATATTTAAGTTGGTGATACCAATAACAAATATGTTTAAAATAAATGTGTATGTAGGGCTTGTTTTCTTTTTTAAACAAAGAAGCTCGTCATACGAGAATGTTGTAAAAGCTTCACATTGCGATGTTTATTTGCAATGAAAATAAATTACACGTGTCCTATTTACTCATAATATGGACATCGTCGCTACCATGTTCACATAATTGGCTATTAGTTTTCACTTTCTATGAACATTGTCGCTTGTAAGCGCTCCACCCTTTACGAGTAGTACATTATGTTGGCCAGCTGTCTACACGTCTGCCGTGACATTTAGGTTATAATGCTTATCAGGGACCTTTGCTCTTACACCGGCTCGGTCACCTCCCATCGCTTTGGGTTCACAATGAAATGAGACAATTCGTTCCGGTTGTCTTTCACCTCCCTTTCCAACTCTCACGGACCCGCTCAATCTATATTTACCCGTCATATTTTCTGCTTTTCCTTTGCGGAGGCAGTTTTTGCAATAGCATAGAGCCGCGCAGTCTCGATTCATAATCGAGTTCTTAATTTCTCCCAGTCTATATTTACAGCTTTCTGAGTATAGATGCAGGACGATGGGTTTATCGCGTTTTAATAACCAGGACAGGAAAACGTGTCGTATAATATTGCATGTTATTTTGTACCAATGAAATTGTTCACAAGCAAAATATCATGTAAAACAAGTCGGAGTCAGCAACGTTGATTCGAGTGGCATACTCGTTGCGATTATAATCGATTTAAGATCGTGTTCGAATCAAATGCTCGACGGTATGTACGAGCTTCGTCATAAATCTTAGGAACGATTTCGATCATGAAGTTCACGGCCTTCTCATTTGACGTGTAACTGTTTATTTTGTTACAAGTGGGCGATCTAATCGAATAGCATCGAAAGTATCGATTGGATAGGAAGATGCGAGTTTTAAATGGCGGTCAGTGGGTCATAATGGACAGGTGAATATAAGTTTAGAGTACAATAGATGATATGACCGCTGCGCTATTGTTCGACGGTATCCGACTATTTTGAACCCCAGAGCCACTTGTGCGATGACATTATCATTATTGATCTGACGTCTTGTGATCGATAGTGGCTGGGCTGATTCGAGGTCGGCCCTGTGTTTGGTTAGAATTTTCTTATCTATAATTTTTGTACACTTTCCTTTCGTTTATTCTGCACGATCTTTTTTTTACACCAATACAATAAAATGTTGTACCGATCGGTTGGGTTAAATCGATTTGCTGTCATGGACTTCTTCTATTTCGTTACGAATCAATATTTTTGTACCTATCTATAAAGACTTTGCCAAACTGTTCAAAGACATATAAGAGTATTTCTATCTCCTGTATATAATAATTTTATTCAGTGTGCACATAATACTTGCGGTAAGGATGGTTAAATCTTTTAATTCGTTTTATACTTTAACGGTTTCTACTCAACCGTAATTACCTAACCATGTTGTACCTCAAGGGGGACCGCAAGGCCACCGCAACAAAAAGTCAAAAGAAGAAAGTTTCTTTCAAATGTTGGAACTTTATGCAGATCTAGGGAACAATCTTGACGGTATTCCCACGGCTTCGGTCGGAACGCTCTTTGTGAACGTAAAAGGTTTGATAACGTGAACAATAATAATAAGTTGTTACTTTATTAGGTGCATGTTTTAATAAGACTTCTCAGAAAAAAATATTAGTAAGGCTCAATATTTTACAACAGCTGAACTGATTTGAGAAGAAGGTTGTATAGGTAAGAACATTTTGAGCGAAAATATTTAATATAGGATACAGATATAAATTATCTTTGTTTAATTTGTTTATTGTTGTACCAGGGTCTATTCCTAAGACCCAGTTGCAACAATTATTTGATAAGATAGGGCTTTCAAATTACTGGAAGCTCTTTAAATGTATAGAAACTGTTATACGGTACGCTCATAAGAATGAATAGCAATTTAAAAAATAACAACAATTCGATAGCTATGCATGATTAACTGCGGTGTTAAATGCATTACTCACTCGTTCAGAATGTGGTTCCAAACACGTTAGCTTGGACGAGATGAAATTTCGACGATTTCGTGGTGCATCCTGCACGGTCCGTTAGACAATGTTTGTTTGAAGATATTTCAGGCATAAAATACTAAACGAGTCAAATTTGTTTGTGAAATATTTAACTATGTTTTGAATAAAGATAGCGAGTTTGAAGAAGTCGACAATTTGATTCGATTGTAAAAATATGTTATGGGCTTCAAATAATTAAGCTTGGTTCGGTTATGAATGGGAAAATTTATGAATTTCGTTGTGTTTATTTTGTTATTCTAACTTTAACCAGAATATAAGAGCTTATATAGCGATATATCGTTTTTCATTATTGTATAAGAGTCTAGACTGTTGTCCATCAGATTTGGTCTATGGATCGAATTTTAATTTAATTTTAATGTGGTTATGCTATGATGATGAGCAATGTGAGCAGCATATTATTTTTCCTAGAAGATAAAACAATTAATCTAAATATTTTATGTCGGTAGCTACTTAAACATTAAAGATCATTTTAATAACAAGCCATGTTAATATATTAAGTGGAATTAAGGCACTGCCGCGTAAATAGATTTTGCAATAAAGCCGATATTCATATGAATTATAATGTTCCCTCCGGTTTCCACTGAAAACACTTTGAATAATTTAATATCTACATGTTGGTATAATGCCGGTACGACCAATATGCCGTAAATATTGAATACTGTAGGTTTATCGCAATAATATAATGAAATGCCATAGTGCAAGATTTGTTTTTTTTTATTCAATACACTCATCGCTTTCGATTGCTATATTGTTGTGCTAGCTACATGAAAAAAGGGACTATGTTCTCGGGAGTTGGGAGTGTTTTCTCCATGTTACTAATAATAATTGTCGACGCCTCGCGATTGGGCGCTTTCCCTTTTTCTTCAACCGCCTTGGCAAGCATTGCTCAAATCAGATCCTGGAAAGTGTGACAACCCTAATCGTGTTTAAATCAATAAAAGTTTGTTTTTTATATCAGTGTGTCCACAATGAATTCCGCCCCTTTTGTGTACCGCTATCTTGCGCACATCGCCAATAGTGTGATCGATCCTTTCTTTTCTATCATGGCCATTGATCCCACTAATATTATAAATGTGAAAGTTTGGATGGATGGATGGATGTTACTCAATCACGCCAGAACGGCAGAATGGATCTGGATGAAATTTGGCACAGAGATAGATTATGGTCTGGAATAGCACATAGGCTACTTTTTATCCCGGTAAAATGTATGGTGCACGTGGGATAGATTTGTTTAAATTTTTCATACTTTTTAATCGCGGGTAACACCGCGGGGCGCAGCTAGTTTATTATATAGTGAAATGTCTTGTTAAATGCATAACAACAATTTCTCAGCACCTATTGCACTCTCCCCGACACAAATAGTTATGTAAAGTATTAGGAAGAGATAATCCGTAATGTTCATCTAAAATTACTTGTTAAGTGATTCTAATAAACTAAAAACATGAACCTACATTCTCTTTTATTTTTTTATTTTTTTTTATTACATTATAGGCAAGTATTTGATCTCGATCTCACCTGATGGTAAGTGACGATGAGATCTACGATGGAGCATACTTGCCTAGGCAGGAAGGCGGCAGTAGATAGAGACGCTACATTCACTAGAACTATTTTCGATTTTAATGTCCCTTTTATAGAGTATCAAATGTACTGATCGGTATTGAAATAACAACGTTTAACTATACTTACTAAATTAGTTTATTCATAAATTAGAATTACTTGGCAAGCTTAAATTTGACTTGGCATGATATACTTGACGTGGATAGTAGCCGACGATGACAAATATTCTCATTGTTCATTTATCATTACACTCCTAAACATCAAGTCCTGCCTCAATGGTACCCATTTATCAGATTAGCATGGTTGCATTGTGGACAACAATGGGAACACATTGGACCTATTTGTCCATTTCGAGCGGAATCGTTTTCTCCACATTTGCGGTGTTATCGCTTTGAAATATAATATTTATGAGTAGGAAGACCATGTTCGCGAAATTCGTTGCGATTTACGGTGATGTATTTGACGGAGTTAACGGTCCGCAATAGAGATCTTTGAAAGCCTGTACTCGGTAAAATCGCAATGAAGCCCTTTGGTATTTCTATGTAGGATCAATAGACATTTAAAGCTGTTAAAACTTATGAAGGTTGCTGTCAACCAGAGCGGAGCAGAAAGCATAATTCCAATTAGCCTATCCGATTATACGGAATGATTCAGAAAGGGTATACCAAGCCTTGAACCTGCGCTTCTTTAGAGTTTGTTATAATTATTATGCGAAGTCAGAATATCGTTACTTCAATAAAAAAATAATTAAATCGACGTATCGAAATTCAAACAAGAAGTAATGATTACAAACGCCCTAAAGAAGCGCAGGGTCAAAGTATACCCGTTCTGAATTACCTTGTATAAGCGTCTATTCAATTTATGTGGTTTCCGAGGAAAACTAACAATGTAAACGCGAAAAAAAGTAACAGCACAACACTGCATGCTATTGGAAACATTATATTAAATCGGTGTTGCACTAAATTGAGCTATAAATAATAACTGCACAGAACAGACGTTTCTATCGTAAATACTCAAATAGCTTGCTGTCCCGTTTCCAAGTCAGTGTTTTATGGTGACCCTATCTGTACCGTTAGCTAGAAGTTAGGACTAACATGTCGCGGTGATTTTTGTCATGAGGTTTGTAAGGTAACTACCAGTTATAATGAATGCTGCAATGAGTGTACTTTATCCCATAAAAGGCAGCACATTTAAAAATAATTTTCCAAATCGGTTCATAAATGACGGAGATCCGAGGTAACAAACACAAAAAAAAATACAACCGAATTGAGAACCTCCTCCTTTTTTAAGTCGGTTCAAAATAGAGTTATCCATGCTAAGTTTTTTAATCGTTTTGGTAAAATTAAGTCCTAAACATACTTTTAAATCGTTCGCAGACAACATCCATGACTTGGATACAAATATTCGTGCCCATCACACAAAGTTTTTGTACCTACCAGGATTCGAATCCGGGACCCTCAGCACAGAAAGCAGGGTCACTACACAACACAGTACACTAATACAAGCGTTGCTTAGTGTGGGACCGTATAGTTGGTATGTCCGTCTGGTAATATTATTACTACCAACGGCGCTATCACGCCGTCATTGGTCTTGGTAATACAAGACCAAAGCAAGACTTTGGACAACACTAAGTGACGTAGTCCTCCTCTGCGTCTGCAGCTCCATATTCGACGCAGATCCATGTTGGTTAGAGAAAGTCCGGCGCCTGCGCGCCACAATGTTATAAATTGTTATTAATAGCCGAGATGGTGTGTCCAAGCCTTTGTTTGGTCATTTGATAGATTGCTCACTAGATGTCCTGTTCAGATAGGTCGTAAAGGATGGGAGTAAGAAAAGGGAAGATATATTATTATGATGGAGGTTTATCGTATATTTGGTACTAGCTGTTACCCG